>OY728123.1:980981331-981606331 GCA_963277665.1 Viscum album
TCGATGGCTTCATCCAGTAGACTCAACCCTTACGAAGCCCACTTATCAGAGCTTGGGAAGGAGGTAGCATCTGTGGGCTTCGCTTTGGACCAAGCCCAAGCCGAACTCCAGCGTGTCAAGCTTGAACGGAAACGCCTGCGGGAGAAGTTCATGTTAGTAGAGATTACTACTAGGGAAATGTTATCTGATCCTCCCTCATATTCTCTCACCATAGCACACCTTACACTCAGGTCTTATGCCGGTGTTATAAGGGGCTATGTGACGAGACCCTAGCTTCCTTGTGTAATCCCTTCGGGTGAATAAATTGAGATTTCTTCCTTTAGTGATGTTTGTGAAATTTCAAATGTCCAGATAGTTTTAGAATGTATTTTATTGATGAATTTTGAAAAAGGGATATTTTGAAATATTTATGTAAACCCTAAATAACTAATGATGTGTAATGATTTTCAAAAAAATGGTCTTCTACAAAAGTGTTCATTAAGGAATTTGGAGTCTAATAAGATCAACTTAATTTTTGATGAATAGTAAATAGTGAATAGTGATTTTACGCTTAGGATTAGTAATGTGACCAAATGGATTAGTAATCTCACTTAAAGAAAGTTTTAAAATAATCTAGGCACCTTGATAAAGTAATGTGATTCAATAAAATGGGTAAATAACGGTTTCATAAATTATTATTCAAGTATTAGTTTTTTCGGATGAATAGTGTTTTTTAATTAAAAATTTAATTAAAAATAATTAGAAAATTATTTTTATAAAAATGACTTTATTTTTGAACTCAGAGCATCGATATTATGTTATGGTAATTTTTGGGGATTTTTCTGAAAAAATAAATTTTCGGTGAATAGTGTATTTATTTAAAAATAAAATTAAAAATATTTAGAAAATTATTTTTATAAAATGGAGTTCATTTTTGAAATCATAGCATTGATATTTGGTTAAGGTGAAATTTTGGGATTATTCTGAGAAAGTTGAATTTTCGGTGAATAGTGAAAGTATAGTTTTTAAGTTACGGGTGTTTAATGACATCATTAAATGATGTATTAAGTATATATTCAGTATGTTCGAATTATTAATAGTAAGATAAGGTGTGAGGTGTCCCAAGTGGCCAATACCATGGGCAAATACCATGGGCAAGCCCATGGTTTTGCCAAAACCACTAGTGAGGTGTCCCTTGGCCATTAATGCTTTGTCCCCTCACTTTCCCTATAAATACCCACCCTTTCCTCCTTTAGTTTTCACTCCCAACTCTCCCCCAACTAAGTTCTGGTCTTCTTACCTTCCAAAGAGTCCTCCCAAGGTGCCCCCAAGCCCTCAAGTTCCAATCCTTTGAGTTTCAAGAGTCACGTTTTAAGGTAAGGGATCCGACCCCTCTCTTTCTTTTCATGTAATCTCTTTTATGTCATTCCTTTTCTGCTCCATGTTTTTATGTGAGAGGATGTTATTTTATATTCCTCTTACTGCCCTTTCATGTTTATATTATGATAGATCCCCTCTTACTCTCATCATTTCGTTTTATGAAAGTTTAAGTGACGCCGTTAGGCTGCCGAATTTTTAAGGGATTCTTTCACCCTTCTCATTTTTCAAGTTCGATTTTCATGTCAAGTCTTTCAAGTTCCTTTTTATTATGTTGGGGTATGATCTCTATATCTATCATACTGATCTCTTATTATCATATGATGAGAGACCCTATTTTATCTTGTCAAATCATTTTCTTTTGAAGTTAAGTGACGCCGTAAGGCTGCCGAATTTTCATAAGAGAAATCTAATCTTTTTTCCTTCCATGTTTTTCATTTCAAATGGTATGTCCCTAAAATTTCATTACCATGTCCATATTTCCTTCTTATTCTTTCACCCTACTGTTTTATGGATCATTTATGAGTGGGTGACCCATGTCCCCTCTCATTTCAATGTTTTCTAAAACCCCGAAACATAGCCGTTATGCTGCAGAATTTTTCCCTCAAAATGCCTCTCTCTTTTCTCAAAAATTATTTTATGTTATAAAGTGAATACTCAAAGCTCTTATTTCTACAAGGGTATTCACATATATATCAAAATGTTCCATTTTAAATTCTGGGATTTACATACATGAGACCCTCTTTCCCTTTCCGTGGGTTTAAAGTGACGTAAAGATCATGTCTTTAAAGCAGTTTTTAAAACGTTATGATTATGAAATGAAACCCATTTATTTTATGCTATGTGGGTTATTTATGAAATTTTTTATGATGATATATGTGGCTCACATGATAATAAAGGCAAATTTAAGGGTGCGCCCTGATAGCGCTCCAATGCATTGGGTAATGATGTAACCACTAGAGATTACAATTTTCATGATACCTTGGTGAATAAACTTGGTAATTTTCAAATGACACCTTGGGGATGGACCTTGGTGATATGTTCATGATTGTCTATGTTAAATGATGTAGCCACATCTTCAAGTTATGGAAAATGTTATTTTTATTATGAAATGATTCATGGTTTTCTTTCTCATACCTTAAAGTTCTTTTCATGTCCTTATTGAAGTATATCAAGTTCACATGTAAAAATGTTCCTCTTGTTTCCCTTACTGGGCCTTCTGCTCACCCTTTCTTTTGATGTATGTCCCCAGGTTATGAGATGCAGTAATGAACCTAGAATGAACTTAAGGATAATCCTTTCAAGTGTTTAAGAAGAATGCTTTATGTTGTTTTCATGTATTATGTTCCTGGTTTCCAAGACACTAGACCTTAAAGATCCTCTGTTTTGTGTAATATAATGTAAGTTTATGTTATAAAATGGCGGGATGCTATAGTTGGTATCAAAGGATGGTTTAGTTATTTGTGGAAATTAGGATATAAAAAAAACTTTAGGAAGAACCCTATAGAAAAGTTTAAGTATAGGAAAACTTCCTGGTATTTTGGTAAGTATTGAGTAAGTGGTTTATCAAACAAATACATCCCTATCTGGATACGAGCAGGTAGAGGCGGCTCTGGCACAGATGTACATAGGGGTAAAACCCGAAAACACCGCTTTGAGCTAGACTCGAACGGGAACTGGTGCACGATAACAGGCCTTGCTGCACTCTTGGTTACGACACTCCCGGGGGATATGTTTGGTTAATCGCAAGCTTTTTATGAATCATTATGAAGGAATTATAGAGAAGTATAATTGTTTAAGCATGAAGTCTTAGTTAAAAGATTCATAAATGAAATAAGTTTCTCACTAAGTTTTTATTCTTTTAGAAGATGGCGGGCAATAGGAGGAACCGTGCCGATGGTGACCGCAATGCACCATGTGCTGACGGCCCTCCGATGGAAGCCGGAATGGAAACATTCATGCGAATGATGAACCAACTGACTCAAGTTATGAGTAATAACTTGAATCAAGCTGAGAGGCCGACCTCACCACGAAGGGAACAACTTTCTGTTGAGTCCTTCATGCGTCAACGACCGCCAACATTCAGTGGATCTACTGACCCATTGGTTGCGGAACAATGGATAAGCTCCATTGAAAAGATCTTTTCTGTACTTCATTGTTCAGAACAAGAAAAAGTCACCCTTGCTGTTTACCGCCTAGAGGGAGAAGCCGATCAGTGGTGGTCACTGATCAAAAACACGAAGCCACGAGGAGAGATGGAAGCTATGGAGTGGGAAGAATTTCGGGGGATTTTCTTTAACAAGTATTTCCCTCATTCCATGAGAACGAAAATGGAGAAAGAGTTTCTCGAGCTGAAGCAGAAGGAGAACGAATCTGTCGGAAGATATGAGATGAACTTCACAAGGCTTTCCCGTTATACCTCAAGCTTCGTCATGGACCCTAATGGGAAGGTTGATAGATTCTTTGGTGGACTACGACCTCATCTGCGGAAGATTCTAGCCAACAGGGACTATGATAGCTATGAATAAATAGTTCTAAGTGCCATGAAAGTCGAACTTGAGTTTGGGGAGACACAATGGTCTCACAAATCTAATGAGAAGAAGAGAACTCTAGAACCGAGCCTGGGAAGAAGTTTTGATCAGGAAAGAGGTGGAAAGCATATGCAACATCCCACATGCAATAAATGTGGGAAGAAGCATTCGGGGAACTACTTGATCGGAAGTGGTAAGTGCTATAGGTGTGGAAAAGAAGGCCATATTTCTCGGAATTGTCGTAGTGATGTGAAGCCTCAACTTCCCAACACTAACAACAGAGGAAAGATGGTTCTGGCCCTACCCGAAGTCACCTGCTTCAAGTGTGGACAACTTGGGCACTTTGCTAATCAATTTCCAAATCCGAGGGCGGTGGGGGGGAATCACCATCAACCTCAACAGAGGCCAAGGGAGCAAGGTCGTGCTTTCTCTATCACAACAGCTGAAGTTGAAGTCCCAAACGATGTGGTAGCAGGTACTCTTGTTGTCCTCTCAAAGCTAGCAAGTACTTTATTTGATTCTGGTTCTACGCATTCCTTTATTTCCTCCAAGTTTGAAAGGAAAATAGAATCAATCCCCGAACTGCTAAAGGTAGAGTTGTCAGTCAAGACTCCAAGTGGGATTATCCTTGCATCAACAGTATTTAGAGACTCTAGTGTTTACTTTGGTGAGCACAATATTATCGCAAATCTAGTAGTCATTCCCATGATGGAATTCGACATTATACTAGGGATGGACTGGCTCTCAAAGTATAATGCTAAGATCAAATGCAGAAGTAAGGAAATCTCAGTAGTCTTGAAAGAACGACCTACAGTTATCTTCCAAGGAGAGATATCCCGAACTGATCCTTATCTAGAAGCACCTCCTATAGCTTTCTTTATGGAGTTAATAGGTGATGATGAAGAAAGAAAAGGGAGCATACAAATAGAAGATGTTCCGATTGTTCAGGAATACATGGATGTATTTCTTGAGGAGTTACCTGGACCTCCCCCAGAGAGAGAGGTAGAGTTATCCATTGAACTCGTACCTGGGTCCCAACCGAAATCAAACACTCCGTATAGAATGGAGAATGTGGAGCTAGAGGAGCTAAAGAAACAACTCCAAGACTTGTTGGAGAAGGGGTTTATCCGACCGAGTGTGTCTCCTTGGGGAGCACAAGTTCTCTTTGTGAAGAAGAAGGATGGATCAAGGCGGCTATGCATTGATTATAGAGAACTGAATGGGATCACAGTGAAGAACAGATACCCTCTTCCAAGAATTGATGATTTATTTGACCAACTTCGTGGGGCTCAATTCTTCTCTAAGATTGACCTTCGATCTGGTTATCATCAACTAAGGGTGAAGAAGGAAGATATTCCAAAGATTGCCTTCTGATCAAGATATGGGCATTATGATTTTACTGTTATGCCCTTCGGCTTGACTAATGCTCCTGATATTTTCATGGATTTGATGAATAGAGTCTTTAAGGACTACCTTGATAACTTTGTGGTAGTTTTTACTGATGATATTTTGATATATTCAAAAAGTCGTGAGGAGCATGAAGATCATCTGAGGGTTATTTTGAAAACTCTACGGAAGGAGAGGCTCTTTGGGAAGTTCAGCAAGTGTGAGTTTTGGTTACAACAAGTGGCTTTCTTGGGGCACATCATAACCAATGAAGGAATCTCGGTTGACCCTGCAAAGACAATGGTTGTGGAGGAGTGGCCTCAACCCACAACAGTAACTGAGATTCGTAGTTTCCTTGGTTTAGCGGGATATTATAGGAGGTTTGTGAAAAAAATTTCACGGCTTTCTAATCCACTAACCAAGTTGACTCGAAAAGGGGTTAAGTTCATCTGGACAAAGGAATGCGAGGAAAGTTTCCAAGAGCTGAAGAAGAGATTGGTTACTGCACCTGTGTTAACACTACCCTCTATCGGAGAAGGATTCGTTATTTTTAGCGATGCATCTCTGAAAGGGATTGGGTGCGTCCTCATGAAAAATGACAAAGTAATTGCTTATGCATCTCGACAGTTGAAGATTCATGAGTAGAATTATCCTACGCATGATCTAGAGCTGGCGGCAGTTGTTTTTTCTCTAAATATATGGAGGCACTATATTTATGGGGAGAAATGTGATATATACACTGACCACCAAAGTCTAAAGTATATTTTCACTCAGAAAGAATTGAACATGAGACAAAGGAGATGGTTGGAGCTTATTAAAGACTATGATTGTTCAATTCATTATCACCCTGGAAGATCAAACAAAGTCGCGGATGCGTTAAGCAGGAAAGATCCTGTTGTTCTGGCCACAATGAGGATCCTGGGAGATCCCTTGATTAAAGATCTAGTAAAACTGGACATGGGAATTATAAGGAAAGGGACATCATCAACCCTATCCCAAATGATTTCTCAACCTTCATTACTAGAGAAGATCAAGAAGGCTCAAAAAGAAGATCCTTTGCTGCAGGAGAAGTTCGAGGCTGTAAAGAATGGGAAGTTCCCTGATTTCAATATTGATCAAGAAGGTGTATTGAAATTTCATACAAGACTATGTGTTCCATCTATTCCGGAGATAAAGAAAGAACTGATGGATGAAGCTCATAGCTCTACTTTCTCTATACATCCGGGAATCACTAAGATGTATAGAGACCTTCGTGATCATTATTGGTGGGATAACATGAAGAGGGAGATTGCTGATTACACTACAAGGTGCCTGGTGTGTCAGCAAGTAAAGGCAGAACGACAACTTTCTAAGGGGGTATTACAACCGCTACCCATACCAGTATGGAAGTGGGATAATATCACTATGGACTTTGTAACTGGTCTCCCGAAAACATCCAAAGGAAACAATGCGATATGGGTTATTATGGACCATCTCACCAAGACAGCCCATTTTATCCCTATTCGGGAAGATTTCTCTCTGGATCAGCTTACCAAGATATACGTGAAGGAAGTGGTAAGGTTGCATGGGGTACCACTATCCATCGTATCTGATCGTGACCCAAGATTCACATAAAAATTCTGGAGAAGTCTTCAGCATGCTCTGAATACTAAATTGAATTTTAGTACGGCCTATCATCCTCAAACTGATGGCCAATCTGAAAGGACTATTCAGACACTCGAAGACATGTTGAGATTATTCTCAATGGAATTTAAGGGTGGATGGGATCAACACCTCCCATTAGTGGAGTTCTCCTATAACAACAGCTTCCATGCGAGTATTCAGATGGCACCCTATGAAGCTCTGTATGGAAAGCGGTGTAGAACTCCTACTTGTTGGGATGAAACTGGTGAGAGGAAGCTTCTTGGGCCTGATCTTGTGCAAGAAATGACAGAACAAGTTCATGCCATCCAACAACACATAATGGCTGCTCAGAGTCGGAAGAAGAGCTATGCTGACAATCGTCGAAGGGACTTGGAGTTTGGTGTTGGTGACAAAGTCTTCCTTCGAATTTCTCCATGGAAGAGAGTCATGCGGTTTGGGAAGAAAGGGAAGCTCAGCCCTAGGTACATTGGCCCCTATGAAATCATTGATCTCATAGGAGCAGTGGCCTATCGTCTAGCACTTCCACCGAACCTAGCTCAAGTTCATGATGTCTTCCATGTATCTCTCTTGAGGAAGTACATACCCGACCCTTCGCATGTACTGAACCCAGAGGTGGTACAACTTGAATATGACCTCTCTTATGAGGAGCAGCCAGTGGAGATCTTGGACCGTAGAGACAAGGTCCTACGAAACAAGACTACCCACCTTGTGAAAGTGTTGTGGAGGAATCATAAATATGAAGAAGCGACTTGGGAGCCTGAGGAAACGATGAAGCAAAAGTACCCTCACCTTTTCGACTAGGCCTCAAGTATAAATTTCGGGGACAAAATTTCTTAAGGGGGGAAGAATGTAACGACCCAATATTTTTGAGTAGTATATTAACTTACTCTTATTGATTTAATAAGATGTTAATGGTTAATGCAGAAAGAGGAGTCGATGGCTTCATCCAGTAGACTCAACCCTTATGAAGCCCACTTATCAGAGCTTGGGAAGGAGGTAGCATCTGTGGGCTTCGCTTTGGACCAAGCCCAAGCCGAACTCCAGCGTGTCAAGATTGAACGGAAACTCCTGCGGGAGAAGTTCAAGTTAGTAGAGATTACTACTAGGGCAATGTTATCTGAGCCTCCCTCAGATTCTCTCACCATAGCACACCTTACACTCAGGTCTTATGCCGGTGTTATAAGGGGCTATGTGACGAGACCCTAGCTTCCTTGTGTAATCCCTTCGGGTGAATAAATTGAGATTTCTTCCTTTAATGATGTTTGTGAAATTTCAAATGTCCAGATAGTTTTAGAATGTATTTTATTGATGAATTTTGAAAAAGGGATATTTTGAAATATTTATGTAAACCCTAAATAACTAATGATGTGTAATGATTTTCAAAAAAATGGTCTTCTAAAAAAGTGTTCATTAAGGAATTTGGAGTCTAATAAGATCAACTTAATTTTTGATGAATAGTAAATAGTGAATAGTGATTTTACGCTTAGGATTAGTAATGTGACCAAATGGATTAGTAATCTCACTTAAAGAAAGTTTTAAAATAATCTAGGCACCTTGATTAAGTAATGTGATTCAATAAAATGGGTAAATAACGGTTTCATAAATTATTATTCAAGTATTAGTTTTTTCGGATGAATGGTGTTTTTTAATTAAAAATTTAATTAAAAATAATTAGAAAATTATTTTTATAAAAATGACTTTATTTTTTAACTCAGAGCATCGATATTATGTTATGGTAATTTTTGGGGATTTTTCTGAAAAAATAAATTTTCAGTGAATAGTGTATTTATTTAAAAATAAAATTAAAAATATTTATAAAATTGTTTTTATAAAATGGAGTTAATTTTTGAAATCATAGCATTGATATTTGGTTAAGCTGAAATTTTGGGATTATTCTGAGAAAGTTGAATTTTCGGTGAATAGTGAAAGTATAGTTTTTAAGTTACGGGTGTTTAATGACATCATTAAATGATGTATTAAGTATATATTCAATATGGTCGAATTATGAATAGTAATATAAGGTGTTAGGTGTCCCAAGTGGCCAATACCATAGGCAAATACAATGGGCAAGCCCATGGTTTTTCCAAAACCACTAGTGAGGTGTCCCTTGGCCATTAATGCTTTGTCCCCTCACTTTCCCTATAAATACCCACCCTTTCCTCCTTTAGTTTTCACTCCCAACTCTCCCCCAACGAAGTTCTGGTCTTCTTACCTTCCAAGGAGTCCTCCCAAGGTGCCCCCAAGCCCTCAAGGTCCAATCCTTTGAGTTTCAAGAGTCACGTTTTAAGGTAAGGGATCCGACCCCTCTCTTTCTTTTCATGTAATCTCTTTTATGTCATTCCTTTTCTGCTCCATGTTTTTATGTGAGAGGATGTTCTTTTATATTCCTCTTACTGCCCTTTCATGTTTATATGATGATAGATCCCCTCTTACTCTCATCATTTCGTTTTATGAAAGTTTAAGTGACGCCGTTAGGCTGCCGAATTTTTAAGGGATTCTTTCACCCTTCTCATTTTTCAAGTTCGATTTTCATGTCAAGTCTTTCAAGTTCCTTTTTATTATGTTGGGGTATGATCTCTATATCTATCATACTGATCTCTTATGATCATATGATGAGAGACCCTATTTGATCTTGTCAAATCATTTTCTTTTGAAGTTAAGTGACGCCGTAAGGCTGCCGAATTTTCATAAGAGAAATCTAATCTTTTTTCCTTCCATGTTTTTCATTTCAAATGGTATGTCCCTAAAATTTCATTACCATGTCCATATGTCCTTCTTATTCTTTCACCCTACTGTTTTATGGATCATTTATGAGTGGGTGACCCATGTCCCCTCTCATTTCAATGTTTTCTAAAACCCCGAAACTTAGTCGTTATGCTGCAGAATTTTTCCCTCAAAATGCCTCTCTCTTTTCTCAAAAATTATTTTATGTTATAAAGTGAATACTCAAAGCTCTTATTTCTACAAGGGTATTCACATATATATCAAAATGTTCCATTTTAAATTCTGGTATTTACATACATGAGACCCGCTTTCCCTTTCCGTGGGTTTAAAGTGACGTAAAGATCATGTCTTTAAAGCAGTTTTTAAAACGTTATGATTATGAAATGAAACCCATTTATTTTATGCTATGTGGGTTATTTATGAAATGTTTGATGATGATATATGTGGCTCACATGATAATAAAGGAAAATTTAAGGGTGCTCCCTGATAGCGCTCCAATGCATTGGGTAATGATGTAACCACTAGAGATTACAATTTTCATGATACCTTGGTCAATAACCTTGGTAATTTTCAAATGACACCTTGGGGATGGACCTTGGTGATATGTTCATGATTCTCTATGTTAAATGATGTAGCCACATCTTCAAGTTATGGAAAATGTTATTTTTATTATGAAATGCCTCATTATTTTCTTTCTCATACCTTAAAGTTCTTTTCATGTCCTTATTGAAGTATATCAAGTTCACATGTAAAAATGTTCCTCTTGTTTCCCTTACTGGGCCTTCTGCTCACCCTTTATTTTGATGTATGTCCCCAGGTTATGAGATGTAGTAATGAACCTAGGATGAAATTAAGGAGAATCCTTTCAAGTGTTTAAGAAGAATGCTTTATGTTGTTTTCATGTATTATGTTCCTGGTTTCCAAGACACTAGACCTTAAAGATCCTCTGTTTTGTGTAATATAATGAAAGTTTATGTTATAAAATGGTGGGATGTTTTACCCCAAGTCACCTAACCTGGGCCTCCTTTTTTAGGAATAAGTCCCAGTCATAAATTTTGGGCTTCCTTTTTAGGAGTAAGCCCCAAATCCCTTAATTTCTCTTTAACCAGTCCTAATTTACGTTTGATCTGGGATTCCTTATCAGGAGTAAAACCCAGTTATCAATCCTCTCCTAATTTGGGTTTCCTTTTCAGGAATAAGTCCCAAGTTAGAGTATTCAAATCTCCATGAAGCACATATACCTTTATGGACCCGGTTCCTGTATTTTCTCCCTAAAGTAAATCCTAACCTTCATTTATCTGGGCAGTCATACAAACATAATCCCCAAACCATTTCTTATGATTACATCTTTCATGGTCCAACTATCTATTTTATTACCAATACTTCTTGTTTCTCACACCGAGCATGACTCACGTGAGCTTAGAGGGTAAAAGTAATTATGACATCCTGCTTTGAGTCATCAATCATAAACATCATACTCCCTTATTCGAACTACGTGGGTTCTAATTCCTTTTCCAATACAAAAGATACATAGGTAGCCCATCTACGGGTTCGATCCCAACTCTAAAATAATTCATGTCCTTCTGAATGACAATAAACTTCAAGTGCCCCACTGAGTGGATTTAAAACTAGCCTGGTCATTATAATCACCAAGAGACTTTTATAAAAATGTTTTGAAGGATACCATTGACCAAGAATCTCTAAATAAATATAGATGATTCTCTATTGATGAATAACCTCAAATACATATAAAAGATTCTCTAAGTTTTTTACATGTTTAATCATTGATTGTCAAAACTGAAGGAAAGCTCATTTTATACTTGGTAATGTAATAAGGATTCACGAACATAACTTAAATCTATAAAGAGAGTCCCGGAATAGACAATAATTCCCCTCAAAAAGGTGTGATGAGTCCAACCTCCCATCCTCTCGACCAATGCAAATTCCTAAGCCTCATCAGTTCACAAGCTAATGAGCGCCTACCTTTGGAATGTAGGTCCAAATGGATGTGGAATCATTGGATGTTTCCGGTTCTACGAACAACCCCGTTAGAAACCGATCAGAATGTTTGAATCTTCTATCCAGGAGGTCATCCCCGAATTCCGAGGGAAACACATACCAAGTATTGAATTGGTCTTCTCAGGATCGACTTCAATACCATGATGGCGTACAACAAAGCCGATGAATTTTCCTGAGGTTACCCCAAAAGCACATTTTAAGGGGTTCATCTTCAAATTATGTTGTCGAAGCTTGTGGAATATGACTTCCAAATCAGCCAAGTGATTAGAATGTTGTTTGGATTTACCCACCAAATCGTCTATATAGAATTCAACAAACTTCCCTAAGAAAGGTTTGAAGATATGATGCATGGCACGTTGATATGTTGCACCTGCATTCTTTAAACCAAAGGGCATCACCCGGTAACAAAACAAACCTTGAGTGGCTCTGAAGGATGTAGATTCCTTATCTTCTGGGGCCATTCGGATCTGATTATATCCGGAATATCCATCCATGAAGGAAAGTACTTTATAGACAGTCGTTGCATCAATTAAGAGTTCTGTAATCGGAACTGGGAAATCATCTTTAGGGAAATACCGATTAAGATCTATGAAATCAATGCAAACCCTAATTTTTCCGTTCTTCTTCTTTATAGGGACAATATTAGCCAACCACTTGGGATATTGAACTTCTCTTACGAAGTTAGCTTTGATCAGCTTATCCACTTCAGCTTCAATTTTGGAAGCATAAGTTGGGTGTGTTCTTCTCGCGGCTTGCTTAAATCCTCGATGTTCTTTTGGTAAACCCAAATGATGAGTAGCAACATCAGGATCCAGCCCAGGCATTTCCGTATAGTTCCAAGCAAAAATATCTTTATTTTGCTTTAGAAAAGAAATATACGTCTCTTGCTCTTCAAGGTTCATGGCCGCACTAATTAAAGTGGGGCGTGGATTTTTTTCTGTACCCAAATTTATTTCTCTGAGTTCATCCACAGTGGTAGAGATACCCTCTTCAAATTCTGGAGGAGCATCTCTAATATCTTCTTCGTCCTCTTCATCATGTGTTATTTCTTCCGTTTCTACTTGCATAGTAGATGACAAAACTAAATTTTCATGATCAGAAGAGATGTCAAAATTTTCACATTTTGAAGAAGAAGCTTCCATTTCCGACCCTATTGATGATAAAGGGCCTTCTTTGGGATTCAATAAAGAGGAGATAATGGAATGAGAATTGACATCATTATTCACCTCCGATGTTGCTATAACTTCTTCTGGCCTGATTGGCGAGGTATAGACCTGTTGGATTTCAGCAGATGAAATGAAAACATCACCACTTATGCTTTCATCACTGTTTGGTAGGTTACCAATTTCTCCCATGTTGTCTGGCTCGATTGCCGTAATTGACATTATGGATCTTTCCATAAGAGTATTTTGATTTGGTCATATTTTTTCAATTTGACTGATAGGTAACACATAATCTGTACTCACATGTGTAAATGGATTTATTGGAATCTTCTCAAAACCATATGGAGCATTAACTTTGGAAATTTCTTTTATTGTATATTTCTCTCTTCCCTTCATGTGATAAAATTCTGCCTCAATGTATTGAGACTCACATGTCTTGAACGGGGCCTTATCACCATACAATGTTCCAACTTGACCATTGAAATAGTATTTGAGACATTGATGGTATGATGAATGGATAGCCGCATGCTAATGTAGCCAGGGTCTTCCAAGCAAGACGTTGAAAGCTGAGTCTTGATCAATAATCATGAAATCCGAATTGGATACAAGATCTCCAAACTGAGTTCTGAGTGTAACTTCGCCCAGTGGTTCTTGTTCATTTTTATCATATCCTTGTAACATCATGGTAGAAAGAGACAAATCAGATTCCGTAAGGCCCAATCGACGAAGTGTATGAATGGGCATGAGGTTGACTCCTGAACCATTGTCAATTAAAACTCTTCGGATATCTACACCATTAACTTTTCCAGATAAGTACAGAGGTTTTATGTGCCCATGCACAACATCATCTTCATATTTATTAGTAAAAGATATCACTGCATGGCATTCTGCAGGATTATTCTCTATGTGATAGACTTCAGCTGCAGCTATTTCAGCTTCAAATTCCTGAGGACTTGACAAAGCTTTAATGAGTGCTTCCCGAAGATCTTTTGACAGATTCAAAGCATCCAAAATTGATAACATGGCTGGTACTTGGGCCAAGTGTTTCAATATATCATACTTTTGATCAAGATGTCTTCGTTTCCCAACAGGAATATACGGTTTAACAGGTACCTTGGAAGCAGATGCTTTGGAAGCTGATGCATCTTGTATTGGGATAGAAGTTGGCAACATCCTTGGTTTTGGAAGATTAGACCGCTTAGATCCATTTACTTGCTGAGATAAAGAAGATGTAACCTTCAATCGGTCTTCTAAAATAACTGTGTCAAGACTAAGTTGTCTATTAGCAGAAGAACTTGGTTGTTCTTTTTGAGCTCGCTGAAGGGCTCTACCACGAGTTTCTACTGCATACACAGTGCTAGCAGGGGTATAATTAGAGTAGTGGCTTTGGAAAGATCCACGTCTTCCCCTGTATCCTGAACCTCAAGAACTTCCTCAGATTCCCTTATTTGATACAGGGAATTCAGGCTCATCAAAATTGAAATTACGACTGGAATACGGATCTGTTAATTGAATCATATTAACAGAACCGAAGATTAACTCTTCGTCTAATAAAGACTCTGCCTGACTAGCCTGTTTAGGCCGTGCCGTTTGATGGGGCGGTGCCCGTGGCTTTGAAGTAGATGGCATAAAGTCTTCCAGAGTCAAAGACAATTTAGGCTTTGACCCATACTCATCTTCTTCTGATTCTTTTTCCTTCTTTGAATCAAGCTGTTTCTTTGAGGACTTTCCCTCTGACGAAGAGGTTTTTACCGCAATATTCATGTTAGAAGACACAATTGGTTTCTTTAATTGTGTTCACAAAATGGAATGAGTCCTATTGATTGTCTTTTTGACCATCCAATCATCATACTTCTGTGCATTTTTGCTTTTGACTTCTTGCCATTCACCTTCCTCCTCTGGAACTGTAGCAGTAACACATGCTACCTGAGTCGAAGAACCTTTCAACTTGACTTGTCCCAAGTCGACCATCTTTTGCAGGAGGTCTTTGAATACAAACCACTCCTAGATGGGATGCCCCAACATTTGATGAAAGGGAAAATAATTGGGACGGTCTTCGTCTCCTTCTTTGTTTGGCCTCTTGGGCATTGGTAATTGAACCAAATTATTTTCCAGAGCTGAAATGAAGTAACCAGGAACTTGCTCATTTTGGAAAGAGTATGTTTTACTCTTCAAATCCTCAAATTGTTTTCGTCATTGATCTCTTTGATTAATTGGAAAAAACGGCCTTTGTTTTTGGCGTTCAGGAGGCAGATCCCTTTGAGAAGATGAAGGTTTTGAAGTAGAAATAAGTACAGGCGCTTGTTTAAGCATAACTGTAGAAGTTTCCACTTTACCCATTCTCCTTCCTGGAGCTGATGGAATTACACGAGATTTAGCCTTAGCCTGTATAAGGGAATCTTTAATCTGCTGAGTGATTGAAGTAAGGTCTCGAAACCCTCCTGTGTATTTCACAGGGATCAGTGGCGTGCGTAATTCATCATGAAAATTTTCCACACAGATTGGCAATAGCTCTTCCTGAGGGAGTGCTAAACTCAGGGAATATGTTAATCCCTTCCAGCGAGCAATGAAATCATAGACTCTTTCATTCTCCCTTTGCTTGCAGTTTGTAAGATCGAAAACTTTCATTTCTGGCAAAGTTGAGCTAAACTGAAGAAGGAATTTTTGGCGAAGATCCTCCCATCTGATAATTTTCTGGGATTGCAAGCTTGTATACCAGACAAAAGCTGGTCCTTGCAAGGTTCGCATGAAGCATCTGAGTTTCACTGCTTCTTGCTGCTCTGGAGTTCCCATCATAGGATCACAACAAGATACGTAATGCATCAAATGTTGTTCAGGGTCGCCTGATCCATTGAAAGTAGGTAAAACAGGGTTTCCAAAACTGGATGGAGGAGAAATTGAATCTACCCATTCAGGGTAAACTTTCTTTTCTGGTTGAACTTGCACCTGTTTCCCTTCCATAGTTTCTAACCAAGCTGTTAATGACTCAATAGTAGTTATTAACTTTTGAGAAACATCAGGTTGAATTTGGTCTTGGGTAGGTGTAATTAATGGAGCTTGGACAGACGTGGTGATTGGTGCTGCAACTGATGGTAGCACTACCAACCGTTGTTGTGTTTGACCCATAGGATTAGACCTATGAGGGTGTACTGATAAAGGAGGATATTCCTGATCCATCTCAGTAGCTGCAACAAATTCCTTCGGCTGTCTAACTTCAGTATTCTTAAGAATAAGACTACTCTGAAGTAGTTCTACATTCAACCTTCTTAATTCTTCTATTTCTTCCTCCTGTTGTGCAAACCTTTGCTCTAATGAGAGAGATTGACCTTCTACAGAGGAAGGATATGTAATCTGATTCTTTCCCCTCCCTTTGTTGGATACTTTTTGGAGAGAAGGAAGTGGATTACCTAGGTTCTGAGTAATCCTTTGACTTCGTGTACGCACACCTTCTTCATTTTTATCGGCGTGTACATTTTCTTGAGCAGGACTCTCTTCATCTGAGTCCCCTGAGTGATTCTCCCCTGGTGGATTAGCAACAACGGCATTGATGACACTGATTGATGCATAATGCATCATATCTCTTCTATCAACATTTCTGTGATATTTTCTTCTTTCATGTCTTTGATGAGACATTGCCTTTTGTTGATTTAATCCTTTAGGAACTTCTTGACGAACTATAATTTGGAGGGAATATCCAGATAATTTGGAACTTCGTTCTTCTTGGGGCTTCTTCCCTAATCGATAAAAGACCGATATTCTCTGAGAAGGGGATTGATGATTTGAAAGAGTCCCCAGTCTCGTAAACTGGGGATGTTCCTGCTGCTTTCGGTCAACTCCTCGAATCCCATTTGTTGACTCTAAGGGTTGGGTTAAAGGAGTCCCCAGTCTGACAAGATGGGGTGGCTCTTGACATACTATGTCTAAGAACTTCTTAAAATCTCTCTTGATCTTGAGAATCTTAGTTCGGAAATTAGCTGGATGCATTAACTTGTATCCACTTTTATCACCTGGTTTAACATACCAATGGATGATTTCCGATACTTCTGTCATTTGATGATGTGTTTGCTCTATACGAGAGGCGTGTGCAATATTCTCTCCTGGTTGATGTAGGAGAATTTCAACAACTTGTTCTCTATATGCTTGATTTTGAGAGGAACTAGTTGAAGCCTGTTCTTGAGCAAGCTTTTGATTACGAACAAAGCCCATTGATTGTGGCCGACCATGGGCAATAACATTGCATGAGACCATTTTCGGAGGGCTTTGCTGACTGGAAAGCACTGCGAAATGTAGTGCTCCATGAACACCTCATCCTCTGATATGAACACCAGATGGAGCATTGGAAATCAACTGACGCAATTTTCTTAGTGCGCCAAGGCATGAACGTTGAAGGGTTCTCTGTTGCTTTTCAGCCTTCGGATACCGAGAGACTGATAGAGATGCCAAATCAATCTGACATTGTAGCCCTTCTATTATCTTAAGATGATTTTCATATTCATCATAAGATAATACCTTCTTCTTCAATTGACAAAGAGTTTTCCATATGTTGAGACGAATATCATGGATTCCATCTTCCATCAAAATCTTTGGAATGTCATACTGGGAGTCATCCAAAGGCCAAAACATGACTGGTACCTCATTTTTCGCCAGTTTTTTCCTCATGTTCAGCATTTCCTCTTCATCATTAAATGAAGATTCTTCTACCTGTTTTGACCATAGTTGGTGTTTCCTTGTTGCTTCATCAGATTCAAAAAGATTGGTAGAGAGATCATTGATCAAACTAGAAGATGCATGACTTAGGGGTGGTTCAGAGAATGACATAAACTTTGGGCTATCTTCTGATTGAGAAAGTATTTCACTTACTAGCGATAAAGCATCAGACATGACTGGTTTCGCATTTGCAAGTGCCTCAAGATAAGAGGGCTTTCTCAACACTACATTGTCCACTGGAGTATTTTCTAGGCAATGTGAATCACTACTGCAGAGAGGACTTTCGCAGTGAAATTCATCATCATGGGGAGGACCACCATAATGGGTTACAGCAAAAGATGATATCTCTTGCTCCTTAGTCTTCTGACCATACAGAGGGTTCCGGTGGCTCTCATCTGAAGACGAAACTTCAAGATTGACCAAATTTTCACGAAGCAAGCCTTCATGAGGAAGTGTCTGTTGAAGACCTTCGGAATTAATGTTCCCGTTATTGGGAACTGAGGGAGTATAATCTTGAATTCCAACAGATAAATGTCTAAGGGCTTCAAGAACTCCAGCATCGAGTAAGGCCTTGTTACAGATTGGACTTTGATCTCCTGACTGTACTGGGCGGATCTTTTTCTTAGATGCCTTCTTACTCGCTTTGGAAACCACTTGTTGACGAAAGTGGTTGCTCTGAGCAGGTGTATGTTCCTGATCAGGAAAGATGGTCAGGTTAGACTGACGATCTCCACTCAAATCAGGTGTATGTGCCTGACTTGGTTGTCCATATGATATGGGGGAGTATGCCCCATAACCCTCTTGGACTGGAACAGATGTGTGTGTCTGTTCCCGAGTGAATCGTTGATGTGTCACTCCACTGCTAGGGATAGATTTATGTGTCTTTCCCTGAGATGATGCTGAAGCTGTTATGATATCCTTCCAAGCATCTAGAATATGAGCAGGAATTTGCTTCTGCTCTTTCACCATTGACAAAATATGCTTGATGACTTCAGCTGCCGGAACGGGGATATACGTCCATTCCGGGCTTGGAGTAGGTGTATGTGCCTACTCATGTCCTCCTTTTCCTGTTAGTGAATCCTGACAGTACTCAAGTGTGGAGGCAGAGAGTTGATTCTGCTTCCTGTTTGCCATCAGAGCTTTCCGACTGACTTCTCCGTGTGCTACCAATCGAGACTGTTGGTAGACTTGATTAGTACTAGAAGGTGTATGTGACTACTGATTACACTTCTCTAAATACGGTTGACGAGATCCATCATATGTAGTCAAGCGAGCCTGCTGACTAACTGATGATGTATAAGCAGGTGTATGTTCCTGCCTATAGTACTCCGCCGGAATTGCCTGGCGGGATTGGCTTGATGCTGCCAGACAAGTCTGCTGGACAGCGGAATTAAAAGGGACAGGTGTGTGTGCCTGCTCGTTGTTCGCCACCAAGTTAGGTTGGTGGACTTCTCCGGAGATGGTAGGGATGAAAACCTACCCATTGTTAACTGGATTCCGTCTCTGGCGGTTCGTCTTGCCTGCTTGGGTTCGAGGAACTTGAGTCGAATGCCTGGAGTCGGTACCCTCATCATGTTGAGGGCGCACTGCCGCACGAGTCTTGCGGCGATTATTGATGGGAGCCCTCAGGAAGGACTCTTGTATTTTTGAATTAAGGCCCTGAGGGACCTGCTCATTCACTTCCTCAGAGTAAGGGAGCGAATGGAAATTGCGTTCTGGGGATAACGACCCGAAACGGTTGGAGATGGTAGTCAGCACCGTCTGCCTCTTGATCACTGTTCGTCGTTGTCCGGAAGACCTGTGTGAGTTGTTCACTTGGATGGCATGTCGGCCAACCTCCAGAGTTGGGATGGTACCGTGTTGATGGTACTCTTTAACCAGCGCATTTGATACCCAGCGTTGAAGATGCTGAGTAGGTGATGTCATCCTCAGAGCGGATGATGATCCAGTAGGAATAGTAGCAGTTGTATTTGCAGCAGCAGTATTCACAGGTGTGATTTTGAGAGCAGCCATTATGGAAATACAGAAGATCTTGGAAAAGAGTGCCTGTTTGATATAATAGACATAATCAAGATAAATTCTGCTACTTCATCCTTTGGATGAGCACACATGTCAATGATTGTTTTTGTTAGCCCTCTTATTGAGTTTGAAATAGGGTCTTAACAAATAGGTAAAATATCATTTTAACTTGGTTAAGGATTCACGTCGGGTTCACCATTTTTTGTTTCCCTCGGAATTCGTGGATGACCTCCTGGATGGGAGATTCAAACGTTCTGATCGGTTTCTAACGGGTTTGTTCGTAGAACCGGAAACATCCAATGATTCCACATCCATTTGGACCTACTTTCCAAAGGTAGGCGCTCATTAGCTTGTGAACTGATGAGGCTTAGGAATTTTCATTGGTCGAGAGGATGGGAGGTCGAACTCAACACACCTTTTTTAGGGGAATTATTGTCTATTCCGGGACTCTCTTTATAGATTTATGTTATGTTCGTGAATCCTTATTACATTACCAAGTATAAAATGAGCTTTCCTTCAGTTTTGACAATCAATGATTAAACATGTAAAAAACATAGAGAATCTTTTATATGTTTTTGAGGTTCTTCATCAATAGAGAATCATCTATATTTATTTAGAGATTATTGGTCAATGGTATCCTTCAAAACATTTGTGTAAAAGTATCTTGGTCATTATGATGACCAGGCTGGTTTTAAAGACACTCAGTGGGGCACTTGAATTTTATTGTCATTCAGAAGGACATGAATTATTTCAGAGTTGGGATCGAACCCATAGATGGGCTACCTACGTATCCTTTGTATTGGAAAAGGAATCAGAACCCACGTAGTTCGAATAAGAGAGTATGATGTTTATGATTGATGGCTCAAAGCAGGATATCATAATTACTTTTACCCTCTAAGCTCACGTGAGTCATGATCAGTGTAAGAAACAAGTGGTATTGGTAATAAAATAGACAATTGGACCATGAAATATGTAATCATAAGAAATGGTTTGGGGCTTATGTATGTATGACTGCCCAGATAAATGAAGGTTAGGATTTACTTCAGGGAGAAAATCCAGGAACAGGGTCCATAAAGGTATATGTGCTTCATGGAGATTTGAATACTCTAACTTGGGACTTATTCCGGAAAAGGAAACCCAAATTAGGAGAGGATTGATAACTGGGTTTTACTCCTGAGAAGGAATCCCAGATCAAACATAAATTAGGACTGGTTAAAGAGAAATTAATGGATTTGGGGATTACTCTTGAAAAGGAAGCCCAAAATTTATGACTGGGACTTATTCCTAAAAATGGAGGCCCAGGTTAGGGGACTTGGGGCTTACTCCTAAAAAGGAAGCCCAAAATTATGACTGGGACTTATTCCTGAAAAGGAGACCCAGGTTAAGAGATTATGACTAGGACTTATTCCTGAAAAGGAGGCCCAGGTTAAGGATTAAGGTTTGGGGATTACTTCTGAGAAGGATGCCCAAATTAGAGGACTTATGACTGGGGATTATTCCTGAAACGGAGACCCAGGTTAAGGATTATCTCATCATAAAGGATGATGTTTAATGAATGAACTCTCCATATTTAGTGACATAAGGATATTTAAATCACTAGGTTTTGAGAGATATTCCACAGAATTCCTTTCAGATAAGGAAGTCAAATCAATAAATCATGCCATAAATGGTTTTGAAGAGTGTCTTGAAGACTGAATCTTGAATAGGAAAGGTGTAATGGCTTAAGAGGGGTAAAAATAAGAAATATGGGCACCCAAAAAGAAAGGGGTGCGCAAGTCTTGGAAGACGCGCAAGTACTGCGTGGGCGTGCAAGTATTGGTCACGCAGGTATACCTGCGCTACACATGGTGTATTTGCGCGATGGTCAACCAACATTTGAAATACTTGAGCGACTCTTTATAAAAGCCTTTAGAATCCTCTTGAGGTTCTTCCAGAAAAGGTACGCGAAAGTTCCAGCGAAGGAGTAAGGCGGCGCGCAAGTGTGAAAACTTCCCTTAAGGGCTGGCCACTCAGGCGCGCAAGTGTTGATGAGTTTCAACACTTAGGCCTTCCTCCCTCTCTTTAGATCTTCCGTTCTAGGTAAGAAATTACCTTAGAAGTGTTCCGGAAGATTTGAGAAGAGACTTGGGCATCGGGAGATTCAATCCGAGTTTCTGGAAAAAGATCCTCCCTAATGGGGGGCCCACAGTGTCTATTTATAGGTAGGAGAAGACCCCAGGCGGTTACCGGGTGGTTATCAATTAGGTCATGCAAGTCACTTGCACGACCATAAGGCGTTGCGCAAGTAGACTTGCACGACCACTAGGCAGCGCGCAAGTGTACTTGCGCGACCATGAGGGAACTTGCGCGACCTATGGGTAATGTTCTCCTTGTTCGTCCCTTTGTCGATTTTTGATGTTTCTTCAAAGGATGAATCACTTTGGACTAAGTTATTTCCCTTTTTTCAATTGTTAGACTCTGTGACGGAAAGGAGCGTCAATAGTTTGTCACCTCCTCAGAATTTGAAAGAATTAAGAGGACTTCAAGGACACTTAGCTTATATTCGGCATTTCATCGCCAATTTGACAGGCAAAATTTTACCCTTTACCAAATTATTGAAAAAAGGAGTCACTTACAAGTGGACTGAAGAATGTCAAGAAGCGTTTGATGTTCTCAAGAAATACCTCTTGAGTCCACCAGTACTCATGCCACCTGTTGAAGGAAGACCACTTATCCTCTATGTGACATCTCTAGAGCGATCATTGGGTGCCTTTCTTGCTCAAAAGAATGATCCTGGGAATGAAAATAGCCTCTACTATCTCAGTAGAACTATGCTTGAAGCAGAAACCCGGTATTCAAGTATTGAGAAGTGCTGCCTGGCATTAATTTTTTCCGTTCAGAAATTGAGACACTACCTACAACATCACGAGGTCCAATTGGTATCTCGCAATAATCCGCTCAAATTCATCCTTAGTCGTCCAATTCTTACAGGATGTCTAGCAAGGTGGGCAGTTATTTTGCAGCAGTTCGACATTCAGTATGTATCTCAAAAGGCAATAAAGGGCCAAGCTCTGGCTGATTTTCTGGCTGAACATCCTTCAGTGGAAGACACGTCTTCAGATATTGAACTCCCTGATGAGTAAGTTTTCTCTATTCAAGAGAGTCCTCAAACATGGGAAATGTATTTTGATGGTGCTTCTAGAAGTCCAACAGGGAAGAAAATGGAAAATCCTAAATTCAACAAAGTTGGTTTAGGAATTGTACTCATTTCTCCAGATAAGGCATTGTTACCTTATTCCTTTTTATTGTGGGAAGGTGGTACCAATAATGAAGCTGAATACCAAGCTCTTATCACAGGCTTGGAGTTGGCGCTTCAAGCACAAGTGAATCACTTAAATGTGAAAGGTGATTCAGACATGGTAATCAAACAAGTCACTGGGGATTATGCCATCAGAAAAGAGGAATTAATCCCTTTGTATGATTACATCAGAGAGTTAATGGCAGAATTCCCTTCAGAACTGACATTTTCTTATGTCCCAAGATCACAAAATGCACAAGCTGATGCGCTGGCTAATATAGCCACAACTCTAGCAGATCCAAATCAGGACAAGACAACCATTAGTATTGCCCACCGTCGTGCAATTTCACCTTATGTTCAAGCCAGAACAGAGGAAATTAATGAAATTAGTCCCATTCCTGAACCGTATGGTCATACTATAGGATGGATGTCACCTATCAGGGAATACCTTCAAAATGGAACACTTCCACCTGATAGAGTCAGGAAAGAACAAATCTGGCGACGTGTGGTCAATTTTACTCTTTATGATAGCCCAAACCACCTAGAGAAAATTCTCTACAAACGTGGTTTTTATGGATTTCTCTTCAGATGCATTTATGGTGAGGAGACAATGGATGTCATGAAAGAAGTGCATGTAGGAGTTTGTGGTGCCCACCAGTCTGGACATAGATTGTCTGATCAAATTTGAAGGCTTGGATACTTTTCGCCTTCAATGATACAAAATTGTGTTAATTTCACAAAGAAGTTTCATTCATGTCAAGTACATGCCAACTTCATTCATCAACCTCCAGAGTTGCTTCATACAGCTAAATACTCGTGGCCATTTTCCACATAGGGAATGGATGTGGTGGGACCTTACCCTTCAGCTACGGCCAAGCAGTTTAAGTACATTCTTACTGCTACTGATTTCTTTTCCAAATGGGCAGAGGTAGTACCTCTCAAAGAAGTCAGTTCTAAATGCATTGTTAGCTTCATCAAGTCTAACATCATTACTTGATTTGGTGTCCCTCATACCATATTGACGGACAACGGCACCAACTTCTATTCTTCTGAGGTGAAGAAATTGTATCAAGAATACAACATTAAATCCAACCATTCATCCCGGTATCATGCGGCGGCCAATGGACAAATAGAAGCCTTTAACAAGACTCTTTCAAATATGCTGCAAAAGATGGTGGATAAAGATAAGAGTTCATGGCCTGATAAACTCTTTCATGCTTTATGGGCTTATCGGACTACCACCCGCAATGCAACGCGGTCAACTCCATATTTGTTGGTATATGGAACAGAAGCAGTCTTTCCAATTGTAGTTCAATTGCCTTCAGTCAGAATAGCCATTTGTGATCAGTTATCTACAGATGAGCAATCCCAAAAGCGATTGAATGAATTGGAACGTTTAGATGAGAAAAGATTGTGCACTTTGCACCATTTGGAAATCTATCAGAATCAAATAGCACGAGCTTTTAACAAAAAAGTGTGTCTTCGTTCATTCATTCAGGGAGAATTGGTATTAGTTCTCAGAACTCCAATGATACCAGGAAAGAAACCTCCCAAGCTTGATCCAAAATGGGAAGGACCTTATTCAATTCATAGGGTCTACTCCAATGGAGCTTATTCATTAATCTAGATGGATGGAGAACTCATTACTACTCCTACTAATGCCAGATTTTTGAAGAAATATTATGTATAAACTACAAAATATTTACATATTGTCCCTACAACATGACACTAAACTGTGCAGCACCAGTTCACCCTTTCTATATGACGTTAAACTATATAGCAATGGTCCAGTATGACCTTAAACTCCTCCTTGGTCCAATATGACCTTAAACTATTCACAAGATGTCCCTGCAACATTACACTAAATTGTGCAGTGCCAGTTCGTCCTTGCTATATGACGTTAAACTATACAGCAATGGTCCAGTATGACCTTAAACTGCAACTTCGTCCCACATGACGTAAAACTGTGAAAAAGTTCCCTAAAAGGTCCTATATGACTTCAAACTACACCATGGTCCTGTATGACTTTAAACTACACCATCCACGGTCTATGCATATGACCTTAAACTATTCGCACTTTCGTCCAACATGACGCTAAACTGTACTGTATTTTTTTCGTCCTACATGACGTTAAACTATGAAAAAAAATCCCCAATGCGTCCAACATGACGTTAAAATGGTACACTAATCTGTCCTCACTGCATGACATTAAACTGCACAGTCCCCCTTTCATCCAATATGACGTTAAACTGTATTGTCCCCGCAACATGACATTAAACTGTACAGCACCAGTTTGTCCTTGCTATATGACATTAAACTATACAGAAACGGTCCATGCATAAGACCCTAAACTATTTGAAAGGCTCTTACGTCCAACACGACGTTAAACTACATAATCATCAAAGGTCCTGTATGACCTTAAACTATACTTATGTCCAGCATGACATTAAACTGTATTGTCCCCATCGTCCTAACTACATGATGCTAAACTGTACAGAAATTCCTTGATACATCCTACATGACATTAAACTGTATTTTGTCCCTACTACATGACACTAAACTGTGCAGCACCAATAGTCCTAACTGTAAGACTTTAAACTGCATAGTCCCTTCATATTTTCCCTGCTACATGACATTAAACTGTGCATCGTTAAGGTTGTTGCTACCTCTTGTTTCTCACAACGAGTATGACTCACATGAGCTTAGAGAGAACCTCAACCATAACACTCTCTTTGGGCCGCTAACCATGTGTAAGTCCCAACATCATTTTTTTTAGGGTCGTTGTCCCCAATAACAACTTGATTATTAATTCATTCTTTAATTGAACTACGCGGACTTTGATCCTTGCCTTCCCGGCTGGGTACGTAGGAAACCTCCCAAGGTTCAAGCCCAAAATCAATCACTTCACATCGGTTCACCTCCATCTCATATGATGTTGATTCGTGAAAACGCCCCTAGAATCAATATGTTTACATTGGTTCACATTCGTCCTTGTTATACGACGTTAAACTATACAACACTTTTGTCTGGCATGACAATAAACTACAATACTCTTTGATTTCCTCATTTGAGAGGGAACTATTATTTACATTGATTTTTTCAATCATGTTTCATTTCAAAAGACTACGTGCATACATGGTAATTCCTAAACTTTTTTATCTCGGGTTAAACCATCATTGTACTAAAGTCCCTTTTCACCCTTCACGTGTACGAACCAAATTTGTACAAAGGGTAGTTCTAGAACTACGTGGGCTTGATTCCCATCCTTATGGGATACGTAGGAATGTTCGAGTATCCCTCGAATCCAGCCCCAAGTCTTTTGGTCCTAACCCCAAATTTAACTTTTAGTCCCTTGGCTGAAAATTCCTCATGAAAACACACATTGTGTATTCATTATTATGGTCCGAACTCTATGACCCTAAACTAAGATCTCTCATCCTTTAGTCCTTCACGGCGTTAAACTGCATTTCAAGAACTACGTATGGCTTGATTCTCATTCTTATGAGATACGTAGTGAAGTCAAAAATTTCAATTAAAGACCCAGCCACAACATGCTTATGGTTATCATTGACCTATGTATTTCTATATACATTGGACAACACCCATATTTATGTGTTATAATCCTAACCTTAAATATTTACAGATCTTCATAACCCTTTTCATGACTTTTAGTCACAAAAATGTCAAACTTCTGAGAATTCTTTTTCCTGACTATGCAGCACGTGCCCATAGGTGGCCTTGCATAAACAGTCCACATAACAAACTTGTCAGCCGAAGGATACTATTTATTTGACTATGCAGCCAATGCCCTTAGGTGGCCCTGCATAATTCAACCCCCTAACGGGTTAGTTAAATGATGGTAACTTCATTCTTGGGAAGAATGCCTCTTTTGTCCTTATTTGTATTAAACGACGGTATGCAGGGATCTGCAAGAAAATAGCCATCCTTAACATATTTGTCTCATATCCTTTTTCATGATCTGAAAGTATTCAAGTCTATGGTTTATTCTTCTTCCTTACTTTTGGGTCAGACCTTCATAGGAGTAATATATTCATCCAATTCTTCAATAATCTTGTCTAAAAATATCTTCTCCATATTCAAGTACCTCTTTCCATACAGCAAACTCTATACTTTAGAAAATTTGAATCTCCATAAACTTTTACTGACTTTTAGCACTAGGAAAGTAAATTTCTGAGAGTTCTTTTTTGCCTATCTATGCAGCACGTGCCCATAGGTGGCCTTGCATAAACAGTCTACATAACAGACTTGTCAGCCGAAAGATGCTATTTATTTGACCATGCAGCCAATGCCCTTAGGTGGCCCTACATAATTCAACCCCCTAACGGGTTTTGTTAAATAATAGTAACTTCCTTCTTGGAAACTTCTTCTTCTGATGCCTTTTAGCTCTTTTTCATATCATTCCTCAGATTCAAATATTCTTAAAGCCATAGTTTACATATTTTTCTCCCTCATACTTTATTATGGTAATATGTTTTCAGATGAGTTGTCAAGGAATTGAGTCAATTCTAATCTATTTCAGTCAAGAGCTATTTCAACCTTAAATATTAGCCTTTGTATGTCCGACATGCATGACTTTAAACTGCCAGATTTCTTGTTTTTCTTTTCACCTTAGAGTCAAATCCTCTTTTCTCTCCGGATCCAACTCTGAGGGGGGACTTTTGTTGACGCTCCTTTCCGTCACAGAGTCTAACGACAGAAAAAAGGGAAATACCTTAGTCCAAAGTGATTCATCCTTTGAAGAAACATCAAAAATCGACAAAGGGATGAACAAGGAGAACATTACCCATAGGTCGCGCAAGTTCCCTCATGGTCGCGCAAGTACACTTGCACGCCGCCTAGTGGTCGTGCAAGTCTACTTGCGCGACGCCTTATGGTCGTGCAAGTGACTTGCGCGACCTAATTGATAACCGCCCGGTAACCGCCTGGGGTCTTCTCCTGCCTATAAATAGACCCTCTGGGCCCCCCATTAGGGAGGATCTTTTTCCAGAAACTCGGATTGAAGCTCCCAATGCCCAAGTCTCTTCTCAAAGCTTCCGGAACACTTCGAAGGTAATTTCTTACCTAGAATGGAAGATTTAAAGAGAGGGAGGAAGGCCTAAGTGTTGAAACTCATCAACACTTGCGCGCCTGAGTGGCCAGCCCTTAAGGGAAGTGGTCACATTTGCGCACCGCCTTACTCCTTCGCTAGAACTTGTGCATCCCTTTTCTGGAAGAACCTCAAGAGGATTCTAAAGGATTTTATAAAGAGTCGCTCAAGTATTTCAAATGCTAGTTGACCATCGGGCAGATACACCATGTGTCGCGTAGGTATACCTGCGCGACCAATACTTGCGTGCCCACGCAGTACTTGCGCGTATTCCAAGGCTTGCGCGCCCCTTTCTTTTTGGGTGCCCATCTTGCCCATTTTTACCCCTCTTAAGCCATTACACCTTTCCTATTCAAGATTCAGTCTTCAAGACACTCTTCAAAACCATTTATGGCATGATTTCTTGATTTGGATTCCTTATCTGAAAGAAATTCTGTGGAATATCTCTTAAAACCGAGTGATTTAAATATCCTTATGTCACTAAATATGGAGAGTTCATTCATTCAACCTCATCCTTTAAGATGAGAGAATCCTTAACCTGGGTCTCCTTTTCAGGAATAATCCCCAGTCATAATTCCTCTAATTTGGGCATCCTTCTCAAAAGTAATCCCCAAACCTTAATCCTTAACCTGGGCCTCCTTTTCAGGAATAAGTCATAGTCATAATCCCTTAACCTGGGTCTCCTTTTTAGGAATAAGTCCCAGTCATAATTTTGGGCTTCCTTTTCAGGAGTAAGCCCCAAGTCTGCTAACCTGGGCCTCCTTTTTTAGGAATAAGTCCCAGTCATAAATTTTGGAAAACAGAGCAACTTGCGCGGCTAAGATGACATGCGCGACGAGAGCTCGAGGGGTTTGAAGTCCGGAAATCCAGATGCTTTGTACGAAGGTGAGGCCATGTATTTATAGACCGGGGGACCTATTTGTGTGTCGTACACAGTGCGCCCAAGGCCTGCGCGACGCACACTTGCACGCTGCCCTCTGCGCCCTGAAGACTTCCATGCCACTACTCCTTTGAATGTATTAGATTTTCCTCATAGTCAAATCCTCTATTTCCTCTCCAGATCCAACTCTGAGGGGGGACTTTTGTTGACGCTCCTTTCATCACAGAATGTCAAGATTGGAAAAGCGGAAGATCTGAGATTAAAATGGTTCGACCTTTGAAGAAAACATCAAAAATCGACAAAGGGATGAACAAAGAAAACTTAGCCCATAGGTTGCGCAAGTTTCCTCATGGTCACACAAGTGGACTTGCGCGATGCACTTTGGCGTGCAAGTCACTTGCGCGACCTAATTGATAACCACCCAGTAATCGCCCGGGGTCTTCTCCTACCTATAAATAGACCATGTGGGCCCCGAATTCAGGGAGGATCTTTTTCCAGAAACACGGATTGAAGCTCCCGACGCCCAAGTCTCTTCTCAAAGCTTCCGGAACACTTCTAAGGTAATTTCTTACCTAGAACGGAAGATCTAAAGAGAGGGAGGAAGGCCTAAGTGTTGAAAATCATCAACACTTGCGTGCCTGAGTGGCCAGCCCTTAAGGGAAGTGGTCACACTTGCTCGCCGCCTTACTCCTTCGCTGGAACTTGCGCATCCCTTTTCTGGAAGAACCACAAGAGGATTCTAAAGGCTTTTATAAAGAGTCACTCAAGTATTTCAAATGCTGGTTGACCATCGCACAAATACACCATGTGTCGCGCAGGTATACCTGCGCGACCAATACTTGCGTGCCCACGCAGTACTTGTGTGTCTTCCAAGACTTGCACGGACCTTTATTTTTGGGTGCCCATCTTGCCCATTTTTACCCCTCTTAAGCCATTACACCTTTCCTATTCAAGATTCAGTCTTCAAGACACTCTTCAAAAACATTTATGGCATGATTTGTTGATTTGACTACCTTATCTGAAAGGAATTCTGTGGAATATCTCTCAAAACCTAGTGATTTAAATATCCTTATGTCACTAAATATGGAGAGTTAATTCATTCAACCTCATCCTTTAAGATGATAGAATCCTTAACCTGGGTCTCCTTTTCAGGAATAATCCCCAGTCATAAGTCCTCTAATTTAAGCATCCTTCTCAGAAGTAAGCCCCAAACCTTAATCCTTAACCTGGGCCTCCTTTTCAGGAATAAGTCCTTGTCATAATCCCTTAACCTGGGTCTCCTTTTCAGGAATAAGTCCCAGTCATAATTTTGGGCTTCCTTTTCAGGAGTAAGCCCCAAGTCCCCTAACCTGGGCCTCCTTTTTTAGGATTAAGTCCCAATCATAAATTTTGGGCTTCCTTTTCAGGAGTAAGCCCCAAATCCCTTAATTTCTCTTTAACCAGTCCTAATTTATGTTTGATCTGGGATTCCTTCTCAAGAGTAAAACTCAGTTATCAATCCTCTCCTAATTTGGTTTTCCTTTTCAGGAATAAGTCCCAAGTTAGAGTATTCAAATCTCCATGAAGCACATATACCTTTATGGACCCTGTTCCTAGATTTTCTCCCTGAAGTAAATCCTAACCTTCATTTATCTAGGCAGTCATACATACATAAGCCCCAAACCATTTCTTATGATTACATCTTTCATGGTCCAATTGTCTATTTTATTACCAATACCTCTTGTTTCTCCCACCGAGCATGACTCACGTGAGCTTAGAGGGTAAAAGTAATTATGACATCCTGCTTTGAGCCATCAATCATAAACATCATACTCCCTTATTTGAACTACGTGGGTTCTGATTCTTTTTCCAATACAAAGGATACGTAGGTAGCCCATCTACGGGTTCAATCCCAACTCTGAAATAATTCATGTCCTTCTGAATGACAATAAACTTCAAGTGCCCCACTGAGTGGCTTTAAAACCAGCTTGGTCATCATAATGACCAAGAGACTTTTATACAAATGTTTTGAAGGATACCATTGGCCAAGAATCTCTAAATAAATATAGATGATTCTCTATTGATGAAGAACCTCAAATACAGATAAAAGATTCTCTAAGTTTTTTACATGTTTAATCATTGATTGTCAAAACTGAAGGAAAGCTCATTTTATACTTGGTAATGTAATAAGGATTCACGAACATAACTTAAATCTATAAAGAGAGTCCCGGAATAGACAATAATTCCCCTCAAAAAGGTGTGATGAGTCCGAACTCCCATCCTCTTGACCAATGTAAATTCCTAAGCCTCATCAGTTCACAAGCTAATGAGAACCTACCTTTGGAAAGTAGGTACAAATGGATGTGGAATCATTTGATGTTTCTGGTTCTACGAACAAAACCGTTAGAAACCGATCAGAACGTTTGAATCTCTCATCTAGGAGGTCATCCCCGAATTCAAAGGGAAACACTCTTATTATATGAAAACATTAATTCTTAAACATTAGGTAAGGGATCATAATACCAAAAATGTGTTATCCTAATACCTTATGTTTTGTTGAACTAGTGATATTTTAAATCATCATAGATTGATGGATTTGAGGCCCACACTTTTATACTTGTTTGTGATTGATGACCTCAATCACTCTTTATAAATATTTATGTTTTCCCTCTAATTATATGTCTATAATTTTCACTATTGTTCTCTTAATAAAGATCTCAATTTGGTGGTGAATTTTTCATTTCTCTTTCCCTCTTATTAAGAATAAATTTTATTAACCCAATTTATGATGTGGGTTTTCCAAAAAGGTATTTTTCTATTTTTAACATTTTATTTTCAAAGAAAAATTTAAAATTGAAAGTATTATATTTATTTAAGGAGAGGATAATGTAACAACCCAGGATTCCATAGTACATTATCTCTTCAAAGTAGTTCAATAACTTTCTTTACACACAACACCGAGTTCGAGCGCACCACGACTTGCCAAACTATCCGTTCAAAAAGCGTTAATGAATAGTATTAAATTAAATTTGAATTTTATATACTATATATAATTTTAAAATCGATATTCTGTGTTTCATAGACATAATATAAGAACTAATTCATTTTTTTCTGAAAAAAGAAGTATTTTTCAAAAAATGAAATTTTACCGCCTTTTAATGGAGAACCTTTTCTAAAACAAATATTTGACACTTTTATATATTCAATTTAATGAAATTAAATTATTCTTTAGAATAGGGACATAAAAATTTAGTTTGGATAAAATTTTGGTACTTTTCTGATAACTTTCATATTTTGATGAATTGTGAAAAAAACTAAATTTTTATTGAAAACAACTTTTTAAATAGAAATAATTTATAGTGTTGAATTGTAAATTTGAGTGGTTTTAAAGTATTATTATATTATATTATTATCATTTAATATGATTTAGGTAATTGGATGTAATTTCACATTTAAAGTGGATATAAAAAAGTGTCAATCTTTTGCTAGTTATTATTTCTTTAAAACACTCTATTTCTTTTGACAATGGGAATTAATTTTAAATTAATTTCTGTCACTTATTTGTTTTGAATTTGGAAAAATGGATTCCATATTTTGAATTAGGTTGTCTAAATTGTGTAAATAGGTAACTTTTATGTTTATACATTATGAATATTTACTTCAGTAAATATTTTATTTACCATGGTTAAAAGGTAAATCAAGTAAATAAGGGTAAAAAAATATTATAGTAATAGTATTAAATTACCCTAATATGTGTCCTATTCCTATTGGTTGATACCTGTCCGACCATGGGCATCCTTGGGTCGATTTTGGGACCTAATGGAACCACTTTAGAGTGATATAACACTTTATATTAATTAATTTAATGTAAAGGGAAAAATTACATAAACATATATCTTTTCGTAAAATAATTTTTACATGGGGTTACATAATTTATCTTTTTGAATATAAATATTAATTTGGAATATAAAAATATTACCTACATCATGGTATTTTTTTATAATTTTTATACATCAAATAAATAAATTTATTTATGACAAAAGAATGATGTAGTGATTGCCTCATTAGTGAATGATTTAAATAAATGAGATTATAAATATTACAACAATAACAAAAAAAACCTATCCAATTATTATTGGATGATTTTATTTCGAATATCAGTAATCTTATATTACACATTAATGAGTTTTGTATCTTTAGAAACCGAAAATTATAATATAATAAAATAATATTTTCAAACATTCCTAAAGAGCTCCTCCCCTCCCTTATAAAAAGCCATTACCTTTAACCCATTACTCACAACTCTCAAGCCACGTTTCTCATCCAAAATCTACCCAATTAAGCTACCCAAATACCTATGTTCCTCTTATAATCCTTAACTTAGGAATAATGCACTTCAAGGAAGCATTTTTTTTCAAACCAAAGAGAGTTACCCGATTTAAAGGTAACATCTCCTCTTAAGTCCTTTTCATTTATTTTACTTCTCTAACCCCCCTAAACTCTCTTTATTACTTTATTTTATAAAAAAAATAGTATCCTCAATATACTATGTTGTTTTAATGATAATTATTTGAACTAAAATTACACACACCTCCATCTAATGGGTATAGAACATATTGTATCTATGGAGGGCGAACTATTGCTTCACGAAATGATGAATGTTCAATCTTCTAATACCACCTCTTATAGTGGCCATTATGATGTAACTATAATTATATATGATATTTATGATATTTATTTTATATATAATCTTCTTTAATTATCTTTTATAGAATACCATTATTCTTTTCATGTTGTATATATACGATAATTTCGTTTCAGGAAGTACAGACTACCGCCCCCTCAATGTGATATGAGTCGTTCATACCATAAATGGAATGTATAAAGTATGGTGTTAATGAAGTTACATAATGTATATATAATATTATATTATACTGGAATAATAATATACATATGTATTATTTGGTTTTCATTCCTTTTAAAATAAATAAAATGAAATGGAAGTAGCGTTCGTGCGTACGTACATATTACCATCTCCAAGAACACGATGAGATTCATTCCCTATCATAACCATTCCAGAATAATTTTAATTTTATTATTAAAAATAATGTTTAAGAACTTAATATCATTATTTATATGAATCAAATACATCTTATCTATAATAAACATGGATTACGTGACAAAACATATAAAGGAAAACGAATTAGTTAACACCCGAAACAATGATACTACTAAAATATTATTAAAAAAGAAATATTAGAAGATCATATATGATATCATATTTATGTATGTGGTAATTTTATAATATAATAGTAATTATTTAACTATTATACAGGAGTTTAACATACACTAGTCCAAGGAAAAGTACAAGGTAAGGGTTAATTTCACAATCTCATTATTATTCGAGATTGTTTATATGTATTTATTTACTGGGACATATTTATCATCCATGTCCATGTTTCATAAAAATACTTTCAAAAGGAATATTTTAAGGTTTTATTGAAGGAAATATTTAACTATATCATCATTTTAAATGTTTTAATGATTTATTTTTCTAAATCTATTTCATTAATTTCCATTTTTTCAAAATAATTTTAAGGATTTATTCATATGGACATAATTTTTTTAAAATTATAATTATTTTCAAAAGTTTCAAAGTGGTATGGGACACTGTGATTAAAAAATATATTTTAAATAACTTCATTTATAAATTATGTGACTTTTAAATGGTTTCATGAAAAAAAGGATATTTCTCTCAAAAGGTTTTACTAATTATTTTCAACTATGTCAACATCATTCTTGGATATTATTATTGATTGAGGTTGAATTATTATAAATAAAATAATCAATATTTTATTGAATGGGTTATGATATGATGAATGTGAATGTTCTATTTTTATACCATTCATGATTTATGGATAAAGTATTGGCATTTTGTATGAGAGCTTTAATACAAATGTTTATGTTATGTTTCAACATTTTCATATGAGGAATGCATTGGAATTAGTAAGTGACGAGTGGATCCCGTTATAGCTCATCGATGTATAGGTAGGTCTAATGAGACAAACTAGTGTCTTGGCACAAGGCCTTGACAAAATTTTATTTTTTTTCCTGGCACGAGGCCTTGACTATGTGGTTATGATGTCCAACATTATGCATTCCATCATTATAAAATTAGCTATTAATATTACATGTGATTATTCGACTAGTATAATATCCATGTGAATAAGTAAGAGGAATTATTTGATTTAACTTTTCCATATCATGTTGAATTATAATTTTAAAAGGATTTTATTTTAGTTTTATACATTTCCTTAAATGTTTGTGTTTATTTATGATAGTTGTCGCTAATTTTTATCCTTATTGAGCATCTGAGATCGCCCCTTTCTTATGTTTCCTTCTTCCCAGGATTCCAATAAGTGTATTATGTTTGATATGTAGGGTTAATCTTGGGGAATTATAGAATTAAAACCAGATTATTTAAGTTGTGTTTTATGTTTTAATGTGTAATGTAATATTCATGTATGTAATCAATTTTCCAAGACTGTTAAACTGATCGGTCCTTTGGGACTTGATTCCTTGTAATCTTTCCAATGTATTAAAATAATGCACCGTCTTTGGTTAACTAGGGTTGGGGAATTACATAAGCTGTAATGGTTTATTTCTACAATCTCATCATTTATCAAGAGTGTTTATGATTATGATTCCATTGATGAAATATTATGATCTATCTCTAAATAATTATCATTAATTTTCTTATACTCTGTTTATTAATTATATATACAAGTAATGGTATAATTTTCCCACTCTTTAGTACTTATCATAATTAAGAAAATGTATTTAATAAAATTATACATTATTACTATTTTTGGTCAGAAATCTATGAAATTATTAAACCATGTTTTCTAAACATTATTTTAAAAATGTTTTAATAATATTTTTAACATACATTTTTACCCATGTTTTACCTTTTTAGTAAAAATTGTTTTTAAAAGAAATATACTTGTCATTTTATGATTAATAAAATTTTCTAAACATTTTATTATGAAAAAGGATTGTTCTAAAAGTATTAATTTATCCTCCATCATGACTTTTATTTATTTGAAGTATAATTTTCTTGTTTAAAAGTGTATTTTTTTTGTAGAAAAATATTTCCCTAATAGTATGGACATTCATTATTTTTAAAGTGGTTTTCAATGGAAATATTTTTCAAAAATATTTCATGTTAAAAAATGTTTTACGTGGTTTTAAATATTTATTTATAACGTTTCAAGGAAAAATTATTTAAAATGGTTTTCAAGATTCCTTTATAATTTTCCAAGGAAAAAGGTTTTAAAAATTTATTCTTGATTATTTTAAAATAAATTGGTTTTGAAAAGGTTCTAGGTTTCAGAAATTATTTTTTTCATATAAGAAAGGATAATTTTTTCCAAATGATTAAAATGATTTTGATGATTAATTTTTATTTTTTAAAAGTGTTTTTTTAAATAAAATTATTTTTGAATATGTACTATGATTTAAAAAGTTAATTTAAAAGAAATGATATTTTCATTAAGAAATGTTCCAAGTGATTATTCAAAATCCTTATCTATATAAGATAATATCCTTTTATATGGTTTAAGATTTATTGGGAAATTATCCAAGTATTCCATTCATATTATTTCATGAATGTTTTATGTTTTAATGGAAAGATTTTTTTGACACCTGTTTATCTTACATAGTTAATATGAATTTAAAACCCACTTCTTTTAATGGATTATTATTTTATGAAATTATTGTGACAAATATATCATTTCCATAAGTTATGATATTATGAATTTTTTATGATACCCATTTCATTTCATGAGTTATGATACGATGTTTATGAAACCCATCTCTTTTTATGGGTAATGATATAATGAATGTTTAATTATATTATGGAATATGTATGTATGATTTTATTAAGTGATGGGTGATACCTATATCTCCCTCCAAATGCATTGGGTAAAGACTTATATAACATGAGATAATGAATCAAATCAAGTGGATGATCTTGATCTACTATGAAAGATAGGGAAACCCGATCCACTATGGGAATATGGGGGGAACCCAATCCACTATGGGAAGATGGGGAAACCCAATCTAATTTGGGAAGATGAGGAAACTTGATCCCTTATATGGAAATGATTGTGAATGGGGATAGTGGTGTGTCCCGAACAGAAGTTATAGTCCACATGATGTGCCCTAATAAGTTTTTGAAAAGATACTTGACTTTTAGGAATGATTATTATGTCTGAAATTGATTACCTATTCAAAATGTTATGCATGGACCTAGTTCATGTCAATAAGTTTATTCAAGAGCCTAATTATATGTTCTTTACATAACGAGTGAACCTTTTTCTATTTACACATGTTTACAATTATGTAAGATGATGTGTACGACACAATCCTATGTTTTATTCCTATGTTATGCTCTCATGTATTATGATATTTATCCTCTTATGATTAATATTTAATGATCTTCCAATATTCATTCAATGACTCATATATATGATCTTTTATGTGAAGGGTATGTTATTAAAATGTTATTCTCATGATTCATACCCTTATGTCTATGTTATACATAAGTATCTCCTTTATTTACCCTTACTTAGAATTTGAGATGACCCATTCTTATGTATCCTTTCCCCAGGTTATGAGTAGTGTTTTAACTTAGAGTAATAAAGGGATAAGTTCTATACAAGAGATGTTAAAGACCTTTCACCATGTTAGTAGATTTTTTCTATGTTTCCAAATACACTAAACTATTTTAGTCCTCAAGAATTTACTTTTGTAATGTGATGAATATTTATCTGAATTTATGTAATGTTCATGTATGTTAAGATTGGGTCATTATAATCTCAAACTCCACCAAGACCCTCATTTTCCTCACTCAGGGTGTCATTTAAATAGTACATTGATTCAATATATGAATCAATTGTATTTGAAACCTTCGATGGAAGTTATTGACTTCTAATTGACATATATTTTAGGAATGGTTTGATGATCAGTTTACTTCATTCACGTTCTTGTAAATCTAATTTGTTGGAATGAGTTACTTTTTCATGAGTGTTTTGTAGCTCTATGGTTTGAGATGTTTGCGAGGATCCTGATGGGGACTAATAGCTAGTGGGGAAAATGTTTTTCTTGGAATGACATTAGACTGTCCCCTAGTTCTCCTCACCCAATACCAGACTGAAATGATCATTTTTCCTGAAGTTTTCATCTTTTTTAGCATCGAGGGCCTCTAGGGAAGACTATTGAGAATATAAAAAAGATATTTAATTCTGAATTATTTATAAATATTTGTAATATGTATAAAAACTCACAATATTGTCTTTTATTTGTTCATTTACTGCACTTCCATCCCTTTTCTCCTTACTTAAGAAAAATAATTTTGTTAGAGGCACACGACCTTTAATGAACAATGTCACCTGATGTGAATGAAAATTATTAGTAAAATACTACATTATTGAATAATTTGAAATTGAACAACATATAATGAATAAAAAAATTTATTTGTTGAAGAAATTAATAAATTCAATAAGCATATAAATATAAATTTCATTATAAATTTAATACGGGTGTCATAACATAAACAATGCATACTAATTACCATTCTAAACATGTGTATGATATGGATTTCTCTTGTTTGTTCATTTCAGTATAATTCTATTTGTGTTATGTTATTTGGTTATTCATCCACTTGGTAATTTTGATCATTTGGTCATTAGGTTCATTTTTAGATTAGGTTATTTGGTAAATTGGACAATTATGCCATTTAGTCTAAATAGTCCATTTAGGAAAATTAGGCCAATTAGTTAATTTAGGTCATATAGGAAATTTACGCCAATTATTCCAATTAAAAAAATTGGTCTAAATAGTCCAAATATTCCAAATAGTCCAATTAATCCCATTAGTCTAATTTTCCATTAGGCCAATTGGTTATCAGGCCATTAAATGTTATTTCCAATTAGGCCATAAGGCCATTATGCCAATAATTTAATTGGACATTAGGCTATTAGGCCAATTTTACATTAATACAAATGGTCAATTTTCTATTAGATCATTAGACCAATTGTCCATTAGTCCATTAGGTATTTTTTCCAATTGGCCAATTTGGGCATTGGTCCATTAAGCCAATTGGTCTTTAGGAAATTATGCCAATAGTCCAATTGGTCATTAGGCTATTATGACATTAGTCCATTTGGCCAATTGGTTGTTAGGCAATTAGGACATTAGGACAAATTTCAATTAGTCCAATTTTCCATTATTCCAATTTTCCATTAGGAAAATTGGATATTAAGACAATTGGCCATTAGTCCATTAGACCATTAGGTCAATTAGATATTATTCCATTAGAAAAATTGGCCATTAAGAAATTAGGCCAATTTGATATTAGGGAATTTAGATATTAGGTCAATTGGATATTAGGGAAGTTCTCCATTAGGCTGATAAGATAATGCATAGTTAGGACATTAGGCTAATTTTCCAAATGAACATTAGGCCATTAGGACAATTGGACAGTAGGTCAATTGGGTAATTGTAAATTAGGCCATTAGGCCAATTGGATAGCAGTCCATTATGCCAAATGGAAATTAGGCCATTATTACATTTTTCAAATTGTACATTATGCCAATTGGCCATTAAGCAATTCTGTTATTAGGCTAATTGGTCATTAGAAAGTTAGGCCAATTCTCCAATTGTCTAATTGTCCATTTGGATATTAGTCCAATTTTCTGTTAGGTCATTAGGACAATTGTCCATTAGTATATTAGGACATCGGTCCAATTCAACATTAGTCCATAGGGACATTAGGCTAATTGTCTCATTATAACATTAGGCCATTTTTTCAATTGTCTAATTAGACATTAGGCTATTAGGCCAATTGGCCATTAAGCCATTAATCTATTAGGAAATTAGTTAAATCATCCATTATGCCATTTGGACAATTTTTCATTAGTCCATTAGGTAATTAGGCCAATTTTCTTAATTGTCCATTAGTCCATTAGTCCATTAGAAAAATTGTATTTTGGGCCATTAGTCTCTTATGAAAATTGTCCATTAGGCCATTATGCCAGTTGATCATTAGGAAATTATGAAAAATTGGATGTTAGTCCATTAAGACAATCAGAAACTAGGGAATTAATCTATTATTCCAATTTTCCAATTGTCTATTAGGATAATTGGCCATTATAGAATTAGGAAAATTGGCCATATGGCCACTAATCCAATTGGATAATTGGACATTAGACCAATTATCCATTAGACCATTAAGCCAACTCTCCAAATGGACATTATTCCATTAGGTTAATTGTTCATTATATCATTAGGCCATTAGTCCAATTGGACAATTGTACAATAGACCATTAGGTCATTATTCCAATTAGCCATTAGGTGATTAGGTCATTAGGCCATTAGGCCATTTGGACAATTGGCCATTATTCCATTAAAATAATTATCCGTTAGGAAAATTTTTCCTTAGGCCCTAAGACCAATTGGCTATTAGGAAATTAGTCCATTAATACATTAGAATAATTTTCCATTAGACCAATTATCCCTTAGGACATTAGGATAATTGGACATTAGGCCATTAGGAAATTGGTATAATTGGCCATTAAGCTATTAGGTAATTAGTACAATCAGAAAATTAGGCCATTAGGCCAATTGACCAATTGGACATTTGGCCAATTGGCCAATTGGGAATTATCCCATTAATGATTTTGGTGAATTATCTAATAAGTCTATTTTTTCATTAGGACAATTCTCCATTAGGCCAATTGGACATCAGTCCATTAGGCCAAATGATCATTAGGCCATTTGAACATTAGGACAATTGGTAGTTACTCCATTAGGCTATTAGGCCAATTTTCCATTAGGACGATTTTCTGTTATTCCAATTGAGCATTAGAAAATTAGGCCATTTGGTCTTTACTCCATTGCACCAATTGGCCAATTGTTCAATTTCCCATTAGTAAAATTTGACATTAGTCCATTAGTCCATTATTCTAATTTGAAAATTTTATAGTAGGAAATTAGTCCATTAGGTTAATTTTCTATTAGGCCATTAGACCAATTATCCATTATAGAAATTGGACAACTATTCCATTAGTCTAATTGGAAAATTAGGCTATTAAGCCATTATACCAATTGTCCAATTGGACATTAGGACATTAGTCCAATTTGGGAGTTAGGATATTATTCCATTATGTGATTAGACCAATGGGACGTTAAGCCATTAGGCCAATTATCCATTAGGCCATTAGGCCAATTTGAAGTTTGGAAAGTTATACAATTTCCTGTTAGGACATTATTCTAATTAGATGTTAGGACATTAGTAAATTACAAAAATTGGCCAATGGGCCCTTTGGCCATATGGAAAATTTTCCATTAGGCCATTAGGACAATTAAAAATTATTCCATTAGTCCATTATGCTAATTGGACGTTAGGAAATTAAGCCAATTGGCCATTTTTACATTAGGAAAATTGGATGTTAGTCTATTGGGATAGTTGGACATCAGTCCATTAGGCCATTAGGAAAATTTTCCAAGTGGCCATTAATACATTAGGCCACTTGGACCTTATGCCATTAGTATAATTTCCCATTAGCACGTTGGGCCATTAGGTCAATTAGACAATTATGCCAACAGGAAATTAGGTCAATTGTCTATTTGGACATTAATATATTAGTTCAATTGGCCATTTAATGATTATACTAATTTTCCATTAGTCCATTAGGGAAATTTTCCAATATGACATTTGATAGGGGTATTTATCACCTTATATTAAATGAAATAATTATAATAAAACATAAATTTCAACTTTAAAAGCTTACTAACAATATAAATATAGATATAATTTCTATTAATATTAAAGTAAATGTTTCTTCCTATTCTTGGACATTGTTGTGTACCCCAGAGTGTGAAAATGTGTCATTGAATATATATTTTTTATTTTATTTCCCAATGAATCCTAAAAAAATCAATTCAACTAAAAAGAATTAAATATTCTAGGAAACCCATTAAACATTCGGAAAAATATAAACTCATCACAATTCATATATGAGATCATTTTTTGATATTTTGTTATTAGATAGTCGGGGAATATCGGTATAACCTCTAAATAAGAACCCACTCTAATCTTCCATCCAAAATATTACTCATGTTTATATGGTCGCCAGAACTCCCCAAATCCATCAACATTGCAACCTTAGAAAAATCATTGTTAGGAAAGTTAAACCTATTTTTCAAAGAACATGTTAATTCAATTAAATAAAATAATAATATAGATATAAATTTAACAAACTTTCCCACCCATATCACCATCCATGATTTTCCCTTGTTGTCATTACTGATATGAATCCATGAGACTGGTTTCACCAGAATGAAATTGTTAGCAAGAAGATCAGGATCCGGCATGAGCCGGTCCTCAAAAAAAAATATAATAAAAAAGGAGTCAGGCATACAAGGTGTTATTACATAAGAGAGTGTGCAAGACACCACATCGATCTGCCTCCACCATCGGAGCACAATAATCTGGGGCCATGAAAGACCACATCATACCAAGATCAAGTATAGCCTTCTTAGCAAGTGTATATACAACCTGATTAGCCTCTCGGTACACATGGGAGACAACCATCTGTAATTGATTGACTTGGCAGAGACAATCAACCCACTGAGGCAGCACACGCCACGATACATTTCGCGTGCTAGTGCTCAGGGCATGAACAAAAGTCATTGAATTAGGTTCAATCCAGAGCCATTTCTAGTTAAATTGGACAGCATACCTTATTGCATGAATCATGGCCCAAAGTTTAGCTTCAAAAGTAGTACCAAGTCCAAGGTAATAATAAAAGCATCCCTTAACAAACCCACGGAACGTGCGGAAGACTCCTCTGCATCCAGCCGAGCCCGGCGTACCTGATGCGGCTCCATCAACATTTACCCTGATGCACGGTGCAATCGGTGGTATCCATCTAATATGTTTAAGCATCTGGGGTTTGCGTGGATGGCCTGAAACTCCAAGCATCCTAAGAATTTGGAGGTCCAAGATGGTGTTAGACATTACACCTTCTTGGACCACTGCCGCAGCATACACATCCCTGTGGATGGAGCTCATTCCCTTCCGGACATCAACAACCACACCATCAAATAGAGCCTTGTTCCTCGAGTCCCACAAGGCCGAAAAAACTGCTGTAATAGCAGTGATAAAAAGGTTAAAAATCTTCTCACTATAGCGCACCCGCAGTAGCCTAGACAGCAGATCAAAAATATGGATTCTGCAATCCACCGCTAATCTGAACAGCACACCCAAGTAGTTCCAGAGTTGATGGGCTTGCTCACAATCCATAAACACATGATGCATAGTATCTTCTCCCACCCTGCAGACAACACACTTGGATGACAACTGAAATCCAGCACTCTTCAAGTGTTCAGAAGTGGGGAGTCTATTTTTACAGATCCTCCAAAGTAAGATAAACTGGTTTGGCTGAATGAATGGGGCTCTAAAATTCAGCAACCAAGTTGGGACGTGATCATTCCCTCCACTTTCTATCTTGTATAATTCTTTGGTGTCAAAGATCCCATTCCTGTTGTGTAGCCAAATCAATTTGTCATGATACATAAAAATATAACTGTTAATTTGAGACAGCACATAATCAGAAATATTCAACTCATGCAAATATTAATATGAGAGAAAATCTGAAATGGATAGAGAAGCAACTTCAGGTGTGACATTCATGTGTTGCAAGGGCTGATCCAACCACAAGGTGCTCCAACAGTTAAGATTGGAGTCCCTGCGGACCATCCATTTAGAATCCTACATAATCATTGGGTATTCCTGCTTAAGGGAGGCCCATACCGAAGACTGGAGGTGATATTTATAACCATTAACCAGCCGCTTTGTGAACCTGCTCGATAGGAATTCATCATCAACCTCATTAGATATCAGTTTCCAAGTGAACTTTCCAATCAGACCATCATTAAAGGTACGAAGATCCTTAACTATTAATCCTCCCATTTCCATAGGTTTTATGCAATCCTTCCACTTCACTGTGACCAGCTTCCTTTCAAAGATTGATCCTATACATATAAAATTTCTCACCAGGCCTTGCAGTTCCTTAATCAATCCTCGCGGCCATTTGTAGAGAGATAATGAGTAAAAATTTGGCTGTAATCACTAAATTCATGATACAAACCCTCCCATCCATGGATATGGATTTCCCCTTCCAACTGGCATGTTGATGAGTAATTCCAGCATAAATACCTTCAAGATATCGTCGTTTCACCCTTCCCCAGAAAAGATGCACCCCAAGATACTGAAAGGGAAGGCATCCCCGGTTCACCATAAGATAATGTGTGATCCTATGCCTTTTTCCAATAGTTATTCCATTTCCAAAAACAATCTAGGACTTGTCCCAGCTTATAGCATGTTCAGCCACATCCTCATAATGATTAAAGAGGGCCTTAATATTAGATATGGATCTCCTTGAGGCCTGCCCCAGCAATAATATATCGTCAGTATAGAGAAGATGGGATGGGTCAAGATCATTAATTCCAGCCCTCATCCTTTTATACATACCCATATGAGAAAGATCATTGATTCATCGGCTTAAATAATCCTCCACAATAGCAAACAGAATACCCGATAATGGGTCACCCTTCCTAACACCTCTTGAACAATAAAATAATCCTCTCGGTGCACCATTCACAAGAATTGACATCCTTGAGGATCCAATAATGGTTCCAATCATATTCATAAAACAATTCGAGAACCCATGACTTCGAAGTATCTCAATTAGAAAGCTCCATTTAAGGGTATCAAAAGCCTTAGATATGTCAATCTTTAGGGAAAAGTTCCCTTCCTTTGACTTCCTTCGCATGAGGTTAACACTCTCAGAGGACATGAAAAGGCATTGTTGTATGTTTCTTCTAGGGAAAAATCCAAATTGATTCCCAGTGATCATTCCTCCAACAATTCCACCCAACCTTCACATAATGATCTTGCTGATGAGTTTAGGAATTGTATTCCCAAGAGCAACAGGTCTGAAGTCCTTAATTTCAAGAGCATTTTCCTTCTTTGGAATGAGTTCAGTGAAGCATGAATTCATCCCATGGGGAATATATGAATGGGATAAGAAATCCTTTACTGAATGCTCAATATCATCCTGCACAATATCCCAATAGAACATAAAATATTTATTAGTGAAGTCGTTAGGACCCGGAGCACTTTCAAGATTAAGAGAGAGGATAGTAGATCTGATTTCCTCCTTAGAGGGAGTTGCTTTAATAAACTAATTCATCTTCTCATCAATATATTGGATGATGTTGTCCACCATATTAGTGGAAAAATGTCGTCCAGTATCAGAATACAAACCGTTATAATAATCAACAACAACTGATGTTATCCCATCATCATCAGAATAAATCTGGTTACCAATTATGATCACATTGTTTCTAGCACGTTCTCTCCTCTCCTTATGCATTCTATTGAAAAGCTTAGAGTTCTTTTCACCATCATTTAGCCAGCAGAATGAAATTGTTGTACTTTGATAAAGTTCCCATGAAGCTTATAAACATCCTAGAATTTTTACCTATCATATGATTTTTTCATTGAAATCCAACATTAATTGTGTTTGGCGATTGTTGGCTTCTTATATATGAGTGTACCCACATCACTTACTAGAAGATCACACTAAATAAGATCAAAGATAAAAAATTATATCACGGTACAACATGAAAAAATTGATGTGATATAATTTTACATAGTTATAATAATAAAACATGATGCAGTCTTCTCATTAGGCTTAGATGGATCTGTGGGACTTCTAAAAGATGTATTTTTTCCAATGCATGCTTTGGGTGAACTTTAAGAATTATAGTGGAAGCTGGAGGAATATAATCATTACATTCTGGATGGATAGTAGGAAATGAAGGTTTCATAGGAAGAGTAGGATATGGGTAGATTATATGGGGATATAAAAAAGGATATGGATATGGTAAAGGTGGGAACATCCCTTGAGGAGACATAGACATGGTATGGGAAGAGGAGGCTAAATGAGGTAATGATAGAGGCATGGGTAGGAACATAACTAGAGGATCAAGAGGAGGATGAAAAGGTGTGGAAAATGGTGGGTATGTGGGTGGTTTAGGTTTGGAATAGGTATGAAGGTGCACTGTCTAGGTCTAAGAGCACCCCCACTTAGACCAATTCTTGTAGGGTGAACATGAGTCAAATCTAGTTCAACTGAATTTCCCTTAATATTTTTGATAAACAATATTAACATGACATTATATGTGATGCATAAGATAAATATTAATATTATTATACTCACTATAGGAGGAAGAGGAGGCAACCTACGCTTGCACATCTGTCGATCAGTATCAAATAATCACTTTCTTCAAACTTCTACAGTATTTTTGATAATTTTCATAAGAATGAAATGTAAATTTTTTAGAAATGGTTTTTAAAAATTACGAGTAAAACTTAGATGTAAATGAATTCATAAAAAAATACATAAAATGTTTTGTAAAAAAAATTTAGAACCATGTTATATATTTTTTCAAAAACTAATTTTAAACCTGGTTTTCAGATTTGAAATAAATCTAATGAAATGGAACAAAACCAAAAAATAATAAATTAAACATATCATCCCAAACGGAAACTAAATTAAAGTAATTATAGTAATACCAACCTGAAAACCCCAAATCAATTTAATGAAATATGAATTGTGAAAATATATGGTTGCTTCTACATATTACCCACCACCATATCAGGTTCAACATCAACTATCACGATGGAACAATTTGAGTCATCAATTAAAATATTTTGGTAAACAATAATGGGGGAATCAATGGTTTCAATTTTATCCCAAGAATCATGAAAAATATTTCTTGGGATTATTTCATTAATTACATTATAATCATGTCTCAAATGATCTTTCACATAAAACAGTTCTTTTTTCATTGATGCAAATATGTATGGTTCATCGGTAGCCAAAAAATGACTCGTTTCAATAACTATAAATCTATTATCATCAATAAATATAACTTATAACAAAATTTAATAAAAAAATTACATTTCATAATAGTGGCTTGACATTTAATTTAGTAATCCAATAACAATATTATCTTAACTAGTCCACAATAAGACACATCTTCGTATTAGGGATAACTATCTGATGCACTGAAATAATAGTCCATTGTAGCAGTTATCATAACTCTATCATGATGTGTTATAATTTTAATCACTTGATGAGATTTCACAAATTTATACCCATTAACTATTAATTATTTGAATTCATGAACCAAATAATTGGGACAAAAATCCTACGGTCTTAATTATTGAGAATCTGATTCAACATGTAAACTCAATAACTGAAATATATATCAATAATAGAATTAAATGAATATATATATATATATTTTAGGTTTTTTAATGTAATGTCCATAAATTTGATTTCAACCATGCAGGAAACAATTGGATATGAAAATCCTTTCTCCTTCTCAAAGTAAATGATTGATGAAATCTACATAAAATTTGACTATCTTCCCCAAACAAAATTATAATGAAAGTTTAAGGTATATGTGAAATGGAATATTATAAGATAAAAAATAAATATTAAAATTAATTACTTGAAATACTCATTGAAAAAACCACAATTAAATAAGACCGTATGATGTGCCATTTCTCACTCTTCAAGGCTCAATGTAGCCAATTTATATGACCTAGGAATTCCTCTTATTTTGGGAAGAGATGGAAATGAGGGTTCAATTTTTGAAACCGCACGTATTCATTTTTCATTGGATAGTTATGTATTATACTCACATCAAAGACATAGATTGACCAGAAATCCATATATTCTTCATCCATATAACCTCTCACAATGGAACCTTTAGAAAAGTTTTTATTTCAGACATAAGGATATCATTCTGAACATATTTATTTCAGTTGAATATATCCATCAAAAAGAAATATATCCCCATATAAGTGTTTTAGTTATAAGATAAACTGTTTAATGCAGCATGTTAGTGTAAAATGGAAGAATTTTTTTTAACTCAGACAAATTTAATGGCACCTCTTGATACATTTTTATACAGAAATACTTTGATAACCACTTAGAATAAAGTTTTATAAAAAAATGGTAAAGTGAATCAATTTCACCATTACATTATTGGATAGAAATTGTTGTATTTATATTAGAATCAATTCAATAAGAAAGATGTGATAATCATGAGTTTTTAGAGATTTTAGATTCAAATACATTCTATTGAATCATTTAGATATGTTTCTAGAATATTCATTATAAACCATGATATTATCCAATACTTATAGAAATTTATTTTTTCCCTAAGGTTTCATCACATAAGAAGCACAAGGAACTTTCCATTTATTTACACGGATACACACAGGATGCAGTTCTTGTCGAATACCCCAATACAACAAGTCCCAAAATTATTGGATGTTATCTTTGGTATTCCACTTGAAATTTATAAGAATTAAAAGAAAAATTTCACATACATTTTTTTTAATCTGAATTACATATAAACAATGATGTTACAAATTTGTCGACCAATATGGAAACTCAAATAAGATACTTCTCATTTTCCAATTGAAAGTGGATTCAATGTTAACATTATTCATATTTTTAGATTACATCTAACAATTCCCTAATGAAAAACTAAAATATTTCAATTCATTAAGCTCATCAATTCTGAAAAAATATTGGGGTGGATACACAGTATCAATATTATTATGAAACCTCTGACGAGTCTTTCTATATTGATGATTCATTGACAAGAATCATCAACACCCCATTAAGATAAAACTACAAAGATATTTATGGCTTATTGACTATGTATTATTCATAAAAGTAGGACATGATAGTTTTCCCTTATTTCTCCAACTAAACATCATTTCATATATAGGAAAATCAATTATAGTCTAAAGAAGGGTGGAACACATCTGAAATATATTTTTTGAAGATTCATCTAATTTAAACACAACCATATCTCAATGTTACTTCAACTCTCTTATTAAATGTTGCAAGTAGATATCTATATAATTTCCAGGTTCAGAAGGTCCATATGTTAGTATACTCAAGAAAGTGAATGGATTTTTCATACACATCCATATAGGATGATTATAAGTATGAATAAAAACTGAACACGTGCTGTGAGAAATAAGAATCTAACCAAACTGATTAAAACTATCATGGGATAGACCAAACCCGACATTACACACCTCAGATGAAAAATTGCATTGTTGTGGATCAAATTACAACCATGCTAATAAATCTTTAGAGTAAACCAACTCCTAATTACCTTTAATTCTATCAAAATTATTCCATCACATATTGGCTGAGATTTATATAGACATGAATATATTTTTAAGCTTAGGGATCAATGGAAAGAGCCCCATGACATTCTATGGAACAAGCGAGATTGTTCCATCCATATTTTCCTTCCATTTAGATGCACCACATTCTTTATAGTCATTATGGTCATATGTTTCCTACCAAAATAAACTACAATATTGCATATAATAAGGAATTTTATTTGTAAAAAATACGAGTTGCTTAATCAACTTCCATTACTTATAATGATTTAAGGGAATATATATACAATCGTAAATCAAGTCCTTCAAAAAAGTTAATAATATAATCAATTACGATATTAGAAATTCCATACATGGTTTTTCTAGGATATAACCGCATTAAAAGTTATAACTTATTTATTTTAGTATATTCATGATATATAGGAGTTCTAGAATCATCCATTAATTTTTTCACTCTCTCAACATCACCATCTTAATTCCTTCATTCATATTAACATCATTTCCTTCTTTCACTAGCATACTATACCTCTTGTGATGATGCACAAATAGAAACTAATCAAATATAAAATTCTTTATACCACTTATTTATTTTCATTCATGAATAGTATAATATTTTTTCATCTCTATATTATGATACCAGACATAACAGTTTTTTTGAAACCCAGCTTTCATTATATGGTATCTAACGTTTTCCTGGATTAACCATGGTATACCAAAACATTTATAACATAGAGACTATACACAACCTCCATTTGAATCATTTTGAAATGTAAAATCTATTTTTTTCCAAATTCTATTGAAACTTGGTTGAAATCTGATTGGTATGATACATCCAACTTATATCCATTATATTATAGGGAAAAGTGTTATGTTATAATCAATAATGTAAACAATAATAACAGTGGTGTCCAAATTCAAAGACAAAATTAAAGTATAGTGTAGAGGAAATTAAATAGCACTAATGAGAAACCAAATTTAATAAAATTCATGATGTTTGTGAACATTATAGAATAATCTACTATCCTTAAAAACAAAGAATAAAAAATATCATAAAAAATAAGGCATACTAATAGGTATCCAAACAAGGTTCATGTATTGCAATAATTAACAACTCTGTAATACTAAAAGAAAAATTTGTATTTCTTATCCATAGAGGTATTATCATTTGGAAACATAATTGAGGATAACATTTGGTAATGGAAGGATTATATTTATGGTTACCATTAATTATATTATTAACACGCAAGGAAAATAGATTTTATATGATGTTTTATTTCAATCTAATAAGTATTTTATTTTACTAAGATGCATCAATACTAAATAATTAATCCATACCATATAACATTGCAAAATCCATACATTAGTTCACCACTGATGAAACCTCTTAATTGATGTAAACTACTGTTATTTGGTTTTTAATTAATTTAAATTTTAGTGAAATTAAATTGCTAAATACTCTACACAAGATAAATGATCTAAGGAACCATTCCTAAAAAATAAATATGTTATACTGAAAAGTTATCAAAACAGGTGAAACTAAGGTTCATACCAATAAAGTTTTCTTAAAGAAATAATTTTTATATAAAACATTATCAATGGAAACCATGTTTTATAATATTAATATTATACAAAAATATTTACATTATAACATATATAATTATCTCATTAAATTTAAGAAAGGATTATATAAATATGTTCACATAATAAATGTTTAAAATTATTAAATATTTGAAATCTAAATATTTAATTATTTGAAATAATAATTTATCATTCATTCATATACAAATATTAATTACGAATTATATGAAAATTATAATAAAGTATAATAAATACAGTATTCAATTCCTAATGAACAAACCATTATAAATAAGAAAATATTCCATATTTACTTTTAATTTTATAATCATGCACATCATTATCTAGTTATTTCTTTTTAGGTTAAAACAATCCAATAAATATAATAATCATTATACATGATATAACAAATTAAATTTTAATAATTAAATTCCATGACTATAGGATAATAAAAACCCACATTAAACCCTATAGATAACTTAGATATGATTCCAAACACAAAAAATATCTAAATCCCTAAAATCTTCCACCAAAATAATCTCAAATTTAAGTTAAATTCCAAATAAACCCTAGGATGGTTTTCAAAATAAATAAATAATAATTAAAATATTACATTTACGAATTTAATACACTATATTTGAACTCTATCAATATATTAATTTAAAAATATGATGATATAAGTGATTCTAAAATGCTTTATTAGAATCACACATATATATATAAATGAAAATAACATCCCGTAGAAGAGAGAATTGATTCAGAACTCCCTAATCTGAAGTCAAATAATATTTGAAACAAAAAAGACTTTGACATAGGGGAGAATTATAGAGAATACAAACTTCCATCACTTGAGTTAGGGGAGATGAATGAACCAGAGGGGAGGAAATCTTACAAATCGCCACAAAAAAATCAAAATGGAGGAATATCTCTTGTCGAAGGAGGGAAATGTCACCTAAGGAGGTGGGGGTGGACGCAGAGAACATCAGTGCAGAGGGGATTAAAGATTTAAAATGAGAAGGGTAGGGGGAGTATGAGGGTATCCAGTTATTATAATGAGATATACGCATGATTTTTGAAAAACTATTGGTTTATCTCAATCTATACCAATAGTTTTCGAAAACTATGGGTATAACTTTGGGCACAACATCTATACCCACGGTTTATCTAAACTGTGGGTATAGATGCATGGGGATAGACCCAGTTTCCACTAGTGTACTATTATTAATTTATAAAACTTATGTTTAATAACTTAAATTAATGTTTCCCAAATAAAAATTGTCTTGGTCATTTTATATAATTAAATAATATTTTGGAAAAAAAAATCAATTTTAACTTGTCTTGAAAGCCACATAAAATTTATATGTTTTATAATAAACCAATTTATATAATTTAAATCAATTAAATTGATAATATTATCATAAACCTAAATTTTATGCTTAAAAATACACTTTCTAAGAATAGAATTTTATGCGTTACATTTGCTGATGTTGAAATTTATTTTTCTTACACACAGAAATTTTATCTAATAAAATTGATTTTGTATTTGGAATAAGTAGGTATAAATTATTTAATAAGGACCATTTTATTTTTTCAATAAAATTAAATTAATTATGTTAAAATTAGTTACTACAGTAAAAAATATTAAAAGTGCACATTTTAAGTGTAAAAGACTTAAAAAAATGTTTAAAACATGTGTAAAAATGAATGGTTGAGGGATTATAGAAATAATATTATCAACAATTACATTATTATTATCCATTTTTTAGTCTTCTTAACTTATGAAACAGTGATATTTTTATATTACATTGACATATTTATAAACAAATTTCATTGTCACTGCATATAAAAGTGGCGTCTAGCCACCCCTTCAAGACCACTCACATAATTAAGTTTTTTATTGAAACTCTACCATTTTCCGTTCCCATAGAATTTTTCCATTTTTTATTGAGATTTTAGTCAGATTATATTGGATTAAATACTTAATTTTAAAGGAATTTTCCAAGGAAAATGCAATTATTACAATGTGCATACACACTTTTCCATAAGTTCTTTTCTTTTCATGCATATTTTATTGAAATTATTTTATAACTACTATAAAATGAAATCCATATTATTTTTATAATAAATTTCATTATTTTATGGGAAGAACTATTAGCTACCTTTCTCCATTATTATTAAGAAAAATAAAACTTCCATTTATGCAATGCACGGATTACCACCTCCACAAAGCGATAGCTTTCATATTTTACCCACCTCCTCTCTTCACCAATAATATGTATAAAATTGAGAAATTAATTTTTTATGTATAATATAATAATTAATAATAAGATATCAATTATAATCCATATTATTTCCCACTAATTCTTTGATAAATTAAATCGTTAACCCCGCATTGTATGGACTATAACCTCCATGATGTAGTGTATCTCATTTTTCATTTATATTCTTTATTATTTATTAAAAAAACATAAAAAAGATTCAAAAACATAAAATATCTATATAATAGCATCATGATTCTATAATAATGATATTATTCCCAAAATATCACCCTATTATAATTATAATCGTCTCTTAAATTATAGTATGTTTTTATTTGTGTTAACTTCATTACAAACTTAAACCATGATAAAAAGTAATATCATGGATAAATTGATCACATTAATAATGATTATATGTGATATAAATAATGAAATAATTTTTTTTAATAGTAATACTAAAATTAAACTCATTAACTAAGATACCACCACTATTTTTCTAAAAGTCACTACAACCTACTCATAACTGAGTTAACCATTAGGGATATTAACCAAAAATACCATAGAATGAAATTATATCATTATAATTAACTAAAAATAATAAATCCAATACCTTGGGTGATATCCTAATGATAAACTTTGGTTGAAAAATTCTATCATAAAACTAGTTCAAAACTATCAAGAGTACTCACACTCGATACTGAAAATAGATAATAAATAATTATTTACAAATAAATAGTGGTAAAAATGAGGATTATAAATGTTAGTAGTTATTAATAAGGTTATGAAATTATTTATCATGGTATTTATATCTGTTATACATTAGTCTAGATCATGTTTGAGGAAATCAAGTTAAATTTTATAGAGGTTCCTTGCATCAAATTTAATTTTTTGATACATATTTATTATTGTGAACTAGTAAATATTTTCATTGGTATGATTAATTCCTATTGAATGTATTTTAAAATATTCATGTATTTAATTAGTTTTTAAGAGACATATGATTTTATTTAATTAAATAGATTTTTATTTAGAAGGCACCAAGGTTTTAAGGATATGTTAACCAAACTCCCTTTGTTGAGATATAATGTTACTTATTAATCTTATTTATTTCATTTTTGGTTGCTATTTATTCCCAAAAAATGAGAATTGGTGACCATAAGAAAAGAAATACATGAATGGGGGAATTATTTTACTGTAAATAAAAGGAATAAAGGGTAGCCAAGATACACAGATTGTGTAACCTTCAATAGGACACACAATTAAATGACCTTTATAAGGTTATATGAAATGGTCATGCACAACTCATAAACTACTATATGATCACAAGGATCCACATTAACCAAGCCTCCTTATTCTTTCGAAGGTGTTTGGGATATTCAATGATAATTAAGCAGTCGTTTGATGAGTTTCTATGGATCATGTGACTTGTTGGTTGGCAGGAGCCTGAAAAACCATCCATAAATCCTTGTAAAATAAAAAAGAAAAATAATCAAAAGGAAAGAGTCTCTCAAAATTGTAAATATTTATGTGATATGTCCATGCAGTTTTCAAGGAATCATGGAAGTCCCTATAACATGTCCACCTTGTCACAGAGGAGCTCTCTAGCATGTTATCATCATCACATGAAGGGACTCAAACATGTATAGGAGGTCATGTGCTCAAGTCTTCCTCCAAAGAAAAACAAAAGTATTTTTCATGAAAATGATCATGCATCACCACATAAAAACTCTATTGGTCATGTGACACATCACTAATTTGAAGAGTGATTATCTTGGACAACCTTCATATAAACTCGATAGATCTGCAAACATTGTGAAATAAATAAGGAAATAAAAAGGGGAATGACAAGCTCCTTATGAGGGGAAGATATTCTGATTTTATGTGAGTGGATTTATACAACATAGAAGATCACCATTGATCATAAAACCTGCTTGATAAGTTATATTGATCTCATGAAGGACCCCTATCAAGCCCCCATTTTCTTGTGTAAGGTCCAAGATAGAGCATCTAAGATCACATGAAAGCCTTTAGATTGGTGTCTTAATCTCTAGAAGGTACCTAAACATATCAAACCAACCTTGTAAAATCCCCATTAAATGTCCACATGATTAGGCAATACCTCTATAAATGAAAAAATCCAATAGAAAAAGTGATTGAAATGATGTTCTTATGGTCTTTGAAAATAATGTGACACCCACGATGAGATCATGAAATGTGAATTATATAAAATCCCTCTAAAGAATCCTACATGGATATAAAAGATATGTACTGCACATAGCAATATATAATCATGGTGGTGATGATAATAAACTCCCCCCATCAAAAAAAACTTTGGATCCATGCACCAACACTCTTAGAAATCAAAGTGAACATCACACAGTGACCAATGTTGTGATCGTAATGGTTTTCCACTAAGTAAAATGTGGGGGGGAACCAAATAGATCAAGAAGTATGTATGGGAACATTGCGTGATCACTTGAGATCATGTGAAATAATTCTTATGTGTCCTGAAAAATACATCCCAAATATATTATGATTCATGAAAAACCTAAACAAGATAAACCTGAACAAATATAAGGCACATATTCAATAAAAACTAGAATAAAGGAAAAAGATAGAATAATTCTCTGAAGCTAGATTTTATGATCCTCATGAACTTCACATGACTCCTCTATATCATGAAACAACACTAATACATGCCACCCAAAGTTATAAAATGTCTACTTTACAAAATATTTGGATCATATGATATCCTCTAGACGTGTCAAGAATGTCACATGATGTCCTCTGGGCATTTCACCAAATTCTTAGGAAGCCCTACTATCTCACCATCTAGATCTTGATATGTACTCTAGACACGTCACCCAAATTATATGTTGAAACCATCGTATGTCATCTAGGTATCATAGATCCGTCTGGTATTTCCATCCAAATCACATGGAACCCTCCAAACATGTCAGATAGGATACATGATGACACCACGATATATTAGTCAGGTTTCATGAAGATACCAGGACATTCCAATGTAGATCATTCAATTCCCTTTGGATATGTTTTTCAGTTCATACAACATTCTCTATACATGTTGGGTATGATCATGTTATTGTCTTTAGAAATATTAAACCACATCTTTTAACATCCCCCAGATATATCAATCTTGATCACGAGATTATTGTCAGGCATATCCAGATAACTAGACATGTTAGGCAGAAAACCAAATCATATTAATAATACATTTTGATACATGATAAAATTGTCCAATTGGAATAAAATGGAAACCTTTTTATGTATTCACCAATTATTGGAATAATATGATATGTCTCCAATATAAGGGAAACCTGATTGTGTCTTCCCTGATCAGTGACATAATATGATATGTCTCCAATATTAAGGAAACCTTAGAGTGTTATCCCTGATCAAAATTATAGTATGATATGTCACCAATATAAGGGAAACCCTAGTGTGTAATCACTGACCAGTTGAATAATATGATATGTCTCTAATATAAGGGTAACCATAGTGTGTAATCCCTAATCAGTGGCATAATATGATGTCTCTAATATAAGGGCATCTTTGGTGTCTAATCCTCGATTAGTGACATAATATGATATGTCTCTAATATAAGGGAAACTTCAGTGTGTAATCCCTGATCGTTAGGATAATATGATGTATCTCTAGTAAAAGAGAAACCTCATAGTGTAAGACTAGATCAGTGGAATAATTTGATATGTCTTTATATTAGGGAATACTTAGAGTGTAAGACCTAATAAAACTGAACTATGAGAACTATAATTACTTCCATATCTAGGATACATGAGACACCTTTATAATAGTCTGAAATCAAATAGAAATCCAACTCAGTTCAAGTACCTTCATGTCTCCGACAATCCAACCATCAAAACCCAATATATCTCGTTGGCTAATTATCCTACCTCATCCACCAGAAGATTGAGAAGTCAACTAAATAATGATGAATTTAATTCTTTCTATAACCAATACATGTAGAATGAATTCATAAGGCCCGGACTCTATAATTAACATCCAAAGGGTTTTCCCAGCATGCATGCTTCACATCCATAAGTAGTGAGATGATTAATTTTTTTACATTATTTTCTACACCGATAATGAATCATGTAGGCTCAGGGAGTTTCACTAATCACATTATTTGAATCATGAGTCTCCACCATCCAAGGAAAACTTAGTGTGTAAGCCTCAATTAGTTTCATGATATAACATCCCCCATATAAGGGTATCTAGCTCAGTGAAAGTCCCAATGGTAAGCTTGAACTATGATAACTCTAATTCTTTCCCTAACAAGGGTACATAGGATTCCTACATGAGGCTCAATCACAATATATAAAACCTAACTTACCCCATAAATTTCCTTCTAAAATTAAATTAATCTGCACTAGTTTAACAAACTATGTGGGTTTTGATTCGTGTTATAAAGTAGGATACATATGATTCCTCATAATGGATGAATCCTGACCTCAAAATATTAACTGCCTACCTAAATGAAAACAAACATTAGAGTGCCTAGTTATATGGATTCACTATATAAGAAACTACATTCCAATGTCAAATAGATGAATAACCTCAGATACATACAAATAGATTCTCTAATAGGATCCCCCCTTTAACTATAAATGGATTTATCCTATGATAATTTTTTATGGGCAACCAATATCATATTTGTATTAGAAAGATATCATAAAAAATATCTTTAATATATAATAGAGTCTTGAAGTAGGAAACAGTTCCCCCCAAAAGGGGGAAATGAGCTCGAAATCCCATCCTCTCTACCAATCTAAGTTCCTAATTTCCATTTTTCCTTAAACCCTAATTGAACTCACACCTTCGGAAAAAAGGTATGTACCCAGTTCTGGATGTGGGAACCCTTGGAAGTTACTATAAAATATGAAAATTAATTGAAAAATATAATCAAATGATTGTAAAAGTCATTTAACCCCACACAATAAGACCATCGGGTGAAGCCAACCACCCCTTTCTAATGAATAAAAAGTGAGAAACCCAACGTGAAATAATTTAACTTCAGAATCCCCATAACATGGTAAAAATTATATAATTACTAGTTCACTTACAGCCATTTTTTCTTATCATATGTGTGGTCCTCATCATCTTTCTAATGAAACAAAAATGGATAATCTTTCATGAATCTATAAAATAACAAAATGATCAGTTAACAATGCACCATGAAACTTTTTTTTCATATCATATGAAAAAAAAGGTGGGAAACATGACATGGATCTTATGATTCATACCCTATATCTAGGGTTCACATGAAATAAGTCCATACATTCTTTGATAAGTACAAATGAGTGGAATGGATGGGCTGGGAATAAGAAAGGACAGTTCTGTTACTCATACATATCTAATCGAGTACATATCATGTCTGAAATGATGCAATGATCAGTGACCTTGTTACTTGTTTTCTTCACAACTATAGATACTTATCTCACAAACAACATATAACATGAGATAATTTCTTTATCCAGTTATTGTTTAGGAAAATTAGTTATGAATTCAACCCCCATGGGACTCATAATGACCTCACCTTCCCGACGCCTTCAATATTAGGTGGACAATTTAATGATCTCATAATACCATTGACATGGTATGATCTATATCCTTCAGGATTTACATGAGGGTATCCAAATTATAAAATGGATTGTTTCTCACCATCCAAAGAAAGATGTAGTTAAGCCGGTGGCACTCGTATCCATAACCTGCCACTTCAGACGCTTATCCCTTGATCATTAAAATCGGCACCTTCAATGTCTAATGAAGTTAGATCAAGGTGTTGACTATAGATCCATTTTGGTTCATGGGCTAATGAGGATGGCTTTGTTCATCTTCTATCACCAGCTTCATCCCACTAGTTCCCTTCAATCACCTGATGAGAAAACCACCAGACACACTACCACCTCTAATCCCAATGCATTGGTAACAAGGAAGACACATCAGGCATGGAAGTTTCTAGATAATAATTATTGGACTCATATACCCACTCCCATTGATGATGTGAAAAAGGCCTATTTCAGTTATAACTAGTGAGAAAGATCATATTAATGCTCACTTGGAAGAAGGATGTAGGTGTATTCCTGCAATGAGCATGGGAGAGGCTCATATTCCTTCCCACATTCATGAAACCCATTGGAATATTATGGTCGAATAATGAGGACAATAGTGGTCTCATATCCCCACTTAAATTGAAGATATATTATAATACATAGTGGAAATAAAAAAATTCTAGGCTTATATCCCTGTGCACACATTGCTAAATTGTCATTACATCTAAGGAACAATAGAAGCTATCCATCAGAACATTTAGAAACTGGTTCATATACATGAACAGAAATATATTTCTATCCCTATAGATAAGAAATCACAACACTCTAATTATTATGAAAAAGCAGTTACTCAAGAGTAATCGAACATTATTCCTCCCATCTAAGAGGATTATTAGTATATTCCACTAAAGGATGAGGTGCAAGATTGAGCTCATATTCTCATTCCAAGTGAGGCACACCAGGTGAGACTGGCACAATCCTTGAGACAAGGGGCGCATTCCCATCGAAAAATACCAATGAAATATTCCAACGTCCGATGATCAGGGACATATCCAAATTCTGAATATGTATCATCAAGATAGAGTAAAACAATCCTTAGGACATGGTCATATTCCTATAAAAAAGACTATATGAATGCTCTAATGGATCAGTATTAGGATTATATTCTCGTTCTGACTAAGGATCACCAAGTGAGAGTGTCAGATTCCCTTCGATAAGATCATATTATTTGTACTGAATATTATTATGACATTTTAGTACATCATATAATTCTGGTGAATATTACAACTTATACTGATGATAGACTGCAACAACATCCTTCTGAGGCCCTATATGAGGAGGCTCATATCTATTTTCCCATTTTTGAGGTATGTTGACATATTCTATTGGAGAATTCATATTCATATTAGGCTTATATTTCCATTCCATCAAGGGCACACCAAGTCAGTGTTGTACATGCCCTGGGACATGATCATATTCATATAGAAAAAAAAAAGACAAGTGATATACTACAAGGGCCTTGGATCAGGCCCATATCCCCATTATAGTAGGGGATCACCAAGTGAGATTGAAAAATGCCTCAGTACTGGATTATATTCCTATCAATAATGAAGAAGATAATTGGAATATTCTATCAACTTCTCAGAATAAGGATCATACTCCCACAAAACAAGATAGTTATCAATAATATTTGGTATCTGTCACATAACACGCTCATATCCCTTATAAATTTTAGAAGGAAGGTTGAAATATTGTGTCCTTGAGTCAAATTGAGGCTCATGTCCCTAATTTTCACAATTCTAATGTCCTTAAGTTTGTTCGGGACACATTCTCAACACCTCAAGGGTCTTCTAACTCATCAATTTAATATTCCTCCTCGTGGTAGTGTGAAGATGGAATGTAGGGACGCTACTCATGACATCCCTTGTGGTCAACCTCCCCATGGCCATATCTCCCATGGAAAAGGGAATACTACCCTTTCCTAAATATCTACATATAGATAAGTGTTCAAAACGGAACTGCCTTTATATAGAGAGGTTATAAAAAATATGGGTCCACCACATATAGTTCCCTATCAAATTCCAATGAAACTCCACTATAGTCAGTTGGCGACCCTATGAACCACATTTTATGGTCTTATCATATGGTGGTGTGTATGTTTGATCAAGAGGAATCCAAAATTGACCTAGTTATAGAGTTATCTAGAAACAAATTGGTCACCATGTTCTGAACCCTTTCCACTTATGATTATGTGGTCCCTAATGAGATAGAGAATGATTGCATGCCTTTTCTAGCCCAAATATGGGCCACTCATCAACAATTGATGGATAGAAGCCTCCTTTATTTGGGATACAACGGTCACCTCTAGATCATCAATAGACACTCTTTCAGCTAGATATAGCCTCCTTTCCCATATCCTAGAACCCAAGAATGGGGGAGAATGAAAAATGACTATGTAGTGTTTGTCTCCACATTACGAAAACTATATGATGACTAATTTTCAGAGCATAGAAATAAGTACATGTCTGAGGATGGGTGAAATATGGAGCATTACACTTCACTATGTCACCAGAACAAATATCTCCTTATATACAACATCTTGTAATTTCATATCCTCCAGTGAGATCAGGGGGCTGAGTAATGTGTGATCGATTTGTTCCCTACAATACAATTACCCTACTTCAATGCAGAAAATACATAACAAATGGAGGTAGAGTACAACCCAAATATCTTTTAACATTCCCCCATGAAACATGTAAATGAATTTCAGACAGAGAAGATAACGTTTCAATTGACCCAACAACTTCCCATAGAAACTGACTCCTATCACGGGCTTCCATTGTACCCAGATCATACATGATCACAAAAGCACCGTATCAAACAAGTCATTGTAGCAGTTGTTGTAGCAGCCTTCCACGAGCGAACCCAATCCATCAGGTCATGGGAACATCTACCACCACCTCCACCCCTCAGATCATCAACTCTAGAGAGGATTCAAAACATATAATCAGTAACAACATGAAAACCCCATCTAACTATGATGGGGGAATTTATATCTCTTAATAATAACCAAGTTCACCATTCTCCAAGAGGGTCTTAGTGAAATCAATGGTGGTTCCATATAAACCCCATACCACTGGTCTAGGGGAATTTATATCTTAATTACCATCCCATGAATCTTCAAATCCCTGATTGGAAGCATCAGATACTCAACAAAAAGATCAATCAATTCCAATTTTGGACCTAGATTGGCCCCAGCCTATAGGGTTGGGGGAAATTTCACCACCACCCCCACCACATAAGGAACCAATATTCACCCTTTTCGGATGTAAATATCGATAGTAGACATCCCATATGTTTCTATCACCACAATAAAAACCTCTTCTATTTTGGGCCCATTAGATAATCATGACCGTAAACTCCCTCCAGGTCACTACTCCCCTTCTAAGATAGGATTAGTGTATGGTGAAGGAAATCAGACCCCGCTAGGTTTTCAAGATAAAATATACAATATTGATAAGGGTTTGAGAAATTACCCTAATGAAAATAGTGCAAAATCATCTTGTTGCATTTAATGTAATTGGACAACCATTATTCACCGACACAACTATATAAATGTATTCACTATCAACACAATAGATAATGTGGATTAACATGGAGAGGCTATGTGATGAAATAAGGAAAACATCCCCTAAGTTGAGGATCTGAATACACCAACTGAAGCTGCAAGTTCCTAGAACCAGAGGAGGGTCCAAAACCTGACACATTTGAATATTGATTTTCCACAACAATTGAATAACACTACCAAGGATAAATGGAAAAGTGTGGATACAAACCAATCACCTACCCAAAGAGTCAAAGTTCCATCCATGAAGTTATAAATGACATAATATGATAATGAGATATAAATTCTTAGAAAACATAAAGAAGATTTGACCAGGGAAAATATTAACACTGGGTATCTACTTTAGATAGAGGTGAATATCCCTCCTCCCATAAATTTATAAAATTCCAATCCTCTTGAAAGATATTCATCAGTGTGTTAGACCAGCTCCACATCCAGAAATTCAATCTATATAAATGTGGAAGTTCAAATTGATCATGACTTTTCTCCATTACGGTGATATAATATCCCTCACTAAGAAAATCATTTAATATTTAATCAAATTGAGAATTAGTAGGAGGGAAAAATAGGGCCATCTCATGAAGACCCACCCACTCCCTATATATAGGTGTTATCCCAGATAATTGTATGTATGGAATTACTTAACTCCATGGGGTCCTTATCTACCCAAATTAAATCCATGGAGGGGAGACAAACACCTATATAGCCTCTGAGGAATCCATATCCTGAATGGGTGGAAGAAACATTTCCTCCACCCAATTTTGGCAATCCAACCTTCTCTTCCTATGGTGTTGCAAGAGACCCCAAACATCATTTCACTAACTTCATATCCTGATGTGGTCTGATGATGGACCCTTGAGATCAGAAGGAGTCTAACATGATGTGGGGTTTTGTACTAGATCAGATAGGTACAACCTTTGTTTGGTACACCAGCTATCTAGTAGGATCTATTATAGGATGAGAAGACCTTCGTTTTTCAATTCCTTACCATTTCTACTCCATGAATAGTAAATAAACATCTATCGATCTAAAAAACTCCAATAAATGTAAAATTGAGAGGGTGTCTGAATTAATAGAAAAATGGAAGGTTTTAACCTATTCACTCTACATCCCTATATTATAAGAAAAATTGTTGGAACTATGCACTAAAAATATCAAAGATGGTCTATAATCACCTCTGATCCCATTTAAGTATCTAGGATGGTTCCGTGAGAATGAGGAAATGGCACAATGTTTTAAAGATTCCATTTAGTAGACCCGAGCTAAATATTGAACCACACATTTAGAATAGGGGAAGGGAACAGAAAGGCATAGTCTATTTTTGTTTCTATCAAACTATTTGAAGTGCATGTCTATGTACCTAAGTTGGTCCCGAATCGATCAGTGCACCTATTGATTTGAAATATCCACAAAGTAACCCTCATCCATAACCAAAAAGAGACTTGGGTCTCTTGGGATTTGAGGAATGTATGAATAATGCATAATACTTCTTAAATGAGCATGTTATTGGTTATTTATTTATAATAATGGACAATAACCTACTCAAGACACCACGAACCAAGAATCCAAATGAGGTCCACCTCACCGATGACTACTTCCCTTTTCATAGAAGATTGAGTCACAACATCTAGGTTTGTTTAATTTTTAAAGATTACATTCAATGAAAGGTAATTTAAGGATAGTTAATGTTGGATAAATCATTTTCATAGGCGACCTATATAAATGTTTCCTCGTTAGAAGAAGATGGTGATTGGAAGAATTTTCCATCCTGACATGAATAGAATTTCAACAACTGGATGACTTAGAATGCAGTTGACCGAGATCATGCCACCCTATGATCATTACTTATTAGACCCAAAAAAGAATTTCCACTTAGGGGGAGAAATTATATATGTAACCAAATTGTGTATTTGACCATAATACATATGAATATATAGAATATGAAGAGTCAAATTCTGCTCCAACACAAGATTTGACCACTGTAGATTTCATCCCTAAAACATATGAAGCACAGGAACAACCACACCAAACCGAACCCTAATTATATTAAGAACTAATATTGGGTTTTTTACCATGATAAACTTGTAATAAAACATATTTGATGATGAATATTCTTTCAAGTATGAGTTTCCTGCATTTATCTATGGAATCAGTGGCCACATGCACAGGAACATAAGATATAGGGGACAACACTGGCATGGTTGGACCTAATATATCAGTCAAGTCCCCAAATAGGAAATATATACAAATAATACCCATTTTCATGTTCTCCATCAAGCCCATGATAGTCATTTAGGTGCCTCATAAACCTATAACAAGAATCTGTGCCTAGTAATTTTACATGGCTATCACGAACCAAGTTGGAGTGACATCCAACCCGACAACCGAATCAATCACTAGAATGGACTATGGGGAATTCCCAACCCCCAAGAGCTAGAAACCAGTACTTGGGTATAAAAAATATTATTTGGGTATGATTTCACCCACCTATATATAGATGAAAAACCAAAAACAATAAACATCATAATAAATGATTAACATAACCAAATGAGGTGTAACAATTATTTAGATTCGAAATTTACCAATTTTACAAAAATTAAAAAGTTCTAGAACAAAATGGGAACAAAAAACTATACCAAAAATCAACCCACCAAATGTGGTAGATCACCCTCAAGGAACCACTACCAACACCTTCAAGAATTGGAACACTAGAAATTGGATCCACCATCACACCATGACACATATTACCTTGGGTAATACATAACAAATTCTACACACACCTAAAGGTGTTTGAATTGTGAGAGCCAAAGCCTAGTAGGATTCAACCCAAAAGAAAAAATCCCATTCAATAACATTATAAGATAAATCAACATGAAATTTTTCAAAATAATATTTGAAACATTTCAAAGAAAACATTTTAAGGTAAATAATCTCATGAAAAAAAAATAAGAATTTTTTTTACAAGTAATATTGCTTGAAATAAAATTGTACCTAAGGTATACCATATGATGATGGACAGAACCACATCATATAAGCATAATGTCCCAAGATATTACCATGGGAAAATACCTATAGGTAACTAGCACAAGTAGAACACTATTAACCTTGTACCTCATTGATCAAAACCCTATACTAAACTACCAACAATGTTCTCATGCATGATCCATTAGAAAGGATCACATCCCAAGGATTAATGGACTCCATATCATAATCCTATACTAATAGATTTCTCATGAATGATCCAATATAGTGGAACAAATCCCAAGATCTAGTGGTGTTCGATTGTATCACATGTGTAGTAAGTGTTGTAATCGTCAATCCTTCTAGATGAATCCGAGCCTCAACCACTTGTAAATCAACTAGTGCACAAGTTCCAGTTTTCCCACCTAGATACTTGGGATTCCTTTAATGGTAAAAGTATATTTCACCATCACATGAATCAACAATTTCACATAATCCTATCAAGTATAAAAAACACAAAATGAAATCACCACTTTCACATTTTTACATTGATAAAATGGTCAAAACTCACATGTAAACCACCCCTTTCAATAAAAAAACCACTTTCCATATTCCACACACAAAAAAACTTTTGGAAATACCTTTTTCCCAAATTTAATAATTTATAAAAATCATTTGAAACAAAACACTGAGAATACATAACAAATCCAACCACTTCCATGGGAAATCCCCTTTTCAAATCATATTCACGTAAATATAATTTCACAACATGGTTCACATCACTTTTAAAATTAAAAGGAACATTAAAGGCATACAAAAAGAAGAAATCATGCAAAAATAACCCATTTATCCTTAATATTCTGTTTTAAACACATTCTTTCCATTAAATATCTTTGAAAACACACTTCACACCTTTCACACAAGGTATAAAACATATTCAAGAAACACCACAATGAAAAACACATAAAATATAACCACTTTCCTTTTAAAAAATCTATTTTCATTAGATATCTATCTCAAAACCTTTACAAAAAATAATTCACATCACACAAAAATTTAATAAAACACATTTAAGAAACCAAGCATGCACATCAAAATAATCCAATAATGCAAAATTCTATAACCACCTAACAAACACTTCAAAAAATCTTGAAATCAATGTGAAACAAAAAAAAAACCACCACAAGACCCTCTAAAGTAATGATACAACAACAATAATAAATAATTCCCCCAAAAACACAATATCAAACCCTCTTTAGGTAAAAAATCCACTAGAAAATAGAAACTCAAGAAAGAGGGAAGATGAACACTAGATAGAGGGAGAAATAATGAGAAAAGAGGCTTACTTGATGATTCCTTGAAGTTAACACACCAAAAACACCAAAGGATTAAAGATAAAGTGGTTTAATAAATCTTAGAGGAGGATTACGTGGCTACAAATCCCGAATGGGGAGTAATAGAGGAGATGTATGGCTTAAATAGAAGAGAGTAGAAAGGTAAATTTCCACTTCTTAATGACTTGGATTGGTCGCATGGTTTCTCAAACTATGCGGCAATCTGGAATACCTCACTCTCTAAGTGGAACAAGCTTCACAATTATCCCATATGATTTGAGAAAATGTGTTCTAACCATGTAGTCTCTACTGTAGAAACTAGCATTTATCCGCACTCTTACCTGGAGGAGGGAACACAGTTTCTCCTAACCACATGCCAACTACGAGAAACCTACTGTCAAGCCAAAAGTCTCTACTTTTCTTAAAATACACAAGGGTAAACACAAGGAAAAATACAATACTGAAAATAAATATAATAATACCTTGAATAAAAAATCACAAGTATTATAATTATCCTCACCATGAAAACATTCTTCCTGTGAAAAGATAACTAAAATCTTGACCAAAGAATAAAAAAGGGATACTTCTCTTCAACCTAAGCCTTTCTCTCCAAAGTCTCACGCATATCATTACTATGCCACCAAATAACATGAACCAATGGAATAAACTTCCCATAAAGTAATCTCTCTTGAGAATATAAAATTTTCACTATCCACTCAAACATAGATAAATCAAGCACCAATTCCAACTCTTCCCAATTCAATACATGGGATGGATCTAGATTATACTTTTTTTTCTAAGAGACATGGAACAAATCCAGAATTGGCATCAATTATCAGGGAAAATATTACCTATATTCCACCTTATCAACTATCTCATTAATCTAAAATGGTCCAACATACCTCAGTTTTAGCTTCCCTTGCTTACCCAAACGATGGGGACCTAAGAAAGGTTCCACTTTCAAAAACACATGTTCACCTACAAAAAACTAAAAAACTCAGCACCTCTAATCATCATATGATTTGTGATGACTCTGATCTTTAAAGAACTGCTACTTATTGAGATTGAATTTATCAGATGTCTCTTGCACAAGGCTTAATCCCAGAATTGATGTCTCACCCACCTCATCCCAACACAAAGGCAATTGACATGACCAACCATAAAGTTCCTCAAAAGGAGGCATTCAAATCAATGTTTTGTAACTATTGTTATATACAAACTCAACCAATCCCAAATGGTTATCCCATAAACCTATGAAGTCCAAAACACTTTCATTAAGAATGTATTCAAAAATATAATACAACTTTTCTGTCGGACCAACTATTTGAGGATGGCATGCCATAATTAATTTTACTTGTGCCCCCATCACCATCTGATGGTCTTCCCAAATACATGGGGTAAAATGGGGGTCCCTTTTAGAAATAATTTCCTATGACACACCAAGAAACCTAAAAACCTCCTGAACACACAACCGACCCAACTCATCCCATTTGGATAAATATATTATTAGAATGAAATGGGTTTATTTGGTAAGATGATCAATACTACCCAAATTGGAATTTCTCCCCTGATGTGTACGAGGTAAGCCAAAAATAAATTCCATGGTGATCTCAATCCACTTCTAGGTTAGAATAGGTCATGGACGAATAAAATCCCAGGGACTTTGGTGGTATTATTTATCATTCTGACATGTATAACACCATGATACAAAGTCACCTATGCCCCACCTCATGTTTGGAAACCCAAACTATCAACACATGTCATAGTACATCTTGGTAGAACTGGGATGAGAAAACCACTAAGACTAGTGGATACCCTTCATCACCACCTTCCATAATAGCAAAGACACCATAAAGAGACCCTTGAACACAAAACCCCCTTATAAAGAAACAAATAATCACAAGGCACCTCCCCACCATGAAGGAACTGTACGGAATTATTTAATAACTAATCATCAGGATTCTCTCATTGAATCACCTCCTTAAGGGAAGGTGTCAGGTACATGATAGGAAAGGACACACCTCCATAGTGTTCCATGGTCTCGAGATGCATCTGAGTAAAAAACTCATAAACATATAATCATAACTAGACTTCTTCAAATCCTTAATTAGTACATTACTTCTCAAATCGTATGCAGCCACATTTCATTTCCCTATGGTATATAATAAATTAAAATCAAACCACTAAGTATAACGGCCCATAATTTACATACATTGTTATTACATCAGAATTGAAGCATACTTATTACAACATATAACAAAACCATGATAGGACCATATAGGTATAGTGTCTTTAGAAACTGGGAAACATAAACAACAGGTTCATAAAGCATCTACATTGTCTCCTATTTATTTCATCATATCTAGATTCCCTTTTGGAATATCCTACTTAATATATTTCTTCCTGACCTAGGGAAAAGAAAACATAAGAAAGGGTGATGTCAAATGCTCAGTAAGGGTAAACAAAGTAAATATCAATCAAATCACATTGATAAGAACATAACATTTTGAAAATATTAACCTACAAAAGAGATCATAATATCATAACATGGGATAAATCATAGTAGTGAAATTTAATCCCGATAACATAAAACACGAAACTTTGTGGCATACACACATAATAATAGAAAATAATTTTATATTAGTCAAGACTCATTTCCAATACTATCACAGCGGAAAAATTCCATTTCTAAACTGAGTTCACTCCTCATTCCAGTCATGTATCACTGAACCGGATTAACTTGTCATTCCATCCATGTCTATCTGATGAGATATAAATCTTTACCCAATACATTGGAGGGAGATATAGGTCCCACCCATATCATAATTAAACCATTCTTACGTTTTCCACAAAATCATAAATCATATATCATAGTATAACCCATGTAATAAAAATGGGATTCTTAAACATCATGCCATCATAACATAATCCATATAAGATAAAAGGACTTCATAAAAATAATTCCATCATAACATAATCAAATAAATTTAAAAATAGGGATATAAACAAAACCCTATATTATCTTATACGGAAAATAATTTTGATAAAACACTTGAACTCCATTCTTAAGGAAAATATCCTTTCTACTTCAAAAACATTTTTCCTTTATTAACATGTTATAAAATTTTAAACAAAAAGAAGTTAATTAAAAATAAACTTGAAAACTTGTAAAGGAGGATTCATGGAAATAATGTTCTATGAAATCATAAAAATCCACTCAGGCCATATAAGTTTAAAAAAACATTCTTCTCATACTTTGGTCAGAAAAGTCAAAAAGTATCTCGTGCTGAAAACGACAAAAGATTCCTTTCATGTATTTTACTAAAAATTCACCAATAGGTAAAATTGGATTTAAAAAATTGTATGAGGATAGAAATAATATTACATATTGAGGAAACATGGATGTGGATGATAAATATTCCCCAATAAATTCTGAAGTATAACCAATCTCAGATAAAAATGAGATTGTGAGATTTTCCCTTACCTTAGGTCTGATATGCTTCGTACGTATCCAAAACTCATGTATAGTGATTTAAATAATGTCATTGACTTATTAACGAATCATTTTCACTGTTATGATATCATATATGGTCATATTCTTGTCTTCTTATTAGAAATATTCCATTGCTACTTGTTATTCAGGTGTTCATTTATGCATGTTTTGTCGAATAAATTCTTATTAATCTTTTTAGGTTATAGATAACTCATTTAAATAATGGTATTAGTGTAATATATATCATATTTATTCGTTAAATTTATTTATATAATCATTATTTATTGAATATCATATAGAACTAGTCGCATCACATCGTGGAGACGGTAGGCCGTACGTACGCACGAACGATGATATCATTCTTTTGATATTAAAATAGTATATAATTGGACAGTATTTCATATATACATAATCATAATAATTTTATATTTATTATTTATATAATTTATAATCATTATCATACCCATCCAAATGATGAAATGTGTGAATGAAAAACTACACCATGACGTGGAGATGGTAAGTCGTACGTACACACGTGTGGTGACTTTTTCATTCATAGGATGGAGAAAATAAATAAAATGGTTGTACCATTTTTATAATAACATCACAATATATAGAATATAATGAATTTATTATTTTAGAATGGAAAAAACAAATAAGGATGAAGTGGAAGAAGAAAGGAACTTGAAATAGGTGGTGAGATATTTACCTCTTCCTCTGGTTATTCCTTTTGATTTGATCAAAAGGGCTCCTTAGGTTGGATTTCTGACTAAAGGAAGGCATCTAGGATTATGGGAGTACATTTTAGAGGGTATTTGAGTAGGTTTTGTTCTATCCAAATGGATTAGGATGTGTGAATTAGAGATAAGGGGGAGCGCCCTTTTATAAGAGGGGCGTGGGGCACCTTAAGAAAAACTAAAAATTTAATTTTATAATAAATTTATATTCGGTTTATAATGGTTCAAAAGTGAATTATTTAGAGGCTAGGGTAGGGATGGGTATAAATCCTCTCATAAAATAGTTTTTAGACATGTTTAGGTTACCATTTTAACCTTATATTTTAGATTTAACTCTAAGTTAAATAATTTAACTTTTACCGTGTCTTCTTGTATTCTTACACTATATGTTTAATAAACTTACTATAAACTACCAATCGAACCCCAATTGGTTCACTAATGTCATATGTATTATTATATAAGTCTTTTGGAAGAACCTAATATTTTTAGGAATATAATATCAATTAATAATTTATTATTTGTTTTCAAAACTCTTTTATGTCAATTTTGACACTATTTGGTATTTTGTTTTTGCAAATTCCTAACAGCATTATTACTTTGAAAAAAATTAATCTAACCAATAATAATATTTTATATTAACATATAAAATTAGTGTAACTCATAAAAAGTCTGAAATTACATTTATTTGGGTATTCATAATATCAATTATGTTAATATTTCATTAATAAGGTAATTATTGCATCGTCATTGTGTCATAAATAAATTAAATATTTAATGTCTAAAAATTATAAATAAAATACCATTATGTATGAAATCTCCTTATCTTTCTAATTAATATTTTTAGTCGAATATATCTTATTTATAACCCTATATTAAATTTTTTTTACTTATTAAACTTTGATTTTAATTCTTTTAACTCTTCTTTGAATTAAATAATAATAAATGTCCTAATCTAATCCAAGTGGACCTAAATGGTCATATTTTATTCCTATGGTTGTTTTTGGTTGAATTTAACTTATCCAATAGAATTATGACATGTGTTATGGTAATAATAATATCATTTTTACCCTTAATTACCCTATTTACTTTTAATCGTGGTAACTAAAAGTAAAAAGTTACTATTCACCAAAAATTATTTTTTCCTTATTGAACCAAATTTTACATAATGATATCAACCGTGTCTCTATTATTTTTTAAATTCCACTCATAGAAGCAGTAAAATTAAGTTTTATGTAAATTTCCAAATTCTCCTAGGAGGTGGGTAAAAGACGGTAAAAAGTTCAATAAAATTTTTATATATCTAAAATTATTATAAAATTACTCCAATGAATTACATTGAAATTATATAGGTATTATGTATCTATTTTGACCTAAAATAAATTTAAATAAAATAAATAAATATTTAAATAAAAAATTCGGTTTTAAACTATAACTCAGTATTTTTCACTATTCATCAAAAAATGTAAGTTTTCAGAAAAATACCAAAAATTCACCCTAAGATAATTTCAATATTCCAAATCCAAAAATTAAGTCCATTTTGAAAGATAAAATTTATAAAATTTAATAAAGTGGGTATTACTATTCATAATGGCTAGTTTATATAATATTTTAATGACATATCGTTGTTTATTCAAACTCAGTACTGCGTACAACGTAAGCTATCTAGGAAGGTTGCTCTTGCGTGTAACGCAAGCCAATACAGTGTTGTGTGTAGTGAAATATTCATTTGGTGTTGCGTATAACAGCATACATAAAAACAAAATATTTCTCATAAAATCTCAGGGTGTTATATTCTACCCCACTTAAAAAGAATTTCGCCCTCGAAATTCGTCACTTCGTAACAAACAGATGAGGATACCTCTCCCTCATCATATCCTCAAGTTCCCATGTAGTTTCTTCTAATTTTTGGTTCCTCCATAAAACATTAACCAAGAGATTGTTCATGTTTCGTAGAACGTTTTCAAAACAATCCAGAATCTCTATTGGTTGTTATTCATAAGAAAGATCTTGCTCCAGCAGTACGACTTCTAAGATTAGTACATGTGAAGGATTGGGTATGTACTTTCTCAAGAGAGATACATGGAACACATCATGAACTTGAGAGAGATTCGGTGGAAGCGCTAATCTGTAATCCACCTTCCCAAAATGATTCAGTATTTCAAAAGGACCAATATGCCTAGGGCTCAGCTTGCCCTTCTTTCCAAAACTTGTTACTCTCTTCCAAGGAGATATTCGTAAGAACACTTTATCACACACTTAAATATCTAGGTCTTTTCATCAGTTGTTGGCATAACTTTTTTTTCGACTGTGAGATGCTCTTATGTGTTGTTGAATAGATCTTACCTTTTTTTCCATCACATCAATAAGATCAAGTCCTAATAGCTTTCTTTCCCCAACTTCATCCCAGAAAGTTGGAGTTCTGCATTTCATTCCATACAGAGCTTCATAAGGAGCCATCTGAATTCTGGAGTGAAAGTTATTATTATAAGAAAGTTCCACCAAAGGTGGGTGTTGATCCCAACCACCTTTGAAATCCATTGAGCAAGCTCTCAACATGTCATATAGAGTTTGAATTGTCCTCTTAGACTGACCGTCTGTTTGAGGATGATAAGTCGTGCTGAAACTCAACTATGTATCTAGAGTATGCTGAAGACTTCTCCAAAACTTCAAGGTAAACCTCAGATCCTGATTAGATATAATGGAAAGTGGTACTCCATGCAATCTTACCACTTCCTTCACATATATCCTGGCAAGCTGATCAAGAGAGAAATATTCTCTAATAGCAATGAAGTGTGTCAACTTCATAAGACGGTCAACTATAACCCAGATAGAATTATTGCCTTTGGATGTTTTAGGAAGTCCAGTGACAATGTCCATAGTGATGTTTTCTCATTTCCATTCTGGTATGGGTAATGGTTGTAACATCCCCTTAGACTTCTGTCTCTCAACTTTAACTTGCTGACAAACCAAGCATCGAGAGACATATTCAGCAACATCTCTTTTCATTCCATCCCACTAGAAGTACTCCTTCGGGTCCCTATACATATTCGTGCTTCCAGGGTGAATAGAGAATGACGAACTATGAGCTTCATCCAATATTTCCTTCTTTAATTCTGGGATGGTAGGAACACAAACTTGATTCCTGAACCTTATTATTTCATCACAATCAATGTGGAATTCAGGAACATTTCTCACCTTCTTTTGTAACTCTACATCTTCTTTATGTGCCTCTTTAATCTTCACATGTATATATGGTTGAACATTCATTTGAGAAACATAATATTTTCCCCTTCCTTTATAATTCCAAGATCCATCCTTTGTAAATCCATAAATATTAGATCATTTGTGATCCTTATCATGGATAATCTAGCATGGTCTTGTCGACTTAATGCGTCTTCCACCTTGTTTTCTTTCCCAGGGTGGTAATGAATTAAGAATTCATAATCCTTAATCAGCTCTAACCATCTTCTTTGGCAAATATTCATCTCCTTTTTGTGTGAAAATATACTTTGAACTTTTATGATCAGTATAAATATCACACCTATTAGCATAAAGATAATGCCTCCAAATCTTTAATGCAAATATTATCGCAGATAATTACAAATCATGATTTGGGTAATTTTGCTCATGTATTTTCAAATATCGTGAGGAATAAGCTATCACCATATCATTTTGCATGATAACACACCCCAATCCCTTCTTGGATACATCACTGTAGATCACAAGCCTTTCTCCACTACAAGGTAGTGTGATCACAGGTGCACTGGATAACCTTTTTTTAACTCCTTGAAATTCTTGTCACACTCCTCCATCCAAACGAACTTAATGCCTTTTCGATTCAACCTGGTGATTGGATTAGATAATTGTGAAAAATATTTCACAAAACGTCGATAATATCCATCCAAGCCAAGAAAACTTCAGATATCAGTTACTGTTGTTGGTCTCGACCATCTTTCGATAACCTCTGTTTTTGCTGGATCCACAGATATCCCCTCTTTTGAGATTATGTGACCCAAAAATGAAACTTTTTGAAGCCAAAATTCACACTTGGTAAATTTGGCATAAAGATTCTCCTTTCTTAGGGTCTTTAATAAAATTATCAAGTGATATTCATGTTCTTACTTTCTCTTTGAATAGAAAAGAATATCGTCTATAAATACTACCACAAACTGATCAAGATAGTCTCTAAAGACACTATTCATTAGATCCATGAAGATAGCAGGGTAATTTGTAAGACCAAATGGAATCACTATAAATTCATAGTTCTCATACCATGTACGGAAATCCTTCTTTGGTATATACTCCCTTTTTACCCTTAATTGATGATACCCTAAGCTAAGATCAATCTTGGAAAAGTATTGAGTTCCACGTAGTTGGTCAAATAATTCATCAATGTGTGGGAGAGGATATTTTTTCTTGATAGTGATCTTGTTAAGTTCTCGATAATCAATGCAGAGTCTCATTGATCAATCTTTCTTCTTAACAAATAGAATAGGTGCTCTCCAAGGTGATGCAATAGGGTGTATGAATCCCTTATCAATATTCTCTTGGAGTTTCTTCTTCAATTCCTGCAACCCAATTGGGGCCATTCTATAAGGTTTATTTGAAATAGGCATAGCACCCGGTATGAGTTCTATTGAAAACTCAACTTCACGATTTGGTGGAAGACCTATTAATTTCTATGGAAATACATCCTCAAACTCTCATACAATGGGAATATTCTTAATCATGAGTTTCTCTCCAACTATTTGAGATAAATAACCTTCATTTATTGGAATCAAGACCCATAAGATGGATGAAATTTCCACTGGAAGGTTATATTCATCCTTGCATTGATAGATGATCATAAATTAAACAATAATATGAAATATGACTTCCCTTCTTTGGAAATTGATATTATCTACATATAAGGAAAGTCAATCCATGCCAAGAATCACATCAAATTCCACTATAGGAAGGATCACAATATTTTCAGGAAGCACTTTCCCACAAACGTCAATTGTAGAATAATTATAAACTTTTGATGCAACTGTTGTGCCATTAGGAGTTGTCATAGCTAACTCAACAGCTAATTGTTGAGGTAGTACAGAAATACCCTTATAAAATTATTCAAAAATAAAATAGTGGGTGGATCCAGAATCAAATAAAACATTTTCTACTTTAGAGTGGATGGTAAGTGTACCTTTCACCACTTCGTTATCGTACTTCACATCACCGATAGAAATTGTATGTGACTTTCCTTTTTCTTTGGCCTTAAGATTTTGTTGAGGTCTATCATCATCAACAACCCTTGGAATAGGTCATCAATTAGCATAATGCCCCATTTCCTTGAACTTGTAACAATAAAGTGTAGAAGGTGCATTCTTTGTAGCCTTTTATTTGTTCACATCACTAGACATCTTTTTCCCATCATTGCGGCATTCAAATGCCCGATGACCTTCTTTTCCACATTTGAAACATTTACTTTTCCCTTTAAGACAATTCCCTCCATGTTTCTTTCCAAAATTTGAGCATAATGGAAAACTCATCTTCTTTTTAGTGTGGTCTTTAGATTTCCCTTCGAATTCTGTTTTCCTCTTCTTATCAAACCCATATGACTGACGAGTTACTCCAACCTCCATCTCAACCATGAGATCACATCGAACAATTTCCTCATAGCTATTGAAGTCCTTTATGGATAACGCCCTTCGAAGACTTGGTTTTAAGCCAATAAATAATTAATCGATCTTACTCTCATGTTGGATAATAATACCAGAAGCATACCTTGCAAGTCTTATAAAATTTTCTTCTTAGGTACCAGCAGATTCATCATCCTTTTTCTTTAGTTCAAGAAACTCCTCCATATTTGTTTGAAGAATACGGGGGAAGTACTTATTGAAAAATATGTTCTTGAACTCGTCCCATTCCATGGACTCAATTTCGTCTCTTTTCCTCGTATTCTTAATAAGATTCCACCATTGATCAACTTCGCCTTCTAAAAGATATACTGCTAAGATGACTTTATCATGTTTAGAACATTGAAGAACTGAAAATATCTTTTCAGTGGTACTGATCCATTGTTCAACCACTAATGGATCAATAGACCTGCTGAATGAGGGTGGATGCTACCTCATCAAGGATTCAACAGAATGTTGCTCCTTCCTTTGCTCGTTTGGAAGTCCATCATGATTCATAGCTTTAGAAAGTTGTGTGAGCATGGATATAAGATTTTTCATCCCAACTCCCATAACGTTTGGTTTCTCAGGGGGACAATCATTGCATTTTTCGTCGCATTCAGCATTAACATGGTTCCTTCGGGTTCCAGCCATTGACTAAAACCAATAAGCATAATGTGAGAAACACTAATCATAATAGGAAAACCACATAATAAAGAATAAAATTTCACACTTAAGGTCTTATCATAGGTTATTCATGGCCATTTCTAAAACACTAATCTTGTGTTATATGCTTAGACATATCCTTAGGGTTCTTACTAAGGCTTTCACATCCTAGTTTCCAAAGATTGACTATACCTTTCCTCTGATACCAACTATAACAACCCATACATTGCATACATTGTTATTACTTCAGAAGTGAAACATACTTATTACAACATATAACAAAACCATGATAGGATCGTATAAGTATAGTGTCCTTAGAAACTGGGAAACATAAACAACTAGTTCATAAAGAAGCTACATTATATCCCATTTATTTCATCATATCTAGAGTCCCTTTTGGCATATCCTACTTAATACCCTTCTTCCTGACCTGGGGAAAATAAAACATACAAAAGAGTGAGCTCAAATGCTCAGTAAGGGTAAACAAAGGAAATATCAATCAAATCATATTCATAATAACATAACATTTTGAAAATCTTAACCTGCAAAAGAGATCATAATATCATAACATGGGATAAATCATAGTAGTGAAATGTAATAACAATAACAGAAAACATGAAACTTTGTGTCATACACACATAATCATAGAAAATCATTTCATATTAGTCAAGACTCGTTTCCAAGACTATCATAGTGGACAAAGTCCATTTCTGAACTGATTTCACTCCTCGTTCTAGTCCTGTATCACTGAACCAGATTAACTTTTCATTCCAGCCATGTCTATATCATGAGATATAAATCATTACCCAATTAATTTGAGGGATATATAGTTCCCACCCATCTCATAATGAAACCATTCTTATGTGTGCCACAAAATCATAAATCACATATCATAGCATAACCCATGTAATAAAAATGGGATTCTTAAACAACATGCCATCATAAAATAATACATATAAGATAAAAGGACTTAATAAAAATAATTCCATCATAAACTAATAAAATAAATGTAAAAATAGGGATATAAAAACCCTATATTATCTTAGATGGAAAATAATTTTGATAAAACACTTGAACTCCATTCTTGAGGAAAATATCCTTTTTACTTCAAAAACATTTTTCCTTTCTTAACATGTTATAAAATTTTAAACTAAAAGAAGTTAATTAAAAATAAACTTGAAAACTTGTAAAGTAAGCTTCATGGAAATAATGTTCTATGAAATCATAAAAATCCATTCATGCCATATAAGTTTAAGAAAACATTCTTCTCATACTTTGTCTGGAAAAGACAAAAAGTATCTCGTACTAAAAACGACAAAAGATTCCTTTAATATATTTTACTAAAAAATCACAAATAGCTAAAATTGGATTTAAACATTTTTAGGAGGATAGAAATAATATTACATATTGAGGAAACATGGATGTGGATGATAAAATGCCCCAGTAAATACTGAAGTATAAACAATCTCGGATAAAAATGAGATTGTGATATTTTCTCTTACCTTAGGTCTGATATGATTTGTACATATGCGAACCTCCTATATAATGATTTTAATAATTTCATTGACTTATTAAAGATTCATATTCATTGTTATGATATCATATATGTTCATATTCTTATCTTTTTATTAGTAATATTTCATTGCTACTTGTTATTCGGGTGTTCATTGCTTTATGTTCTTATGCATGTTTTGTAGAATAAATTCTTATTAATATTTTTATGTTATAGATACCTCATTTCAAAAATGTTATTTTTATAATATATAACATATTTATTCATTCAATTCATTTATATAATCATTATTCAATGAAGATCATGTAGAACGAGTCGCATCACATCGTGGAGACGGTAGGTCGTACGTACGCACGAGCGATGATATCATTCCTTTTATATTACAATAGTATATAATTGGATGATATAACATGTATAAAAAATCATAATAATGTTATATTGATTATTTATATCATTTATACTCATTATCATACCCATCCAAATGATGAAATGTTTGAATAACAAACTACACCACGACGTGGAGACGGTAAGCCGTACATACGCATGTGTGGTGAATTTTTCATTCATAGGATGGATAAAATAACTAATATATTTGAACCATTTTTATAATAAAATTAAATTATATAGAAGATAATTTAGTTATTATTTTATAATGGAAACAAAAAAGGAGGAAGTGGAAGAAGAAAGAAACTTGAAATAGGTGGTGAGATATTTACCTCTTCCTCGGGTTCTTCCTTTTGATTTGATCAAAAGGGATCGTTAGGTTGGCTTTATGACTAAATTAAGGCCTCTAGGATTAAGGTAGGAAAGTTGAGAGGGTATTTGGGTAGGGTTTTGCCGAGCCAAATGTCTTAGGAGGTGTGAATTAGAGAGAAGGGGGAGTGCCCTTTTATAAGAGGGGTGAGGGGCACCTTAGGAAAAACTTAAGATATTATTTTATAATAAAATCTTATTCGGTTTATAATGGTTCCAAAGTGACTTATTTCGACTCTAGGGTGGTTATGGGTCGCAATAATCTCAAAAACTAGGTTTTAGACAAGTTTAGGTTACCATTTGAACAATATCGTTTAGATTTAACTCTAAGTTAAATAATATAACTTTTATTGTGTCTTCTTGTATTCTTACACTATATGGTTAATAAAATTACTATAAACTGCCAATAGAACCCCAATTGGTTCATTAATGTCATATATATTATTATATAAGTATTTTGTCCGAACCTTAGATTTTTAGGAATAGAATATCAATTAATAATTTAATATATTTTTTTTAAACTCTTTTATGTCAATTTTGACACTATTTGGTATTTTGTTTTTTTGTAAATTCATAACAGCATTATTACTTCAAAAACAATTCATCTAACCAACCCTAATATGTTATATTAACCTATAAAATTAGTTTAACTCATAAAAAGTATCAAATTACATTTATTTGGGTATTTATAATATCAATTATGTTAATATTTCATTAAGAAGGTAATTAATGCATCATCATTGTGTCACAAATAAATTAAATTATTTAATGTCTAAAAATTATAAATAAAATACCATTATGTAGGAAATACTTTTATATTTCTAATTAATATTTATAGTTTAATTGATCTTATGTATAACCCTATATTAAAAAAATTTTACTTATTAAACTTTGATTTTAATTCTTTTAACTCTTCTTTGAATTAAATAATAATAAATGTCCTAATCTAATCCATGTGGACCTAAATGGTCTTATTTTATTAATAAGGTTGTTTTTTGTCGAATTACACTTATCCAATATAATTAGTACATTTTTTAGGGTAATAATAATATCATTTTTACCATTAATTGCCCTATTTACTTTTAATCGTGGTAAATAAAAGTAAAAAGTTACTATTCACCAAAAATTATTTTTACCTTATTGAACCCCATTTTACTTACTAATATCAACCGTGTCTCTCTGATTTTTAAAATTACACTCACAAAACTGGTAAAATTATGTTTTATGTGAATTTTCAAATTCCCCTAGGAGGTGGGTAAAAGACGGTAAAAAGTTCAATAAAATTTTTAAATATCTAATTTTATCATAAAATGAGTCCAATGAATTAAATTGAACTTATATAGGTATTATGTATCTATTTTTACCTATAATAAATTTAATTAAAATAAATAATTATTTATATAAAAAAATTGGTTTTAAACTATAAGTCAGTGTTTTTCACTATTCCTTAAAAATTGAAAGTTTTCAGAAAAATACCAAAAATTCACCATAATCTAATTTCGATATTCCGAATCCAAAATTGAAGTAAATTTTGAAATATAAAATTTATAAAATTTCAAAAAGTGGGTATTACTATTCATAAATGCTGGTTTATATAATATTTTAATAACATATCGTTGTTCAGTGAAACTCGGTATTGCGTACAACACAATCTATCAAGGAAGGTTGCTCTTCTGTGTAATGAAAGCCAATATAGTTTTGTGTGTAGTGAGATTATTTTGGTGTTTCGTATAACATAATACATAAAAACAAAATATTTCTCATAAAATCTTAGGGTGTTACACTTCGATGCTCAACCAATGATGTTGCCTTAAATTCTAATATTTCTAGGAGAAGATGTAGGTTAAACTATTATGATCTGAATAAACTACAAACCTCTCCCCAAAAAGATAATTATGACACATATTCATGTAATGAATCACTACCACTAATTTTAGTTCATATTTTGGGTAATTCTTTTCATGTGTTCAGAGATGTAGAGATCCATAATCCACCACATGACCATCCTGCACCAACACACACCCAAGACCCCTATTTGGGGAATCAAAATACACCACATATTGTTTTCTAGATTCTGGTAAGATCCAAACAGGGGATGTGTTCAACCATTGATTAAGCTCATAAATTAAATCCTGACACTCTGGGATCCATTTTAACTTAAACCCCTTCCAGGTGAGTGCCACCATAGAAAATGAAATCTAAGATAAATCTAGATCGAACTACCTATAATACCCTTACAAGACTAAAAAGTTTTGTATTTCAAACACATTCATAGGATTTTCCCATGACATCATTGCACTGATCTTCTCAGGGTCTAGTGAAACCCCTTTCTCCAAGATCACATGGCCCCAAAACATCACCTCCATCATCCAAAAAGAGAACTTAGAAAACATTTCAAAGAGGTGATGATTATGAAGGGTTCCTAGAACAATTATCAAATTTTTATCATGCTCTTCCTCGGTCCCCAAATAGACCAGAATGTCATTCAAAAATTCCACGACATAGGAATCGAAAAACCAGTGGAACACCCAATTCATAATTTCCATAAAGAATACTGGATTATTTTTTCACCCAAAAGGTATGACCGTGTACTCAAAATGGTTGTATCTAATCTAGAAGTCCGTTTTCATAACATATTCTTGTCTAAATATGACTTGATGATACCAAGAATTCAAATCAATCCTGAATAAACACCTTTCCCCCATAAGATAATCGAAAAGGTCATCAATAAGAGGTAAATGATACTAGATCTTGATTGTTACCATATTTATATTCTGGTAATAAATGCAAAACAAGAGAGATCCATCAACCTTTTACACTAACAGAACTTGGGCATCCCAAGGTGAGACTCTCAGGAGAATGAATCCTTTATATTCCAAATTGTCCAGCTATAACTTTAATTACCTCAACATGGTGGGGACCATTCAGTATGAAGGAAGATATATTGGCAGGGTTCCTGGATCCAAATAAATGGATAACTCCACATCTCACTTCGGAGGAAAACCTGAGAAATAGTATGAAAAAACAATGGTAACTCATCCAACATTGGAGTTAATACAACCTAAAATGTACCATAATAATACTCCAACAAAAGTGATGATATTTTAAAAATGATATATCCCAATTCCCAAAGTGGAGGTCTATCATGTGTCATCCAAGGATCCCATTTACCATGAAAAACATTGGTACTTGCATTAGGTTCCATGAAACTAACTCTCCACTAATAATAATCGATGTGCACTTGAAAACAATCCATCCATTTCATACTAAGGATCATGAAAAAATTTCCGTCTATAAAACCTAAAAATACCACTATAGATTGACCCACAAAACTGTTAGTGCACAAGGACACTTGAAACCCTACTCTCGCTTCTTAACAAGTGGAGTTACCAGCTCCATCGCATACAACATATGATCGGTTAGAAACTATAATGCATCCAAAAGGTAGGAATAAATAAAATATACTAAAGCACTAATTTCAAATAAAACAATAGCTAAATATGATTTGATAATAATGGTGCCTAAAATTACCGTAGGCCCTACATCTGATTCCACTTGTTATCTATCCACTGCATGAACTTACCTCATCTCAGTCTGAGCTTGAGAATGACCATTGGGCTACAGATATACCTTGAAATGGATTTTCCAAGAGGATGTTCTAGCCCTATTTCCATGACCTATTAATCTAGAACCCACTGTCCTAGATATTTATATCTAGGATGACAACCCTTTTGAAGCTACAGATCTTGAACCATTTTGATATGGGTGTTCCACTTTGAAAAATCATTGAAAGTTCCCCATAACTCTGAACTGGTGACAAGGACTGGGTGGATATAAACATTATGGTCACATTTTACCTACTTTACCACACTTATGGAACACAACTGAACTAGTATTAGACGCCACAGATGAAGACATCTGAGAAGGATGGCCTAAAATACCACCTCCATTCATCCCCTACCCGTACAACTTCCTCTTATTATCAGAAGAAATTTAACTTTCCACTAATAATACTATTCCATGGAAATCAAACATTCCTCCATGATCAATTTCTAATATCATGGAATGATCGACCACCTCAGTGTACATTTTTAGTTTGAACAAGAAATCCTGAGATCATATTTCTTGTTTTAATCGCATATTGAACTTATGAACCTTCATCTTCTCATTATAAATTATCGTAGGTACATACCAAACTAGATCTACAAAGTGGTTATCATATTCCTTCATAGACCGATATACCTACAAAATATATAAAAATCCCAAAGACCTGGAGAATTACAATATCCCAAGACAATACTACACTTTAAAAAATGGCATTCATGTCTTTCCAACACATCTGCTCATTCTTCCAACCTTGCACCATAGAGTCCCACCACTTCCTACAGGGACATTCCAATAGTAACGAATCACATTTCAATCGAACTATCTCAGGACTATTAGGAAACTTTAACATTCTATCTATTTATCAAGCCACTCAACTACTTTATGAGGCTTTGTGCTACCTTGGAAAGAATAAGGATTGTTATTGAGGAACTCTTGAGGCTTGTCCTTTCCAGGACCCGGTTCTTCTTCTCTAACCTGAGCAGGACAAGGGAACACTCTTTTTACCAAATCTTAGATATCCTAAACAACTAATTTTAATAACATATGATCTATTGGTGAGGCGAAACTCTTTTTTACCTCTTCTTATGGTTGTACAGGAGGTCTTAGGGGAGGCATCTTGCTTCATCCAGCAACAACAATAAGGAAAATCCCACAATGCAACATTCTGAAAATTTTCAACAACAACAACAAATCTCAAACAATTTAATAAATCCAAAAATAACCAAATAAATCACAATAAAATGTCCCCCAAACCTCTACACCAATATACAATTTCCATATACAATCTATATAATGTACTTATCACCTAGAGGAGATGTCAAACCAAATCACAACATCCCATGGAAACTCAAGTCCTATCTTGAGGTGTGTTGGCCAAAAAACCCACTCACAACCAGAACCTCAAACCCTAAAAATAATAACTCTGGTCTATCCAGAATCATTCCCCAAATAACATGAACAAAAAAAGATAGTGAACTTATCTAATACCATTTTGTTAGGCACCAATTTGGAGTTCCATCTAACGCATCACCCGACATGATTCATGGCATTGTAAAAGGGGCATTCTCAATCCCCATAGGCTCGAAACTAGTTCCTAGGAATCAAAAATATAATTTAGGAATTATTTCACCCACTTATATAAACATAGACAACCAAATATAATAAACATCATGATAATTTTTAAACAAAACCAAATGAGGTGCAATATATTTTCAGAATCAATGTTTGCAACATAAAAAAAGTACTAAAACGGAATGGGAACAACAAAAATATACAAAAAACCTCCATACCACATGAGGGACATCACCTTAAAGGAACCACCACTAAGTCCTTCTTGAAGTGGAACACTGGAAACCAAATCCACCACCAACACGATGGCACATTTTGCCTTTTCATTGGTCATACATAACAAAGTATACAAATACCCAAAGGTGTATAGAGTATGTGAGCCAAATCCTAGTAGAATTCCACCCAAATAAAAATATTCCATGGTTTAATATTAGAAGAAAAATCAACATGAAAGTTTCCATAAGAATATTAGAAACATTTCCAAGAAAACCAGTTAAGTAAAACTTTATCAAGAAACACTTTTTAAGAATTTTTTTCACAAGTGAGATTGCTTGAAATAATAATGTACACAAGGTCTGCCATATCCCAAGGGATATAACCACATGACATAAGCATCATGTCATAAGAGATCACCATAGGAAAATCCCTATAGGTAACTAGAATAATAATAACTCTATGAACCTTATACCTCAATGATCAAAATCCTCCACTAAACTACCAACAATGTTCATGTGCATGATTCATTAGAGGAGATCCCATACCAATGTCTAATGGTCTCCATATCATAATCCAATACCAACAGTGTTCCCATGCACGAACCACTATAGGGAAAAAATCCCATGGTCTAGTGGTATATGGTCATATCTCATGGTTAGTTAGTGTTGTAATCGTCAATCCTGCTAGATGAATCTGGGCCTCAGCCACTTCAAAATCAACAAGCGTACTAGTTGATGTTTTACCACAGATATACCCAAGATTCCCTTTGTTCAAAAATTCTATTTCACACATCACATGAATCAAAACACTAACATACACATGTAAATAATCACAATCACATAAGTAAATTACCAATTTCACATTTTCACATTTATGAAATGATCAAAAATCATATGGAAACCATCCCTTTTCATAAATATAACCACTTTTCATTTTACACACAAACCAAAACCATTTTAAAATTCATTTTTCCCCACATGTACAATTTTTGAAACCCATTTAAAAACACAACATGTAAAATACATAAGGAATCCAACCACTTTGACGAGAAAATCCCCACTTCAAATCATATTCACATCAAACCATCTTATAACATGCTTCACATCACTTTCACATTTCAAAGACACATTTAAGGTGCACACAAATAATTCAACATGAAACAAAAGCTCATTTCTATTGAAAATTACTCTTTCAAAACATTCACACCTTTAATTATATTTGGAAAAACATTTCACAACTTTCAAACAAGGTATAAAACATATTCAAGAAACATCCCAACGAATCAAACTTTAAACATAACAAATTTCCATTACAAAAATCCAATTTCATCAAACGTGTCTCTAAAACAACTTCCAAAACATATTTCTTACTACAAAACCAATGCATATAACACATTTATGTAACCAAGAAATAAAATCCAAATCATCCAATAATGTAAAAGTTTGGAGCCACCTACCTTACACATGGAAACTTCTAGAAATTAGTGTGAAACCACAACTGCCCCACCACAAGACCCTATAAAGGAAATATACAACAACAACCATCATTACTCCCACCAAAAAGACATGATCAAACCCTCTTTAGGTAAAAAAAACCTACTGGATAATAAGAACTCAAGAAAGTGGGAAGATGATCCCTAAAAAGAGGGAGAAACCCTGATAATAGAGGCTTACATGAAGATTCATTGAAGTTCGCACACCAAAATAACCCAAGGATTAAAGATCAATAGGTCTAAGAAATCTTGGTGGGGGCTCCCATGTATAAAAATACTGAATGGGGTGAAATAGAGAATATTTAGCATCAAAATAAAATAGGGTATAAAGGTAAATTTCATATTTTTAATGACTTGGACAGGTTGCAAAGTTTTCCCACATGGTTTTCCAAACCATGTGACAACTGTGCAACTCTAACTATCCAAGAGGAACAAGATGCATGGTTATCCCAAATGGTTTGATATACTATGCGCTAACCACATAGTCACCATTGTCCAAAAATGGAATTTGGAAGCATGCTTACCTAGAGGAGGGAACACAGTTTCCCCCAACTATGCGCTAACTGTGTGACACCTACTTTCAAGCCAAAATATCCACTTATCTTAAAACCCCCAAGGGGAAACCCAATGAAACATACAATACTGAAAATAAATAGAATAATACCTGAAAACAAAAAATATGGATGTGATAATGGCCTCCTAGTGAGGTTGTGATTATATTATCATACCAGGAAATGGGGAAGGCTAGAATGACCAAAACCACTAGCCTTAGATGCCCCCTGGACCTATGTACAAGTACCAGTCCCATTTACTTCTAATTTCATATATCATTATGAAAATAATAATGGGAAACCCCACCTCATGAATCATCGACCCCTGGCACATATCAGGGTCAGAAATAGATGGTTCTTTTCCCATCCAATCTCTTGATCTAGGATGCGCTCCATCTTTCAAAAGAACTCAGGGAGGTACTCATTGAATCCCTTCAGAGACTACATAAGTTTGAGATAGAAGTCACTGTGGTTGAGGTTTAACAAGCTGAGACCATGCAATAATAATCCCATTTCACCATCTCATTTACAGATTTAGGTAAAAAAGGGTTCATATAGGGAAACATTAGACCCCTATATGTTTCAGGTAGACTCGATATTATTGATATACATAGTGATTTTATTTAAACAGTTATGGGATCAACCTAATCCTGATTCAAACACTTAAATGTTTGGGGTATAGTGAAGGGGATTTTTCTCCCAAAAAAATGAACATTTCAAGTGTATGATAAGCGTAAGAAAATTCCTCTCAGGAATATCAAGATCAAATATCAGTTTAGTTATTTCACATATAATAATTAGTTTATGGTTATCCATCATGACACTGCATATAATGTTTTACTCAGAAGGCCCTAGAACCAAATCCACATGGAGGTACCCTAAATATTCCATCAATGTTTGAGATAACCCATTAACATATTAGTAGGCATACTATATAGTGATATTTCCCCCTTCGAGTCTTCCAAATCCACATATGTTGTGGAAGGTTTCTAGAGAAATAACGGAAAACAACCAATTGTGGATGGTGATTTATATTTTATATCCCCCAATGGCATGGAGACCACCCCTATGAATCCTTGGTGTTTTATTGACATTGACTATGTTCTCCCCATAAATCTCATTGAGGTAATCGACTTAATCCTAGATGTCAAATCCTTTTATGGACCCAGTGGTAGTGTAAATGAAAATCGACTTTGGAGTCACTATTCAATGAATCTTGAAGTAGAGGATGATAATTATTTTTATTATAGCCTCTCCCACCTTGACTATAATAGAAATGTACCCATATTTTTTACATTGTGTAAAAATGAACCATAAAACTCAGAGGTGGAAGAAGAAGAGTATGGCCTCAAGAACACCCCTATTTCATTCAAGGAAAGAATATCCACCACCATCGATGATCTTAGGTAGGAAACTCTAGGAATAAAAGAAGAATTGTGAACTACAATAATTGGTTCCACTATTCCCCTTAAGGATCAAGATATGAGCATCACATTTCTAAAGTAACACCAATGTTCTCTTGGAAATATACAGAAATACTAGGACTGAATCTGGCCTTGTCATACCCAATGACCATAAAATCTTCATATTGGTATCCAGTAGGATGCACCACTATCACACTACCAGTGTTTAGGCATAAGGTGACAAAATTATCAAAGAAATTTTTTTATGATAATTGAAATATACAATATGGTTTTCTAATATCATACATATCATGAAAAATAATTGGAAGATTAGGGTCTACATCGATTTTAGAGACATAAATTAATACTTCATGAAGGAAAAGTTTCCATTATCGATCGCATATATCTTAATCAATGAAACTATTGGATTCCAATTTCTTTACTTTATGTATGAGTATTTAGGGTACAATAAGATGAAGATGGACCCTAAAGATGATAGATTCACTACCTTCAAAGCACCCCAAGGGATCTTCTGTAACCTAGTCATTCACTTATAGTCAAAGAACAGTGGAACCAAATATCAATGAATCTTGAATAATATCTTCAATCCATTATAGGTAATAACATCTAAGTTTTATTTCAATGACTTAGTTATCAAATCCTAACAAAAATGTGATCAAATCACGAATCTTCAAATAGTCTTCGACAAGATACAACTGCATATTCAAAAGATGAATCTTCTAAAATTATATTTATGGGTAATATCAAGGAAGTTCCTTGAATTTGGGGTATCCTATCATGACATCTAGTTCAACCTAGAAAATACTAGTTATATTTTATAAATTTCATCCACTCTAAATCTCAAGAACTAATGGGACTCTAAGGGAAAATCACCTACATTTGGTGTTTCAAATCCTACCAGGATAGAAAATCTCACTCTTTAACCAAGATAATTAAGAAGGTAATATCCTATTGATTGGATGAGGACTACCAAGAAAACTTTTAGAGTCTAAATTACTACCTGATACACCTACTGGTCTTGATTCCACAAGTTGAAGGAAACCCACTCATCTTATATGTCTCCACCATAGAACTCTCACTAGAAACTAAGATCACATTGAATAATGATGAAGGGAGTTATAAAAGTATCTACTAACTCAGCCTAAATATTCTTGGTTCTGAGATCTAATACTAATATTTCAAAAAGAAATGCCTCACACTCATCTTTATAGACAAAAATTAGAGGAATTACATGAAGCAATATGAAGCCCATTTGGTCTCTTATATTGATCCGTTGAAGTAAATACTTGTTCTTCCCATACTAAATAGGAATATATCCCAATGAGTGATCATTCTAAAATTATACCACATTTATTTTGTGTCACAACTTTTAGTGAAAGGGACCGCCCATGCTGATTTCTTCTTGGAACATCCACACTAGAAACTACACTAGTGGAAACCAATGTTTTGGATGTGGAGGTTTTCATTTCACATGAAACCCCATAGACATAGGATATGTATTTTGATGGATCCTCTCAAATTTGTATCAGAAAAATGATGTAAAGTAAAAAAAGATAAATCAGGTTGTCTTAGGGATTTTATTTCTTTTTTCTAGACAAAGAAAATTTTCCCCACTTCTTTCTCATGATTTGAAGGCTACATGAGTAATGAGGTTGAATACAAGGAACTCATCATTGGATTGGAATTGACCCTATAATTGAAGATAGATTACCTAAATATCCAATGGGATTCAAAGTGAGTGATAAAGTAGATCAATGGTGAATATTCCATAAAAAAGGAAGAGTTGGACTCTCCCTCTGGCCAAATCAAGGGACTAATGGAAGAGTTCCCTCTTGAGAACATGTTTCATCATTTCCCCTAATCAAAAAATGTTCATGTAGACACATTGGATCTTTCAGAAACAATCCTAGATGACCCCAATCAAGAGGAATCCATCTACCATATCAGACATTGAAGAATGTTCTCATCGATCATCATCTGCAATATGGATGAAATCAATCTGGTCAACACTACCCCAAATCTTGATGAACCGATATCCACCTCTGGATGGATGGATCCCATAATTGGTTATCTCCGAAATAGGACTCTCCTAACAAACCGATCCTGAAGGGAGTAGATTAAGAAGTGAGAAACAATCTTTACCTTTTGATATGGTCCAAATGAGAAACAATATTTCAAAAATCAAGGATTAAACAAAATCTTTCTCAGATGCATAACTGAAGGAGTGATTCCCACCATCATGGAAGAAGTACATGCAGGATGTTTTGGTGCTCATCATTCTGGAACTAGGCTCTCCCACCAAACGATAAGGCTAGGTTACTAATTGAAAACCATGATATAAGACTTTTTGTAATTCACTAAGAAATGTAATGCATTCCATATCTATTAAAACCTCATTTGTCGACCCCCGAACATTCTATATACTACTAAATATTCTTGGTTGTTTTCCTTATAGGGAATGGATGATGTGAGGCTATATCCCCCAACTACAACTAATTAGTTTAAGTACATCCTTACTACTACCAAATTATTCTACAAATAGCCCAAATTAATACCCCTTAATGAATTTGGGGTGAAGAATATCATAAAATTCAAATAGTCTCATATCATCGACAGGTTCTGGGTCCCCAACATATTATTGAGAGACAACGACACCAAATTATACTCTAAAGAGTTGATGAAATTGTACATGGAATACATCATCAAGTTCAATTACTCATCCCGATATCATGTAATAGAAAATGAAAAAATTGAGACCTCCAATAAGACTCTATCAAATATACTTGATAAAATGGTGAGTAAAGATAATAATTAATTTTCAAAAATGATCATCCTTGTTTTACAAGCCGACCATACCAACACAAGCACTGGAACATAAGTAACTCCAAACTAATGGTGTATAGGTTTGAGGTAGTATTTCCCATAGAGGTCCTATTACCCTCACTGTGAATATCCATTTTTTGATAAATCATAGATGATGAGAAATCAAAAAAATGGTTGAATGATTTGAAGAAACTCAATGAGAATAATCTTCATGTAATACTCATGAGGATTTATCAAAATAATCCAATAAATTTTGTTTTATTTTTATCATTAATATATACTTATTTTTGAATATTTGGAGAGGATTTAAAATTTGGATATCTATCCTCCTATAATTATATCAATGGATAGATATTTATGAAATTATATGTTGTTGTCCAGCAATATTTGTTTCTGATATACATGATATTTCATTAACCTGATGATACATAAATAACTGATAATACCCATACCTTCCATAATATCAGGTAAAACTGAATGCCTATATTTGAATATTTAAATTTTAATATATTATTCTCAATAAATGAATATGAATTCCCACAGACAGGAGATTCATCATTGATGTATCGACTCCATCTATCATGAGATTACCTAATTTTATATTGGTTAATTAGAGTAGAATATATGTCTTAGTGGGAGGGTGATCTATCTTTTTCTGAATTCAATAGACTTCAAAAGTGTAGATTTATTTTTTACTAAGTTCATATGGTTTTCCTCACATGCTTTCTATATTTTCCATTCTTTAAGACTAAATCAATTTCATGTTGTATTTTAGGGTATTTTAAATCGAATCATCTATTCCAGTAATTTAGGGACTTTTAGTTCAGACCTCCTATTTTTATAGTTTATTGTATTCTATTTTTTTCATCATTTTATATAGTTTTGGGTCTTTTTTATCAGACCTTTTGTTGTTGTATTATATGGTGTTTTATCTTAGAACTTCTCTTGTTGTAGTTTAGGGTCTTTTAACTTGTACCTTCTATTGTTATAGATTAGGGTCTTTTCTCTTAGACTTTCTGTTGTTGTAGTTTAGGGTCTTCTAGATAAGACCTTTTATTATTGAATATAGAATATAGGAAAGACATGATAGGGATGAGCCATAAAACCCTAAGGTTATGAGTTCTTCTGTGGTGTTGATGGGGGATCAAGATGGTAATATTTCCTTTCTAGCAAGGATTACACACCTATGGATTCTAGGTAAAATAACTTATGCATCGATATCATGGTCAATCAATGGTGTCCCCACTCTTCTATATGGTCCATGGATGTTTTATGGGTTAATTTTTGTTAGGGGATAAATACTAGGGATTTTGGGCCTAAATGGATAGTTGGAATGTGGATGATTATGTTATAAAGAAAATTTTTGAGTCAATGAGTATGGGATAGGGTAGAAATGTTAGGAATGACCCATAATTCACTGAGGTGCTGGGTTCTACCATAGTCTTACTAGGGCTCACAAGGATTTTGGTTCCTTTCTTACAATGAGGGGACACCTCAATTTCATATTTTAAAGCCCTTATGCATCAAAAACAAGATCCAAAAGAGGTTTCCACTCGATTTTCCAAGGTACCTGAAAGATTCATGAAGACTCAAGTGTTTGGAAGATGAATTTGGGTATAAAGGAAATCTATCCCAGAATAATTCTGAAACCCTATGTTAGTATACCTCCAAAATTGTGATGCTTGTTCCCTACACCATGTGGTTTCATGTAATGAGGTATGGGCTCTAAAAATGCTCTAGAATGTAGTGTCGGATTCCTTATTTGAGAAAGGGTAAAAAACATAGTGAAATAATCTCTAGGATGTCAAGTCTTCTTGGATAGTATGGATATGGGGATTGTAAATCATGGTATAAAGTGGTTAGGTCATAAGGAGAATATGGTAAAATCATTATAGGAATGGACCAGAACACACTGAGGTGTTGAGTTCTATCACGTTTACATCAACGCTCTAAATAATTGGGAATAAATTTTTGGAAAGAGACACATTTCGTTCACGACCAAAGGTGAATATGAAGGATCTATAGGCCAATATGAATAGTCAAACACATGGTATCTTGAAGTAGGGTGTCATTTTCCAAGGTCCATGGATGGTTTATGGTTATCTGGTGTTATCAAATCATGAAGTTTAAAGTTTGTAAAGTATAATATCCAAGAAGGGATTGAGCGCCCTAAAATTATTGTTGTTGCTTTGCGAACATGTTCTCTCAATAAGGAGGTGTGAAAAATCATTACTCTAATTTTTTTCCTAAACTAGTGGATCTAATGAGTATAGATTGTCTTACAATAAGGATACAAAGTAGGCCATATAAGATTAATTCCTTATTTATTTAGGTTCAAATTTTTTCCTAAACACTGGAGATGAAGAGTTTAGTGAGTGAATAAATGATTTTTTCTCTTGCCTCCCTTTATGGGGTTTCAAACAAGAAAATTTTGTGTATATTTCACTATAAATTTTTTTTTATTATTATATGAACTATAAAAGGATGGTGTTTAAGGTCATATAGCATTGACCAAAGTGCAGACAGTCTAATGTAGTGACAAACATGGACCTATCATGAGGGAAATGTTATAAAAGTGCCTAACCAGAATACCTAGGGCCAAGAGTACTCCAAAATACTTCTGAGAAATAGATTAAAATATTTCAATTCATAGATTGAGGTTCCCAGTTCATGGGTAATGATATTGGACCATCATACGAGGGATGGCCTAGAACACCCTCAACAGCTAAGTTTCTCCAAAGTGAAATCAGACTCACAGGGACTAGAAAACCCTTTATATTGGACCAAGATGTATATTTTGGAAGTTATGATCCCTTATACATCTATATAATGCTAGAAAGAGATATATCACGTACTTTTTAAGGAATATGAAATGTTTTCAGAAACCTGAGGTGCTCAAGAAATGATGTTTTATTTATGAATTTAGGTTCTTAAAAGATGGCGGGAGAACCCTTTACTCATATTGACTGGGGTAAGGATCTTTTGGTCCTTTGATAAGGTATGATAATGGGTGATGGAAAATGAAATTTAATGTCTTTTTGTGGGTAAATTTTTGTTTTTTAGTTTTAATTTCATGTAATAAAGACATTTTTCTTACAATGGAACATCATACAGTAAGGACATATCTATTTCCTTATAGTTTAAAATCATGAAGTAAGGAAAATGTAATCGATGTAAAAAAAATTTCCTGATATATTACTTGGAAAATAAATTTGTACACATATCAGACTCTTAAATAGGAAAAATCATCATGTATGACTCTCCCCTCATGTATTTGGGGGTGCATTGTTTTCATTGGTTGTTATAACTAGACCTAGGATTGGAGATCTGGGAGTAACTATGTATCCTATGATGGTAGGAATCAACCAAAATATAGTTCATTAATAGGAAACTCTCTATTTAGGTTTTACCCACATTCTTAAAGGGGAATTATGCTCATTGATTGTTTTAGTTGGAGCAGTAATTGGATATTCAGGTGTCACTGCATATCCTATGATGAAAAGAATCAAGAATCATATAGTTCTTGAATAGACATGAAACTAATCTTCATGTGGTAAGGATGTAGGTTCCTTGATGTGAAAAGGGAGTATTATGACTGGGCCTATGAATGAAATTCTGTGTGTCACTATGTATCTGATGGTGGTAGGAATCAACCCACACATAGTTCTAAAATGGGAAACTCTCTACGCAGGTCGGACCCATACGATGAAGGGGTCATTGTTATTATTCATCATTGTATATGGGTGTATATTTATAGATCTATTCATGACTACTTATCTTATTATGATAGGAATAAATCCATACGTAGTTCTTAAATGAAAGTTCTTGAGGAAAGCTTGACCTCTATGCAGACAAGGGGAATTTTTTCATTGGATTATTGTGACTGGACTAGGTATTATAGCTTCGGGTATCACTACCTATCTAGTGATGATAGGAATCAAGTATCATTTAGGAATTTAATGGAGGTTTTGTGGGAGGATAACACTAAAAATAGTGGTCCTCTAGGGAAAGGTCCATAAGAATTTGATGTTTTATGTCATTTATTAGAAATAAATCGTGTAGTTTATCATCATATAATGAGGACTCATGGTGTTCCATATAAGGTATTTAATTTAGTACCATTAAAATCTTATTGTGAACTGATATATCATCTTCATGTATGATATAACGGGTTTCTAGAAATACATATGGGTTGATTTTCATTATAATTAGATATATAGAATTAGATGAATCCCATATCCTAGCCCAACCAGTGCATGATAAAAAAAATGCTAATATCCTTTCTCCAATTGCCTCCATGTTAAGAGGAAACCTTTGTATTCCTTTTTTATCACATCTCGAATAGCTCACATGAGATTATGAATTTTTGTATGGTATTCCATGCATGGAGATGATATATTAGGTCAGAATAGGATTTTCATGGTACTAAATGAAATACCTTAAAAGGAACACCATGATTCCTCATCACATGATGATAAGCAGCACGATTGATTTCTCTTAAATGACATAAAACTTCACATTCTTATGGACCTTTCCTGAGATGACCACTATTATTAGTACTAGCCTCCCACAAAACCTCCAATAAATTCCTACATGTGACTTGATTCCTATCATCACAAGATATTTAGTGACACCCAAATATATAATACCTAGTGTAAAGCCCCAACCCCAGTTACCCAAAGTCGGTGCATTATTTTAATTCCTTGGCATGATTACAAGGAATCAAGTCCTGAAAGACAGATTAGATTAGCAGTCTTGGAAAATAGATTACATACATGAACGTTACATTACATATTAGAAAATAAAACACAACATAAATGATCCTTTGAGAATTCCATTAATCTCCTAGCTTAACCATTCTTATCAATCATAATACACTTCTTGGAATCCTGAGGAAATTAAAGCATAGAAAGGAGTGAGCTCAGATGCTCAGTAAGGATAACAATATAGCGGAAACTTTCATAAATAGGCATAAACATTTAAGGCGATGTATAAGACTATAAAAATCATTTTAAACTTAAAATTAATCATAATATAGAAAAGATACAATAAAATAATGTCATTTACTAATTCACAAGGATATTCTACTAGTCTAATAATCACATGTAATACCATTAGCAATATTCATAATGATGGAATGCATAATGCCAGACTTTCATAACCACATAGTCAAGTCCTTGTGCCAAGACTACAAATAAGATTTTTTCAAGGCCTTGTTCCAAGACACTAGTTTGTCTCATGATACATACCGATGCATCGAGGAGCTATAGAGGTCTCTACCCGTCACTTACTAATTCCAATGCATTCCTCATATGAAAAGGTTTAAACATAACATAAACATTCGTTTTAAAACTAGAATATGAAATGTCAATAATTTACCCATAAACAATGAATGGTATAAAAATAACACATCCACAGTCAAACATATCACAAAACCGTCAATACAATATGGAAGATTTGTATCATAATAAATCAAATTCAAATAATTTTAAAATCCATTAAAGTATTTTGACATAGATGAAAATGATTTGTAAAACTCTTTGAGCGAAATATCCCTTTTTCATGAAAACATTTAAAAGTCATACAATTTAGAAACACTACAGGAAATATAGGCATTTTCGACGGGTCATTTGCGACGGGATCCCGTCGCAAATAGCCTTTTGCGACGGGGCTCCGTCGCAAATCGCCCGTTGCGGAAAACGCCGTCGCAACAAAAAAAATTTGCGACGGGCCCGTTGCAAAAACACTTATTTGCGACGGGAAAAGGGCCCGTCGCAAATAGTTTTGTGGTTTTTTTAAAAAAACTTTTGCGACGGGCCCGTCGCAAATAGGTTTTTGCGACGGGCCTTTTCCCGTCGCAAATAGTTGCCTCGAATCAACTATTTGCGACGGGCCCGTCGCAAATAATAATAAAAAAAATAAAAAAATTAAAAAAAATTTAAAAAAATTAAAAAAATATTTATTAATATATAAATTAATAAACGTATTTATATTGATATAAATATAATATTTATTTTATAATACATTTTAGAAAGGATCTGTGGAAATATAACATTAATTTATAAGATGTTTAGTAAAAGAGGGTTATAAAATAAATTAAAAAATATTTTTAATTAATAATTACCTAATTTTTATCAATTAATAGTCATTTAATAACTCTTTGAATATAAAAAAAATAAAAAAATTAATGAAAGATGGAAAATAAGAAGAAAATGAAACCCAAACTTCAAACGGCCATAACTTTTGATCCGGGACTCCGTTTGAGCTCTACAGCATATCAAATCGAAGCTTGCGACGAGCTCTACAGCCCTATGGACCGGTGGAACCCGTCCAAGGTTTTTTCGAGGCCCAAAAAGGCCCCGAAGGCCTCCAAAACTGAGTTTTTAGTCGGGGCACCCCGGTTTTTCACCGTTCAAACAGCTATAACTTCTGATCCCGATGTCCGATAAACCTCTACCATATATCATGTCGAAGATCTTTTAATGTTCTTCGATTTGACTGATTGTGGAGCTGAAACGGACTCCTGGATTAGAAGTTATGGTCTTTTTAACATTCAAACGGCTATAACATCCGATCCGGATGTCCGTTTGGACTGTACTGCATATCATATCAAAGATCGTTTCATGTGCTTCGATTTGACTGGTTGTGGAGTTGAAACGGACTTACGGATTAGAAGTTATAGTCGTTTTAACATTCTCAGAGGATTTTCACCCCCTCATTTCTATGTATTCATTCATAACTATACATATATATATATATATGTGTGTGTGTGTATGTGTATGTGTGTGTGTCTGTATTTTATATATGTATTTATTTATTTATTTATTTATAAATACACATAAAAACACATATTTTATAAATTTATTTAAAACTAAGATTATAAATATATATTAATTAATATACAAATAAATATACGAATAAAAACTTATAACTACATATATATATATATATATAAATAGAATAAATATATATTAATATACGAATAAATATATATATTAATATATGAATATATATATATATATATATATATATTTATTCATATAACCAAATATATTTATATTAATATAAATCTATATTAATATACGAATAAATATAACTATATATATATTTAACTATATATATATATAACTATAATTATTCCTAATTATTACTAATTATTATTAATTATTCCTAATCATTATTAATTATTTCTAATTATTATTAATTACAACTAATTACCATTAACTATGAATACTAATAACTTAAATTTATTAAATAACAAAACAATATAAACATAATTAAATTACAACTAATTAAAACTAATTAAAAATAATTAAAACTAATAAAAAAATTAAAATAAATATTAAATTAAAAATAACATAAGTACCTTTAAAATTGATTTGAAGTTGATCTCCGATAATTGTTGAAGACTTCAATATCAAATCTGCAAAAAAAAAATTAAACTTAATAAACTTCAAACAGTTTTGAGAGAAGTTGAGAATGAATGAAAAAAACGGATGGGGGTATTTATAGGTAAGCTTATTTGCGACGGGTCCCGTCGCAAATACTTTAACCCGCATTTATCACGGTCAACGGTTAAATAGTTATTTGCGACGGGTCCCGTCGCAAATAACAACCTGCCGACACACTATTTGCGACGGGGGTATATTCCCGTCGCAAATAGTTTTTACCGCCGCCGGCTATTTGCGACGGGTGGTAACCACCCGTCGCAAATACCTTTCCCGCGGTTTGGCGCGCTATGCGCGCCAAGCCTTTTGCGACGGGTGAGATTTTCCCGTCGCAAATAACTAGTTATTTGCGACGGGAAAATGCCCCCGTCGCAAGTAAGTTTCTAACGGGACTATTTGCGACGGGAATAAATCCCGTCGCAAATAACCCGTCGCAAAAAGCCATTTTTCCTGTAGTGAAAGGAATACATTCTAAAGACATTTTTGAATCAAATTTTCTCATACCACTTTTAAACTTTTGAAAGTAATTAACATTTTAAAACATTCATGTCCATTTAAATAATTTTTTAAAACCATTTTGAAAACATGGACATTAATGAGAATGGTTTTGAAGAATAAATATTTAAAACATTTAAAATGATGTTTTAGTAAAAAGTAACTTAAAAATAATCCCTTTGAAAAATATTTTATGAAACATGTACATGGATAATAAATAGTTTCCAGTAGATACTTACGTAAAAACAACCTCGGATAATAAAGAGATTTTGAAATTAGCCCTTACCTTGCACTTTCCTTTGGTCGAGGGTACGTTTAACCTCGTGTATAATGACCATAGTATGTTATTAAATTATAACTAAACCATATTCATATTTAATATATCATACATGATTCATTTATGAATTATACTACCCATTTAATAATGATTTCCATGTCAAATTAACATTTTGGGTAATAATTGCTTTCTTTATTGTATGTGTTTTAACTTGTTATTATTGATCGTATCATTTAGATCATGAATTAAATGATTCAAGAATATAAACCTTGATTTATATATCATATATATTTTGAATTTAAATATTTATAATAGATGTATATATGAAATAGAAGGAACCATTTATGGATACGGTAGGCCATACGTACGCATAAACGCGGTTTCTGTTTTCATATCGTTTTGAATGGAAGTAAGTGAATAAGATATATGTAAGTACATAAATATATATATATATATATATATATATATATATCCAGTAGCATAATTATCTCATATATTAAATACTTATTAATAATATATATTTTTATAATCATCGTTCAATGGTGAACATGGAAATGAATCTCATCGCGTTGTGGAGACGGTAATTCGTACATACGCACGAGTGATAATATCATTCTTTTGATGTAAAATAATATGTAAATTGATGTTATATCACATATACAAAATAATTATCATGTTATATTTATTATTTAAATAAATTATATATCATTATTATACCCATCCAAATAATAATGTATTGAATAACAATTACACCACGACGTGAAGACGGTAAGCCGTGCATACGCATGTATGGTGACATGTCATTCAAAGGATGGATAGAATAATGTATATGGTTGTACCATATTTATAAAAACATCACAGTATATAGAAGATACTGGATTTATTATTTTAGAATGGAAACAACAATTAAAGAGGAAGTGGTAGAAGAAAAGAACTTGAAAGATGTGATGAAATATTTACCTCTTCTTCAGGTTCTTCCTTTTGATTTGATCAAAAGGGATCCATATATTGTCTTTATGACTAAAATAAGGCCTCTTTTATTAAGTTAGGACATTTTATAGGGTATTTCGTAAGGGGTTGTCTAATCCCAATGGCTTTGAAGGTGTGAATTAGGGAGAAGGGGGAGTGCCCTTTTATAAGAGGGGTGAGAGTCACTTTATAAAAATCTTGAAATATTATTTTGTAATAAAATCATTTTCGGTTTCTAATGGCTCAAAATGATTTATTTAAAGTCTAAGGTGGGTATGGGTTGAAAAACTCTCAACCAATAGGTTTTAGATAGGTTTAGGTCACTATATTAACCTTAACTTTTAGATTTAACTCTTAGTTAAATAGTTTGACATTTACCATGTCTCTTGGTATATTTATATTATATGGTTAATAAACATACTATAAAATTCCAATAGAACCCCAATTGGTTCATTAATGTCATATATATTATTATATAAGTTTTTTTTTAACCATAGATTTTTAAGACCATTATATCAATTAATAATATAATATTTGTTTTGAAAACTATTTTATATCAATTTTGACACTATTTGGTATTTTTTTGTTAAAATCCTAACAGCATGATTACTTCAAAAAAATTGATTGAATCAACCCTAACATGTCATATTAACCTATTAAATTATTTTAATTTATCATGAGTCTCAAATTACATTTATTTGGGTTTTTATAATATTAATTATTTTAATGTTTCATTAATACGGTAATTACTACATCATCATTGTGTCATAAATAAATTTAATTATTTAATGTATAAAAATTATAAATAAAATACCATTATGTAGAAATATTTTTATATTTCTAATTAATATTTATAGTCGAATATATCTTATTTATAACCCTATATTAAAAATGTTTTATTTATTAAACCTTGATTTTAACTCTTTTAACTCTTCTTTAAATAAAATAATAATAAATGTATTAATCTATTCCAAGTGGACCAAATAGGTTCATATATTATTAATAAGGTTGTTCTTGGTCTAATTATACTTATCCAATAGAATTAGGACATGTGTTAGGGTTATAATAATATCATTTTTACCCTAAATTACCCTATTTACTTTTAACCGTGGTAAATAAAAGCAAAAAGTTACTATTAACCAAAAATTATTTTCAACTTATTGAACCACATTTTACTTACTAATATCAACCATGTCTCTTGGATTTTGTAAATTCAACTCACAGAAGTGGTAAAATTAAGTTTTATGTAAATTTGCAAATGCTCCTAGGAGGTGGGTAAAAGATAGTGAAAAGCTCAATAAAATTTTATATATCGAATTTTATTACAAAATGACCCCCAATGAATTAAATTGAACATATATAGGTATTATGTATATATTTTTTTCTAAAATAAATTTAAATAATATAAATATTTATTTAAATAAAAATTTGGTTTTAAACAATAACTTACTGTTTTTCAATATTCATCAAAAATTGAAGGTTTCCTGAAAAATACCAAAAATTCACCTTAAAATAATTTTTATATTATGAATTCAAAAATGAATTCTATTTTACCAAATTCAAAATATTAAAGTTTCATTTTTTTAATTTAAAAGTAATTCCCGTTGTCAAAACCAAAAGGCGTATTTTTAAGAAATAATAACAATCAAAAGATTGACACTTGTTTATGTCCAATTTCAAAGTGAAATTACTTAAAATTACCAGAATTCCATTAAATTGTAAGAATATAATCTATTTATACTTCCAAACCCTTAAAATGTATAATTTAACTCTACAAATTATTTTGATTAAAAAAGTTGTTTTCAGTTAAAAGTTAGTAATGTTCACTATTCACCCAAATATGAAAGTTATTAGAAGAACACCAAAAATTTATTGAAACTAAATTCTTATTCCTTGATTATAAATAAGAAGTTTATTTTGTCAAATTGAAAATATAAGAGTTTCAAATATTGTATTTAACAAGGTTTCACCATTACAAGGCGGTAAAAGTGCATTTTTTTTGAAAAATACTTATTTTATCTGGAAAAAAATGAATTATTTTTTATATTATGTCTAATAAACTTATAATATGGATTCTAAAATTATAAATATTATATAAAGTTCAAAATTCAGTTAATACTATTCATAACTGCTTTTGAACAACTAGTTTGGTAAGTCATCGTATGCTTGAACTCGGTGTTGCGTGTAGTGAAAGTTATTGAATTATTTCAAAGAAATAACATACTATGAAAACTTGGGGTGTTAGATTATTACCTCCTTCAATAAATTGTGTCCTTGCAATTTGAAATTGTTCTTTGAAAATAAAAGTTTGAAGATAGAAAATACCTTAGTGGGAAAACCCAAATTAGAAATTGGGTTAATAAAATTAAGTCTTAATAATAGGAAAAGGGGAATGAAAAATTCACCACCAAATTATGATCTCGATTAGGAGAACATTGGTGGAAATTAGAGACACATAATTAGAGGAAAAACGTAATTATTTATAGGGAGTGATTGAGGTCACCAGTCACAAAAAATTGTAGAATTGAGGGCCTCAAAGCCATCAATCTATAATGATTTAAAATATCATCAGTTCAACAAAACATAAGGTATTAGGATAACACATTTTTAGTTATAAGATCCCTTACCTAATGTTTAAGAATTAATTTCTTCATAGGATAAGAGAAGAAACAAATATATACTTGATAAGTAGAGTTCCATCCTTTAACTAATTTCTACCACAAACTCATCTTTCACTCTAAAACATAGTAGAACTTAAAAAATATTCTATTTATCCTATTCGTATAGGGTTCTAAAAAAATGAATTAATAATTCATCTACCATAACCTTTAAAATTCTACATTATTCAATCCAGGACATCACGTGGGTAAGTGGTAGGTGATACACCCTTGTCGCCCTTCGGTTGCGGGTTCAAGTCTCGCAGCCTTACCGGACATGATGGGTTGCCGCCCGACCTCTGGGTTGTCATTTTTATGGAAATAAAAAAATAATCTCAAACTAGACTTATCTAAAAATACTTCTGTTCATAATCAGAGTCCAAAATTTATAAGGAAGGTAAACACAATGAAGATCCTTTTTTCCACATAAAAACATGTGAACACCTTCATCATGTATTCTTTTAAAACACTGCAACATCCTGAATAACCATAAAACCTTATTGATTACATTCATGCTCCCTTATTTCTTATCTAATACTGGATATACTCCTTCTATCCAAAAAATTTGTAAACTCAAACAATGATGTAATATAAAAGTCATTAATTAGTTTCAAGTTAGTCAAGAATATCAAATATAATTTATCCAAATCAATCATCTCTTATTCCAAAATTAATACCTCAGTATCAAGACCATATTAAAGTTTTTCCTTTCCTTCAACCATATATTTTTCAAACAATTTAACTTACCATTGAGTCACTTTTCTTAGTTCCAAAAAATCTCAAGTCCTTAATGAAATAGTATTGAAGTAAAATCCTTATATACCCTATAATTCTTATAACATGTACATCATTAATGCAATACTCAAATGACACAATACTTTAATGACAACGTAATAAATCTAATCATTTCTCTTCATCTTCAGTAGTATCATAACATTATTATTATCCAATAGCAGCATTTGGGGTATACTCTGAGGATTTGGACATTGATTTTCATAGTGTCCCAACTCCTTGCAGATTAAGCATTGTACATTTGAAAATTTTTCCTTACCCTTGCAATCACGTACTTGGTGTCCTTTTTCTCCACAATTATAACAAACTCTTATTCCCTTCAAGCATTTACCAAGGTTATTATTTCTACATTTATCACATATGGGAAAATCCTTCTTTTCTCTCTTCCCTTTATCAAAATTTCTCTCTTCCATCCTTTTCTTCTTTTTCTTCCCTTCAAAGCTATAGGACTCAGAGAATTATTTACTTATCTTATTAATACATGATACTATTTTTTCATATGTTGAGAATACATGGGAGAACATTTTCTTTATAAATGTTGGATTAATACTGTGAAATATATGATCCTTCTTACTCTTTGGATCATACATATTACTGGAGTTCACATTCCTTCTACTGGGCACCATTTTTATATAATAGCATACACTTGGTCAGTTTATGAATTGAAATGAATAATTCCAAACTTTTAAAATACCTAACGTATATTGAACAGTTTATAGATATAATCCATAATCATAAAAATGTTTTCTTTGAGTACGTATATACTCATAAACCCTTCATAATGGTTTGTAAAGAAAATGAAAATTATCCTTAGCATATCCCCTGGGAGTGTCCTAGCCAAGAGTGCAGTAAGACCCGTTGTCGTGCACCAGTTCCTGTTTGAGTGTAGCTCAAAGTGGTGTTTTTGGGTTTTACCCCTTGGTACATCTATCCCAAAGCCGCCTCTACCAGCTCGTATCCATATTTCTTGGAAAACTCACAGAATCTCTACAGTACCAAAATTCTAGGATGTTCTTCTATACTAATCCTCAAAGTCTATTTTAGGGTATTGTTCTCTAATCAGAGTTTAACTAAATATTTTTAAAATGTTGTCACTAAACTTCATCTGATTCCAACTATAAAGCCCCAACCCTAGATACCAAGATTCAGTGCATTATTTTAATACATTGGCATGATTACAAGGAATCAAGTCCTGAAAGACAGATCAGTTTAGCAGTCTTGGAAAATAGATTACGTACATGAATATTACATTACACATTAGAAAATAAAACACAACATAAATGATCCTTTGAAAACACCATTAATCCTCTATCTTAACCCTGATTATCAATCATAATACACTTCTTGGAATCCTGAGAAAATTAAAACATATAAATTGGGGAGCTCAGATGCTCAGTAAAGATAACAATATAGCAGAAACTTTTATAAATGGGATTAAACATTTAAGGCAATGTATAAGACTAAAACAAAAGCCTTTTAAAATTAAACTTCATCATATTATGGAAAAGATACAATAAAATAATTCCATTTACTTATTCACATGGATATTCTACTAGTCGAATAATCACATGCAATAGCAATAGCCACTTTCATAATGATTGAATGTATAATGCCAGACTTTCATAACCACATAGTCAAGGCCTTGTGCTAAGAATAAAAATAAGATTTTGTCAAGGCCTTGTGCCAAGACACTAGTCTGTCTCATGAGACATACAGATGCATCGAGAAGCTATAACGAGCTCCACCCGTCACTTACTAAGTCCAATGCATTTCTCATATGAAAAGGTTTAAACATAACATAAACATTCGTATTAAAACTGGAATAAAAAATGTCAATACTTTACCCATAAACCATGAATGGTATAAAAATAACACATCTACAGTCAAACATATCAAAAAACCTTCAATAAAATATGGAAGATTTGTATCATAATAAATCTAATTCAAACAAGTTTAAAATCCATTAAAGGATTTTGACATAGATGAAAATGATTTGTAAACCTCTTTGAGAGAAATATCCCTTTTCATGAAAACATTTAAAAGTCAGAAAATTTAGAAAGGAAGACATTTTAAAGACATTTTTGAGTCAATGTGTCCTATACCACTTTGAAACTTTTGAAAGTAATTAACATTTTAAAAAATTCATGTCCATTTAAATAAATCCTTAAAACCATTTTGAAAACATGGACATTAATGAGAATGGTTTAGAAGAATATATATTTAAAACATTTAAAATGATTTTTTAGTAAAACGTACCTTAAAAATAATCCCTTATAAAACTATTTTATGAAACATGTACATGGATAATAAATATTTCCCAGTAGATACTTACATAAAAACAACCTCAGATAATAAAGAGATTGTGAAATTAACCATTACTTGCACTTTCCTTTGGTCAAGGGTACATTTAACCTCATGTATAATGACCATAGTATGTTATTAAATTATACCTGAACTATATTCATATTTATTATATCACAAATTATTCATTTATTATTTATACTACCCATTTAATAATGATTTCCATGTTAAATTAACATTTTGGGTAATATTTTCTTTCTTTATCGTATGTGTTTTAACTTGTTATTCTTGATCGTATCATTTAGATCATGATTTAAATGATTCCAAAATATCAACATTGATTTATATATCATATATATTTAGAATATAAATATTTATAATAGGTGTATATATGAAAGGGAATGCATGGTTTATGGAGACGGTAGGTCGTACGTACGCATAAACGTTGTTTCCATTTTCATATCGTATTGAATGGAAGTAAGTGAATAAGATATATGTAAGCACATAAATACATACATACATATATATATATATATAGTATCATAATTATGTCATATATTACATACTTATTAATAATATGTATTTTTATAATCATCGTTCAATGGTGAACATGGAATTGAATCTCATCGCGTCATGGAGACGGTAATCTGTACGTATGCACGAGCGATGATATCATTATTTTGATTTAAAATCATATGTAAATAGATATTATATCATATATACAGAATAATTAACATGTTATATTTATTATTTATATCAATTATACATCATTACTATACTCATCCAAATAATAATGTATTGAATAACAATTACACCACGACGTGGAGATGGTAAGCCAAACGTATGCACGTATGGTGACATGTCATTCAATGGATGGATAGAATAATGAATATGGTTGTACCATGTTTATAATAAAATCACAGTATATATAAGATACTGGAGTTATTATTTTATAATGGAAACAACAAATAAAGAGGAAGTAGAAGAAGAAAGGAACTTGAAAGAGGTGATGAAATATTTACCTCTTCTTCGGGTTCTTCCTTTTTATTTGATTAAAAGGGATCTGTAGGTTGGATTTCTGACTAAAGTAATGCCTCTAGGATTAAGGGAGGACATTTGAGAGGGTATTTGGGCATGGTTTTTTGGAGCCAAATGGCTTTGAAGGTTTGAATTAGAGAGAAGGGGGAGTGCCCTTTTATAAGAGGGGTGAGGGTCACTTTAGGAAAAGCTTGAAATATTATTTTATAATAAAATCATTTTCGGTTTCTAATGGCTCAAAAATGATTTATTTAGAGGATAAGGTGGGGATGGGTCCAAAATCTCTCAACCAATAGGTTTTAGATAGGTTTAGATCACCATATTAACCTTAACGTTTAGATTTAACTCTTAGTTAAATAGTTTGACCTTTATCATGTCTCTTTGTATTTTTATATTATATGGTTAATAAACATACTATAAAATGAAAATAGAACCCCAATTGGTTCATTAATGTCATATATATTATTATATAAGTCTTTTGGCTGAACCTCATATTTTTAGGACCATTATATCAATTGATAATATAATGTTTGTTTTAAAAACTATTTTATGTAAATTTTGACACTATTTGGTATTTGTTTTTTGTTAAAATCTTAAAAGCGTGATTACTTAGAAAAAAATTGATTGAATCAACCCTAAAATGTCATGTTATCTATAAAATTATTTTAATTCATCATAAGTCAGAAATTACATTTATTTGGGTATTTATATTGTTGATTATTTTAATCATTCATTAATACTGTAATTACTCCATCATCATTGTGTCATAAATAAATTTAATTATTTAATGTTTAAAAATTATAAATAAAATATTATTATGTAGGAAATATTTTTATCTTTATAATTAATATTTATAGTCAAATATATCATATGTATAACCCTATATTAAAAATGTTTTATTTATTAAACCTTGATTTTAACTCTTTTAACTCTTCTTTAAATAAAATAATAATAAATGTTCTAATCTAATCCATGTGGACCAAATAGGTTCATATTTTATTCCTAATGTTGTTTTTGGTTGAATTATACTTATAAAATATAATTAGTACATGTGTTAGGGTAATAATTATATCGTTTTTACCCATAATTACCCTATTTACTTTTAACTGAGGTAAATAAAAGTAAAAAGTTACTATTCACAAAAAATTATTTTCATCTTATTAAACCAAATTTTACTTACTCATATCAACCGTGTCTCTCGAATTTTTGAAATTCAACTCACAGAAGTGGCAAAATTATGTTTTATGTAAATTTGCAAATGCTCCTAGGAGGTGGGTAAACGACGGTGAAAAGTTCAATAAAATTTTATATATCTAATATTATTACCAAATGACTCCAATGAATTACATTGAACATATATAGGTATTATGTATATATTTTTTATTAAAAAAATTAAAAAAATAATAATTATTTAAATAAAAATTTGGTTTTAAACAATATCTCGGTGTTTTTCAATATTGATCAAAAATTGAAAGTTTTTAGAAAAATACCAAAAATTCACCCTAAGCTAATTTTGATATTCCAAATTAAAAAATGAAGTCTATTTTACCAAATTAAAAACATTTAAGTTGCATTTATTAATTTAAAATTAATTCCCGTTGTCAAAACCAAAAGGCGTATTTTTAAGAAATAATAACTATCAAAATATTGACACTTGTTTATGTCCAATTTCAAAGTGAAATTACTTACAATAACCAGAATTGGATTAAATTGTAAAAATAAAATCTATTTATACTTCCAAACCATTAAAATATATAATTTTACACTACAAATTATTTTGATTAAAAAAGTTGTTTTCAGTTAAAATATAGTAATTTTTACTATTCACCCAAATATGAAAGTTATTAGAAGAACACCAAAAAAAATTTGAAACTAAATTATTATGTCCCGATTCAAAATAATAAGTTTATTTTGTCAAATTGAATATATAAAAGTTTCAAATATTGGATTTGACAAGGGTTCACCATTACAAGGCGGTAAAAGTGCATTTTTTTGAAAAATACTTCTTTTATCTGAAAAAGATGAATTAGTTATTACATTATGTCTAAGAAACTTATAATATGGATTCTAAAATTATAAAGATTATATAAAGTTCAAAATTAAGTTAATACTATTTATAACAGCTTTTGAATGACTAGTTTGGTAAGTCGTGGTGTGCTTGAACTCGGTGTTGCATGTAGTGCAAGTTATTGAATTACTTTAAAGAAATGACGTACTATGAACTCTTAGGGTGTTACACCTAGTCCAGTCACAACAATCCAATGAAACAAATCCCCTTATCTCCATATAGGTCAAGCTTGCATCAAGCACTTTCATTTAAGAACTACATGTGGATTTATTCATATCATAATAAGATAAGTAGTGATGAATGGATCTATTAATATACACCCATATACAATGATGAATTGGAACAATAACCCATTCATTGTATGGGTCTGACCTACGTAGAGAGTTTCCCATTTCAAAAACTATGTGTGGGTTGATTCCTACCACCATCAGATACATAGTGACACATAGAATTTCATTCCTAGGCCCAGTCATAATACTCCCTTTTCCAATCAAGGAACCTAAATCCTTACCACAGGAAGATAAGTTGAATGTCTTCTCAAGAACTACATGTGTCTTGATTCTTTTCATCATAAGATATGTTGTGACACACGAATATCCAATTACTGGTCCAACTAAAACAATAAATGAGAATAATTCCTTTTCAAACATATGGGTCAAACCTAAATATAGAGTTTCCTATTAATGAACTATATGTGGCTTCATTCCTACCATGACAGGATACATAGTGACACCCTGATCTCCAATCCTAGGTCTTTCTATAACAACCAATGAAAACAATGCACCCCAACTACATGAGCAGAGAGTCGTACATAATGATTTTTTCTATTTAAGAGTTTGATATGTGTATGGATTGATTTTCCATGTAATATATCAGGCATAATTTTTTACATTGATTAAATTTTCCTTACTTCATGATGTTAAACTTCAAGTAAATAGATACATCCTTACTGTATGATGTTCTATTGTAATGAAAATGTCCTGATTACATGATATTAAAACTAAAAAACAAATATGTCCCCACTAATAACATTAAAATTCATAGTCTAACACCCATTATCATACCTTATCAAAGGACCAAAGGATCCTTACCCTAGTGAACATTAGTAAAGGGTTCTCCCACTATATTTTAAGAACCTCAATTCATAAATAAAACATCATGTCTTGAGCACCTCAGGTTTCCAAAAGCCTTTCATTTCCCTTAGAAGGTACATGATATCTCTCTTTAGACCATGATATCGATGTATAAGGGCTCAGATCTTCTAAAAAGATACATCTTGGTCCTATATAAAGGGGTTTGTGGTCCTTTTGAGTCTAACGTCACTATGGAGAAACTTAATTGTTGAGGGAGTTCTAGGCCATCCCTGATATGATTGTCCAATATCATTACCCATGAACTGGAAACCTAAATCCATGAATTACAATATTTAATCTCTTTTTCAGAAGTAATTTGGAGTACTCTGGGCCCTAGGTATCCTAGTTAGGCCCTTTTATAACATTTACCTCATGATAGGTCCATGTTTGTCATGACATTATATTTTCTACGCTTTGGTCAAAGTTTTATGACCTTAAACACCATTCTTTGATAGTCCATATCATAAGAAATTAAATTTATTTTCAAAGAGACAAATTTTTCCTATTTGAAACCCCAGAAAAGGAGGAAAGAGAAAAATTCATTTCTTTACTCACTAAACTCTTCATCTCTAGTGTTTAGGAAAAAATTTGGACATAAATAAATAAGGAATTAATCTTATAGGGCCTACTTTGTAGCCCTATCAAAATACAATCTATACTCATTGGATCTACTGGTTTAGGAAAAAATTAGAGTAATTATTTGTCACACCTCCTTGTTGAGAGAACATGTTCGCAAAGAAACAACAAATATTTTTGGGCGCTCAAACCCTTCTTAGATATTACACTTTACAAAAATCAAACATCATGATTTGAGAACCCCAGATAACCATAAACAGTCCATGGACCTTGGAAAATGATACCCTACTTCAAGACACCTTGTGTTTGACTATTCATCTTTGCCTATGAATCATGCATATTCACCTATGGTCGTGAACCAAATGTGTCTCTTTCCAAAAAGGGATTTTCAATCCTTTAGAGCGTTGATGTCAACGTGGTAGAACTCAACACCTTAGTGTGTTCTAGGCCATTCCTAGCATGATTTTACCATATTATCCTTAAGACCTAACCGCTTTATACCATGATTTACAATCCCCATATCCATACTATCCAAGAAGACTTGACATCCTAGAGATTATTTCACTGTGTTTTTTACCCTTTCTCAAATAAGTAATGCGACACTACATTCTAGAGCCTTTTTAGAGCCCATACCTCATGACTTGAAACCACCTGGTGTAGGGAACAATCATCACAATTTAGGAGGTATACTAACCTAGGCTTTCAGAATTATTCTAGGATAGATTTCCTTCATACCCAAATTCATATTTCGAACTCTTGAGTCTTCATGAATCTTTCAAGTGCCTTGGAAAAGTGAGGGGAAACCTCTTTTAGACCTTGTTATTGATGCATAAGGGCTTCAAAATATGAAATTGAGGTGTCCCCTCCTTGTATGAATGGAACCACAGTCCATGTGAGACCTGGTAACTCTGTGGTAGAACCCAACACCATAGGGTATTATGGGTCATTCCTAACATGTCTACCCCATCCCATACTCACTAAATCAAACATTTGGGTTATAAGATAATCATCCACATTCCAACTATCCATATAGGCCCAAAATCCCAAGTATTTCTCCCCCAATAAAAAATAATCCATAAAACTTCCATGGCCCTTAGAGAAGAGTGGTGACACCTATGACTGACCATGATATCGATGCATAAGTGATTTTACCTATAATCCATAGGTGTGTAATCCTTACTAGAAAGGAAATATTACCATCGTGATCCCCCATTAACACCAGAGATGAACTCGTAACCTTAGGGTTTCATGGTTCATCCCTATCATGTATTCCCCATATTCTATATTCAACAATAGAAGTTCTTATCTAGAAGACCCTAAACTACAACAACAGAAAGTCTGAGAGAAAACACCCTAATCTATAGCAACAAAAGGTCCAAGATAAAAGAACCTAAACTACAACAAGAGTAGTTCTAAGCTAAAACACCATATACTACAACAATAGAAGGTCTGATTAACAAGACCCAAAACTAAATAAACTGATTGTACAAGATAAAATAAAATAAACTATAAAAATAGGAGTTCTGAACTAAAAGTCCCTAAAATACTGGAATAGATGATTCAATTTAAAATAACATAAAATAAAACACAAAAATGATTTATTATGAAAGAATGGAAAAGATAGAAATCATGTGAGGACTACCATCCATCCAAGAGACTAGAGATCAAATCTGGGTGGAGGCATATTTCTGGGTACTGTAGCAGTACTATAGTAGTACTGTAGCAGGCACTGTAGAAGGCACTATTTGGTACTATAGCAGCCGGAAATATTCATCCATCTGGGCCTTCGGGCCGCCGGTTTGGTCCTCGGGTCCTTCAAGGCTTTCGGGCCACCCAAGGCCTTCGGGCTAGTTGATTATCATGGCCTTCAGGCCACCTTAAGGCCTTAGGGCCACCCCAATGCCTTCGGTCCACATGAATGTAGGCCCCAGATACACTAAAAAAATGAGAAGCCCCAGAAAAGGATTCAGAGCAGGTGCACTCACAAGAGCAGATCCAAATGGATTGTCAGAATGAGAGGGTATGGTTATGCCATCGGTACCAGCCTGTGCTTACATAGGAAGCCTAGCCAGACGGTCATGCAAAGGTAGAGAGCTACTATCAGGATGCAGATGCTAGGGAGGGGCAGTTCCTTCTAGATAGTCTGGTTGAATTCCCTAAGACCTTTAGGTCATGTAATCTTCTAAGCCTACGGGCCATGTAATCTCTGAGCCTACGGTCCTTGTAAGAGTTCCCCCTCATCCCTTGAAAGGGGGGCTATCAAAAATCAATAAAAATGAAGGCCTTCAGGCCATTCAGGAAGGACTACCATATGACCTTAGTAAAAATCAATCTACACATTCGAAGTCTATTGAATTCATAAAAAGGTAGATCACTCTCCCACTACGACATATATTCTACCCAAATTAACCATTCTAAAATTAGGTAATCTCAAGATAGATGGAGTAGATTCATCAATGAGGAATCTCATGTCTGTGGGAATTCATAGTCATTTATTAAGAATAATATATTAAACTTTAAACATTCAAACAAATGCATTTAGTTTTACCTAATATTGTGGAAAGTATTTGTATTATCAGCGATTTATGTATTATTAGGTTAATAAAATATCATGTGTATCAGGAATGAAAGACGGCGGGACAAAAACATAGAATTTCCATAAGATCTATCAATTGATATAATTATAGGAGGATGGATATCCAAAATTTAAAGCCTCTTCAAATATTCAATTAAAAAGTAGATATTAATGATAAAACAAAAAAAATAATTGGATGATTTGGCCTAATCATCATGAGTATTATGAGAATTGTTAATAGAGCACCACAATGATACCCTCCCAACTTCGTTGACTTCTTCCCTAAGATTAAGGGTCTCAATAAGTGTTGAAATATACTCAAATATCTTCTGAGTGGTTTCTAATGAGGAATATGACAATAAAAGGTCAGTCCTTGAGCGATCTAAGATCTCCTCATATCTCCAAATCAGTACGGTCAAAATATCCATATGGGTTTGAAGATCAGATATGAACTAATGACTCTGTTCCAATACCTCCAATTATTCCTTCATCTATTAATCTAGGGGAGTCTCAAATTCAATATCATGAAATCACCTCTCACTGGTATCCAAATCTTCTAATGTCCGGATAATTTTCCTCGTGATTAAATATAATGTATGGTAGTCAAAGCTAACCTCACCTAAGTCATGAATGATTTGGCGATGATCTTCTTTTTTATCATGAAATTTTTCTAAGGGTGTTTCAGTGATCAAGGTATGAATATTTTTACAAATCAATCTATGTCGAGTCTAATCATTTTTAACTGTCGAGGTAGGTGTGTCAGATGGAGGAACAACAAGCTGAGCTAATAAAGAATCAGGAGAGGAAACCCCATATATTCATCTCTAGATGAACACATGGATTTTTTCTCATATCAATGGGATATAATACTCAAAAAATTCTATCTTACAGATGTGATGGTTGTATTTAGGATTGAAATTATTTCTAGAAGGATCTACCAAGTTTTAAATCAGATCCATTGTTGCTACAAATAGGGGAGTCAATAAGGAAAATTGTTTTTTCACTTGAAGGACCAGTCTATTCAGCACACCGCCTGGGTAGACCTCTACACAATTCTGGGTGTAATCATGAGCTATAAATATATTCTATGCAATAGGTTAATGGATAATTTCAACAATGGTGTCCTCATGCACCAGTGTCATCAAAAACTAGAAGATAATATTGAGATTTCTCTCTCCTTGTACACCTACCGAGGGGAGTGGGGAAACCCATTTGATGCATACTAACTGGAGAGAAAACCAATAAGGGGTATAATGCTCATATATGACTAGATCATCCATTATTCTTTCAAGATCCTTATATCAAATAGAGATATTATGTGATCTTTCATCAAAAGAACCATCGTCATTATCAACAACTGGCCCAGTCAGTGTAGGATAGGGAATAAAATCAACACGATCAGATCAGATCGGTATATCAGTACCCTTATCAGGGATTGATGACATGGAATCAACCCCAGATATGTCTAGATACCTTGAAAAAAATAATTCATCAGGGGTACCGATTGTATTGTGGTATCTCTAGAAGTTGGAATGCTTGCTTATCCGGCCAAATTATTACTGGAAAGGATCACCAATATTATAAATGATTTTCCCTCTTGGATGCGGCCCAATATCTATTAAAAGATTTCAAGAGTTAATGCTTCCAAAATGAGGGGTGCCCCTCTGCTATATGTACTTCCATTACCAGCATACTGACTCATATTCTTAAGCGTGCATCACGAGTCGGGAAAAACCATTCGTTCAAGAACATGGCCATGAATCACGAAAACCTAAGGCTCAGTGATATCTCCGGATTCACTTATTTACCCAAGGAGGTATGTTCCATGGCTTCTCAGATTTCCTATTATGATCCAACACTATCATGATCTTGCCGAGAAGCGAAATCATGAGGGAGTACAATGATCAAGCGAGCTCCTATGGAATAGATGAAAATTTTGATCCTGTCCTAAAAAGATATGACCAAGAACATAGTCAAATACTTTTTAACTTTTCTTTCATAAAGTTGAGAATATCCATTTACAAGATTGGTGTTTTCATAGGGTCATCCTAGATGTATACTGTAGAAAGAAATTAATCATACATTTCCTAAAAGAGAGATATCCCACCCAGTCAATAGATTTCATAGAGGCTGATTCCCACTTCACCATGAGACAAATGGAATGAATTGATACCTGGTCAAAAAAGTCTACCCAATTCTTGAATAAGATCACAATGATGATTAATGATAAACTGGGAAACATAAACCACCACATAAGCATGGATATCATGAAGTCGGTCCATAAATTCTAAGTAGATCTACCTAACCTAGAATGGCCATTAACATTCACAAAAAAACTTTTCACTCTGCCAAAAATCCCATTTTGATCTCTTTCCACCACTCAAGTTGTTCAAAGAAGAAAAACAATGCTTGAGTAGCTTTGAATGATGTGTTGGTGGGAGAAATCGAATCCATTCATAATCAGAGGGTAGTTCTCCAGCATATAATATATCTCATAAGACCATGCTATGACCAATTTGTCATCCCCAAAACCACCATATAGATGAAATCTAGGGTATTTGATACCTTTTTAGATGGTATAATTTATTCTAGATAAGGTATGGAGACATCATCCATCATGAAAAATCCATATAGGGGAAGCCAGTGTGATAAAGGATAGTTTTGGAGTTTGAATGGGAGTACCCTTTTCAGGACCTCATTGTCAGAATGCACAAGATATCGAGGATAAACATTACATTTTCTAGAAATCATGGACATATTAATATCCATGGTGTAAGAATTTTTATGGGAACTATAATCTATATTCATAAAAATAAGAACCATTAGTTAGTTGAGTGAAAACCCATCAAAAGAAGTTCATAATTCTAGTAGCCTCATGCACATCGAATGAATCATCATGGGATTTGTGATCTCATAAAGGACTCATGAATCACCTTTCTCACAAGGATATCTTGGACAACATAAAATAATAGAACATCATATGAACACATGATCAATCACAAGACTCTAAATCATGTGACTCTAAAATGGTCTTTTGATTCACATAATAGTTGAAGTGATCATATGATCAAACCATAAGATCATGTGAAACCATTAAATACAATCTTGAATGACTAAAACCATGGATTGAAGTCTTACAAAACATAGATTCATATTTGGTTCGAATAAAATCTAGGAAGAAACATGCCTTTTAGTGTGAATCTCACAAAATGGCCTTCTAGATGGATCTCACAATCAGTTCTTGTGGATGGTCTTGTGGTGGGGTCACAAGATGATGGAAGTTCTCAAGATCATTGAGAGTTGGGTTGTCGGTGAATAATCCAACCCATGTTACCCTATTGATAGGTAATTCTGTAGAATACCAAACTCTATATGGAAGACCAAGCATCTCCCAAGACACTGATTGGTGAAAATTCCAAAGAACCAAGTGGGGATTTAATTTCCTCAAAACTAAGACCATATCTCTGTGGTTGACGCTCCTAATGGAAGTAATATGCCAAAAACTACTGAATTAGAATTGAAAAATCTAAAAAGGGCTAAATACCTGAATGTTGATAATATTTTCCCTACAAATTAACCGAAGGAAAGGTGGCCAAGACACATGGACTGGCTAATCTAAAACAAGACACACAATATCATTACCTTTATAAGGTTGTGTGAAATGATCACACACAATGCCTATCTTGGAAGAAGAACACATAGAGCCTCTATAGAAAATACTTCTTATTCTTATAATGGTATCCAAGAAATATATTGACCATACAATAGTTTCCAAATGATTTCCTCTGGATCACACAACTTTTTTGTTTGTGGGAACTTGAAAAACGAACCAAAAATCCTTCTCAAATGAGGAGAAAATATTCAAACTGTGGGAGCCTATTACAATTTTAAATATTCATGAAATGTACCCATGTAGTTCTCAAGACACAATAGAATCCCTGGATATATTCCCACCTTTTCACACAAGATATTTCTTGCATGTAACCCTCATCATGAAAAGGTCCTCATACATCTCTAGGTGGTCCTACGCCCCCCCTTGGAACTAAAGGAAAACAAAAGGGTAGTCCATGATAATACTCACTCATCAAAACATGAACCTATATTGGTCATGTAATTCATCATGAATGGGTATATTAATTTTATTTGACAACACTCATACAAACTCACGATATCCCCAAACATTGTTAAATAAACGAGGAAATAAAAAGGGAAATTACCAGAAATTCTTGCGAGGGGAAGATAATTTTATTTCATGAGAACATAGTTATAAATCATAGTAGATCGCTATTGATCATTGGAAAACCCCCTCTATTGATCATCTTGATCTCAGGAAGGCCCTCTAACAATCTACCTTTGTCTCGTAGAAGGCCCCAAACAAAGCATCTTAGATCACACGAAAGCCTTTTGATAGGTGTCCTGTTCTCGTGAAGGTCCCTAGACATGTTGGTATGGCCTTGTAAAAAACCCTTAACATTTCCACATGATTAGGAAATACCTATTGGATTGGATGAAATCCAGTAAATTGAGAAATTTTTGGGAAGGTCTTGTGGACACTGAAAATCATGCGACACCCGCAGTGATATCATGTGAAGTGCGTACCATCAAATCCATCCACTAACTCTTGAATGGATCTATGAGATACACACCACATAAGGTGGTTTATAATTGGGGTGGAGAGGCCAATAACCCCCCCCCCCCCCACACCCTCAGAATAATCTTTGGATCCATGAACTGACACACCTAGTAATCAGAGATAACTTTTTGGAGTGGTTAATCTCATGATCGCAAAGGTTTTCCGCTAGGTAAAAACTAGGGAACAACCTATGTGATCATAAAGTATATATGGGAACTTCATGTGATCAATTAAGATCACATGAAATAAATATAGATGGTTTTGAGAAGGAAATCACACATATTTGCCAAATCACGCGAAACCTAAACAAGCTGACCCTGGAAAAATCTAAGGAACATATGAAATACAAATTAAAATAAAGACAAAATATTGAAGGCATAAACAAAGATAGATACACTGATCTTAATCCACATCACATGAATCATCTCGATCATGTGAAATTACAAGTACATATCACAAAAAGGTATGTTATGTCCCCCAGACATAGCATTTGGATCATGTGATGTCCTCCAGACACATCAAGAAAGTCAGACAACATCATCCGGGTATGTCACCAAATTCTTAAAAATCCCTCCGGGCTTTCCATCCAAATCATGTTATGTCCTCTAGACACATTTCCAAATTATATGGCGATACAAGTGTATGTCATATAGGTCTCATGGATCCCTCTGAGCGAGCCAGCCCAATCATGTGGCACCCTCAAAGAATGTTAGTCAGGTTTTTCGACGACATTTGGGCATTTCATCCAAGTGTCACAAAGACACTAGGACATGCCAATGAAGATCATGTGATGCCCTTCAAGCAAGTTAGGAAAATTGTGTGACATAATTTGGACATGTAAGTTCTGATCATGCAATTGTCCCCAGACATCCTCAACAAGTTCTTATGACATCCTCAAGATATTTCAACCTGGATCATGCGATTGATGTTATTCATATCCAAGGAACAATATATGTTAGGTAGACAACCAACACTAGTAAAAAAGTATTTACCGCGTCAGATTTTTCAAGTTGGTTACTTATAACTTCCATTAAAAAGCCATGTTTTTTTCTTCATCACATCTATTATTATACAACCGATGTGAATAAGCTAGATATGTTGCTTTATCATGTCGGTTTTACAATAACTGATGTGATCAACCCAATTTATCATGTTAGTTATTATATAACCGATGTGATAAAGAATATTTTTCACATCGATTATTATAGAACCGACATGTAAAGGCTAGATATATCACTTTATCACATTGGTTATTATATAACCAATGAGATAAATTGTTTATTTAACATCAGTTATTATATAACCGATGTGAAAATATGTGAAAAATAATTTTTCAAATTGGTTATCATATAATCAATATCCAAAGGTTGATTTTTAACATCTGTTATATAATAACTGATGTTATATACCATTTAAAATTTTATGAATATTCAATTTTAATAATTTTGGGGTTATTTATTCTTACGAATGAATATTTTTTATCCCACACGAAATCCCTAAGCCTCTTTTCATCGATTAAGTGCACTACAATCTTGGATTTCCATCTTCATACATCCTATGATTTTATCAGATCATTATTGGACATTTGACCAGATCATCTCTCAAGTAAGTCTCACCCATCTAACCTTTATTTTGGTTGTTCAATGGCGCAGAAGCCCCAACTCTCTATTTTTTCAATTCTAATAACTCAAATATCCAATTATCATCTTCATTAACCCTTTTTTTCTCAAAATCATCATTGTGTGTTCGAATATAAATCTAGTCATCTAAAATATATCATTACCACTTTTATTTACCTTAGGTATGCATTGATTTAATAATACAGTTGCGTGGAATGCATTATATATTAATGTTCTCTATTAGATCATAAATTTAATAATTAAATATTAGTGTTTTTCTATTTTTACTATATGGAAATATGTTTGAATTTAATTGTTTCATAGATGTTTATATTGTATCACATCTTACATTTCTACATTGAAAATCTAAATGTTTCTTTTTTGGATGATGTTTCTGAATAATTCATTGTTTATTAATACCCTTCCATTTATGTGGAAAAATTTAAATTAGTATTATACATTTTTTATAGACTTGGTAATATTAAAATTTAATACATACATACATTTCAATTTTCTTACGGTTTAATATACAATATTAGAGTGATGATGTGGATGGCGCGTCGGGGTGTGAGGGAGCTCCGTGACGATGGCGATCTGGATTTCGATGTCGGTCCCCCATTTTCTCGGCTTTGTGCTTGTGGCTGGAAAATCAGGTTCCGTCGGCAATGATGGTCCGCGGCGGCCCTGGGGTTATGCTACGACGGTGAGTCTGCCGGCATCTTCTGCTGTTCGGGATGCTGCTCTGCGGTCTGTCGCCCGGACGACGGTGCGCTAAATCTCGTTGGTGGCACGAAATCGGTGGATGGAGCTTCTATGGATTGCGTTCTTCGCAGTCGGTTGGTTGAAGGTGGCCTTCAGGATCATGTTGCTGCCCAGGAGGATGCCGGCGTTGACTTCAGATCTCGGACTGTTCGTTTGGGCGACGGAGGCGCGCGTGGTCGGGGTGTTAATTCTAGTCCAAAGCCTCCTATGAAGCTTGCTCTGCCTTCCGATGTTTGTGCTGGTGCCGAAAAATTGGATGCTACAATGTTGCCTGCTAATGTGTTGAAATCTGCACTTACGTCTTACACAGAATCCTGTTCTGGAAGAATTATTCGAAAGTGGTCTTCAGCGCATGTAGAGGATGTAGAGGCCACTCCTGATGTATTTGCTGAAAGTATTTCCATCTGGAAATCCTCGCTTATTGCACGACTTCTTTTACCCAAGGGTCAGAAATCCTGAAGGTTCGATGAATTTGTCTCACAGATCTCATTTTTGTGGGTTTTTCTGACCGGAGGTGTGTATCTCTTGGATGTGGTTTCTTTGATTGCATTTTTCCTTCAGTTGCCTCTAAAAGTCATGCATGGAGCTCTGGATCTCTTTCCTTGAAACCTGGATGGCTTCACCTTCAGGGTCTTAGTTGGCTCCTTTAACACCCAAAGATTCTCCGTGATATTGGCATGGAAATTGGGACTCCTATACGACTTGACAGGGAAACAAAGATTGTTCGGTTTGGACATTTTTCCATGATGTTAGTTGAGATTGATCTTAGCTCCATCTTGATTGATAAGGTAACTCTCTCCACTCCGACGAATGACATTCAAATTGATGTTGAGTATGAAAGAAAACCAATCTTTTGCAATGAATGTATGACTGTTGGGCATTTGTTGGAACTATGCTGGAGATCGATTTCTTGTGAGAACTGTGGGATGAAAGGTCATCCATCCAACCTCTGTAGAAGGAAATCAAAGAGGAATGATGTAGACTAGTCACAACCCCTAGATCATAACATCAAGCCATCTTCCACTAAGGTTGATGTGTTGGCTTCTGAGGAAGAACATCAGATACCTTCGAAAGGGAAGGGTCTGATGGTGGATTCATCACCGTTGAGAGCCAACATTAGTCTTTCTAATTTTCGGGATAACTTTGCATCCCCAATGAGTGGTCTCTCCACTGCTCGGGTTGATTCATCCAAGGAGATTACACCCAAGGATGGTTGTGCAGTTACTCCTAGTGGCTTGGTTGGAACTAGAAAAAATGCTATTCTCTCTGTTGTTGGTTCCCCTGTTTGCACTGATCCCTCAAATATATGCATGAACGATAGTCTTGGTGTAGGTTTGCCACACGATGGGGCTGTTGAGATGACTTTTAACATTGGGGATGCTCAACAGGTTGATTGTCATCAGGAGATCCAGAATATCCTTAATTCCTATAGGATATCTAAGCAGTGGGGTGACATCTCGGAAGCTGAAGGGATTGCAGCGAGTAGCGGTGGTCCTACCTCTTTCAAAGATTCACTAATTTCTGGAAAATGGGAGGCTGACTACACTCCTCCCTCGAGGCGAAGGCCAAGGAATGACTACTCTAATACACCTCGCACAGTGTGTACTTGATCTTCTAAGCTATCAGACATGTTTAACTCTGATATTCATCAGCTCCTCAATCAGGGTATGTCCCATTTTGAATAGGAAACTACTGATGACTCTGATTATGGAAATGATATGTAATATTATGATCTTTAGCTTCGTGTTTCGATGGATGAGGGAAAACCCCTTTGTTTGACCTCGTCCGTCTTCTTTGTACCCTTTTACTTTTTTAATAAATAGTCCAAAGCTTCACTTCTGGCTGGATTTGCTAGTAATATACAATATTATATAAGTAGTGTATATGCATATCAACAATTTTCTTATGATGTCTGCATATTATTATCTTGAAAATGATATATTAAATATGCAGTCCGTATATTATGAGTTACTGTCAATTTAATGTTGGAGATACACAATAGGAACTGTCAATCAGATCCTTTACATATTTTTTATATTATGATAGAATGGTAATTAATGTTTACTGAGATCTTTACCATAATGTTTATAAAAATTAATATTGTGTAACATAATTAGATCTGTCCTGGGTTAGAGAAATATCTTGATACTTATGAAGAATACAAGGATTATTAGAACCACTTATACAATTATTCATTAATTACAGTTCCTTTTATGAATGGGATTATATTATGATCGACATCCTAGTTTATATTTGGGTTAAATTCTAAACCTTTAGATTCTTATCTAAATAATTTTGTAAAGTATATGATAATTTTAGAAATAATTTTTAAGGATAAAGGTTATCATAGTCCATGAAATTTAAAAATTGACTCCACCATGGTCCAAATAATATTAAAAAATTAATTATGATCCTTCAATAAATAAACTTATTCCATGCGAACAATCAACCCTCATTTTTTAAAGACGAACACAAAAAACTGATACCAAAAAATGTACCATCACCAAGGATTGAAATTGACTGCCACAAAACACGTTATACAAAAGTACTGGAACATAGAGGATTGATAGAATACAATATTTCATGACTCAATATCACCATTTAAATAACACAGAGTACCTATCCCCATTTAATATTGAAAAAATGAACACTTCATTGATAATTCACAAAATAATAAAAAAACTCACTCAACCAAATTACAGGGGATATTATACATTTATATGAACCACTTGATGAAGTCACTATTTGTTGACAAGAAAATGAAAATTTGCTCATGTGATGAAAAAAAACTAGTGTTGTTGGGTCCCTTATCCAAGCTATCTAAGTGGATTCAGGTCAATAATATTAAATTTCAAGTTTCGTCTAATTACATTAAGAAGAAAATGAAAAATGGGAGAATGGTATCACTATATTTTCTATTGTAAATTACTTCCATGAATTTATTTTTATGATTTACCAATAATATTTAAACTTATATTCCATTATTGTCTAAAATTTATAATTATTTTTTTTCAAATCTGCATATTTTTCTTACATTTGAAAATTTTATTACTTCCAAATTATGACATTTTTATATAAATTTAATTTATTTTCTATTTGATTGTGGTATAATCATTCCAATTAACATTAAATTTCATATAAAGTGTTATTAATATTTTAAATATTATATTCACTATTATTAAAAATCATAGAAACATTTTACTGATCAATTCTACCGCATCTGTGACTTCTTGATTTTCATTGAAATAATCTAATATTCCACCCTCTTACTCACTTTTATCACCACTATGTTTTTTTGAGAAGATATTTGTTTTTGATTTATATTATTTGTAATAATGATTCGAAGTAGGATTTTTGATATTTGAATAAGTAATGAATATAAGGAAGGTGTTGATGATTTTTTGGAATTTTCTAAACGAAAGGTTCCAAACAACGAAATGTTTTCTATCCATGTATGAAATGTTTAAATATGAATTTGTTTAAAAGTATAGAGATCAAAGACCATTTAAATTTTCATGGTTTTAATATGAGTTACAATCTTTATATTTGGCACAGTGAAAGTGGGAACAATTTCAAATCTATTGACAATGATGATTTTCAAGATGATAACTCTGATTAAATTGAAGAAATGATTTGTGATATTAAATTAGAGGAAACTGAGAAAGAACCAACAATTGGTCATCTATATAGTGATTCTAAAAACCATTGTATCTAGATTGTATATAATTTATGATTTTATTTATGATTATATTATTGATTATATTGATGGAAGAACATGGATGGAGTGACCAGATTTTTATAGAGTTTCTACAGTTGTTGAAATATATTCTTCCTAATGACAATGAGATAGTAGATTTACATTATAACGTGAAGGAAATACTATGCCCTATGTGATTAGTGTATAAAAAATACATGTCTTCCCAAATAAATGTTTGATATATAGGAAGGAAGACTAATTTCTATTAGAGTGTCCTAAATATAGGATTTCATAGTATAAGTCAAGAGAAAAATCCCAAGATGATTTAGTAGTTAGAGAGAACTCTGCTAAGTCTTTTTGTTATCTTCCTACAATTCCTCATTTGAATCATTAATTTGAAAATTCACATGATTAAAAAAAGTTAATATGGCATACATATGAGCAGATACGTGAAGGAAAATCATGGGATATAGCTTATTTTCCATAGTGGAATAAAATTGAAATGTAGTTTTCTACTTTCTAAAATGAAGTTAGAAATATTAGACATGGATTGTGCATGGATAGAATGAATTTATATCAATGAATTAGTAGAACACATAGTACATGACCTATTTTATTGGCAATTTACAAATTATCTTCAGAATTTTGTATGAAGTGAATGTATTTCATGATGAGGTTATTGATCTTTGGACCAAAACACACCGAAACTGATATTGATTTTTTTTCTGGTCACCATTAATTGATGATTTGAAACATTTATGAAAGGATGGTATTAGGGTGTATTATTCTTATAGAATGGAATACTTTCAAGAATATTCAATGATTATTTTAACTATAAATGACTTCCCAACATATGGAAATTTTTCGAGATACAGTATTATGGGGCATAAATCTTGTCCAATTAGTGAATAATAAACATCATATTATCTACCGTAAAATGGGAGAAAAACAATATACATGGGTCATTGATTTTTTTTGTTTTTAGATAACAATTATAGAATATTAAAAAAGGAATTCAATAGATCACACGAATTTGATATTACTCTAAAACCTTTTTCCATTGATCAATATTTTTAGAGGGTAAAAAAAATTAATTTGTTGTTTGGAAAGATACATAAATATGGTAATGATAGAAATATTTGTAGAAAATAGTCAATATTTTTTTAGCATCCTTATTAGAGGTATCATGAGGCCAAAACAAAACATTGATGTAATTCACATGGAGAAGAATATATGTGACAACTTTATTTGATCATTGTTAGATATTAAAGGAAAGACTAAATTTGGGTTGAATGTAAGATTGGACTTACTCTCAATGAGAATACGTTTGGAGTTAGATACCACTTCTGATGGAAGGTGAACATTCTGTCCCCTAGCTTTTCATACATTATCAAAGAGAGAGAAAAGTATCTTTTGTCTGTGTCTTCCTGATATAAAAGTTCCACATGGGTATTCTTCAACTGTTATAGAATTTTCATCTTTAAATGATTTAAAGTTATAGGTATGAAATCTCATGATTATCATGATATGTTGCTACATCTCCTACCAATTTCATTTCATGGAATATGGCCCATCCGTGTCAGAATGACTATCATGAAGTTGTGCCATTTTTTCAATTCAATTTTAAATAATGTGATTGATATGAATTTTTTGAACAATTTAGAGAATGAACCGGTTTCTATACTTTTTCAACTTGAGAGGTATATTTATGAGGAGGATGTGGAGTTTTTTATAAGATAATTTTCTACAATGGAGCACCTTGGTTTGCCTATATCTCACTATGGACAAGTTAATTATGGGGGAAAGGGCATTCATGGCTTGAATGTCAAATCATTTATAGGTGACAAAATAAAGAATGTACATTTATAAATATTTAATAACATAGATGACACTCAACCATATATAACATTTCATATTAATGTGTGGAAACAATATTATTAAAAGAAGAATGATATGAATGTTTTGAATGAGCATAACGAAGCTTTTTTGACATAGTTTAGAGAGACTATGCTTGGTAGATTAGATTAATCAGAAATGTTGATATAATTAGTTTTTGGTCTATGTTTAAATTTTATAACATGGTATGGGTAGGAAATTAATGGATATACATTTCATATGAAAGATCAAAACAATATAACTACAATTCAGAATAGTAGTGTATTGTTGTTCGTAGAAGAAATGATTTTTTTAGTGCCAAATAAAAATACCCAATTTCCATATCATGTCTATATTATGGAGTCATTGATAAATATGAGAGGTTAATTACATTAAATTTAAAGGTATAGTGTTTAACTGGAAACGATTTATCAGTTACAATAGTGTCAAACATGATAATTTTTGTAGTGACTCTAGTTATTCTTAATAGATTGGAATACACAACTGATCCTTTTATAATGAAAACACATGAAAAAATCCTTTATAATTGATCAATCCAATATGAAATGGTCTATTGTTTCAAAAGAAAAAATATTATGTTGGTGATGATAAACTTGAGGAAGATGCTAATTTTTGTGATATCCCTATATCAATGGAATGATTAATAGATAATATTGATGAGCACATCATAGATATGGAGTGTGCCATACAGAATGATCATGCTAAAGGATTCTGGGAAAAAATAATTTAGTATATTCCTAATATTATAGTTAACATATTTTTACTTCTCGTTTACTTTTTTTATTTTATAAAATGTTTGATAATTTAGTTTAATTATCCTTATTAAAATGAATATTATAACTAAGAAGTTAAATTGTTTGTTTTTATTGGTTTAGTTCTGTTTAGTTTACCATTTTTACCCATACATAACTTATCCATTAATTTATTTTCTTAAAAAAACAATTATTATAAATCTAATATGTTAAATAAAAGAATTTTTTAAGAGTATATTAAAAAAAATATTTGTTGGTGTAAAAAATATTTATTAAGTTGAATCATATTTAATATTCACACACCATTTTGGATTAGTTTTCATTGATTTATATGCCATTTCATTTCTCATTAATGTTATTATCATTTTAGTTAACTTTAAAAAAATGTATAATAATGTTCTATGTTTAGTTTAGTTTATGTTTTTGTTTGATAATATTCATTTTTTATTTCCATTAATAAGTAATTGTTGAATTTATATATTTGTGTATTAATTTTTTGTTGTTTTTATTTTTAGGATAATTGAAAATTAATCCAATGATCCACCACATACTTATGGAGATTATCATACTCATAACTCTAGGTAAGAATGTACACATGCTCTTGTTGGTGAACCTCATCCTTCTTGACAATAGACATCTATCCCACTTGGACAAAGAAGAGTTTCGGGGTTGATAAATATGGTAGTACACATTTACCAAAATTAACAGTTGCTTGTAGCTTGGACTAGAGGATATCAGTAGAGTTTGATGATAATGTTATTTCACGAGGTCCAAATTCAAATCAATTCAAGAATTTTATATCACTACAAGCTAAACTCAAGGTTAGTGTTTTGATTTATGATGGGAGGAGTGTTGAAAAATTAAAAATAAATTACTTTTGGGTGATCATTTTTAAACTCATTTTTTATTATTTTACTTATCTTGAAATGTTTATAGTAAAATATGTTTTCCCCATCTTATCTGATGAAATTTAATATACCTGAAACAGCAGGATCTAGGAAGAAATGTTTATCATTTGCTGATGGGAGATGGAGGGATTTTATATCAAACCTCACATCAGATTTCATTTTTGGGAGTATGAAAAATCATAAACCATGTGACATATATCCCTTTATAGATGAAGATACATGGAATAAATTTGTTAAAACTAGAAGGTGAGAATAACTTTTGGTAATTGAAATGTTACATTTTAGAAGTGTTTTTTATAATAATGATCTTATTAATTATTTATTTATGATTTATTTATTCTTAATTTATTGAAATCAAGGAGATCTAATTTGTATATACCATCTAGAAATGTATACCATCATACTTTTTCTTTGGGATGGTATAAATTATTGGAAGAACTAATGATGGATGAAAATTTTCAAAAACCTAGACCTGAGTCTTCAAGGTCTATAAAGGTTTCCCCCCACCCCCACAAGAAATGTAAAATGAATGAGGGTACAAATGAGAAAAAAAATGAAAATATCTAATAGAATTGTCAATGTTTGTAGTTGATAGGATTGCAATATGTTTAATTTATATATTTATTTTATTAATTCAATTTGTTATATATTGTGGTTCATTAAAGATTTTTTCAAATATTTCATACATGATTCTCTTGAGGAGAATAACACACAAGGTTTCTCTATAACTAAGGTTGGGAATGATATTTTAGATATAACATGGGAAATACTGAACACGTAAGTCATGTTACAAGGATACCCGGTGGGTGTATTAGTGGAAAAAGTGTTTCTATGTTCTGGAACTTTGTCAATGGATGATGTTTATACAAAATAGAATCATTTGAATCTAAATTTATGGATGATAATGTGATGTTGAAGGATAGGATTATAGATTTGATACAATTGAGATTTTCTTACTTGAAATAATAGTTTTATACTAAAAATCCCACTCCTCCACCTCCACCTGTAAACCCACTCCTTCTTATCCTACTCCTACAACCTTCTCCACAGATTCTTAGTTATCGTGAGTTGTATGTTGATAATCCCCACCATAATATTGTTCAATATCAGATGATATTTTATTCCAAAGATATCATTAATCCTAAACATATTGAGATAGAGCATCATATAGTCACTATACCAAACATTATAGATAGATTAGTAGGAGTACCGTTACATACAGATAAGGTGGGTACAATGGGACAAAGTATCAACCACTTTTTAGTTTGACCATCTAGAGTAGTTCGATGTATTACCATAGAGGTATGTTTATATTCTATATTTTATTTCATTTTGGTATTGAATTTGTTTTAACATTTTAATGTTTATATATTTAAATATTTTTTATAGGAATACTTTAAATGTAAAGAAATACTATATAGTAAATAAAAAATATAAAATTTTCTTACTTAAGATACAAATTTTATTAGTCTTGATAGATTTTAAACATATTCAAATTTGTTTTTGTATGTTTATAAGATTCCAGTTGAAGCTAGAATTTGTAAGCATGCAATGAATTTGATGATTTTGAAAAATGTTATCATGGAGCTTTTAACTGAAGATCATTTGGGCATCAACACGATGCATGTTTTTTCTATGTCAGTCATAACATAAATATTTTCGTATGTTTAATTTATTGAAAATGGAAACTTATGTTTGATTTCTATTAGGTATCTTTATAAAATTTATAAAGAGAAAGAAAAGATAAATATATAATGATTTTTGGACCCAAAATTTATTTCATATATAGCAAAGACAATGAATGAAGAAGAAAGAACAATTTATATTAATGAAAGAATTCAAAAGAATGAAATTATCTGGTGCAATATGTTTCCTTATATTCAAGATTATAGAACATATATCTCACAATTTTTAATATATCTTTTAACATAATAACCACTAACATTAAATTTTATTTTACTATAGTGTCCATTGGATGTTAGGTATTTTTTGTCCAAGGGATACGACACTTTACTTGTTATTATGTATCAATGGTAATGTACGAAAAAATTTTAAGAATGTATTGGAAATGTATGTTTGGATATTTTAATAATTGTTTATATTATAATGAATTTTAAATAAATTTAATTTATAATATTTTTAAATAGGGCCTGGATTTTCTTTCAAGATTCCATAAGAAAAAAGAGTTCCATGACCAATTATGTAAAAGAAAATGTGAATTTTCATTTACAATGGTTAACTTTTGGATATAGTACATAATAACATTTTTCAATTGAAATTGACTTTTAAAATGAATTTTCATAAAAAAAGAAGGTATAAAACATTATGGATATTATTTTTTAAGATTTATGTATGATATAATTTTTATTGGGATAGTTATAAAGTTCCACCTGGTCATATTTATTTATAATTTTTTCCTTAATATTTCATTAGTTTTATTTGTATTACATGTTAAATGCTTTCTATTTAATTATTAGTTTTTTTATAACCCTAAGACTTATAGGGAAACAAATATAAGACACATTAAAATTTGAATGGCCATATCATTTTACAGGTGTGATTGGAGTTTATATTCTTTGTAATTTATATTTTAATCTTGGATATTCTAATTGTAAATGTGTTATACTGATATTTATGATTATTTTCATATTGGTTTCTGCGGGTTTTTATGCCTATTTTATCTTCATGTTTCCTGTGGAGAGGAGGGTTGAAAATAAAATAAAAAATAATTATTTCACATTAGATATTTGATAATGGATGTGGAAACCCCATTAATATGTGGTTTTCATGTCGGTTATCAATTAATAAATGTGGAAGAACCTTTATCGCATTGATATTTCACACTGGTTATTTGATTATCGATGTGAAAAACCCATTAGGATGGGTTTTTGATGTCAATTATCATATAAATAATGTGAAAAACCCTTTATCACATCATCTATAAGATAACCCACATGAAAAACCAATCCAACAATTAATCTACAACAATAGGTTTTTTTAACTAATGGTAAAAACTTATTTACAACGTCTCATGCAATAACGTCGTGTACTAACTGACATAAAAAAACAATGTGAAAAATAGTTTTTTGCACTAATGTAGTCCATGTCAAGTAGACATCTTGGAACATGATAGCCTTTTCTAGTGGGTGTATTAGTGAAACCTCAATTTTTACACCCTGATCAGTGATATAATATGATATGTCTCCAATATAATGGAAACCTCAGTGTGTATGCCCGAATCAGCTGCATAATATCATATGACTCCAATATATGGGAAACATCAGTGTGTAATCCCCAATTAGCAGCATAATATGATATATCTATAATATATGGGAAACATTAGTGTGTTATCCCCAATCCGTGGCATAATATGATATCTATCCAATACAAGGGAAATGTCTATATGTAAGCCCCGATCAGCGACATAATTTGACACATCTCCAATATAAGGGAAAACCTAGTATGTAAGTCCCAATAAATGGAATAATATGATATGTATCTAATATAAGGTAATCCTTAGTGTGTAATACCTGATAAACAACATAATATGATATATCCTTTATATTAGGGAAAACATAGAGTGTATTCTTATATTAAACTTAACTATGAGAACTCTAATTCCTGCCATAACCACGATATGTAGGATGCCTTCCTAAAGACCCGATCTCAAATGGGAATCTTCCGTAGTGTATGTTCCACCATGTCTAAGATACTCCAACCATCAGGACCCAATTTCTCCAATGGGATGATCATCCTTCCTCATCCACCAGTGGATTGTGAAATCAACTAAACTATGATGACTCTAATTCCTTCCAAAACCTGGATATGTATGATTTCTTCCTAAGTCTAGAGCTACATAATAAACATCCAAAGGGTTTTCCAAAAAATTAATCCCCACATCCATATTAAGAGAGACTCATTAAGTTCTCCTTGTTTCCAACATTGTGCATGACCCAAATAGGATTAGAGAGTTACAACAACAACCTCATTTTCATCAAGAGTCTCCACAACCTAGGGAAACCATAGTATGTAATCCCTGACCAATGGAATGGTATAACGTACCCCATATAAGGTCATCTACCTTGATCCAGGTCCCATGGGTGTGATTGAACTATGATAACTATGATTCCTTCCATAACCAGGATATGTAGGATGCCTCCTAAAGGCTCGAGATCAATATATGGTGCCTAAGTACCCACATATGTGTCCTTTAAATATGGTGTTAAACTACACAGGTTTAATGAAATTTGTGGGTTTTGATTCATTCTATAAATATGGATACATAGGATGCCTCATAATGGCACAATTCTATTCTCTAAATGTTAACTACCTCCCAAGATGAAAACAAACTCTTGATTACCATGTTATACTGATTCAATGTATAAGAATATTTCCACCAATGGGAATGGATGAAAATACTGGGATATATATAGATGGATTCACTGAAAGTACCCCCCTTTCCTATAAAATTATTTAACTTATGATCATTTTGATAGGTTAATCAGTTCTGTATTTGGATTAGGAAGTAATTATTGAACATATCTTAAATATATAAGAGATTCCCCGAGTAAGAAAAAATTCCACCCAAAAGGGTGTGATGAGATTTAACTCCTATACTCTCAACCAATGTGAGTTCATAAGTTCCATTGGGTATGAAACACCCATTGACTGCATACCTTTGTAAGGATGGCATGTACCTAGTTATGGAATTGGGAAACATTGGGAGTTTTTATGAAAGTTCAGAATGAATGGAAATCCTGACATGAATGATTATAGAAGACATCAAAACCCCCAAAATAAAACCATCAGCTCATGCCAGCCACACCATTCTAAAGATGAATAAGTGAGAATCCTGGAATGAAATCATTTAACAGCGACATCTTCTTCATATGATAAAAAGGATAGACTACCGAGTTCTCATCAGACCATATTGTTACTAACATATGGGTGGTCCTCATCATCTTTCCAACAGAACCCTTGATTTTACCCTGTGTTTTTTAAGGAACTTTATATTCCTCTATGGTAAAATAAAACTTTTGATTCAAATATTCCCCACACATGAATTTATTCCCCACAAAACATATATCATTGTTGTCAACAATCCTCATCCTCTTTAACGACGGTTTCCCCTCTATGTCAATATTTTCTTTTCCCACTAATGTTATCTATTATATGGGTAAACACAATTATATGTTATCTTCTGTGACCTTAATATTTCACTTCTCCTCTTTTTAAAATGAAATTTCATTACTCTTTTTACAATGTGGGTTTTTAACAATGGTATTTCAAAATATTTTCCCATACTTTTAAAATCAAACGGTTTATCTTAAAATTCACATTTATTTTAATAACCCACTACTAAATTTAATTTTTTATTCAAGGAATAACCCTTCATGAAAAGTGGGAAACCAAGTACATGAAACTAAAAGAACATCAAACCTCAAAGGAAAAAAGCTTAATCATTCCAAATAAAACTAGAAGAGTAAGAATAACTAACTCTATATACCTTCCATTGGATAAAAGTTACCTCCAATTATTGATTGTTCTTGATTATCTCCTCAAATTGGAAGGCCATATGTTCCCATTCTCGTACATGTTCCTCCAAGCTTTTTCCCCTCATTGAATCCACATTTCAAAATAAGATTTTGTTTTTTGATCCATGAATTTTATTCCTCACTCAATTTTATGTAAAACTGTCTTTCAAACATTATATGTTAATCATCCTTAGAGGTAATAATCTTGAAATACCCCCTATAATTTCATAATAATAATGAATGAGAAGCTCATGAACCACTGCTATGTCAGTGATATCCTTTTCAACATCCTTTCGAGAAATAATATTTGAAGCTATCTTAGAAACCGGGGGGGGGGGATTTCCATATGAGCGCGAGATAACCTCAAGACTTATGAATTCATGATAATTCCACTTTGATCCTCCTCATCCCTTACAATTTATGTTGGAGCATTTTTAACCTGCATACCATGCTCTTGAACTACATCATTGACCCATGATTGTATGACCGAATTTGACTCTGACACATGATTTTTTTAATTTCTTGAAGATCGGGTAACCATGGTTTCCAGTATGGTTGAATAGTCCTTGCGGGGCCTTCATTTATTCCCCTTAAAAACTGAAAAATTACCATAGGGAATATTGACCTTCCTTACTTTTCTTGATCCAGACCCAACAACCATATCTATGTGAGGGTTATGCTCATGGTATTAAATATTCTACCATTCCAATTACTTATCGCTCAAATTAGTATTCTCCAAGGACCTTGATCTAACCTATTTATTTTCCATTTTGTAATAATAGTACACCACCCTTCTAGATCTCAATATTTCATATCTCCCCAACCCAAAGATTTATAGAAATTCTGTATCTTTAATTATATCAGAGGGACATGCTTACCAGGGGACCTCCACCTTGGAGGGAATGTATTCACAAAGAGTGGTGTGAGATCCTATCTACTATCCATCCTTTCAATTATAACAGTATCAGAAAAGGAAGTCAATATAGGGGATAGACCATCGTCACCTAGAACCTATGATGTCAAACATTAGACACCCAAATCATGTTTCAATTTATCAAAAATATCTTATACCTTTGGAAAATCTCCCACAGTACCAGTGAATTTATCTAAAGGATCAGTGTGGGATACCTCCCTATTATATGCATGATCAACCAAAGGAGTAGAGAGATCAATAACTATCAGACTAGGGACACCACAACCCCCTTTTAGTTCCCAACTTCCTCACCGGAATGAAGGGAACAACTGCCCAAACTGTAAGCAAGACGAGCAAAAATCCATCAAGGAATCAAACACCAAAAATCATTTTCCAAAAAATCCCCCCCAACTGAGATCCACACCCACTCAATCATAGGTTTTGAAATGTAGACTTCATCACATATGTTTGGGGAAATTTTATGACAAATAGAAATGGTTCTATAGTATGAGCACAGAAAAAGTTTTACCAAATTCCCTAGAATTCATATTATAGAAGGGTTTTGAAAAGTAAGATAGAGATCTAGAAAGATTACCCAAATAGTCATTTTTGGCGCATCTCGCTTCATGTGAAAATCGTAGAACCATCTTAATAGGTGGAAATGGAAGCAATTGCAAGATTGAGGACCTATATACCATGTAGTGATTGCAGTCTTCTAAGGATGAAAAATGAACCATGATATGCCACTTATCAAGGAGTCCAATAGTTTCCCTCTCTAGAAGCCCCTAATATCCATACATAAATCTATCAAAGCTGTCTACCGATGGAAACCTCAAACAGAATCAAGACACCAAGTTCTAGTTCAAGATATCTGATGCATTGGTGAACTCCGTGGTCGAAATCTCGAGCTGAGGGAATCCATCATGGAGGTCTGGAAAATTAGGGAAAAGATAAATTTTAGGGAAAGAAGGGATATAATTGGGGATATATAAGGGGATAAAAGAGAGAAGGAGATCCATTAAGTAAAGGCATCCCCTCCCTGCCAAAGGGAGGGGCAGAAGTGGCGACCATCACTGCCTAGGGCATAGAAAAGGAGCATGATCTGAGAGGGAGCATGGGATTCATGGTTTGACCCTGCTACACCTATGGGTTATGATTCTTAATAACCTTTTTTTTCATTTCATGGATAAATTATTTAATTTTTTTATAAGTTCTTCCAAAATGTTTTCACTTATCCTTTTTAAACCCTTATATAATTTTAAGGCTTCATTATTGTGAATTATTTACAAATATTGATTTTAAAATTCCTTATTTTACATTTCTCAATAGCGACCTTTATAAAAATGGTTTTTCAAAGTTATTATAACATTATCTTATATGAAAAAAGATAAAATAATTTTCTAAAAAAGGCATATAATTTATCAACTATCTCCTATTTACATAATTTTTTTTATTTCCTTTGAATTTAATTTTCAGGAATCAACCTCTAGCAGTTTGGGGCTTACCCGAGTGGTAAAGGCTCCCTATAATCTTTTATCAGACCTGGGTTCAAATCCATACAGGAGTAAATTTTTTAAGGTACTATAGCTATACTATAGAGGAATTGTAGGATTGTATCAGCGTGTACTATAATAGTAGTACTATTTATCTCAAATGTGATTTTGAGTAACTGGGCCATTGGCCCATCAAGAGGGAGGTGATGCAGGCATTACGCGCATAGGTAGTGATATAGGCATGATTAAAGTAGGGAATTAGGCCTTCAAATGAATGGGGTTTCGGGATATCTAATGGTGGGCCTATGGGATCTGTACTAAATAAGGTGTCTAAGGACCTGTATATGTATGTAATAAAAAGGTCTTGATGGGTATGCTATCCCTTGGGTGTTTATAACCTTCCTTTCGGACCTGTGCATGTGGGGTGTGTGTTTGTTTTTAGTTTTAATTGTACCCCCAGGCACCTAATACATATATGAATATCCCAATAACCTTATTTGAATATACTATTTTGGGGTGATTTAGTTGTGGTCATCATTTTTTTACATTCTTTATGTCATTCTTGGTGATACTAAATATAAATGTTGTGAAACACATTTTTTTACCATGGGGTTTTTATGATGTTGTTAACTAAACCTATTTTCTTCTCATGGGTTTTCATGATATATTGAATGATTGATATTGTATGGATCACAAAAGTAAGTTTTTCCATTATGTGATTTTTGGGACCTATATAGCCCTCTATTGAATTTGGTAAATCCTTATATCTCATGAGAAAATGGGATACAATTAGTTTTGAATCATTCCACCAATGAAAACAGGAGATTAAAGCATGATACTATTAGGGGAATATGTAAATGAATTCTCTTATATAATGTGAAACAAGTGAGTAAAGCATGATCCTCTTCGGGGAACATGTTTGTGAATCCTATTAAATAATGGGAAATAGTTGAGTGAAGCCTAGTCCACTAATCAAAACATGTTGTGTTTCATGATCCACTATGTTATAATTTTTATTATCATGTTTATTCAATATTCATATTTTATGAAAAAGACTTTTGTTATTATTACTTATTTATTATGATCTGTGTTTTATCTGGGAATGTTTTCCTAATTTTATGTTCATGGATCTTGATTTTTCTAGGATACTTATATAATTATCCTTTTCACAATTATGATCATAATTGGTTTTCTTATATGTTAATTTTACTAAGTATCTAAGCACTTACCATTGTTATGTTTTCAATCCATGGATAAAAAGATGGGTATTAAATGTGAGATGTTTTGAAGGGGGGTTGGATTTGAGATTTTATAAAGAAATGCCGACGAGTGTTATAAAATAATTAATTTATGTTTCTAATATTCCATGAGACTAAAACTTTAGTTTATCGGTTTGTAAAAAAATTGAAATGGAATGATTATTCATTTTAAATAATCAAATAAATGTGTGTATCTATCGTGGGTTACTATAATAGTGTATGCCATCCAATATTCCAATCACTTACAATAATCCATTGGTCATATCATTTCATATGATATATAGATATCATAATGTTTTTTTACATGTCCAATCAAGGTTTATGCCTTGTATAAATTGTAATGTTATCTTTTATGTTAATCATAATTTAATATTTAAATTACATTTATGATTTTTATAAAAGTAAAATGTAAATATTTAACATCCTAATCTTTCTCCCATGTTGGATATCATTAACTATGAATGTTTCATTAGATTAAATGTGCAAGAAACTTGAATTGGATGAAGCGTGACTAGTGTTGTAACTAGTTACCTTTACACATACATTTATTGATATATGATTAAATTTATGGAAGGATTATGTAGAATTCATGAGGTATAGATAATAAAGGAATAACTATGATAATAATACACAATTAACTTCCAAAATATTTTACCAATTCTACCTAAATATATCTTCATCCTATATCCTTTTACACTGAAGAAACTAACCTACCATGGTTGTGAGGAGGCTCTTGCATAAGCAGCTGGTGATTTGGATTAGCCTTTGGATACAACGAATATTGAAGTGTCAATTATTTGTTCCTAGTGATATTTAACAAGAATTAATCAAAGGAAACAATAATCTCCAACTACATTGTAAGGTTCACACTCTATATTTTGGGTATAAATGGTTTTGATATTTATTACATGGTGATCTTTCGATTTGTGGTTTCTATTGTCTTATTCTACCTTGAAAAATTGTTGTTCGATCCTTATAAACCCTTCATACATATAGGATTATTTTTTTGATTATTGATTCACTAAATCATGCTTGAATAATGAAAAAATTATATATCGTATAATTTTTATATTGGATATCATCAAATATGATTAAAATTTTGTTATGTGGTTGGTCTTATGATATGAGACATCATATGCTATGAAATTTTCATGAAATAAAATTTAAGATATCATAGGAATAAAATAAGTTCAATTTCTTCATTTTTCACTATATCATACCATACGATATGGTATATCATATTAGGCAATGGAGAAAACCTAAAAATTAAAATTGAGTATCATATTATAATAACACTATAAACCCTATCATAAATTATGACTCTCATGTGATGAAAAGATAAGCCGAAATCGATAATTATCTATCCTAAAACGTGATGATAATGAAGCTATTCACACCTTATGATATAATGTATATCATGAAATATGATAAACATGAGAATTTGTATTTTTAAATTTTCCAATTATGAATTGAATTAAATAATTTATAAATTGTTTATAAATTATGAGCAAATTTATTTTAGAATACTTATTTAATCGAATTTTTTTTTAGAAAATAATTAATTATAAATGTTAATTAATTAATTAATTAATCATTTACGAATTATTTATTAAATAAATATTCTATAATATTAAATCTTAATATTAAATACCTTTTGAAATTATATAATACCTAAAAAATAATTTCGATATAAAATGTTTTATAAAAATAATAAGTATTATATATAAACTGTTTTTAAATTAAAAAATAAATAAATGTATAAAATAATATATATTTAATATTAAAAATTTATAATAATAATAATTTTTGATTTTTTCAAATTAAAAGACCATTATTTGAGAAGAATATTTAAATCATAAGAAAAGAGTTTTGACGGTTGATATGATCAAGAATTAAATAACATTAAATATTTGATATTTTGATTCTCTAATTTTTTTTCATAATAGAATTGGAATATAAAATGTTAATATTTCATTTAATATCATATATTTAATGTAAATTCCATATAAATGGAAAATAAGAAGGAGTTCATATTAGAAATATATATAAAAAGTGTTTATATTTTTCTAATCCTATAATGCCCATAATGCATGTCTAGATTCTATAGTTCTTATAATCAAATTATTTATGAATTGTTCATAAATTGATTTTATTATTTTTAAATATAATAATTATTCATTTATTTAGTATCATTCCATGTTTTATTCTTTAATATAATTATTTATTATGAATGGTTGTATACTTGAGTTTCAAGTGTTAAAATACTTCTTTAAATTTCTATACAACCGTATACGGAGTTATGAGCTACGTTTGGTAATTGAGTAAATATTATTTTACCTTGAATTTGGATTTTATTAGTTAATGATCTTGAATTTTTATGTTAATTATACTTTATATATTTGGTGATAGAATTGTGATGGAATTTATCCTTCTCTTTTTAATATAACGTTGGATAGAGGTACTTTGGGTTGCACTATTGAATGGCATGGAGGCTTATGCCTTTCCTAGAGAAGTACATGTTGGTTATCTATTATTCTAAGCTTACTCTTATAGAGATTGTTGATTTTAAATTATTATAACAATTTTAATGAAAGGGTTTCATGTACATTATTCATGTTATGAATTTTACATGTATCTATATAGTTGTACTTTAATTTGGTTTAGTAACATAAGCTTTGAGTTGTGTGATGAGTTATATTACATTATGGTCTGAACATATTGATTTTTTTGATGAATAAGATTCCAAAAAAATCATTAAAAGCATGCATACATGTAAGGGGAATAACATGAGATAATATTGTGATATTAAATCCCATTTATTATATCAAGTGTTAGATTACTTTCAAAGTGAACACTTTTTAAGACCCTGATCATCCAACTGGATAGGTTCATGAAGACGAACGGTGGCCCGAAATTGTTTTATATATCAAAATAAAGATAAGTGGTGACCCCACGAGATAGATTCTGGTTCTGTTCATTTTCATTTGGGCACATTTAGTGAAGAAACCCTTTGATTTATGATACTTGGTGAATTGTATTAGGTTTATTTATATGATATATTGGGTAAGGAGTTTTCCACTAAAAAATCAAGATTCATATATAATTATATTGTAACAATGGACCAACTAAATAGATAAATTGTTGAGGTTCAGGAAAAAGTGAGGTCATTACTTAATGAAATATGTATCCTGTACCACCAATGGATATGGTGGATTTTAAAAAATGTCTTTATTTTATCAAAAAAATATTTAATACAAGTCCTTATAAAAAGAATATAAAACATGATACTGATATGAATAAATATTCTATTATAGATAAATTGAATTATTATCAAGGTACATTATTTTGAGACCAACACTGTAATAATTGGAGATTAATATAAGAAAATTATATGTCCGTTATATAATTTTTTGAATAATTCTCAAGAAGTAAGAAAAAATATATCAGTTAGGGTAATACCTTCTTAGGTAACCTAATATAGAAGTTGTTAAGTAAATTAATCTAGATGATTTTGATAAGAATATAATGATTCACTCAAGGATAAAAAATAATTAGATACATGATAACTAAAAGAACTTTTTTACTTCACTCATATATTAAATATGACTGACTATGTTAGTGACTTAGAGTAAATAAATATTTAATTTATAACTTTTTCTGGAAATTGAATCCCTTATATTTTCCATATTGGAAATGTATAAAAATGTGATTGAGTTCAAGAAATTTTTAACTATTTTATAAAAGTTTTTAGGATAAATTTGAATGATATGTGATGATGTCGAATACACTTGCAAAGGATGTTTACTTTATTGTTAATTTATGTTGATTATGTCTTTGATGTTTTTTAGTTGTTGAGAATTGTATAGAGTTGATTTGGAGTGGTTGTAGATGAATTGATGTTAATTGAATATGTTAGGAGCTAACTTGAATAAGTGTAAATATCCTATTTTGAAGTTGAAAAAAGGGATATGTATTGATATTTTCATAAGAATTATCCATTTTGTAAGACTTTTTGAATTTAATATGTATTTGGAACATTTTCTAAGATATATTTTTTATTAAAGTTCAATTATTTCATAATACTCTTCAGTTGTATAAATTTTGAAAATTCAGTTTATGTAATAAATTATTTGACTATGAATATGAGTGATGATATTTCAAAAAAAAATTAGTGTTTCATAAAAATTTGTAGACTTTTTGTATGAATCTTGAAATTTCATAAGCCATTATCTAGAAAACATAATATATATATATCTGAGCATAATAATTTTATGATTTAATTTTTTTTTAAAATGCTTGAAAATAAAAAATTTGATGATAAGGGTAAATCAAGATATGTTAGATTATATCAATTAGTCAAATATAGTCCGATGACGATACTTTTGTATGATTAACCAAATGATACTATATTTAGGTTCATTACTTGAATATGTTGATTCTTTAATGAAATCCATGATTCTTATTTATGAAAAGGTAATGAGAATATAAGGACAAGAACATGACATGAAGTTGAGGTTGAATGGAATATCTGACAATGGTGATTTTGTGATTTGAGAACCAGTTGTGTTGTGAGTTGAGATGTCATGCCACGACTTTTTTTATTTGAATGAAATTTATGTTTCCATCAAGACATGATGTTAGGTGTAAAAATATGGGGTTCAATGAATATAAAAATTTATACCATTATGGAAATGATAAATTTCATTGAGTTTTATAGAATATTTGAAGAAGACTAAATCATAAGATTCATAGATGTTTAAATAGAGATATTTTATAGGATTTGATTGATAATTATAGTGAAAATTATTCTATAAAACGAAGGGTTTCAATATTATAATATGTAAATTTTCAAAAACTTTCTATAATATAATAAGTAATGAAATTAGAAGAATAAAAATGATTTATATTTATACATATTTTAGAGGAGTATTTTGGGAATATAGTTTAAAAAATCAGAAGAATAATACTATTTTAGATATAAGAATAGGAAGAAGATCAAAATCTTTTATTCCCATGTGGAGGATAAATCTTAAATTGAAAATAATTCTTCAAGAGGATTTATTGTATTCTATTGGTGTTAAATTTTAATTTGAAGAAGCTATCCTTTATAATAGGTTCAAGGGCATTCCCTTTCCTATTATGACTTATTAATAATAATATAAAATCTTTGTTTGCTTGGTATAGAATGAAAAACACACTAGGGATCATTAAAAAATGTTTTGTGTTCATTCTATTCGTTCATGAGTGAATTTTTTATAGAAGTATTGAATAAACACAAGAATGGTTGGGTTTGAAAAGTAAAAATTCAAAAATAATAGTTCACCACAAATCTATTTTTTGTGTTCCCAAGAGTGATCCAAAAAATTTGTATTAGAGCTAGGATTATGATATTTTTTCCCTCTCAAGGTTATCATAGATATTCAAAACTCTATTAATAAGAATAAAATTTATATATTCGATTGAAGAGGGTTACATATTAGGAAAGAGAGAATGGTACCCGATCTCCTATCTTTAGGGAATGATGTTATTTACTCTTTCTAATATGGACTCGATTCCAAATGATACTTTTTCCTAGTCTCTTGTTGAGAAAATGAATATTGAAAATGCTTAAAACGAAATAAATTCTTTATTTTCCTCTTTATTATAAATGAAAAATAAAAAATATATGTGTTTTAGATTCTATTTGGAAAGAATCTTTATAGTATTTATGAAGGAAATGAAAAAGTGAATGAAGATAAATTTCAAATCAGTAAAAAATATTTTTATGATATGTGAATCAAAAAAACATGAACCATTTGATGAATTTCTCACTAAATTCAATATGATTATATGTACTATAATATGACACAATGATAATGTAAAAGATTATATTGTTGTCAAAAAACCTAATGAGGATTCATCTTAACAAGTTATATGAAAATATACCATTTAATGAACCATGTCATTATGGGTTGTTAAAAATCTAGGGAAGTTTGAATTTTTGGATATAGGTCTTGGAGTAGAAGTCTTGATCATGTTTTAGATGGTTGTTTTAATGATTTAGGAGATTTAGTCGTGTATAAGAGCACATGGGGTGAGTTATGGGGTGTTTGAGGATTCAATATGTAGATAGAAGGTCACCATGGCACAGACATGGGGAACTATCCTATGTTGGTATTGTCTAGGGGATGCCAAAATTGCATTGTTTTACTGTAGAGTTTCCATAGTATGCAAGCCTTGTAGCATAGTCAAAGAGAAACACTATAAGGTAATCCAAGGGGGGAGATCAACCCCTCTGTCTTTTTGGAGGTGCATGTGTCATGGTCTTTAGACAATTCCACAACGACTCATTCCAAGGGGGTGGTCTCTCTTACAATTTATAGAAACATTCACTATGGTCTCTATAAAACATTGAAACAAAAACTATCAAGGGATATGAAATATGAATTTTTGAGGGAATATACATCATGGTTTAATAACCATGCCACAGTGTTCCATTGGAATTAAGGCATCATAGAATGTCCACTATGGAAATGTTGTCAAATAAGTACAAGTGTCTTTTTTAGAAATGAATTTAAGATAATTTTTAGGGGTCCCTTTTTAGAACACCCTCCTGATTCCGTCATCCCATTTGAATGAAAGAAAGAGGAATAAACATATTTGGTTAACCTTTGTCTCCTCTTCAATCTACATCATGTGGGGTGGTTTTATCCTATTGATTATCAGTAGGTTTTCCACCCTTCCCTCATTTTACCCCCATGTTTTATTCTAATTTTTTTCATATTTTTTGGGTTTTGGGTATCTTATTACACAAAGGCATGATTAAATCATCTCTTTTTTTGGTGATTTTGTAGGTGGACCATAGATGACATCCTGAAATAGGATTTTTATGCTGACGTTAACAATATTTATTGAGGTATGTATTCTCAGAATCCTGTTTAGGGGGGTTTTGTGGTTTTAGGTTTAATTGGATATTGTTTCAGGGTATTAATTAGGGAATTCTTGTGTATTAGGTCCAACTATGCATTGAGAGAAGAATTAAACACTTTTTAAATCTTTCTTATATTTTTTAGTCCACCCAACTAGTTTGGAATAATTTATTCCTTTTTCAATTTATGGTTTTGGATGTTTGGTATGTTAATTTATGGGTGGATTCAGTTGAGATAGGTTCTCATGGACCTAGTAGAGGTTTCTATAAGCATGTAATCATTGTTTTGATCCTCAACTGTTGTAGGTTTCTCCATGAATTACTCTTTAATTTTAAATTCATGATTTAATTACTATATTTAAACCATTCATTGAGTTTCACAAAATTTTTAAACTATGATTATATGCTCCATATATATTTTTAATATTAAATTTTCTTATAAAATGTTGGTTAAAAAACCCTAAAAACCCTTTCCAAATTAAAAATCTTAATAAAGGGAGGGATTTAGTTTATAAGTATTTTAAATATAAGGACCTTATTTTTTATGTAAAAATTAATAAAAAATATATAGTATTGGATTTTAAAATGTTATCTTTCATTATGATGATTTTTAGATGTTTTTTTTGATATTTTCATTATATTTGGAATTAGAAGTAGTATGGTGATTTTTATGAATGATTGTAAATATTTAAAATAATTTTCAAATTATTTTTCCATGGTTTAGTTTTAAAAATATGAATTTAAAACTTATTTTTCTTAAATACAGTTCTAAATCCTGTGTTGGAATTTATTAAAAAGGGGTTTTTTGATGTAATTATTATCTTGAAGTGAGTCCCTTTGAGTGATTTGTAAGAAAATTAATGTGTTGTTAAAATTATGTGATGTGATAGAATTATCTAGAATATTTTATGAGTTTACTTTATTTTACTTTTGATAATAAAGGTTTTGTTTCTATTAATGGTTGATGATTTTACATGGGAGGACTAAGGTGTATATTAGTAACCTGGATAGGTGTAACCCTAGTGTATATTGTGCGTTTGGTAGGTTTTTGGTCTATCAAGAATGTGTAAGATAATATGATATATTTGGATCCTAGAGATACATTGAGATCTCCCACGATTATTAGGTTCACGTATTCCATCTAGTGTTCCTTGAGTAAGTCCTAATTATCCTAGATACATTGGTTATATACCCATGTTGAGTATACTGTATTTGATTGACATGTGTTACTTCTTATTGAATGCTTCATTATTTGGTATGTATGACTCAATGTTACCATTAGTTATACATTATGGTTATATTTTTCATGATATTTATGGAATGTATCTTGTTTTAATAAAAACTAGATTATCCATATGATATTTCCAACAAAAGGTATTTCAAAATAATGTTGTTCATTTTATTATTCATTTAACTAAGATATTCTATCTCGTTTCATTTAGTCATTTATATAATTTATATAATTAGATAATATTTATACCTATAAATATTTTCATGTATCAATATAATCCCAATTTTTTTTATTTTTATTTGAGTTGTATTATGATAATAATTTTTATATTCATCATTATCAAGGAATTTCCCTTTTTATTTAAAAGAGAAGATTTTTTCTGATGGGTTCTTATGGTGATTTTAAAAAAGGGAATTTAAATAGTGTATCATTTTCCTTTTATGTTTAAATTTAGTGTATTGAAAAGTATAGTATTTAAATTGTTTCATTTATATTAAATTCCATATCTTCTTAAAATTTTAAATTCATGATTTTGTTTAAATATTGGGGTTTTTTACTTTCCTTAAAATTCATGAACATTAGTATCACATGTGTTTTTTGGTAATTATAATGAATTAATTACCTTTATATATACATTTTAAAACTATTACAACAAGGATTTACATTTAAAGGTCATGAATTTGGTTTGGGGAGGTTACCTACTAAGTTTTTTTTCTCTCACTCATAGACTTTACATGTTTATTTCATGTTATAATTAGATGGTGGTTGGTCACAGGTTCTTGGTTTAGGTATGGTTTTAGTTCCAAGAGAATGGGAATTTTTTTCTTAAAACATTAATATATATGATCATGGTTTTTTTATTTTGGTATTTTATACTTATTATATATTTATTCCTTGTCGACTGCATCATACCTGGCCTTTTTTAGATTTGGTTCTTATGTTAAATCGAGATGTTATTTTATATTGGTCTCATATTATTTCTATTTAATTTGTTATATTGTTTTTTATTCCCAATTTAGTTTCATATACTACTAAATTTATTTATTATTTATGTGTGATCATACAATGCATGATGTTGTCATGCTAGGCTCACTGGTAGATGTTATGTGTTTCTCTTGATCCATCATTTTGAATCATTTTCACTTATATAATATTGATTTCTAAGAACTAGTTTCTATCCCATGGGGATCAAGAACACTCTTCAATCCTTTCCATGAGCTGTTATGAGAACTCGGTAAACTGGTCGCCCTGGATGGATCATAAAAAATGGAATTAGTGCCATGTTTTGTTATGTGTTATTTTGGAAGTCAAGGTAGACTAGAATTAAGATAGTTAAAAATCAAGAGGTAGGTCATGTGTAGGTTCCCAGTCACAACCATTTGTATGGAACCTTGAGATTCCATGGGAATTTAGGAACATTTAATTATGGTCTCAGGTTTGATTAACCCATCTTTATGGTTATGATGTCATCATTAAGAATATTGGAGGAGGAACCAATGAATTGCATGGGTAGAGTTCATGGGATGAAAGCTATGCACATAGGTCATCTGTATTGTAAGGGTGTTTCATGTTGTATAATTATGTTGGGTCTAATTTTTAGGGTATTATATTTTCTTTTTCATTCTAAAGATAAACCTTTTGGAAATTCTGAGTGAGTTTCTTGATGAACTTTTTTCCATTTATATTGTGGATGGGTTAAAAAATATATGGTTTCCCATAAATTAAATGTTTTATAATAAAATATTGGTTTAAAATTGATGATTTGAATTGGAATATTAAAGTACAGGATGGTTTGGAGTTTTATTGGGGTATAAGCAATGTTTTATAAAATTAAATGGTTTTAAAGTGGGGTAATTTTTTTTTCTTAAAACTAAAAATCCATTTATATATATTTAGTGTAAATTTTTTTCTTTAAACTAGAAAAAAATTTATATGAATGTGTTTTATTTGATAAATGAGTTTTTTCCACACAAATTATTTTATTTAAGATAAATGGGATTCCATGTTGGGTTCATGAAAATTGAGGTATTGATTTATGATAGCTGGTCATAAAATGGGCGGAAGTTATGTCAATTTAATAATCAAAAAATGAGTTGTATCGAATATAATAAATGACTTATTTTAGTAAAAACCATATTTTAAAGGGGGTTCCAGTTAATTTTATAAGCATGTATAATTTAATGAATTATTTTTATTTAGTTCAAATTTCAATAATAAATGAATATTTGGTTTTTGAATTAAGTTTTGGTTATATCATTGATAATTTTCATTTTGTTTTTGTGAGCTAAATATTAACTATTTTGATTTGGATGTGATTATTTGAAGGTTATTCTATATTTGGTTTTAAGATAATTAATCTCTTTCATTCCAAAGGATATAATTTATGTTTTATAGTATTTTTGTTTCATTTCTATTATAAATATTTTATATGTTAAGGAAGCTTTATGGTTTCATGGGTATGATAATTTTATAATGAGTCAAACATAAGTATATTTGATTATTTGAATTTATCTCTTTTTAATTTTATTCTTCATTATTGTTGAGTTTCCATGGATCAGTTTAAATTTTTATTGGTTTTTTATTCATGTATAATATTTCGGTTTTCATTTTGATTATTTATAGTTTTGGAGAATACGAAAGTTATTTTTATATTGGGTTAATTATTCTTGTGTGTGATGTTCTGATTATTGATCATATGATGTTTTATTGTGAATATTTTTATAATGTTAAATTGTCCCTTTTCTTGTGAGTTATTTTTATTTTATATAGAGGCTATATAAAATTCATATGGAAAGTTGTTTTTATGGAAGCAAGGTTATGATGAACCGTTTCATTATGCACTAGTGAAAATTTGAGGATGTTTGAATTTTTAGATAATGTTCTTAGAGAGGAAGTCTTTATCATGTTTTAAATGGTTTATGGAATGTATTTGAAGCATTTTCCATGAGGAGGAGCATGCTGATTGAGTTTTGGATTTTTATTGGTTGGAGTTTATCGATAGGAGGGCTCTATGACAAGTCCACATGATACCATGCCATGGTGTATTATGGCTGGTGAGGCCCTCAACACGTCTATAATGGTTTCTCTATAGAGATTCCATGGGGTAAAAGATTTTTAGTGTAGTTGAAGAGCCTCGCTACTAGGGTGGAAAAGGTGTGATATTACCCTTATTCCATTTTGGTGGTTATTAAACTATGGTTTAGAGAAAAACCAAAATGCTTCCTACCATGGTCTAGGGATATCTGCCCATTTCAATGTGCTCATTTCAGGGTTTATAGACTACACCATATTGTGTTTTTTCAAGGGTTGGTCCCTCTTCCTTTTATATAATAGTAGTTCTATGGTCCATGGATAACTCCATAGTGTAAAATTGGTAATGAGGTGTGATTATGCATCCATTTTATCCGCAACATGGATCATGTGATGTACTATTTTTTTGTTAATTTATTTTTGTTAATTTATAAGGGTATCTATTTATAACCACATCAATCATCCATAATCTCATTTGAATGTATGAAAGGGGGATATTCTTATTTAGATCTACTTTGTTTCCTCCATGACTCACTTCAATATGAGGAAATCCATATGGTTTTGTCACATCGATACTTGGTAAGACTATCCCATTTTCAACTTTGTTCTATATTTTTGTTTCTTTTTAATTTTCTCCCTATATTAGGGTTTTGGGGAGCTGATTCCACCAATGAAAGGTGGAATATCCCAGCCTCATAGTGATTTAATTTATGGCCTATAAGGGAGGTACTAAAAGGGTATTCTCATTCCACCATTCATTATTTTTAATAAAGTATGACTTTTCATGAGGTTTTTATGGGTTTTTTAGATTTTGGTTTTAATTGGAAATTAAACCAGGGTATTAATTGATGATTTAATGTCTATTATGTATAATTTCATTTTAGAAGTGACGTACACACCCATTTCTCATGGTTAGGAATCATTGGGCCACTTTGTGATTTTTCGCATCATTTATGCCTTTGTGGATTTTTTGTTTTTGATATTGTTTTTATTAGTTTAAGTCTATATGTTGTTGATTTTGGAGATCATGGACCAAGATGAGGTCACTAGGATCTTGAAATAGATCTTTAGAGCGTTGATTAAGGTAAGATAGTCTATGCATAAATCTTTAAATTTTAAATAAATGATTTATTTCTCAATTCAAAATTGTACCTTAAGTTTCGTAAGAGTTGTGAACTATGTTTCTATGATCAAAATCTAATTTTAATTTAATTTTTTCATATAAAGTGTTTCGTAAAAATCATTAAGATAAATTTCTAAAGAAAACCATTTAATAAATAGGAGGATTTGGTATGATTATAAAGAGAAGTAACTCATGTTTTTTGTAAATGGATTACAAATCAAAGATTTGATTGCGTTTTCCAAAGTTGTCTTGTATTTCGAAGATGTTTTGAGATTATTTTGTTGATAATTTCCATATATTTGGACTTGTATATGGTTAGGTAAAAGTTATAAAGTATTTTTATTTTTTCTAGGAATTTCATTTGTGTTGTTCCATGTTTTTGTATCAAAGAGATGAATTCATAACATTGTTTTTATAAATATACCATCAATATCCTAGTTGAAAGTTATTAAGAAGGGTTTTCATTATGTAAAATTTTTCTTGAAGTGAGACCCCTATGAGTTATTTTTTAATGGTTTATTTGATGTTGATATTATGTGACTTGACAGAATTATCCCAGTTGGAGGATAAGTTTCCTTTATTTTACTATTGATTAGAAAGGAAAAGCTTCTCTGAATGTTTTTTAGTTTCAAATGGGAGACAATGGGTGTGATTTGGTAAATTGAACAGGTTCTAACTGAGTTTAGATAATTTTCTATATAAGGATTGTAGACCAATTAAATTGTGTGACATAATGAGATCGATTATGACCATGGTGATACCATGAGATATCTAAGAATTTTTACGTTAATGTGTGTTGACTAGTGTTCCATGAGGAAGTCATACTTAACATAAAATAATTGTTTAGTGCCCCATGTTTTATATGTTGTATTTTATTGATATGAATTATTTATTATTTATCACTTCTTTATTTAGAAATTTTGGTATGTATAATTCCATGATACACATCATTATAATTTATAGTTATCTTATTAATTCTATTTATAATAATTTTCTTGTTTTTATAAAAACTAGAGGATTCATAAGATTCTTCCAAAAAATATTTTAAAATGATGTTGTTCATTTTTTATTCCTTTATATGAGAATTTATATTGTTGGTTACTTTTAGTTATTTTTTTACTTTTATATTATATGATTTTATTGGTTCATATGTATGTTTTTATGTATTGATATAAACTTTCTTATGTATTTTTCTATGCGAGTGGGTATATGATTATCGTGTTGAAGTTATTCACATTTTAGTATTTTCCATTTTTATTTAAAAGTACATTTCTTCCTTTTTGGTGGGTTCTTCTTGAGGTTTTAAATAATGGATGTCAAAAAGAATAATGTTTTTGTTATTACACTTTCCATTATGACATATCCTTTTTCCTTTGTGGCTCGCTTGTCCCATTATTAGATAATAATATTGGACAATAGAATTGTCTGTCTAATTCAACTCAGGAAAAGGCCTATAAGGAGACACCAATTCCTTTTCCATTGATCTCATTTAAATATTATTTAATGTTTCATTTAGAATAAACGATATTATCCTATATGAAAAGTGATATTTATTTAGAATTTATTGATCAAAAATATTAAATAAATATTTATTCAAAATTTAATTGTCTAATTATATAAATATATAATATTTTTATATCCCTTTCCATTTTCATGTTAATAAATTAATATTTATTTATAAAAAATTTATTTAATTACATGGATATTAAAATAAATAATTTATTTTATAGACTGTGAATACTGTACATATTAATTAATTTATTGAATGTATAATATTTAATTAAATATTTATTTGGGAAATAAATATAAGTGAAAGAGGAAACATAGACTTAGTTATTAGTCCGATGATACATATTTACTTATAAAACTGTAAAATAATATTTATCATTGTGTGGTTTATCACACACCATTAAATAAAATAATATTAATATTATTTTACAATTGATGGGGTATGTTATGGGTTTGATTTATTATCAAGGGACTTTTTACAATTAATTAATATGAAACCCTAGCCTTTTTTCTATATATATATATATATATGTCATGTAATGACAATTGTGAGAGGTCGGTCATTATGCACAACATTGTCCCTGTAAAGCCCCGAAAATTCCATGTTATTTTTTTTAAAATTATTTGGGATCATTACGAGTCTGTGAAATTTTACGGTGCTTGATTCCGAGACCTAGTGTGCCCAGAATGAATTTATGAACTTTTTTTAAGGTACGTTTAGTAAATGCACGGGCGGAATTTTCTATCTTTTGAACTGGTGCTCAGAATTGAAATATGAGAGTACTGTTAAATCCGTAGCACTTGGATTCTCTTAAGGGAAGCTTACATTGGACCGTATTAGGTCGGGAGACAAAGTTAAATTTTAGACTTTATAAAAAAAATAACTTGAAAAAATATTTTATTTATTTTACTACAACCTGTTGAGCGGCGGTGGTGGGGACATCAGAGGGGGTCAGACATTTAAATATGGTATATTAATTTCTTATTTACTCTTTGTTTTCATAACCACCCATCGTGTAATTAACGTGGAACATTAATTACGTCAATTAATGAATCTCATTAATTACTCGGTGCATTAATCACCATTTTCCCCTCTATTTTAATGGGGCTCGGGGTAGAGTTTTTTGGCACGACTTCACCAAGAGAGGAACCTCTGGTGATGTGACGCGACACCTTCCACCGATGGAGAGGGAATCTCCGGCATCAACGAACCAGGAGCGACAAATGCTGGCGGCTTCATCAAAGCGCTGATTCTCCTTCCACCACCGCGATGACTCCAACGATTATCGAGTTATGGGATGTCCTTTAATTTAAGAAATTCCCAAGTTTCTTCTCCTCAGTCTTGAATTTGTGGGTGGTCGTTGCGGAGGATTTGAGAAGGGTTTATCCTTATTTAAATTTTGTTTTAATTATATCCTTATTGTTATAATGCTAACACGGAGGGTGCGGGCCAAACGAACAAGACCCAGACCCGCTGCCACTCCATTTCATGACACGTTCTTCATGTGAATATTTTCAACTCAAAGGAACCGCAAAACTAAGAGGCACACAACTACGGAGGCATACCTAGAGGATTGTAGGCACATTCAGAAGGAAGAACGGACCATCGAAGCTCACACGGTGGCCTATGAAATATTCTCCAACATGGAACCAGTGTCGCGACATCGGAAACCGGTGTCGGCAAATGGTGCTCATCGGCAGCAGAAGAGGGCGGTGCCGCTTGGAGCCGCGACAGACACAAATGGGTGGCCAGAAACCCGATATCTACATTAGTGAGGTGGGGAACCACTGAGAAGAAGTCGCGACATCGAATACGTGGAAGAAAGGGGACCCACACCCCATGGATCCTGCAAACCACATGGTGGAGCCACGTGGGACCACTAATTGAAGAGCTGAACAACTCTTCTTGAGCCGTTTGAGGAGATGGTGGCCACACAACTAGCGAGCCGCTCTAGTGCACCAGGCACCATCACCTTGCGGGTCGCGCCTAGCTGGCGGGCTGGGCTAGTCTGTGGCCCAGCAAGCTAAGCCCGCCATAGCCCAGCCCAACCAGGTTGGCCTAGGACAGTTTGGGATGGGCCGAGTCAGTCTGCCTGGGTCAGACTAGACTCGGACCCAATCATGCCCAGATACGCTCAAATGACCGTAACATGCGAACCAAATTCCTGTTTGAATAACCGTTAGTGGTGTTGACATCCTTAGAGTGAGACAGTCCTTTTGAGATACACTACAAGAGTTTTTAAGAAAGTTGGTGTATGGCCGGGTTGGATTGACTCTGAATCCAACCAGGCCCTCGACACTAAAATGCCAATAAATTACAAACTGGGCATCCGGTTGATGTGTTGTCTGTTGTGTTAGAACCCTTATGACATGATGGATCATGGAGTAAATTATATGTGGGACTTCATGCTGGTTGAAATACAACTGATGGTTTGAGGAGCGGTTTCTCCTAAAGACAATTCTACTATGCGCAAGAATCCTATGACTGGATGAGATGTGAATAATGAAGAGTGATTATGTGTGAATCAAAACCCATCGATTCTGTGTGAATCCACACCCGTAAATTCTATGTGAATCAGCACCCAAAAATTCTATGTGAATCAAAACCCATCGATTCTATGTCAATGATCACCTAGAGATTCTGTGTGAATCAACACTCGATGATTCTGTGTGAATCCACACCCTGCGATTCTTTGTGAATCAGCACCCATCGATTCTATGTAAATCAGCACCCAACAATTCTGTGTGAATCAACACCCTACGATTCTGTGTGAAGCAGCATCTATCGAATCTTTGTGGGTCTTGCAGGGGTTAGTACCTATCGATCCTGTGTGGGTCAGCAATAGTTCCTCTTGATATAGTTTGATGATATAGCCTTACGAATAACCATCTGTACTACTATACTTTTGTTATACCTGGTTTGAGCTGTGCCTTTTTATTTGTGCATTGTGATTGAGATCATGCATTTGGATTTCCTTTGTGGAATTCTGAGAGACCCTCGAGGTTCTTGGGGTCCCTACTGAGTATTGTTATACTCACCCCTATATGGGCTTCATCCACAACTTGTTGTGTCTTATGAAAATGACAGACAACTTTGGTTGGGACTCGGTGAGCTAGGACCTGATGGTGGACGACAGTGAAGGTTGACATGGAGAGTTGTAGAGATGAGTTGTACCAACCCTTTATATATGATTCCCGATGGATGATCTCAAGAGCTATTTTTCTATTTTCAGTTGTAGTTTTATCTTTTCAGTTGGGCTTGTATTCTGGCCCCTTACTTTTAGTACACACTTTTACTATAACAGTTTTACTTCATAGTTTCATTTTGTATCATTCTAGTCTGTGTGTTTGTACAGGTTTAAAGGAAATGCCTTCCTTTTTTAGGGATACGCCTTTTCGGTGCTAGTCGCTAACCACTGGCATATGGAAGGCGGGCTTGGGGAAGTGGTGACACAGGCCCCATGGGACAGTTCATGACAACGTTTTATCATAGGATTCAGTTCTAACGAAGAACTTGGAATCTGATCTTTTTAATGGAGAAATATTGTTAAGTGTTTTGAGTGTGGTTTTCAGTTTGGGGAATCTAGTATTGGTGTGGCGGCTGACGTATCCATACATAAGGACCCTGAATTCTAATTTCGGACTCGGTGCACGAAAACACTGATTGCCTGTGTTTTGGAAATGTTTTTTTCTTTGATATCTTTTGAGTCATCTCACCAGGTATAACATATTCATTGTAGCACACCTATTACTTTTCAAGATTCCACTGCGTGGACAGCCATCCAAGATTCTCGACAGTGTACACAATGACGGCCCACCAAGCTATGAGGATTTAGTGTAGGGCCCTCTTATTATATTGGAACCTTCGGGTGGGGTACCAGCAGCACCACCACTTGGAGGGAAATAATTTCCACCTACCCCACTAGTGAATGATGCACACCAACTGAGCGCATTGTACGAGTTCTAGCGGCAGAGGCCTCCTTAGTTTTTAGGTGAGACAAATCCCAAGGCAACTCAAAACTAGCTGGAGGTTGTGACATGAGTTTTCTACCTAGTTGGGACACCAGCAGAGGAGATGGTGATCCTTGATTCTAGTATTTTACTAGACTTTATAGGAAGATGGTGGAGCATGATTCTCTAGTTTTGTGATCCTTGATTCGAGCGAGTATTATTGGTGGAGAGCTTCTTAGCTGAGCAGACATTGACAGTGAGATCCACTACCGGACGATAGGTAGTCGAGTCATCTGCAACAGGCGGTAGGCTGATGACATAGAGGCCCAAGTGGAGCAGACCTTCCGGAGGGCGATCCCATGATGTAGGGTCAGATGTGTGGAGCTCTCGAGGTAGAGGGGGTTAGCAGGGAAGAAGACTGTGCTTCACGTGTGGCGGGTAGGGCCACATGGCACACAACTTCCCGAAATTCCATACCATCGATCAAAAAAAGGTTTAGGGACCACCGAATAAGAGGTAAATATTAGACAGAGGAGGTCTTTAGGGTGGTAGAAATGGTAGAGGATTAGGTTGTGTAGTAGGTGGGGGTGTATATTTTAGGTTCTATCGCCACCACCAGTAGGTGGTCCACCCTGACCACAGAGAGCAGATGGATAGGGGAAAGCACATCTATAATCAGTAAAGACCTACATCCATGAAACTCCAGAGATGATTAGAGGTAAAATCTATGTCTATTACACCCTAGGTGTAGTACTTATAGACATAGGTTCCAGTAACTCTTTCATTTCGACGACAATCATTCGGAGCTCGGAAATTCTAATGGAGCCGTTGGCTCGATCCTTGAGATTAGAGACTCTTACAGGAGTAGATTCGACGACTACACACTGATGTAGATAGTGTGAGATAACTCCAGGAGGTTAGAGTTTCAGCTAGGATATCCTAGTAGCTGTGTCGATGCCATACAATGTCATCTTGGGTATGGACTGGCTATCCACAGTCCATGATCAAATCGACTGTTTTAGGTGCAAATTATGGTGTTTCCGTGTAGATGGGATTAGTTTTACCTTCACCAGTGTGGAGGAAACCATTACAACATAGGATGGACTACCTCAAAGGAGGGTGAAACTGATTACTCATCAGTTGGCTAGCCTCACCCTCGGAGGAGTTGACGTGAGGAGTACGAGATACCATGTAGTGGTGGATCAGTATAAATATGTCTTTCCTGATGATGTTCTGGGACTACCTCCTCGTAGAGATGTAGACATTCACATCGACCTGTACCCCAGGATGACACCGATATCGTCACCAACATATCAATTGGATCTTGTGGAGCTTCGTGAGTTGAGGGTAAAGTTGGAGGACATGTAGAGGAAGGGGTTCATAAGGCTCAGGGTTTCTCTATGGGCATCCCCAATCTTGTTCGCCAAGAAGGCATATGGGAGTCTATGGCTTTGTGTGAACAATCGACGCCTGAACCAGGTGACCGTGAAGACCATGTATTCTTTGCCGAGGATCAATGATCTCTTTAACTAGTTGAAGGGATATTGATCGTTGTCAAATATAAACATCATATCAGGTTATCATCAGCTCAAGGTATTAGACAAGGACGTACCGAAGACATCATTCAGATGTCAGTATGGACATTAAGAGTTCTTGGTGATGACTTTCGATGTGATCAATGTTCTAGAAGTATTTATGGGGCTCATGAAAATGATCTCGCAGCCATACCTCGATCAATTTTTGGTTGTCTTATTTTATGACATCTTGATATAGTCAGCATCAGAGGAGGAGAATGACATGCACATGCAGATAGTTCTGGATACACTTTGAGAGGACCAAATTTATGAAAATCTCTCTAAGTTCCAGTTCTAAATACAGGAAGTACACTTCCTGGGGAACGTTATCTCGGAGGCTGGAGTCACAGTGGATCCAGAAATGATAGAGGCAGTTCTTTCTTGGGAGCCACCTAGGAGTTTGTTAGAGGTGTGTATTTTCATGGGATTGGCTGGGTACTAACTGAGATTAGTACATGAATTCTCTAGGGTAGAGGCACTTTTGTCAGTGTTGATGAAGAAGGGTAATCCTTTCTTGTGGATATAGAAGTCCCAATAGAGTTTCTAGGAGCTGAGGCAGAGTCTGACGAGTTCCCCCATCTTGAGGCTACCAGAAGAGGGAATTGGGTAAGTAGTCTACTACGACACATCATGGACCAGACTGGGCTGTGTCCTGATGCAAGAGCAATGATGATCATCTACGGCTCATGACAGTTGAGACATAAAGAGTATACCAACATTACCCATGACCTAGAGTTAGAAATAGTGGTCTTTGCACTGCATATGTGGTGACACTACTTGATAGGTGAACATTTTACAGTCTACTATGATCACAAGAGTCTCAAATATATCTTCTCATAGAAGGACCTGAACCTGAGAAAACAATAATGGATAGAGTTCCACTAGGAATATGACTTTGAGATAGTCTATTATCCTGGGAAGGAGAATGTAGTAGTAAACGTACTCAAAAGGAGGTCTAGTCTACAACTTCTGGGTGAGGTGATAGAGAAGCTAGCTGCATTGCAAATATCCTTCTTGGATAGTGATGGAGAATCTTAACTCCAGTAAATGACTATCACTCCAAAACTTCTTTAGTGAGTTCGGGACACACAAATTGGGGACATTGACTGTGAGGCCTGATGTGATCAGATATCCACAGGACAAGAACATGATGGATTTTTTGAAGGTGGGGAGCATGTTGTTCTATTCAGAAGATTCACTATGGTACCAGTGATGTTTCGAGAGGAGGTGTTGAGGGATTTCTATACATCGCCTTTAGCGGTACTTCCTAGAGTGGCGAAGATGTTCCCGGACCTATGACATCAGTACTGGTGGAAAGGGATGAAGAAATTAGTGGAAGAGTTTGTATCCCGATGCCTCACTTGTCAGCAAGTGAAGGCCAAGCATCAAGTACCAGTAGGCTTACCTCAGCCACATGAGGTACCAAAGTGGAAGTGGGATGGTATATCCAAGGACTTCATGACAGGGCTACCACATATGTTGAGGGGCCATGATTCTATCTAGGTGATCTTTGACCGACTCACCAAGTCAACCCACTTCCTACCCATCGGAGAGCAGGGATCAGTAGAGGGATTGGAACACCTCTATGTGGAAGGGATTGTATGACTTCATGGGGTGACATCGATGATCGTCTTAGATCGCAAAAATTTTTTTACATCCCATTTTTGGAAGGGATTGCAGGAGGTATTCGGGACTCAAAAACACTTGAGAACAACCTTTCACCCCAAACTAATGGTCATACGGAGCGGACCATACAGACACTCGAGGACATGCTTTGTTCTTGTGTCCCCAATTTTGGATGCAGTTTGGTGGACCACCTGCCACTAGTTGAGTTCGCATACAAAAACAGTTATCACTCCACCATCGATATTTCTAATTCTGAGGGATTGTATGGATGGCCATGTAGATCACCTCCATGCTGGACAGAACTAGGGGAGTCAGCACTTATGGGTCCAGAGTTGGTACAGGCTACCATAGAGAAGGTGTAGATCATCCTAGAGCGGATGAAGATTGAACAAATTCAGAAGAAGTCTTATGCCGACAGGAGACAGAGACCCATGAATTTTGAGGAGGGAGACCATGTAATCCTATGGGTCTCACCCCGATGAGGATTACATAGGTTTGGATGGTGCGACTAGCTATCTCCGAGGTTCATTGGACATTTCCAGATCCTCAGTAGAGTAGGCGAGGTGGAGTACCCTCTAGATCTTCCCCCACAGATTCACCAAGTGCATAATGTTTTCAACGTGTCACAAATGAGGAGATAAGTGCATGATGCATCACACATTATTGATTGGGGCAAGCTGGACATTGATTATGGGGAAACGTTTGCTAAGTTCTTTTTGGAGATATAAGATTGACAAGAGTGGGTACTTCTTGGGCAATTGATTCCTCTGGTACAAGTTCGTTGGCAGCACGAGAATCTCCAAGAGAGCACATAGGAGTGGGAAGCTCAGATGTGTGTTCAATACCCCCATTGGTTTTCCTAGTTTGTTATTGCTTTCGGGGACAAAGAGCCCTAAGGTGGGGAGAATTTAAAGGCCCAGAAATTCCATGTGATTTTTTATAATTATTTTAGGATTATTACAAGCCTGTGAAATTTTATGGTGATGGATTCCATGGACCGGTGTGTCTAGAATGAATTTATGAACTAATTTTATGGTACATTCTGTAAATGTGAAGGTGTTGTTTTCAATCTTTTAAACCGGTGATCAGAATTAAAATATGAGAGCACCATTGAAATTGCAGCAATGGGATTTGCATAAGAGAATATTCACTTCGACTATAGTAGGTCGAGAGAAAAAGTTAAAATTTAGGCTGTAAAAAAAAATTACAATGTAATTTTATTTCTTTTCCTACAACCTGTTGAGCAGCGATGGCAGTGACCAAAAAGCTGGTCAGACATTTAAATACATGATACTAATTACTCGGTTACTCTTTGGTTGCCTAACCACCCCTAGTGTAATGAATGTGGAACATTAATTATGTCAATTAAGGAATCTCATTAATTCCTCAGTGCATTACTCACCCTTTTCCCTTCAATTTAAATGGGACTTGGGGTAGAGCTTTTGGGATAGATTTACCACGTGAGGAACCGATGGCGAAGTGACTCGACACCTTCCACCGATAGAGACAGAAGCATGGGCGACAACGAACCAGGAGCGACGAACACCAGAGGCTTCATCAAATCACAAATTCTCCTTCCACCACTGTGACGAGTCCAACGATTGTTGAGGTAGGGGTTGTCATTTAATTTAAGAAATTCCCATGTTTCGTACCCTTGTTCTTGAATTTGTGGGTGGTCGTTGTGGGGGATTTGAGTGAGGTTTATCATTATTTTAATGTTATTTAAATTATCTCATGTTTTTTATAAGTCTAACACGGAGGGAGTGGGCCAAATGAACAAGGATCGAACCCTTTTACGCTTCGTTTTTTGAAGCATTCTTCATGGGAAGATTTTCAACTCAATAGAACCTTGAAACCAAGAGGCGTGCAATGACGTCGACATCCCAGGAGGACCATAGACACGTCTAGAAGGAAGAGTGATCCACCCGATTTGTGTATACATTTTCACATACCTTATTGGAAAATAAAAACAAGTTTTTAGCAATTACTTACTTCTTATTTGAAAAATACTTTGATTTTGGTGATCCTGTTCATTTTTAGGAGACTTATGCGCAAATACAAAAAACCGGGGGTGAACTGAGAAAAACATACAAACTACACAGCATGTACTTATACACAATCCATGTACATTCAAACTCAGACATGGATTGACTAGGACAAGTACATTCCCAATTAACCAGAAGCCGGTACATGCCGTGTTCACAGTATAAACGTCATGTACAACCTTTTATAAGTAGTTGGTGGATGAGAAGAAGTCTATACGACCATGTGGCCTGCCAACGGGGACACGCCATGTTCAAATTATAAACACCATGTATACCTTTCTAGAAGTTGTTGGTGGCTGAAAAATGATACTACATGACATGTTAGGTGGAACTACATGCCGTTTATATCTACCTACCAATAGGTGACATGTTCCATGTTAAAGACGACATGTTAGGCCGCCTACTAGTGAAGAAAAGAATGAAAAAAGCGCGTTGACAAAAGTACACGCCGTGTACTATTGACACACCACATGTAGTTATATTTCCTATAAATAGAGGCCTTGGCCTTCAGTTATAAAGATGAGAGTGTGTGGAAAGGAAGGGTTGAAAGTCTGAAGGAAAGAAGATTTGTTGCCATACTACCATAATTCTACCATTTACCGAAGAATAACTCCATCCTCGAAGTTTCAAGTGTGATAATATTAAGTATCATGGGTTTTTTGTTTATCTTTTACTCTATGTGTAACTATATAACCAGGGTGTTGGGGTTGTGGGAGATGACGAGTTTTAATTTAAATTAGTTGTTATGAATGTGTTTGTTAAATAATCTTCCTCTTATTCTTCTTAATACACTTCATCTTATCCATGAAAATTATGAACCAAACCAAGGGCAGAATTTTCAGGGATTCAAAAGTAGAATAATGATGAATATTTTCATGATCATTGGAAGTATTTGTTGACTCAAAATGGACTAATCCAAATAAAGAACTATAAAATACTAACTACTAGACCAAGGAGTTAGTTTCTCCAGCTCTAAATATAATTTTACCAGACCAAGGAAACTTTATTACAAATTTAAATCCAGAGTGTTGGGTTATTATGAACAACATAACCTCATAAGCAATTTGATTTAATAATAAACCTCTCATAAATCCACAACCCCAAAAAATTTCACTTTTTATTTTCATAAACACCAATTTTCCTGTATTTTATTTTATTCATTAATTAATTTATTAAAGAAACTTAAAACCAGTTATTCTGTTTATCCAAAAAACAAAAATCGACTCTAAATTTAGCACACTTCACTAAGACAAAAATACAAACTAAATAAGAAAATACAATAATAACTTCTTTTTACCTGTGGGTTGTCCCCTTACTGGTACTATACTCATTAGGGTAAAAATAATTTGGGACACTGATAAAATACCATCAATGAAATGAATGACCAAATTTTGGTGCTGTTTCTTGGGAAAAGTGAAAAGTTAATTTTTTTCTTGTTTTTATTAAGTTTGTATAAACTTTTTGTGACACAAAATTCCTGAAAAATTTCATTTCTAATCTTATTTTTATTTATCTTTATTTTTCCTCATTTTCACTTGGTGTGTTTCATATTGTGCAGGTCTTTAGGTGTATGAGCGGCTACCTCAGAGGTTCCAAGAATAATGAGTCGTTGAAGTTTTTCCAAACTGACCTAGAGATCGAACAAATGATTTTGAGGTGCCAATGAGCACTCATGGCCAAGCCCAACCAAAACAATCCCATGGCACAAAACGAGGAAGGAAATCCAGCTGTTGTCCAAGGAGATGGACATCCACAAGGACCTGATGAAAACCCGAACCAGCAAGCTCCACTTGCTCTAGGGTATGGCCCACAACAGCTCAAACCGTTTCAACTGAAGCAGAGGCCATTTTTACGCCTAGGTCAGGGGTCGTACTATGCCCCTAAGGAACAACAATACATGCCGGCTCCACTCCCTCAGCAACCACCTCCACACTATACTCTCATGGAGTATGGATTACCATCTATCCATGGAGATGACATGGGCATCGTCTGTCCACTGGTGCAGGCCCAACACTTCAAGATCAAGCCTGCTATCATGTAGTTGAACCAAAAAATCATTTAGTTTGGTGGATTTCCCAATAAGGACCCTAATGCCCATATATCCAATTTTCGGGTGGTCTGCGACACGTTATGCTACCATAGAGTTTCCACGGATGCCATTTTTCTTCACCTCTTCCCCTTCTCTCAATGGGATAAGGCGAAAGACTGGATCAAAGGATTGACGCAATGATCCTTCCTCACCTGGGAGGAACTAGCCCAAGCATTCCTGTCTAAATACTTCCCACCTTTGAATATGGTGAATCTACGGAATGAAATACATAACTTCCAACAGTATGACATGGAGTCATTGTATGAATCATGGGAGCGCTTCATGTAGTTGTTGTGAAAATTCCCACACCATGGACTTACACTTTGGATGAAAGTCAAAAACTTCTTCAGAGGAATGAAAAAAAATACGAAGTCCGTGGTAGATACTGCTGCTGGAGGTAAAGTAATGAGGAAATCCCCTGAAGAGATTTTCGAACTACTGGAAGACATGTCTTCCAATAGCTTCCTGTGGAATTCTAATAGGGGTACACAGAAACGAGGTATGCATATCATTGATGCTACTACTATGCTTTCTTCCCAGTTGGAAATTGTTTTCCAAAAGATCGATGCGCGCAATCTGATGGGCGTAACCCAACTACATGAGGCAAACCATCTGGCGTGTAGCGAATGTGGTATTCACCACATCATGGGAGAATGATCGGGCTCTACTGGAGGTCCTTCAAAAAGAAAGGTGAGTTATTTTTCCCAAAACCAAGGGCCAAACAAGTACTAGCAGTATCAGAACCTGTCATGGAGTGATCAACAGAACATAGGTTGGGGCCAACAATAGCAGAATCTTCCGCCCCAGTGACCACCCGACTACAACCAGCTTCCATTTCCAAAACTGTACCCAAGGCAGAAACAACCCCAACATGGCTCTTATCAGTAGCAAGGGTATCAAAACCCTTTCCCACAATAACGACGATAGCCACCACCTCTACCATCTCAACAGCCATCTCAGCTGGAGAACACCTCAAGGTTATAGGATCTCATGACCAAATTTATATATACTACTAAAACTAGATTTCAGAATCAAGAGGCTTATATTCGAGGCCTGGAGAACCATATTGGTCAACTAGAAAACCAACTCACAGGAAGGAAACCTGGTACACTATCGGGTAACACTGAGAAGAACCCGAGGGAGGAAGCCCATGCCATCATGCTACAAAGTGGAAAGGAGATACCACAGAAGAAACCAACACAGCTAGGTGCACCCACACCCCCTATTGATGAATAAGGAACAAATACAAATCCCTCATCATCCAAAATCCCATGGAAGGAGGTTTCAATGAATAAAGCTATGGAGGTTGTCAAACCCTTCGAGCCCTCCTTACCTTTACCAGAGAGAATGAAGCAGATAATGTTGGACTGCCATTCATAAAATTCATGGACGTGTTAAAGAAGCTGCACATAAATATTCCATTTGTAGAGTCACTGAAATAGGTGCCCACTTATGCCAAATTATTGAAGGAAATCATCTCCAACAGAAGAAAGATAAAGGATCTGGGCACCATTTCCCTAACCAAGGAGTGTTCTGCAGTCGTCCAGCACTCGATTCCTCCCAAACACCAGGTTCTAGGTAGCTTCACTATTCCATGAACTATTGGACCATGTGAGTTTTGGAAGGCCATATACTATTTAGGGGATAGTGTCAACTTCCTGCCCCTTGGAGTTTGTAAGAATCTAGGGATCAACGATTTGAAGCCTAACCGAGTATCTCTTCAACATGCTGACTGATCCATCAGACATAAAAAGGGGATACAGGAGGACGTACTGGTCAAGGTGGGTAGGCTAATCCTCCATGTAGATTTCATCATCATTGACATGGTAGATGACCAGGAGGAACCTCTCATTTTGGGAAGGCCTTTCTTGGAAACCAGGAAGGTACTGATCAACACGCACCAAGGGGAGATAATTTTCCAGGTAGGAGACGAGAGGGTATCCTAAAATGTCCTCAAGGCCATCAAGCATGCATCATTGCCCGAGCATGATGAATTTTATGCAGTAACCACCATGGATGATCACTTGAGCGGCAAAGGGGATGATCTGGTATGTTCTTTTACATCAGATAACTTTATCATTCTAGACATTCTAGTTGTAGAAGCGCCAGAGGACTTCCAATTCCTAGAAGGCCAGGGCAGCCACTATTGGAAACGTGCAGTTATTCCTAATAGTCTAGAATGGGAAATGGTTCCACCACATGTACCTTTGATTATAAAGGCATCTAAACTAGAACTGATGCCTCTCGTGTCTTCTATAAAGTACGGGTATTTGGGAGACCATAAATTTTTCATGTAATACTTAGAGCAGAACTGTCACAAAAGTTGGAAGACGAACTTCTACATATTTTAAAACAGAGGAAGCATGCTATTGGGTGGATAGTTGCTGATTTGAAGGGCATAAACCCTACCATTTGTACCCATAAGGTGCTTCTTGAAGAAGGTTCCAAGCAATCTCAGAAACCACAGTGGTGCCTGAATCCCCTCATGAAGGAAGTTCTAATGAAGGAGGTAATTAAATTGTTGGATGTAGGAATCATCTATCCCATCTCAGATAGTCCTTGTGTGAGTTCTCTATAAGTGGGACCCAAAAATGGAGGTACCACTGTGATCTAAAATGATAAGAATGATCTCATCCACACTCGCACTGTCACAGGATAGAGAGTCTGTGTGGATTATATGAAGCTGAATGACTCCACAAGAAAAGATCATTTCCCACTCTCTTCACGGATCAGATGAAAGAGAAACTAGTAGGGAACAAATTTTATTGCTTCCTCGAAGACTATTCAGACAATGACCAGATTTCCATTGCTCTAGAGGATCAGGAGAAGAGCACATTTACTTATCCCTACGGTATGTTTTCTTACCGAAGAATGTATTTTGGAATGTGCAACGCCCCCACCAACTTCCATCATTGTATGCTGGCTATCTTCCATGACATGGTGGAAAAAATACTGGAGGTATTCATGGATTACTTTTCTGTTTACGGAAAATATTTCACCACTTGTTTGTGGCACATGGAGCTAGTTTTGGAAAGATGTGAAAACAGTAACCTGGTTTTGAATTTTGAAAAGTGTCATTTCATGGTGAAAATTGGCATTTTCCTTGGAAAAAAATATTAGAAAATGGGATAGAGGTGAACCAGATGAAGATAGAAGTCATTTCACGACTTCCTATTCCGATATCTATCAGAGCCATCTGTAGCTTCCTTCAGAATTCCGGTTTTTATAGGCGGTTTGTCCGTGAATTTTCAAAAATAGTCTATCCCATCACCAATATTATGACCAAGGATGTCATATTTGAGTTCGATGATACATGAACCATAGATTTTGATCACATGAAGCAACGCCAGGTGGAATCTCCAGTGATGATTTCTCCCAACTGGGAGGAACAATTTGAAGTGATGTGCGATGCCAGAGACTACACAGTATGAGCAGTCTTGGGCCAGTGACATGAACTAATTTTCCGACCTATCTATTATTCTAGTAGGATGCTCAATGAGGCACATATCAACTACACCACCATAGGAAAGGAGATGTTGGAAGTGGTGTTTTCATTTGACAGGTTCTATTCTTACTTTGTTCTATCTAAAGTTATTGTTTATACTGACCATGTAGCACTAAAGTACCTACTAAACAAGAAAGATGGGAACCCCGATTGATCTGCTTACTGCTCCTCCTACAAGAATTTGATCTGGAGATTAGAGACAACAAAGGGAGAAAGAATTTTGTTGGTGATCATCTCTCCCGTCTGGAGCTACCTCATTTGGAGAAGGAGGATGATCAAGAGATCAGGGAGGATTTCCATGATGAGAACCTCTTTTAAATAACTAAAACACCTAGACCTTGGTATGATTAAATTGCTAATTTTTTTGGTTACAGGTGCCGTTCACCCCGACCTATCCTTCCAGAAAAGGAAGAGGTTTCTTTTTGATGTTAAGAGGCACTTCTGGGAAGATCCTCTTCTGTTCCGATCTTGTGGAGATTGGGTGATCCATCGTTGCATCCCCAAAAATGAAGTTCATGATGTCCTGAAATTTTGTCACACCTCACCAATTAGGGGACATTATGGCCCTGACCGTATGATTGCAAAGATCCTGAAATCTGGGTATTTCTGGCCCACCATGATTAAAGATGCCTAGGCCTTTGTTTCCTACTGCAATCGATTCCAGAGGACTGGTAATATGGGACGTAGAGCTGAGATTCCCTATCACCCCATCCTAGAGGTTGAAAATTTTAACATATGGGGAATAAATTTCATGGGACCCTTTTTACCATATTTTAGGAACACATACATCCTGGTCTGCATTGACTACGTCTCCAAGTGGGTGGAATCTATTGCTACAACTCACGACACGACCAAGGTAGTCATGAGATTTTTAAAGAAATACATTTTTACCAGGTTCAGAGTTCCCCAAGTACTGATTACTGACAGAGGGACCCACTTCGACAACACACTAATGAGAGGAATACTGTAAAAGTATAGAGTAAAGCATCATATGGGGACGCCATATCATCCCCAATCTAGTAGACATGTGGATCTCTCCAACCATGAGCTCAAGAAGATCCTGGAGAAAACAGTCAACACTTTGAGGAAAGAATGGTCTATGAAGTTAGACAATTCTTTGTGGTCATATCATACTGCTTTAAAAAGACCACTGGGAATGTACAAATTCCGCCTCATCTATGGTAATTCATGCCATCAGCCATTAGAATTGGAGCATAAAGCATACTGGGATGTCAAGGCCCTAAATTTTGATTTGAAGGCAGCTGAAGAGAAGAAAACGTTCCAACTGTCGGAACTTGATGAAATCAGATTAGAGGTGTGTGAGTATGCCAAGCTATACAAGGAGAAGATGAGAGAAATTCATGACTGGATGATTTCAAGAAATTATTTTCAACCCAGTGATCAGTTACTTCTCTTTAACTCTCATCTTTGATTATTTCTAGGGAATTTGAAGTCACGATGGTCAGGACCATTTCAAGTTATACACGTATTCCATCATGGAGTGGTGGAAATTTTTGGAGAGGATGGTCAACCATTCAAGGTGAACAAACAACTGTTTAAAGATTACCATCACATGGACGACACATTTGGAACATTTTCCACCATATATCTTAGGTCAACAAAGGTAAGTAGGTCGAGAAAACGACCTAAAACAAAGGCGCTTCCTGGGCGGCAACCCAGTGGATACACGCCATGTACCACCTATATACATGGCATGCACTTATTACTTTTCCTTTAACTTCAAACTATTATAAATATTAATATTAAAAAAATTAATAAACAAGGATGATACCGATGCCGATGGTAAGCTCACTGGAGTTTATCCGAGCCATCACCAGTTCGAATCTCTCCCAACCTACCTTCGACACGGGGTTCCTCCTTTTTCTCCATGTGTTTTCTTACACGACGTGTGTGGTAGTTATATATATATATATATATATGTTTATAAGAAAACCCATGGTGGGGATGGATTGGTTGGCCAGGATCATAACCCGGATTCAAAATACCCAGGTTCGAGTCCTGACAACCCCCCCATTTACATCATTTGTCCTTTTTAATAAACCCACACAACGTGTCGTTCGATATACGTCATGTGTGCCATGTTTTACTTCTAAAACTGAAAATATTATTCATAGAAAGAAATTCATGCTGGTGAAGTTGGAAAATTGGAAGAGTCTCAACCCTGGATCCGAAAGAACCAGGTTCAAACTTGACTAATCTCCCTACTTTATCCCTTTTTTCCTAATTAAAAACCATGCGCCATGAATTTACTTTCTTCCCGTGAGGTATAGGCCCATTTAATTTAAATATATTTAAATATTTAATAGGATAAGTAGTACAACCTTTTCTCCAGTGGTTGAGGACTTCTGTTCGGAAAGACCGATCACCAGTTCGAACCATGCCCCAGGCATCAGATCAAGGGTTGTACTTATCTTTTTCCAATTTTTGAACAAACAACATTTATTTCCCAATAAATTATGTGTATATTTATATTTTTAATAAATTATGTATATATAAATATATCTATTTTTATTATTTTAATTATTAATATTAATTTTTATATAGTTTACTATAATAATTATATATCTGTTTCTATATATATATATATTGAAAAATGGGATACATAGTGTGTAGTCTATTATAAAAATCATTTACCTCGGCTATAAAAGTCGCAGACAACCCGACTTCAGCCCGTGTTTCACATAGCTCTTCCCTCTCCTCGTTTCTTCTCACGTACGACACCCGAACTCCCCTTCCCACATATGCTGATTTAGGGAGTTTTACCTTCTGATTTCTACTGCATTTTGATCCTCGGTCTAGGTATGCCCTTCTACACCCTTTATTTCATGTCTCCATAAGAGTTTAGGGTGATTTGTGGATCAGATGACCGTTCGGATTCCGTGATTCACAAGCACGAATTGAAGAACACATGTCTTGTACTTCTGTACATGGTCACACACTGAATGCTTCAAGATTTGAAAATACAAAGTGTGTATGTTTGGTACACATCATGTACCAGCCCCCATAATGCCCAGGTATCTTTTGTACACGACCTCACACACCATGTTCACGTACACGGTGTGTCTGTTCGGTACACGCCGTGTCTACCATTTCTATTGGCCAGCCCATGTGTAGCAATTCACACGGCCATTTACCCTTTGTTCTTGAACATGCCGTCTGGTCCTTGCACACGGTGTGTCCTATGTTTTTAGTTCTGCTAGACAGCGGCCTTGTCTTTACTACTACATGATCATGACCACTTTACATGAACACGAAGTGTATGTTCGGTACACATTGTGTATCCTTCCCTGGTCTATCCCCTGCCCCCTCAACGTGACTATCCAGAGAACACGAGATGCTAATCCTCTTTCACTACACACCGTGTACTCTATATGTACATGCCATATACTTTTTATTTTTCAATTTTCTCACATTTTCATTGTTTCTCTTTTATTTTCCTTTTCTTTTGTTTTGTTTTTTTCTAGGGTATGGAAGATAGAGATCCTTCCCATGGGAAGCGGCCTGCCTCCACCACTGAGGGAGAGATGCCCATATTTCGTCGGATCTGACTCTGGCCTGCGACATCACCAAATCCGGACTCTCCGGTGTACCAGATCCCTCCGTTGTCCATCCTTGCACCACTCACTACCTTAGCTAAGGATGGTCCTAGAACCGCTGTACCTCCACAATTTAGCACTAAGCCTCCGAGCACTACCCTTTCTTCCCCCAGCTACCACTCCACCTGATCTATCCTGATACGCAGCTGGTCCATCATCGACCACCCCATCCAGAAACCCTCCATCTACTGCAGCCACTTCGCCCCCAAAGCTATCTCTCGCTGCTGCACCTCCACCTGGGCTGGGCCCTGCAGGTGTTGCTTACCCTGGAATGGTGTTCCCGACCACTGATTTAGCGCCTGACAGGGTCCAGTGCTTCTCTCGCCGTTTGATCCCATTGAGTAGCTGCTATATTGACCGTAATGTCCCTAAGCAGCTGGGTATCTGGGGAAAGTTAGAGGATCTCTTTGGATGCACTCCATTACTCACGATCTTACAGGTAAGAAATCCTATTTTTAGTGATTTATTTTTGGATTTTGTTACTTCCTTTGAGTTTGACAAAGTTGAGTATCGGGAGAAACCTCGTTATGCGGTCCCAGTGGTCTAGTTCCAGCTTGGCGACATACCATTTTCCCTTACCATGACGGAGTTCAGCCGAGGGTGCTGTTTCTATCCTCATCACATCACCCCACCCTCTTTCTCCACCATGACCCGACCCGAGTGCTCTAAGATCATTGCTATGTGGAGGGAGATTGCTGGGCCTGACCACCGCTATAAACCTACTTCCCAAAAGAGTACCTTTATAGCTGACCCTATCCTTCGCTTCACCCACCGGTGCTTCAATGCCATCCTTTTCCCCCGCCATGAGGATATGGGGGTCATGACTAGTCGTGACATGGATATCCTCACCTGTGTCATCTAGAAGAACTACCCAGACCTCCCTTACCTTACCGCCTCCTATTTTCATGAAATGTTTACCGGCCGTCAGGAAAATATGAACATTGGTTTCCATGCTATCCGCCTTTCCCACCACCTCGGGGTTTTTTAGGCTTCTCTTCCCCATGACCTGTTAGGTTCCCCCCAGCAGATAGACTATCTCATGCTTATTCACATGGGATTGGTCCGGAAGCATGGGGTGCTTATGTCCTTCCCCAGGCAACACCTCGACCACCTACTGGCCCTCCTACCCCCACCGATGCACTTGATCCTCCTTCTCCAACCCTTCCAGATTCCCCACCCCACCCCTTATTCTGACCCCACTTCTTATGGACCACCTTCTTCTATTCCACCTACCCACCCCTACATCTGCACCCTCGGTCGATCTCTCATTTTCCTTCTACCTAACCTCAATGGAGCAACACTTGGTTCGTCTAGATCGACGTCAGGACCAGCTATTGCAGATGTTGGGGCTTCTTCTTCAGCATCATGGTATTCCACTACCCCCACCACCTACCTCTACCTCGGTTCCTAACCTTTCTTCAGCAGCACCACCACCTTTTACTGCACATGACACAAATTCCATTCTCCTATCCACTATGGGCCTAGCCACTTCTACTACAGCCGCCACCACTGCTTCCAGTCCAGGGAGTGATGCCGAGATTCCTATTCTGAGTCCATCTCCTACTACTCCTATATCTATGGATTCTTTTCTGAGTGTAGATTCCGAGCCTCCAGTTTCCATGGCTCAAGATCCTTCTCTACTGGCTATTTCTGTACCGGAATATGTATCTTCTGAGGTGACCCCCTGACTAGTTTTTGGACACATGTTTTTTCATTATATATATATTTTTCATATCTTTTGCCTATGTATGTTGTTTATGCTTGCAATGTTATCTCTCCACGACCATCACAGGTCTTTTGGCATGCTATGGACTATCCTTATCCATCACTTCTCCTCTTTCTACGCCTAGAAATGAGGGGAGTATTGATTTTCAAATTTTTTCCATTATTTACTTTTCTTCCTTAATTCACTTATATCCTTACTTCCCCTAGTTCTGGTCCACTATTGTGTCCCAAAATTCCCTTATTCAATTTCTATGGCACTTGGGGGACCATGTGTGATATTATGTATGGGGGGCGTCTCTCGACCACTTTAGTATTTTCCCTTATCATCATTCTAGGAGAAATCACTATTGGAAGATATATTTGAAAATTTGAAGACATTTTGGTTAATCATATTTCTAAATAATAAAGTTGAAAGTGGGAATTTTTTAAAATTTTCATGATTATTTTTGTTTTAAATGGTTTTAAAATGATTGATAATATTGTTTAAATTACAACTTGTAATCCTTGGATAATTACATCAGTTAGACTAATCGTTTATATGAAATTCATGACCTGATTGTCTATTTATTTGTTTTCCCACTCCTAATAGGTATTCTAAACCCTTTGTCGTATTCTTCATAATATCTTATTTCTTGACCGATTCTTAGGATATACATAACTACCAGTATTTGAAATTTTTCTTTTTTGAAACATGAATAATTTTTTAATTACATTAAAATGATTGAGGCATTAGATTGTTTAAACCCCTTTATCTTGAGACCTACCCTATATCTTATCTTCGTGAAGCCCCTAGAAACCATGAATAACCTTTTTAGGAAGCCATATTACAAGAACATTTTCCATCCTACCCTAATTAATTTATGGTTTTTCATGATTAATCACCGGAGCTTAAAAGAAGGGATTGGAAACACATAGCACACTGTTTTGAATTGTCAAGAAAATAAGTAATGGTGAGAGCCTCTTGATTACTTGGGGAAAAAATGGTTCCAAACCTCTATTTGTGGAAATTATAAAAGGATCCATTTGTTCTATTAAAAAAATGTTATAGACAATGAGACCTTATACTCACTTGCTGGTTTGTAAACCCTACCCAACTAAAGGAGCTGATGGTGATGAGATCATTTGATAGAGTTTTTTGAGGACGCTTTTTTACATTGATCTTAGCTTTGAATATCATGCACTATTATTTTTGAATATAGCCTCATTTTTCAAGGCTCAGATTTATTTTTCACATATTTTATCTACCAACCTTTAGCCATATAAAAATCTAATCCTCATTGAAAAGTCCTCATAATTTATTTAAATCAATTTTATGAAGTAGAGAACTAGATTTCTTGCAAATCTATGGATAGAGTGTATATATATTTGATTGAGGATAACTTTAATTTAAAATATCTTGAGTGTTGAGTATATTATTGGTGAGGTAGATCATCAAGTGGGCTACTTATTTTTGAAAGGTTGAAACTTGTGTTTAAAGGAGGATGAAAGTAGTTAATTGAATTGTATATGAGGCATTATTAGAATATCTCCTTAATTGAAACCGTTTTTTAGCTTTTTAGAATTATCTCTTGTGACTTATTATGTACATTTATGATTGACTGAACTACTTCCCTTTAAAATATAGACTTTTTTAAGTGAATGTTGCGAATTTATTGAGGATAAGAAAATGAGTAAGTATGGGGGAGTTTGATGCACCTGATTTGTGTATACATTTTCACATACCTTATTGAAAAATAAGAAAATTTTTTCAGCAATTACTTACTGATTAGTGAACAAATACATTGATTTTGTTGATCTTGTTAATTTTCCGGAGACTTATGTACAAATACAGAAAATGGGGGTGAACTGAGCAAAATTTAAAAATTACATGATGTGTACTTATACACATGCCAAGTACATTAATACTCAGACACAGATTGACCAGGACAAGTACATGACCAAGTAACTAGAAGCCGGTACATGATGTGTTCACTATATACACGCTGTGTACACCCTTCAAGAAGTAGTTGGCAGATGAGAAGATGTATACACACCCATGTGGCTGGTTGACAAGGACATGCCATGTTCAACCTATACACGCCATTTATACCTTTCTAGAAGTGATTGGTGGCTGAAAAATGAGACTACAAGCCATGTATGGTAGTGAAACACGCCGTGTATATCCACCTACCAGGATGCACCGTGTTCCAAGTCAAAGACAACGTGTTATTACTCCTACCAATGATGAAAACAATGAAAAAAGCATGTTGACAAAAGTACACGCCATGTACTTTTGACAGACACCATGTTGTATTATTTCCTATAAATAGAGTCCTTGGCCTTCGGTTTAGAAGAGAATAGTGTGTGGAAATGAAGGGTTTAAGGTCTGAAGGAAAGAAGCTCTGATGCCATACTACCGTCATTCTACAGTCTACCAAAGAATCACTCCCTCCTCGATGTTTCAAGCATGATCACATCAGGTATCAAGGGTTTTGTTTATCTTTTCTTCTATGTATAACTAAATACCCAGTGTGTAGTGGTTGTGGGAGATGATGAGTTGTAATTTAAATTAGTTGTTATGAATGTGTTTTTTATATTAACTTCCTCTTATTTTTCTTAAATCACGTCATCTTATCACTAAAAATTCTGAAGTAGACCAAGGGAAAAATTTTCAGGGATTCAACAGTAGAATAACAATGAATATTTTCATAATCATTGGAAGCATTCGTTGACTCAAAATGGACTAATCCAAATAAAGAACTTTAAAACAATAACTACCGGACCAAGGAGTTAGTTTCTGTAACTCTAAATATAAGTTTACCGGACCAAGGAAACTTTATTACAAATTTAAATCTAGAGTGTTGGGTTATTATGAACAACACAACCTCATAAGCAATTTGATTTAATAATCAACCTGTCATAAATCCACAACCCCAACACATTTCTCTATTTATTTGCATCAAAACCAATTTCCCCGTATTTTCCTTTATTCATTAAGTAATTTATTAATGAAACATAAAACCAGTTATTATTTTTATCCAAACAACAAAAATTGACTCTAAATTTAGCACACTTCACCAGAATAAAAATTCAAACTAAATAAGCAAAGAAAAAAATAACTTCTTTTTTCCTGTGGATTGACCCCTTACAGGTACTATACTCATTTGGGTAAAAATAATTTAGGACACTGATAACATAACTTTGGTGAAACAAATGACCAAAGTGCGGACCAACGAATCTCACTCGGTGGCCCGTGAAAGATTTTCCGGTGTAGCACTGAAACGATGACCAATGCTGACGACGGCCAGCGCTCACCGGCCGCTGAAGAGGGCAGTGTTTCTTAGCACTGAGGCAGACTCAAAGGGGAAACTGAATACCGGTCGACCACGTTAGTGAGGCGGTGCGCCATTGCATGCTTCGAAGAAGGATCGATGACATCGAAGCCACGACAGAAGGGGGACCCACGCGCCACGGGTCCCGCGGACCATGTGGTGGTGCCACATGGTACCACTAATTGAAGATCCAATTAGATCTTCTTGATGCATTTGGGGAGCTGGTGGCCACCCGTTTAGCGAGCCTCACCAGCGCACTGGGCCGCGTCTCTAGGTGGGTTGTGCCTATCCGGCTAGCCGGGTCGGTCTGCTGCTTAGCGAGCCAAGCCCAATTGTACCGGGTCAGACCCACACTGGGTCAGGTCTAAAAAAACCAGGTCAAGTCATCCCAGGACGGGTCGGGGCGGGTCAGTCTGACTGGGTCAGACTGGACCGTGTCCTATTCGGGCCCAGATACGGTCAAATGACCATAACTTGCAAAGCAGACGTTCGTTTTCCAAACCATTAGCGTCATTAGGATCCTTGGAGCGAGAAGGTCCTTTTGAGATACTCTACAAGAGTTTTGGAGAAATTTGGTTTAAATCCGGGTTAGATCAACTCTGAATCCAAACGGCCCCTCGGCACTAAAATTCCTATAACTTACAGACCGAGTGTCCGGTTGACACATCATCTATTTCATTGTAAACCTTATGAAATGAACAATCACGGGGTAAATTATATGTGGGAATTCGTACCGTTTGAAATATGACTGATGGATTGAGGATCATTTTCTCCCAGAGACAAGCGTACTATGATAAGGAATCCTCTGAGTCATTGAGACATGAAGAATAAAGAGCGATTCTGTGTGAATCAGTACCCAGTGCTTCTGTGTGAATCAACATCCAATGATTCTCTATGAATCAGCACCCAACGATTCTGTGTGAATCAGCACCCAGTGATTCTGTGTGAATCAGCTCCTAGGGATTCTGTGTGAATTATCACCTAGTGATTTTGTGTGAATCAACACCTAAAGATTCTGTGTGAATTTGAATCCCACGATTCAGTGTGAATCAGAACCCACTGATTATGTGCGAATTAACACCTATCAATCCAATGTGTGTATTGTGGGAGTTAGTACCTATAGATCCTGTATGGTCACCAGAATTGCCTCTTGATAGAGTAATATGATCTAGACTTATGACTAATCATTTTTACTACTGTACTTTTGTTATACCTGGTTTGAGCTGTGTCTTTTTTCATTGTGCCTTGTGATTGAGATCATGCTTGTGGTTTTCCTTTGTGGAATTCTGAGAGACCCTCAGGGGTCTTGGGGTCTCTACTGAGTATTGTTATACTCACCCATACATGGGCTTCACCCTTACCTTGTTATGTCTTGGGAAAATGATGAACATCTTTGACTGGGACTCATAGAGCTAGGACTTGATGATGGACAACGGTGACAGTTAACGTGGAGAGCTATGGAGATGATCTGTACCTACCCTTCAGGTAGGATTCCTGGTGGACAATCTCATGAGTTGTTTTTCAATTTTCATTTGTAGTTGTATCTTTTTAGTCGTGCTTTTATTCCGTCCTATTAATTTTAATACACAATTTTACTATAGCTGTTTTACTTCGTGGATGCATCTTGTTTTGTTCTAGTCTGTCTGTTTATACAGGTTTAAAGGCAATTCCTTTCTATTTTAAGGATATTCCTTTCTAGTGCTAGTCGCCAACCCCTGGCCTATGGATGGTGGGCTTGGGGTAGTCACAGCACGGGCCTCGGGGGACGGGTTGTAAAAATCCTCCCTATATAATTGCACCTCAATGAAGAACTCCTCTAGGGTTTTCTCTCAAGATTGAAATAATCTCCTCTTCCACCATTCTTCTATTAAGCCAAATTGATCGAGAGATGATCTCTCTATACTGAATAGATCATGGTGGTAGTCAAGGAAGTGATACAAGAGGATTGGTACTACCATGAAAACACTTAGAGTACCATCATTAGTGTTTTGAGATCAAAGTAGCACATGTGGATCAATGATATAGGGGATCTACTTTGGGTCCTAATCAGAGAAATGAAAGTGAAACTGATTGGTTCATAGATAATCAACATCTGCATCAATGAAATAACTCAACACTAAGGTATTTATTCTTTTTATTAAATTAATAATAAATTTAATGTGAAAATATCCACTCTAAGTTCTTATATTAGTTTTCAATATTAGTTAGAAAATTCTCTTAGTTATGACGTTCACTATCATGTACATTGGATATTATTCATCTAATCCAAAAAAATCCAAATTTTACTTCAACCTAATTACTGAATTTTTTGTTTCTAGAAACCTACACCTTTTTTAACAAAATTAAAATTAAAATTTATAATTATTTATTAACTGTTGATCATTATAATAATTTATCTTTAGTTTTTTTATTTAGATAAATTAGTTCATTATATCAAAACGTCGAGATTTATTCTTCTTATTCTTATTCATTCAAATTCATATAATCAACAATGGATTAATAAGACATTAATAACATATGAATAACACATATGATGGTGACACCTAGTTTACAAGGATTCACGTTGAATTTTTTTGATAAAACTCGTGTAACACTATATTATATAGTGGACATTTAGTCAATAAAAAAATTAATTTATTAATAAATACCAACATGGTATATAATTAATACAAATGCGATATGTAAGTATTTAATACACATGAAATGTGTAAGTAATTCGAAAAATGTGGTGGTCGTGTATTTAATACACATGTGATGTGCTTATTTAATCCATGGATGAATTGTGTAATTAATAAAGATATAATAAATTTTACTACACATGATACGATGTTCATGTAATTTTTACACACATAGTGTATTTAATACACATAAAGTGTGGGAAATACCAACCATTTAATCCCACATATGCACAAGTAATTTAATTTATTCACATGTGGTGTAATTTATAGAGTGTGTAATTAATTCACATGTGATGTGTCATTAATTCACATGCAGTGTGTAATTAATTCACATGCAATGTATAATTACTTAATATAAAAGGTAAATAATTAATTTACACAGTGTACATAATTTACCTATGATGTAGGCAATTTATTTACATGTGGTGTAATTAATTCACATATGGTGTAAATAATTCACATGTAGTGTATTATTAATACATATATAGGGTGTTTAATATATATAGTTTGACTAATTTATTCCCATTTATGTAGAGTAAACAATTAGATAGGTTGTACTAACATAAATTAATTTATTTGAAATGAAATTTTATTTTACCATTAAACCTTATAAATATATGTTTGTGTGAAATTTATTGATTGTACATTTTTTTTGGTTGGTTTTATAAAATTTTAATTTTTTTTTTCAAATTTTGGAAGAATAAGATATGCATAGTAATCACACACCATGTACTCCCCGTGCTTCAAAAAAATTATTTTATATATAACACAACATGTGTATATGATTATTTTATTAGTAATGCACTCCAAGAAATAACATAAAACACCATGTATGGTACATGTTGTTTTAGTGCACATTACATGATAAGGACTATGCTAGGTATTTCTGGTGCTTACAGACCTCAGGAACACATCGTGTTCTAAATTAATTTTAAGTAGAATTATTTTATTTTATTTGTATAAAATTATGTTAGATTGGAATCCCCATGAATTTTTGATGGGTAATAATGATAAAATGAATCCATGGTTTAATTAATTAACTAATTTGACTAATTTTTGTGTTTCATCATAATTAATAATGAATCAAAATCATTGTTAGAAAGTTATTTTAAATTTATATTAGTTGCATGCATGGATGATAAAGATTCTATATGGACCCGTGTATGTGTTTTTTTTCTTTTAATTCAATTATTTAAAATTTTTTATGAAATTATTATTATTAAATTAAAATAATTTCATTCGAGTCATCCCTTTCACTTTATTATTTTTTGAGTATGCATGACCATGATTTATTTTGTGAAAACCCACCTTTTGGTACCATTCACCTACCTGTGATGTAAATTCATTACATGGATGGATCTCCTAGGTGAATAGAGTTGTATCAAGATGGATTCGAGGTGAAACCAAGAAAAATAGATACAAGTGATAGAGTTGGAAAGAATTAACTCGATCCCACTCCAAATCAAGGAGTTTTTCTTTCCCATAGTGTCAATGGTTTGTTTATTTCCTACAAAATAAGAAACTGCTAGTTATTTCTCATTATCATTCCAAATTTTATTTACTTCATTTCTAAATAATTCATGGTTCATTTTATCGATGCAAGGTAGTGACGACATAAATAAATGGATTAACATGAAATGATGTAATTTATATAAAAAGTATTATTCATAATTATTTTACCAACACATGATTAATTGCATAAGTAAAATATAATTATTATTAACAAGGCATATGAAATAATAAAATAAGAAAAATTTTATATAAAAACAAAATACCTCAACAATATATTTTGTTAGACTAGGAATTCCATTAATTGATTAAGAATGAAACCATAGAATCAAGTTCTTATTTGAACATAGTTTGTTTACATCATTTACTATTGATATATTATTAATGTTTTTGGTTGACTTATCCAAAAATGAATTTAATTTAATGTACACTTCTGTTAGATACAAATTTGAAGGAAGGGGTTAAAGATATATGAACCATAATTTCAAAATTGGATAGTCTTATCAATAGAATAAGTAATTGAAATCCCATAGTTTTCAAGATTGCTTACCTAGAAAACCTTATTATGTTTTTCTTGGCCATAGATTGGATAATAAGAAGTGAAGTATGGATCCTTACTATAAGAAGGTCTACAAAAGAGGATATTTCTTATCCAATATTGATAGGTATTTGGACTTGATAAAATATTGGGATACATAAAAATATAGTTACATAATTTCATATCACATATTTTGGTAATTAAATAAAGTGATAGTAAATATATTTCAATAATTATAATAAAATAGAAAGTTGAACTAATGAAAAAATATGATCATTCCATAATTCATGGAATTTAATCCTAAAGAAAAATGTAACAGACCAATTTTTTAGATGGAAACACTATATTCCATAGCATACAAGATATGCCACATCAAGGTTAAAAGAACAACTAAATATTATTATTTAAATGTAACTATTATAATCTAACCGTTAAATTTGAGGGAATGAATAATAATAACTGATTTATAAAATAAATATAATGGTCAAACTCAATATTAATTTATTTTTAATTGATCATAAAATAATAATATAATAATTTTTTTGTAATATTCAAAAATCCATTTTCTTCAAAAATGTTTTTTCTTACTTTTGATGAATGAATATTTTAATTATATTCTGAATGTTTTAGAGAATTTATCTAAAAAAATTAATTTCATTTTTTCTTCCATTATGTCCAAATTGTCTTACGATGAATTTTTGATAATTTTTTCAAAATATTAATTTTTCAATGAATATTGAAAATACAGAGTTTTACTAAAAATTATAATTTTCAAGTATTTACAAGTTACAATTATGTTTTGTATTATAGTTAAAATAAAATTAGTTCATTTTATTTTTAAAAAAATATGCAATTGTTATTTTAAAAATATATTTTATACTTATATTTAGTATAAAAACATTCTATATTTAAAAATTTCATTTTTTTCGAAAAAACTAATTTTTGTTGGATTTGGACAGTTTAATTTTAAATTAAATTATACCACTTATATGTTTTGATTTTTTAACAATGATTTCCTTACTTGTAATCATAAGGTCCAAATTTAGTGAATTAGACCCTTTTATTTTTGGACAATATGAGTTGAAAATTTAGTAATTTTTATTACCATAGTAAGGGTAAATTGGGTAATTAAGGAAAACAATATTATAAATATAATCTAAATACCATAAAACTTGTTAAAATTTTTTATTTTAGTATTTTTCAAAAACAATGATCCATGGGTCGAATTTATGACCCTTTTGAGCCATGTGGTTGACAATAAGACCCTTGTATTATTTTATTTTATGAAATGTCAAACCTGTCACACTATGATTTTCAATAATTATAACATTTTTTATATTTAGTCATAGAGAAGATATTTTTAACGATAAATATTAGTTTAAAAGATAAAATATTTATCTCTATCATGTAATATTTTTTAAAATTTTTATGGAATAAATAATTAAATTAAAGGTTTTTGTAATGATGATGCTATAATTGTTAAATTAATGGAAAAATCATATAAATGATATTAAAAATATTAAAATAAATATAATTTGAGATTTTTAATGTGATAAACAAATTATATAGATAAATAAGACATTTATAGGATATATTAAAATATTTAGTTCTAATTTGACTCTTTTTTTGATGTTTTTAAAGTCATGAAACTTAATAGTATCAATTTTGAAAATAATGATACTTCAAGAATATAATATTTTAATAAATTATGATAAAATAATAAAAATGTTAAATAATTCCAAATAGGAAAATAAATGGTCTAAAATTTTATTCCAGGTTTATTCATAATCCATTTTAACTCTTTGTACCACAAATAGCCTTACTATATTTTACTATTTTGAAACATTCTCAAAGAGCCCGTTACCTCAATTATAAAAGGGAACCATTTATTCATATTTATCCAAAACCTAAAAAACATTGGTTAAGAAAATACTACCCAAATACTTTATTGAAATACACTAACATATTTTTGAGCTCTTGGTTTAGTCAGAATACTATCCTTAGTAATCATATGGTGTTAAAAAATGGGATTTCCAAAAAAGAGGTATAATTTTAATATTCATGTTTAGTTTTGTTTGTTCTTATAAATTACACAAAAATTATTCAAACATGGTAAAATAATATCTTAAGTATAAAAAAGATACATATATTTTATTATGTCAGTTTAATGACCTATATCCATCTCCACTTCCCTCAAATGGGAAAAGAATTAATCGTTCATGTGTACGGTGGACTATCGCCCAACGAACCGATGTAATTCATTTTACATAACTGTCACTCAAACAAAGTTATAATGATATAATTAATATTTATATATATCATATTTATGACATAGATATCATTTTTTAAGTATAATATATCATTTAATTTGGAAATTTTACATACATAGAAAATGATAACGCTGTTTGTGCGTACTAATGAACTGTCACCTCCAGGAAGCAATGTGACTCATTTTTAATCATAATATCACATAGATGACATATATATAAGTATAATTATAGAAATAATATGATACATTTGAGATTATTATCATTATTTAATGATAAAATGACACTTACCTTCTTTTCATAATGATTATAGAAAAATGAAAACGTTAGTTATGCATATGTATGACATACCTTCTCTATGATTATAATATTATTCAATTATCAAAACCATAAATAATGGTTTGATATAAAGGTATAATTGATGTATAAAATGATAATAATTTTATGATTATTATTTTGGATATGGTAGATTATTTTCCACTTTTACTAAACACATCATACCACAGTCATTTTAGACTCAAGTACCAAATATCATCAAAGCGTCCGACATGAAATTAAATAATTAAGTAATTTTTAGAACAAGGTAATGAGTGAAATAAAAGGATAAATAACATTGAAAAATTATTATAATAAAGTATATATTAATCTATTTTAATTATTTAGAAATAAAAATATTTTTCATGATAAGTCTAATACAAGGTAAGATACTTTCTTCGAAAAAAATATACTCTTTTAATGTTTTTTAAAAAGAATGTTATTTTTTAACTTATATGAAATGAGTTAATTTTTCAAATATCATGGAAAATTAATGTATTTTATATTTATATAAACTTTTACAAGTTAATTTTCAAATAAAATGGTTTTTATTTGAAGTTTTCAACTATTTAAATAGAAAATTTATTTCAAAATAGAACGGTTATTTTCCTCAAGAATTTTTTTATGAAATGTTTTTGTGATATAATTATGTTATGGTTCTTGGGAATTGATTATGAGGATGGTCTGTTCTATTATAAATTTTGGGAGTGTGATCCCTTTATAGATCTCCAATTCATTGGGTAAACAGATAGATTAAACAAACTAGGTTTATCCTAAGATATTATAGAATATACTCTGATGGTTATTCCAAAAGTAACTATGATGGTTACTCTATGTGTAGTTGGTAGAGCTACCGAATATGTAAAAATTATATGAAAATGATTCCATAATTTATATTTTTTTATATTTAATTCATTTTATGTGTTTTATAGAAAACGTTTGATTTCATAAGGTAAGGTAAGATCATCTATTTTATGCGTGAAAGTTATAACTTGTTGAAAAGTTCTAATGAAAACTTTATGAGTTTTTATTTTTTTAATTTATATTTTATTATTAAACTATTAATGGAATTTTATGGAATGAAATGATAATTTTTTTGGATAATAAAAATTTTATTTTGAAAAACTAATTTTTTATATGTATGTATGGGCTAACGATTTCTTTTTTATGCCCCTTACCAAGCTTTTGTTCTCAACCCATATTTTAAAATATTTTTCATAGGGTTTTAGGGAGAGGAATAATAAGTTTGTGTTCAAGAAGAAAATTTTTATGATTAATTAATAAAATAGGTATTGTTTTATTTTAGAGACCTTTATTTTATTAAAAAGTGGATACAATATAAAAGTTTCCACTTGTAATCTACGAGGCTTTAAGTAAGTGTTTTCTCTAATTCACTAAAAATATAAACCTAGAATATATTTGGGAATGAGTTAAAAATAATTCCAGTCAAATGTAAATATAATATTTAATTATTATGGATGAGTCTTTATAGTTGGTATCAGAGTAGGTTTTAGACAACTTTGGAGATTATGATGTTTTCTTGAGAGGTTTCCTTAAGATTGAGGGGAAAATTCATTGTTTTATAATTTTAAGTTTGATCATATGAAAAATATATTAGGAACCTCTACTTTTATTTTAAGATTGTTCGATATTATTTAGGGAAATTATCCATAAGACAATGTGATTAAATACTTATGATTTTTGGGTATCAATCTTTGTCTAGAATATTTGTGAGGGATTTTATGGTTAGTTATTTGTTGAATTTTGGGTATTACTATTGAAATTTTGAGATTAATTATTTTTGGGAATTGTCTTATATCATCCTTAAAATTTCTTAGGTTTAATATCTAATAATATGAGGAAAATATTGTTCTATATTGTGGATTTTGTGATCCATAGAATTTGATTTCAGTTCTTAAAGAATAAAAAATTAATACTCATCATTTGGAGAAAAATATTATTCTAGGGTGGAAATTGATTAAAGTATGAATTTATTCCTATAAAGTTAGTAAATTTTCTCATGTGCTTAGAGAATACTGTATATTAATCTTGAAATTAGAATCATTATCTGTCTACTTTTATTACTTAGAAATCAATGGCCTTTTAACCTATCACAAATGTTTATTCCTGTGATAAATTTATCATGACCATGTTCTCAATAACTCTATATCAGTCCTTTTGAGTTATTTTTATCTTCAATGTACATGTTTTACTAAATTGAAACCTAGTATGTGCTATCTAAAGTGACCTTTATACTTCCTTTACTCTCTCTTCAAGAGGGAGTTTTGTTAATCCATTTTATGATGTGGGATTTCAAAAAAAAATAAGTATATTGAAAATTCTAATCCATAGTTTTCAATACCAAGTTAAAATTTGCGAGATAATTTTTTTTGATGGTGGTGGGGGATAATTTAACATCCTGTGTTTTTAAAAGGAATCACTATGCTCGATATAATTCAAGATACGCTACATCAAGCTCAAGAAAACAACTAATTATTATTATTTAAATCTAACTGTTATAACCTATACATTAAATTGGTGGGCATGAATTTAAATAATTGATTTATTAAATAAAAATAATTTTATATATAAATGACAATGAATTGGTAAATGATCAGGAGATAATAATATAATAAAGTAATTTTAATCTTCAAAAATACATTTTCTTCAAAAATTGGATTTCTTGCTTTGCATTAATGAATATTATAATTAATTTCTGGATTTTTTAGATATATTATTTGAAAAAATTAGTTTCATATTTTCTTTCTACATATATAAATATTATTAGGATGTGTTTTTGATAATTTTTTGAATATACTAATTTTCCAATGAATTATAAAAACTAACTTTTTTATTAAAAATTATCATTTTCAAGTATTTAAAAGGTAAAATTATGTTTTGGATTAATTTAAAATTTTTATTAGTTTTTTCAAATTAAAATAACCTAATTATGGTTCTTGAATTGATTTTATACTTAAATTTAGTATAAAAACATTTAATATCTAAAAATTGCATTTTTCCAAAAAAATAGATTTTTGTTGCATTTTTCTGATTTAATATTAAATAAAATTATTTCACATATGTGTCTTGAATTTTGAAAAATGGATTCCATATTTTGAATAATATGGTAAAAATTTATTAAATAGGTCCCTTTTATTTTTGGACAATATGAATAGTAAACTTAGTAGTTTTTATTACCACAGTTTAGAGTAAATCGGGTAATTAAGGGCAAATATAATATTATAAATATCATAAAATTATCTTAGAAATTGTTCCAATTTTATTAGATGAGAAATTTTGGACCAAAGGATTACTTGAGTCAAATTTATGACTCTTTAGAGCCACATGGTTGACATTAAGTCTCTTGTATTATTCCATTAAAAAAGTCAAAGTTATCACATTATGGGTTTCAATAAGTATAACAATTTTAATATATGGCCATCCAGAATCTATGTTTGACCAAATTTTTTTCAAAACTAATAAATTTATATTCATTATGGTATTTTTTATTTTTTATGGAATAAATAATTACCAAAATGGCTTATACAATGTTGATGAAATAATTATTAAATTAATGGAATGTCAAATAAATGATATAAAAAATATTAAAATAAATTTAATTTGATATTTTCAAGGTAATAAAAGAAATATATAGATTATTATGAAATATATAGGATATAATAAAATAGTTGGTTCAAATTTGACTATTTTTTTGTCTTTTTAAAGTCATGAAAATGGATTGTATCAATTTTGACAATAATGATATTTCATTAATATAATATTCTATCAAATTATTTAAAAATAATAAAATGATTAAATAAGGAAAAGTAGGATAATATATGGTAAATAATTTCAAACCCTATGTAATCATAGGACATTTGGAAATCTTAGGCCACAGAATAGCCTTATTATATTTTAATATGTTGTGAAATTCCAAAAGTGCCCCTCACCTCAATTATAAAGGGGATCTCTTTTTCCAATTTTTTAACACATCAAAACCCATTTGGTACAGCCAATACCTACAAAATTACTTTTATATTGTCCCTTAACCCATTTTTGAGGTCTTTTTTTAGAAAAATTCATTCTTTAGTACTCTTAATTTGTTAAGAAAAATGGGATTTACAAAGAAGAGATATTGTTTTTTATTTTCATGTTTAATTTTGTTTCTTCATAAAAATATCTCAAACATTATTCAAACATGATTAAATAATAACTATAGTATCCTACATATATTGATATGTTATTATGTTAGGAGAATGACCTATATCATACTCCACTTACATAAAATGGTAAATGAATTAATCGTTAGTGTGTACAGAGAACTACCGCCTCACAAACTGATATAATTTGTTTTCCATTACTGTAAATCAAGAAAAACAAAATGATAGAATTAATGGTTTTATATTATATTAAATAATTATTTATAAAATTAAAATTATAATATACCATTTATGTTCTAAACTTTATATTCATAGAAAAATGATAATGATGTTTGTGCGTACATGTGAAATATCACCTCCATGAAGTGATTTGATTCATTCTTCATTGGCATATCACATGGATGATATATATAAGTATATTTAATGATATAATATGATATATATGATATTATTATCAATATATAATGATAAATTATACTTAACTTCCTTCTATAATGATCATTAAAAAATGAAAATGTTACTCATGAGTACATACAACCTACCATCTCCCGACTTATAACGTAGATAAGTTTTCATAACCATACATAATAGTTTGACTTATAAGTATAAAAATTTATATAAATGATAATAATTTTATGAATATTATACTAGAGATCTTGGAATAATGTCAACTTTTACTAAATACATCATACTAAATTCATTTTGGACTCAAGTACCGAATATCATCAAAGTGTCTGATGTGAACATGAATAATTAACTAATTTTTATGACAATGTAATAAGTGAAATAAAATCAATAATAAAAATGAATATGTTCCTTAATAAAGAATTAAATAACATATATTTATTATTCAAGAAGTTAACTATTTTTTGTGACGGGTTAGACATTAGGTCAAAGACTTTCTTTAAAAAAATCTATTTTAAGGTTTTTTTAAAAGGAATGATCTTTTTTTTAAATTATACAGCATGACCAAATTTTCTAAGTTTCACAATGAATTAATGTTTTGATTCTTCCAATCAATATTTTCAAGTTTATTTTCAAATAATTTTTTTTAATTTTAATTGTGCATATTTTTTTAAAGGGGATGTGCTTTCAAAATGGAAAGGATACTTTCCTCAATAATGTTCTCATGAAAGATTTTTGTGTTTTAATTATGTTATGGTTTATGGTAAATTATTATGAGGATGGATGATTACATTATATACCAAGGGTGTGTGATCAAGGTATAACTCTCTAATTCATTGGGTAAACTGACATTTTTAACCAATAAGGTTTTGCTAAAATGATAATAGAATATACTATGATGGTTATTAAAAAAGTAGCTATGATAGTTAATCCTTGTATAGTTGCAAGATCAAATGAATATATATAAATGATTTGAAAATTATTCCATAGGTTACCTTGACCACTTATGTATGCTCTCTATTTAATTTATAATAAACTAATGATTTCACAAGGTATGTTAAGGGATTATGTTTTATGGGCGAAAGTAATAACTTTTTATTTTTTTAGTGAAAAATTTATGACTTTTTACTTTTTCCTTTATGTTTTATTATTAAATTTTCCATTGAATTATTTTGGTATAATAGTTTATTTCATTTATAAGAAAAAAATTATTTTGAAAAGGGAAATTTTTTAGAAGTATTTATGGACTAATGATTTCTTTCTTTCTTTTTATAATCCTTACTGAGATTTTGTGATCATCCTATGTTTTGATTTTTTTGCAGAGGGTTTAAGGGAGAGTATGAATAAGGATGAGGTTATGAATAAAATTGTAAATATTTATCATGAAAAGAAACCATTATTTATTTTAAATACTTTTGTTTTATAAAAAATGGATACTGTATAATAGTTTCCACTTATAATATATGGGGTTTTAGGTAAGTGTTTGTCCTAGTTCTATAAAACAATAAACCTAAATTATTTCTAGGAATGAATACAAATTAATTCTATTCTAATTTCACCCTAATATTTAATGATTATGGATATTTAATTACAATAAATTTCTTAGTGTGTCATAAATGGGTTTTCACTTCTTTACTATTGGGGAATTTTTACCATGTGCTAGAATTCACTATCATTGACTAGCTACCTTAGTTAGTGTGTGATGCAAAGAAAGATATTTTTATGAGATTAATGGAGGTTATTTCCTTTTTTCATTTCATCATAATATCAATTATGTTTAGTGATATATAAATAAAATATATGGACATGAATTCTTACACAATGATGTCTCATCTCTTTGACCTGAAGAGATAAAAGGAGTGAAATTAGATAAATGATATTTTCACTACACTTTATTAGTCTAAAATAAAATAGGGATAACTAGATACTTATCATATCTTCAATATCCTAGATTAAATTGAGATGTTAGTGATATTGGACTTCCATATAGATAATAAAATAACCATTAATCTCATATTATAATACTCACCCCCATGATTATCCTTATTCATCCTTCATAGGGTGAAAACTATAGATAAAAAACATAGGGATATTTTTGAATTTTCTTTACTAAATATATATGGTTTGGATGGAGCATGTTTCCTTATCTCTTATTAATAATGAAATGGAAAAGGTTGAAAATACCATGACCATTTTAGAGTAAATGATTATTTTATGAAATCATTTGAAGTGACAAAATATTAAAGGGAAAGTAAATGAAAAAGAGGTTATTGTAATGTTTCAAATTTTTCCAGTATTATTTTTTATGTTATATGGATTATTTTTGAGACTAGATGTTAAGATGATATGCGATTTCGAGGCCTGGTGTGCCCTAAATTAATGTTTCAAATATATTAATTATGTTAAATAGAACATATGAACAACATTCCTAAATAAGTGAAATAACATCTAAATGAGTTTCTGGATCGAAAATATAAGGGAACCATTGAGTTTAGAATGAGTGGTTTAACCTAGGTGTGAATTATCATTTGTTGTTGTGGGTTGTTTGTGGAAAATTCTTCATGGGATTAGAAATGAATAAAATAATTTAATAAATTATTTTAATTATAATTATTTATTAATAGACTAGTTAGTCTCTAAAAAGAATATTATGTCAGAGTTCAAAGGTTAGTCACATAAACCTAGATACGTTGAAGAACCCTTGGAGAGATCGTTGTATAATTATATCAAGAGATCAATAACTGGATCATGGATCATAGATCGATGGACCCCAGATTCAATGGATATCACCAATGAAAATGGAACAAACCTGTTCATCATTAGTGATTGATCCACATCAATATAGGGTTTGTGTTTTAATTTGATTCTTACACATTCCAGATTTCTATGATGAAAAAGAATCAATCAATGAACATATTATTCTATGATTCAATCACCATGAATGATAGGTTGTTTTTAGGGGTTTCATGGGATAATATATCTATGATTTGATTTATTTTGATTTTAGTTCTAATGGAAATGAACCAAGATCGAAATGAACATCAATTAAGGTATGTTCCTCCAGTATGTTATTGTTCTTTTCTCCCCCAGTTCTACGTTCATACAATTCATTCTTCACATGGTCCATGAATTTAATAATACTGATCAATCAATCATTTCACAATCATTTCCCAGTGAAATATTCTAAAATCATAGATTTGGGATCAGTATGACACGATGGAGTTATGATGATAGAGACTAGTTGATTCAGATGATGGTGGATACCATATTTCATGTTCTTTAGTACACATTAAAGAATGAGTATTTGATCAATTTTTTGAGTAGATATAATGATGGAACACACTGTTTGATTTTAGAAAGTCTTAAACGAGTTGGTATCTTTGAAATCAATGAAAAATGATCCCTAGATTGAAGGTCGGAGGTTCTATATTGAATACAGGAGTAGATCTGGGATTGTACAAAATTCCAAACAACAGGACATGTAATACAGATATTCACACTGTGTGTGCCCCCCTATGTGGTGGCTAGGGTTTCTGGAGGAAGTTAAATATCATGAGACTTGTGACCCCTATTAGTCGACAAGTTTCCTCTACCAGATGAATCGATGTGTACTTGGGTAGTACCGGGACATGGGGTGGACTACACGGGTTAGAGCACGCTGTGTACTCCCCCACATAAACACGACCAAGACTAAGAACATGGGCTAAGATGTGTACTGGTACATATGAAAACATACATGGACTGTATCCATGTACTAGAACATGGGTAGTCTACATGGGTAACATACACACCATTTCTTACTACACAGACACAACTTGATTACATGGGCTAATTACAAAAGTAAGACCCGAAGTCATGGGACATAGCATGTGACCCATATTAAATTATGTTTACACTTTTAAACATTTACTGGATCCCTTATCCTTCATATCATGGAAATGTTTTATTAGGGTGTGTTCCCCTTATCCCTTCCCTGAAGGTTGGTATAGAATTGTCTCTTACTCCTAAGACAACAATCCCTTCAGCATGACTTCATGGAAAGAGTGATTGGAATTCATTCAAGAGGCACAAAGTGAGATCCTATATTCATCTTCAATCACTAGGTGGAGTTCTTCTAATCATCATGACCAACAGTACATGGGCATAAATCCTTTACATAGCGGGTTGATCCAAATTGAGTTGTTGGTATCACCCAATGACCTTGGAAGTGATCCTCATTTGTGTATCGTATTCTCATCAGACTACCAATGTGTTATTTATCAAGATGAGACTCGATGAGAAATAACTCTTGTAAGGACATCATCAGTGCTATTAGACTCAATAGTGTGTTCTTCTAGATGAGTGATTTGTGGAATATTTAGGATGGAATCCTAGGCTGTTATACTATGGTTGGGACTTACATCAAGACTGTGTGTATTTTTTGAGTATATCTAGATATTCTTATTATATGTGTTATTGACATATAATTGTGTAGACATGACTATATTTCCTTTGTTGTATTGTTTGTGGTTCTGGGGTTTCCATATGAGTATTATTATACTCACCCCTGCACAGGCTTTGCCTACACGTGTCGTATCTTGTAAAGATTAATAACCTTTTGAAAAAGACCTAGGCAGACCAGGACTAGTTAGTTCTTAGTGAGTCCTGACAGAGCGAGGTGTGTTCCAATGTATTTCTAGTAGTAGTCCCAGTACATAATTCTAGGTTGGACTTGTGCTTTCAGACTTTCCTTAGTGGGATTGTATTTTTTCCCTATTTATTTTCTTTTACTTCCAGTCGTACTCTGGTGATAAGTATATTTCATGCATATATTTTAAGAGTGTTTTATGTATTGATTATTGTATTTAATTGAATAATATTTCAAATTTTGGAATGGATTTCCTTGTTTTATTATTTATTTAAGTAGAAAAAAGATATTTGAAAAAGGAATTAAAAGAGAAGAGAATATGAGCTTAATGACACTTCGCGCCGTGAGCGAAGTGAAGCGGCATGAAAAAAAATTTGGGAAGGAAAAGAGGAGTGGGAAAATGGAATAAAATCATTACATGCCATGTACTAACATTACACATCATGACATGTTAAAAAGGAAATTATGCCATTGAACAAATTTGTGATATGAATACACACTATGAAATCCAATTACAAGACGTGATTCCATAGTACATTTCATGATGTGAGTCAATGTTTCAAATCCATATATGATATTCACATGAATTCAAAAATCATAGAGGGTAATACTGATCAGGATTACATGATGTGTAATACTATTACACATTGTGTAATGCGTTGGTAAGACCCCATCTATCACATATAAATAGATCCCCAGGATGCACAATTGAAAATAAATTATGTACGGAGAACCACTACCAGATGCCACCGGTCGAAGGTGTACCACCTTCTTCACCACTTTTGGTAGGATTTTTATTTTATTACTTTTTTAAAACCACATCTGGTTTGCATGATTGGGTGATTTATTTGCACCGAGGAAAGCATGATGAAAGAGGATTTATTATACGAGGTATTTTATATTTTGATTGTAATTTATGTTGGGATTTCACATATGTTATTCATTTCAATCTCTTTCCTAATTTCTTATTGAATGATTATTATGAGTGGTATTAGGTATTAGGTTTAATTTATTTTTTTCTTTGAGAATGAACATTTCCTGAGTTGATTTAATTCCATTGTTTAATGTGTGATCTAAGGTTTATATTTCCACCATGACCATTGGGTTTGTCTCTTCCCTATGTTTAAATTCGGTTTTAGGTCATATATCCTTTTCAATATTAAGTACTTGATTATGAGAAAAGGAGAGTTTGGGATGGAATGCATTTATCATGACCATTGAAATTTTTAGAACTCGAATCTAATGACTACATGATTGTTAATTAATTATTTCATACCTCTTCATTCATGAACCCATAATCATTGCTGCCCAATACCTCCAATGGCCCGAAGGCTTTCATTTTTTATTGATCTTGATAATCCACCATTCAAGGGGTGAGGTGGAACCCTTACAAGGCCCGTAGGTGTAAGTATTACACCGCCCATAGGCCTTAGAGTAATTCATTGCCTGTAGGCTACAAACATTATATACAACCCAGAATAACTACTTGGAACTGCTCCTCCCCAACATCTTCATCGTGAAATCAGCTCTCCACCTTCGCATGGCTGTTTGGCTAGGCATTCCCATGCATGCACAGGCTTGTCCCAATGGAAGGTTCCATACCCTCCCATTATTGCAATCAGTTTAGCCTCTTATATGGTGAAAGCTCCTTGCTCATCCTCCTTGTGGAGCTTGTTCCTTGTAGGTTGTCTAGTTTGCATCTACACTTAAGGTGGCCTGACGGCCTTGAGATGGCCCAAAGGCCTTACGGACCTGAAGGCCTGGGTGTCCTGAAGGCCTTACAGGACTCAGGGACCAAATTAGTGGCCCGAAGGCCCAAACGGGGGCATATTCCCAACTACTACAGTTCCAAACAGTGCTTGCTACAGTTCCCGCTACAACACTTGCTACAGTACTGCACAGTTCCCGCTACAGTACTGCTACAGTTCTGCTACAGTACCGAAAATTCTGCCTCCGCTTGGATTTGATCCCTGGTCTCTTAGATGCACTTACAGAGTCCATACCAACTAGGCAAAGGCTCATGTGCATTTCTGCCCAACACCCATTTTATATTTTCTTCTCCCACTTTCTCTTCCAATCCAATTCTCACTAGATTATTTTTAATTTCTAAAAAGTTAAATTAGTTTAGGTTTATTTTATTTAATTAATATTTTCTTCAACCCTATCTTTATGGGTTCGACCTCGGACTTGCATATCCTATACGACATAGTAGTTTAGTGTTTTGCTTGTTTCATGTTTATAAATTTCTAAATTCAGTAATTCAATGTGTATTAACAATGCCCACAGGACAATCATATGGTTATGGGATTTTTATGTATGTTTTCATGGGGATTCAATAGTTTTTACATTTTATAATTGTATAGGTTTGGAGATGTGTGCATGTGTACAATGACTTAGGATAAGGTCTCCCATATCAGTGACATGCCTTCTCGACACTAGTCACCAGCCTTTGGCATATTATTGGCAGGCTTGGGGAGTTATGGCATGTGACCCTCTAGGACGGGTCATGACATAGTCGTATATGAGGGGTCATATCTACTTTAGGATTTGGGGCATAATATATTAGTTTGGGGAAAGAGTGTTATGTGTTTGGAGTTAAACTTTTAGGCAAGGGACTCCAGAGTTGGTGCGATGGACGATGTATCCTTACACCAGGAATCAGATCACATTATTTTAGAATTAGTACATGAGGAATCTGGTTATTGGAACAAATGGTACATGCATCATTTAAGAATGAGTGATTTTCTCCATGTACTTATTGATTTGTCTCTCCAGATATACTCATTGATCTTGGTACATATTTTTTGTTTTAGGATGCCTCCATGATGTATTAAAACTAGGATTTAGTATCTTAATCATGAGGATGATCACATCAATGATGAGACAATGACAGAAGAACTATTTCCTGAGGTGTTAACTCCAGCTGGTGCACCAGCTATACCACCACATATAGAGAAACACAAGGTACATACAGTACGAGCGGATGAGGTGTGCATGCTATGTGCACTTCATGAGTTTCAATGATAGGGACCACTTAAGTTCCAAGGCGAGCGAGACCCATAGGCGGCTGAGGATAGCATGAGGGGGTGAACTGAGTTTTATTTCTAGTTAGGACACCAACACCTCAGATGGGGGTCCTGGAAGCGAGCTTCCTTCACGGTTCGACATGAAAATGGCAGGGTTTGATTACCCAGTCTTACAATGAGGTGACTCTTTCATAGATAGAGTTCAATTGCCTTTTTATAGAGGATTTATCTCCATATAAGATTAGGGATTTATGTATATAAGAGATTCTTCAACTCTATAAGGGTTGCATGATAGTAGTAGAGTATTCATCAAGGTTTAATAACCTCTCTAGGTACTCGTTGGATATGGTTCATGATCAGTTCTTCAGGGATCTGACCGTCGAGTGATGTCTATGTAGAGAAATCTGTGCCAGTGTTATCCTTATTTGAATTCCTACCTATATTGGGGTTCTGGAGTGACCTTTTTTGGTTGATATTTTCATGGATTAGTAGATATAGCCGATGGTTGTCAGCATTGGGATGGAAGAAACAGATACCTTGGTAGTAGGGAGTCGATGTCAGTCTCCAAATCCTGGAAGTGTATGAAATTTTAGGAGGAGGTCCTAGGATAAATTATCTACAGTTTGGGGTTCATAGGGTGGGTCCAATAATACCAGAGAGAGATGGTGCTACTCATGTTATATAATGGGACATCTTGAATGTGCTTTTCCCACCCACCTTACAACAGATAGACAGATCGTGGATGAGCCACTGAGTCAGAGACAATGATCAGAGAAAGCAGGTTTTCAAGGTAGAGTATGTCGCTAAGGAACAGGGGGAGGAGAAATAGGTAGTAAACATTTTTACTTGTTACTACCACCACCAATAGGTGATCCACTCTAGGCTTAGGGAGCTGGAGGAAAAAAGCATGGGCTACTATAGTCAATCAAAGCCTATAACCCAAAGTCCTAAATAATTATACGATGTATGATCTGTGTCTTTTCTACTATAGATTAAGTAATGATAGACCCAAGTTCTAGTAATTCCATTATTTCTACATATCTTGTATGGGACATAGAGATTCCAGTTGAACCTTTGTCTCAACACTTATACTGGGATACTCCTATTGGAGAAGACTCGATGATCATGCACTTGTGATGATAGTGTCACGAGACTCATTGAGTCAAGAGTTTCTATTATAATATCTAGGTAGTAGCATCTAGGCGTTACAAATTCATTCTTGGTATTGATTGGTTATCTACAGTTCATTCCCAGATTGACTATTTTATGCAAAGGGTGTAGTGCATTTGTAGTGATGGAACCCAGTTCTAATTTTTTGATGAAAAGGAAACCCATGCTATGAAATTTGAACTCATGAATAGGATGGTGTAGTTGATTAATATTCTGTTGGCTATCCTAACCCTTGGTGTGGTGGATGTTGTGATATCCTAGTTTCCTGTAGTGGTGGTGGAGTATGAGGACATCTTCCCTAAGAATGTTCCTGGTTTACATATCCATAAAAAGATATACTTCTACATTGATCTAAACCCCAGGATAGCACTGATATCTACTACAACATATCATATGGCTCTTGTAGAGCTCTGTGAGATGAGGGTGCAGTTTGAGGATTTTTCAAGGAAGAGGTTTTTTTGACTGGATGTTTCACCCTAAAAAACCCTAATTTTGTTTACCAAGAAGAAAGATAGGAGCTTGAGGTTTTTTGTGGACTACCGATGCTTGAGCCAGGTGATCAGGAAGAAAAAATGTCCACTACCGAGGATCAATGACCTCTTTGATCAGTTGAGAGGGGAACAATAGTTCTCAAAGGTTGACCTCAAGTCAGGATATCACCAGTTGTGAGTACGAGATAAGGATATACTGAAGAAAACATTAATATTTCATTACTATGAGTAATTAGTGATTCCCTTTGGAATGAAGAATTACCCAACATTGTTCATGGAACTCATGAACTAGATATTTCATCCTTATTGAGATTACTTCATGGTTTTCTTCATCGATGATATCCTTGTGTACACAAAATCCAAGGAGGAGCATGCAAGGCAATTGAGGATAGTTCTAGATGTACTTTAGGGGAGATAAATTTATTGAAATCTCCCAAAGTGAGAGTTTTGGATTTAGGTGGTTCACTTTCTGGTACACGTTATCTTAGCAGATGGAGTGGGAATGGACTTGTCCAAGGTCGATCTAGTGTTAGATTGTGCATCACCAAATATCGTGAAAGATGTGTATAGATTCCTTGGGTTGGAAGGATATTACCATATATTCATACATGATTTTTATATAATATCAACACCCATTAAAGCTTTGAATTATAATGGAATCTATTCATATGGATAGAATCATTCTATAAGGATTATCTGTAGTTGAGGCTGAGTTTGATGAGTGCTCCTATATTGAGATTTTTAGAGGAGGGTGTCAAGTATGTAGTGTTCTGTGATTCATCAGGAACTGGGCTTGGATGTCTTTTAAAATAGAGGAATGTGCTTATTTCCTATGGTTCATTCTATTTGAGACCACATGAACAAAACTATGTGAGACATGATCTTGATCTAGTAGAGGTGGTATTCACTTTGAATATGTGTAGACACTACTTGATGGGTGAGCAGTTTATCATCTACTATGATCAAAACAGTGTCAAGTATATCTTCTCTTAGAAGAATCTTATCTTGAGATAGAGTGAATGGCTAGAGTTCCTCCAAGATTATGAATTTAAAATTGTCTATACTCTTGGGAAGGGGAACGTGGTGGCAGATGATCCTAGTAAAAGATCTTGTGCACAGATACTGAACAAGGATTTGACTTAATTAGACTCATTTGCAGTTTTCATTTGTGGATAGAGATGGAGAATATTACCTCCAGTCTAGGATTGTTACCCCTCCACTCTTACAATGAGTCAAAGAGGAACATGTTTTGGATGGTGACTGTGAGACCCTACATACTCATATATACATAGGGAATTCTCTTGGTGGATATTATAATTCTCGGGAGAACATAGTCATATTCATAGGAAGCATGATGGTACCTGTTACTTTATGAGAGGAGTTTATAATATTGTTCTATATGTATCCTTTGGTAGAACTTCCAGGAGTTTTAAAGATATACTAGGATCTCCAAAATCTATTTTGGTGGCCTGTAATGAAGAAAGGAGTTGCAGAGTTTGTCTCTCAATTCCTTACTTATTAGAAAGTGAAGGCTGAGCACCATATTCCAGTGGGTTTGGTTCAAACCCTTGAGGTTACAAAGTGTAAGTGATATGGGATATCTATGGACTTCAGGATGGGATTACCAAGTATGTACAAGGAACAATATTCCATCTGGTTAATCTTAGACCGACTCACCATGCCAAAAAAATTCATAGCTATACGAGAGTAGAGTTTAGTAGAGAGATTGGGACACCTCTATATGTAGAAGATAGTCAGACTTCATGGAGTTATACCGACAATTGATTCTGACCATGATGCTCTCCTCACATCCTGGTTGTGGAAGAGATTACTAGAGGCATTTGGGAATTAGTTTCACTTGAACACAATGTTTTTCCAACAAACAAATGGCGAGACTGAGGGAACCATTCAGGTTCTAGAGGACATGTTGGGAGATTTGATGTTGGACTTTGTCCATAGTTGGGAGGATCTCTTACCACATTTGGAGTTTTCATATAATAAATGTTACCATTCCACCATCTATTTGGAACCAATCAAGGATTTATATGGGTGATCCTGTAGGTCACAAATTTTCTAGACTAACCCAACAGAGTAGGTTCTTATGGGCCTAGGGTTGGTTAAAACTAGAACAGAGAAGGGGAAGATCATCTAGGAGAATATGAATACTACACATTCATAATAATATTTATGATGATAGGTGATGAAGGAGACCATGTGTTCTTATGAGTTTCACCACGATATGGATTACACATATTTGGTTGGGGTGGAAATATATCCCTGAGGCTCATCAGACCTTTCCAGATACTACGTATTGTTTTATAGGTGGTATACCACATAACTCTACCCCCGTAGTTAGATCTAGAGCACAATATCTTCTACATGTCGCAACCGAGGAGGTACGTGCATGACCCATCACACGCTATCGACTAGGGCGAGTTGAAAATTGTGGATGGAACAAACTTCACTGTGAACCTGGTAGAGATTGAGTTTTGATAAGAAATGATCCTTTTTGGGTGATACATTCATTTAGGGCATGTCTGATGGCAGCATGGGAATATCTAGGATAGAAATGGGAGTAGTAGGATCAGATTCATGCTCAGTACCCACATATTTTTGAGTAGCCATTTTTTTTGGATTTTTGGGGACACAAAGCCCCACAGTTGGGAGAATGTAATGTATTGTATTTTCCATGTATTATTTTTGGATATTATATTGATTATTTTTGAGACTAGGCATTGAGATGATGCTTTATTATGAGGTGCAGCGTGCTTGGAATAAATGTTTGAAATATATTAAGTATGTTATATATCCCACACAAACAAATTTTTCTTCAAAAAGTTGAATAATATAGAAAATGTTTCCCAAATCTAAAACATGAGAGCACTGTTGAGTTTAGAATTCATGGTTTACCCTAAGAGTGACTTTACATTAGTCATCACAATTTGTTTATGGAAATGTCATCTTGTGCATAAAAATGAATAAAATAATTTAATAAATTATTTTATTTCTAATTCCTAACACATCTAATGGTTAATCATTAAAAAGAATATTACATCATAATTATAGAGTTATCCACATAACCCTAGAGATGATGGAAAACCTTTGGAGAGACCGTTGTAGAATTTTATCAAGCGATCAGTGACATGATCGTGGATCGATGATCGACGCACCTCATATTCAAAGGATCTCACCAACGACAATGACATAACTACATTCTTCATCCATGATCGATCCAAATCAATGTAGAAAATGTTTTTTGATTTTATTCTTTCCCATTTTTTATTTCTATAACCAACTTGAATCAATCAACAAATAGATTGATCCATAGTTTGATATTCATTTGTGATGGGTTTCTTTTTGGGGTTTTGATGGGAAAATATCATTGTTATTTGATTTATTTTGATTTTCATTATAATGTAAACGAACCGAGATTAACACAAATATGAATCAAGGTTTGTTCCTCCTATCTTTTTTTGTAATTTTCTCCCCATATTCTGTGTTCTTTATAGGAATTCTTTGTTTTTCCCAAGACATGAAAAATATAGATCAATTGATAATTGCACAAAAGTTTCTTTGTGAAATTATTTGAATAATATATTTGGTATTGGTGTGACATTAAGAAGGTGAGACGATGAAGACTGAGCGATTCATATGATGGTGGATACCGAATTTCATGTTCTTCAGCGTTCCTTGGCGCACAACGAAGAATGATGAATTGATTGTTTTTCTTAGCACATCTAATAGAGAAGCACAATGTTTGATGATGTCAAAGCATGAAATAGTTGGAATATTTTATCTCATGGATAAAAGATCATAAAATTGAAGGAAAAAGGATCCATATTAAACATAGTAAATGATCTGGGATTCTGAAAAATCCCAAACATAAGGAAATTTAATCCAGATCTAAATTTTTCATGGGGTCCCCTAAGTGACAAAAACAGTTTCAGGAGGCTGTTAAATATCACACGACATGTGAAACTTATCACGATGAATGTGGTATCTCTCTATTGACACAATATGTATTTGGGAAGTGTCAAGAAATGGGTTGAACTACACTGGTTTGAGCACACCCTGTACGCCCCCACATAGACATGACCTAGACCGGGTATAAGGGCTAAGACATGTACTAGTACATGGGAAAACATACATGGGTTGGAGTTGTGGACTGAAAAAAGGGTAGAACACATGGGAAGCATACATTCCATGTAGTACTACACATACACGACTTGATGACATGATCCATTTACATGGGTAGGAACTGGGGTCAAGTGGCACATCATGTGACCCATTCTACACACCATGTACTCTTTTATATATGGATTAGAGCCATTTTCCTTCTTATATTGTACAATATTCCTTAGGGTATGTTCCCCTTTTCTATTCCCTAAAGGTTAGTGTGGAATCATATCATACTCCAAGGAATACGATCCATTCAACATATCTTCATGGATAGGGTCATTGGAATCCCTCTCAGAGGCCTTGAGTAAGATCATCAATTCATCTTCATTCTCTAGGTGGAGTTCTTGGTTTCTTCATGACCAACACTATGTAGGCATCGATCCTATACTTAGCAGGATAATCTAGATTGAGTTGTTGGTATCACCCAATGTCATTGGTAGTGATCCTCATCTATATTTTTTATTCTCTTTGAACTATAAGTATGTTTTTTCTCATGATGAGACTTGGAAAACAGTACCTCTCAGATATATGTCATCGATGCTATTGGTCTCAAGAGTGTGTTTCCCGAAATGGTTGTTTTGTATAATCTTCAAGTTAGAATCCTAGGCTGGTATTGGTTGTGACTTACCTCTAGATTTTGTGAATTTTTTGAGTATATCTGGATATTCTTGTTAAATTTATTATAGACATATACCATTGTAGATTTGACTTTATTTCTTTTTTTTGTATGCTTTGTGGTTTTTCTGGTATCAAACTGAGTATTGTTATACTTACCCCTAAATGGGCTTTTCTATCAGGTGTTGTGTTTTTGCAGATGATCGACCTTTTGAGAGAGTCTTAGGCAGACTAGAATCAGGAGATTTTTAGTGAGACCAAACAGAATGAGGAGTTCCTACGATTTTATGACAATATTCCCAGTATTTACATTTAGGTTGGACTTCTAATTATATAATCTTTGTGGTGAGATTGTATTTATCCATGTTTAATTTTATTTTACATCCTATCATACTCTAGTCATGGGATTTAGATGTGTGAATGCATGGTAGTTCAGTATATTTTAAATTTCAACATTTTATTGATCTGGATATGTGTGTGTGTAGATGTACCTAGGCTATGGTCTCCCAAGTTAGTGATATGCATTTTGGGTTCTAGTCTATAGAACCTAGCCTATTGGAGGCAACCTTGGGGAGTCACGACATGGGCCCCTCTGGGATGGGTTGTGATAGTTATTTACTTATCATGTGGAATGAAAGTTCATTAGAAGACTAATTATAATGGATTAAAGAATAAGAAATCAGAATAATCTACTTTAAATTTATTCATCATTACTTATATCTATTTTCATATAGATGCTGGGTATATTGTTTCATGTATATAAGTATTTAATGTATTGGAAGAAAGTAAGTATGAAATATTGAAATAAGTATGGGAAATTCTCAAATGAACTGAAAAGGGAGAATCCTAGATCAATCAATGTAAACACGCAAATTTTAGATTGCATTTATGAATGATTCAAGTAAAAATATTATTTTTTATTTTGTACCACAGAAACATTTTTCTTATAGTGTATTTTAAACACAAAGAGTAATTATTTCAAATAAAAAATTTATATTGTTATTGTATTTCATATAAGATTTATTTTTATGCAATTTTATAATCATAAATAATCATATAGTAATAAATAATGATTATAAATAAAAGATTTAATTACCTAGTGGTAGTATGATAATTATTTTTCAAAAAACTAATAGTATTTAACTTGTTTATTTCCAAAACTTTGTTTTAGTTTCTATTGAGGTAAGATACCATATGTACGAACAATTTAATTATCCATTCTTATATATATTAAACATTAGAAATAATAGTACATGAAAAATATTTTAGAGTTAGTTCTATATAGGAATGCAATCTATTATAATGCGAGAGTAAAATTCATTTACTTTTTGAGATTCATTTATTTTTTTGAGAAATGCTCAAAGAAGTAAATGAGTGCACTTGGTAAAGATATAGGAGCCTTCTTGCAGGATTTCCGGAGACTATATTATCCAAGTAATCATTGAAAATATAAATATTGAGTAATGGTATTTCCAAAATCACCCTTCCTAATATACATTAAAATAGTGATGGTAGAAAAATAATGATCAATGACGAGTCTTATATATTGAAAATATTATATAATTTAATTGATGAAATAATTAGAAAAGAACAGTGAAACAACTAACCATAGGAATATTATATTAACTAATGAATATTATATCAATTATGGAATGTTATGAATATATTTGGTCACAACCTTAAGTGTTATCTGAATACCATTTTATAATGTCTTGTTATTAGAAATAAATAAATATAAAAAACTTAGTGCATTATAATTAATAATACTTATCCAATAAGAAAATTTGTTGGGTACTGGGATGGCGCAGCAGAAGACGGTGGGCCAAGAATTTAAAATTTTCTCCATCAACAGAGTGACATAACCCTATAAACTTCAGTGATCTTTTCCCGGTTTTGTCCAAGGATCTTGCAAGGTTTAAATAGGGCACGAAAATTAAACTGAACATGTACCTTGTTCGGAATGGACGTGTGCAAGTCTGTTACCGGTCGCCTGAGATCGTTGCCCGAAGACTCTGACGTCGAAGCCCTCTAGATCTTCCACACACACTTCACGAATCTACTCATGTACCGTTCATCAAGATTCGGGTGCTAGCGTGGATCTTCGACGCTCACTTCAGCACAACGACGATCACCGCAAAAGAAGAAGCTTCAATCCAAGATGGATGAACTTGAAGATCTTCCTTCTCTTGAGAGACTCTATCTAGATTCCAGGAGGAGAGAGAAGCTATCAATCTTGACACATGAACAGTATCCATGGGAGAGCCTCTCTCTCACTTATATAGGGAGTGTTTGAAACACACGGTATGTATTCCCGGCCCCCGTGTAATAGACGTCTACTATATAAGTGTTATAAATAATTATTTATGACAAATCAAATATGCTAGAAATAATATTTATAATTTTTCACTTACTTGTAATATATAAATATATTACATGATAAATTTGATTCTTTTACTCGACTCACACCACCTACTAATATTAAATGAACCTAGGATTTAAAATATATTCGAATAATATTAATACTTGTACTTACTATATAACCTGTAAATACATGGTATAAATAAATTCAAAGAATTATTCTAAACATGAATAATTAATAACTTTATTCATTCTTCGGTGACTTATATAACTTGGATAGTTCTCAGACCCTTTGGCGGGCCCCACCAAGTTCTATATTCCTATTCCCATAATAGAGCAGATTCTCAAGGTGCTATTGTGTGTGACCCTCTAGGCCCTTACCTCGATAGTAGTGAATGATATCCACTGACCTAGAGCAGGGTCTAGAAAACCATCAAGGCCCCTATAGAGATAAGGAAAATTCAAAGCAACGACTGCCTTCCTAAGAACACTGTCTTTGTAATACAATCTCTTCATCATAGATATCTCAATAAAGGAGAATGCACACTAGTGTCATTATTCTTTATTTGCTTTATTTTATTTGTTGATTTTTCTAAACGGTCTTACCTTCCACTACCATGGACATGGATTTAATTAAAGTGAAACCATCCTAATCAACCAAGCCCAAGATATCTCCTTCTGAACTCAGAAGTGACAAATACTTTCTCGATCATTCAATCACTTCCATGCCATTAATGATGTACCCGATACAAACTACCTCTCCATGACTTTGTCTCCATGGTTTTTTCCTTCCATAAAATGTACGTAATTAAATGACATCCATTAACAATGATCTCATGTCTAAAGACCATTACACATGTCCATATATAGGAAATACCAATGACACCTAAAACATTTGGGGTTCTTATTATGAGGGTCTATCCTCATTATCTCAACTACTAGAGATTATCAAGTGTGAACTTCATGAGAAGTCTCAATTCTTGTGATCCCCTAGCACCTGATGGTCACACATCATATGTGTCCTTTTAGAATGATGTAACTAGACCATAGGATGTTAATTTAAGATTATTGTCATGGCATCTCAGGGTTCGCATTATATCTTGGGATCTACTACAACCCTTTGATGCAATAGGTAATCTAAGGACATTTCCATAAACAATGTGGATGCAGAAGTATCAACACTATTATAGAAATATAAAAAGATGTATTATAACAAACTTAATACATGTAGCAGTAATCAAAGTACAAAAAAAGTCGGGTGTAGGGAACCCAATTTCAACACTCCCACTTTCAATAGAGATAACTACTAATAGGTTTTAATCTGCTAGCTCTCACATGTGAATCATGATTCTTCTGAGAAATGGCTTTAGTCGGGGGGTCTGCCACCTTGTCCTCTGTGGCTAATCTGCTAACTGTCACTTCCCCTCTTTGAGTGAAATCCCTCAAGAGATGAAACTTCCAAAGAATATTCTTTGTTCTTTGGTGAGATCTGGGCTCCTTGGCAAGCACCACTGCAAAATTTCTATCACAATATACTGGTACAATGTCTGCACTGCTAGGTACAACACCAATGTCTAAGAGAAAGCTGCGTATCTAGACTGATTCCTTTACTTCATCAGAAGATGCAATATATTCGAAATTTGCTGTAGAATCAGCAACCACAACTTGCTTCAAGCTTCTCCAGCTCACTACACCACCATTCAGGAAAAATATTTTTCCTGACTGTGATTTCATATCATCATGATTTGACTTGAAACTAGCATCAGTGTATCCCCTCACAACTAGTTCATCATCTCCTCCATACACCAGGAACATATCCTTAGTACGCCTTAAGTACATTAGGATTGTTTTAACAGCTGTCCAATGCAGATCTCATGGACTGGCTTGATATCTACCCACACTCCTTAATGAATAGGCATCATCAAACATAGTTCATAGCATGACATACATGATATAACCCACTTCTGGAGCATGAAGGACTCTACTCATTATATCAATCTCCACCTGTGTTTCCGGACACATTTTTTTGGAGAGATTTACACCATGTGACATAGGTAACAATCCTCTCTTGGATTGTTCGATACTGTACCTTTTGAGTACCTTGTAAATATATGTACTTTGACTTAGCCTAAGTATCCTTTGAGATCTATCTCGATAGATCTTGATCCCTAGAATGTAGGTTGCTTCACCTAAGTCTTTCATGGAGAAGAATTCATTTAACCAAGTCTTAACTGACTGTAAGACTTGCACCTCATTTCCCATAATTAATATGTCATCAACATATAATACTAAGAAAACTATGGAATTCCATTAAACCTTTTTATAGACACATGGGTCTCTTTCATTTTTGATAAAACCAAAATCTCTTATGGCCTCATCAAAATGGACATTCCATGATCTTGATGCCTGCTTCAATCCATAAATGGATCTCTGTAGCTTGCATACTTTATTGGCATTCTTTGACTTGACAAACCCATTGGGTTGAGTCATATAGACGTCTTCAACTGACTACCCATTTAGAAAAGAAGTTGTTGACATCCATTTGTCAAATTTCATAATCATTAAAGGCTTCTATTTCAAGAAATATTCTAATGGATTTAAGAATTACTACTGGTGAGAAGGTTTCATCATAGTCAACGCCTTGATGTTTCTTGAAACCCTTTGCAACTAGTCTTTCATTAAATGCATTAACCTCCCCATCCATGTCCATCTTCTTCTTGAATTCCCATTTTCATCCAATGGGCATTACATCAACTAGAGGGTCTACCAAAATCCAAACTTGATTTTGGTACATGGACTCAATCTCAGAATTCATGTATTCTTTCCATTTAGCTGGTTCTTTGCCTTCTACTGCTTCCTTGTAGGTTAGAGGTTCATCATCCTGAAGGAATAATGTGTCACCTGACTCGGTGACAAGTAAACCATAATGCTCTAGTTCTGTAACCTCTCATGTAGACCTATGTAGTATCTATGTCTCAGGAACAATTTCTTCTTCCCCTTGTTCTTGTGGAGATTGTTCCACTACCAACTCTTGTGCACCTGGAGAATTAACTTCATTGAAGTCAATATTTCTCCCACTATTTCCAATAGAAATGTGTTCAATTTCTAGAAATGTGGTGTATCTTTCCATAATGACTTTTATATCTAAAGGGTTATATATGTAGTATCCTCTAGTTTCCTTAGGATAACCTATAAAGATGCACTCAGTGCTTCTGGATGTTAATTTGTCACTTGGTAAAGTCTTGAAAAATGCATTACACCCCCATACATGAATGTGTGTTAGGTTGGGTTTCATTCCATACCATAACATATATGGAATACAATCTTCACCTTTATTAGTTACTTAGTTAAGGGTATATGCTGTTGTCTACAAGGCGTATCCCCAAAAGGATGATGGAAGGGTTGCATGACTCATCATTGATCTGACCATGCCAAGCAAGGTCCTATTCCTCATTTCACTAACACCATTCCATTGTGATATATAATGAGGAGTGAGTTGGGATAGTATCCCACACTCCTTCAAGAAATCAATGAATGATTGGTAAAGATATTCTCCACCTCGGTCTGAGCGAAGTGCTTTTATCTTCTTACCAAGTTGGTTTTCTACTTCATTTTGGTATTCCTTAAAAATTTGAAAGGAATCTGACTTATACCTCATTAAGTAGATATATCCATAACTACTATAGTCATCGGTAAAAGTAATGAAATATAGAAAACCACCCATTTCCTCTACTATAAATGGACCACATACAACAGTATGTATTAATTCTATCACTGCATTGGCTCTTTCTCCCTTTCCTGAGAAAGGTTCTTTGGTCATCTTTCCTTGGAAACAAACTTGACATAAATCTAAGGGTTCTAACTATACCGAGTCTAGATACCCTTCTTGATGCAATCTCCGTAATTGCTTCTCGTTTACATGACCAAGTTTGAAGTTCCGTAGGTGGGTGTTATTTGAGTCATGTTGGCTGTTTTTTTCATTGATTTCCATTAATGATTTCTCTAGTTCCAGCATATATAAACCATTGTTAAGATGTTCCATACTGTAACATATGTTATCCCTATAAAAGAGACAAATTTTATTTCCAAAATTGAAATAAAAACCCATAGTTTCTAGACTTGACATAGAGATAATGTTTCTAGTAATAGAAGGTACATAATTGAAATTGTTTAAAAATAGAACCAAAACAGGTGGCAAGGTTAAGTGATAGTCTCCCACTGCCAACGCTACCAGACTTGCACCATTTGAAGCTCGGAGATCCACTTGAACTTTTTCAATCTTCTTGAACCTACTTGGTTACTGTATATGAATACAAATGTGTGAGCCACATGCCATATCCAATACCCAACTTGTAGAAAAAGATAGATTTCATTCAATGACAAAAATACCTGAAGTAGAATCATCAACTTTCTTCTTCTTCCCAACTCTATAATTCTTCTTCCAGTGGCCTTTCTTGCCACATCCAAAGCAGACAACTTCCTAATCATTACTTTTCCTATGAATTTTTGGATTCTTTGCAGGATGATGCATTGGTGTCTTTGTCCTTGAGTTGTCCTTAGACCCCTTTTCCTTGACCTTGTTTTTCTTGTTCACTATAAGGACAGATGAATTGGTATTTTTCATATCATTATCATCTTGGAGAACTAAATCCAAAAGGTCTAGGAGTGACTTTTTCATATCATTCATATAATAATTGACAATAAAAGTCGAGAAGCTTGACAGTAAAGAGGCAAGAATGAGATCCACTGTATGTTCTTGGTTCAGATTGAACCCAAGGGCTTCAAGCCTCTCAATATACCCAATAATCTTGAGTATGTGAGGACCGGATTGGTGCCCTTATTCTAGCCTACACTTATAAAGCGCACTGGAGATCTCATACATTTCTTGCCTGGCACTCTCCTCATAAATTTCTTGGAGATGTGAAAGCATCTTGTAGGATTCCTCATCCTCATGCATTTTTTTCGATTGATAGGACATGGATGAAAACATGATGCATTGTACATCAAGTGCATCGTCTACATGCTTTCTCCATTTATCTTTTTCCACCTTACTTTCACATTGAGGAGGCTCAGCAGGAATTGGTGATTCCAACACATATAACTTCTTTTCTTGGCATAGTACTATGCGCAAGCACTTGTACCACTCTTGGAAGTTATTGCTAGTTAGGATATTTTCTTTATCCAAGACTGATCGTAGTGATAAAGTACTTGTGGTGTTATTGATTTCCATTTTGAATCTACATCAGATAAACATTTAATAGTTAGTACTTTGTTTAGATTACCTTTTGACATTTATGATTAATAAATTATTATATCATTTTAATGTCTCCCACTATTTTAGAAAACCATAATATCCCTCACTATTCGATTTGGAATACACTATCACTTGAGTATTCTAGTGGCAAGGATCCTCAAAACCTCCCTCACAATCTATAAGATAGGGAAACTCTACTACTTGGATGGTTTCAAGGTAGGCACTAGACTGGCCAACCACTTGTTCTTGTGGTTCCTTGTGTTGTTGAGTAATGTCCCAGCTTTTGGCATCTAAACTTGATTCCCTCAACATCTTGCCTCTAAAGTGATAGCAAGTTAGCTAAGGCAAATACTTGACTACTCACTTAAGTTAAGTCTACCCATTTCTCTAATGAAAATTCCCCGGTAGTAAGAGGAACTCTCAACTAAGGTTGGCGAGCACCCAAACAGCCAGTTTTGTTTAGATGTGAGAAATGGAAGGCTTTTAGACTTAATATATCTTTGAGGGATTTTTATATTTATTGATGAATATAATACTTTTCTGTTTATTATGTTCAAACTGGGCTGTCATGCTCACAACTGAACATGCAATAGAATATAATTCATCACATCTTTATGAATTTTATCTTGTTTACTATTCTATGTGACCACAAAATAATCATACAGACGCATAAAATAATAAAATATGCATTAAATAAATCATGAAATCTGACTGGTCTTGAGCATTATATAAAGATCGATCCATAACGGATCAATCTTGACCTATGGACATCCATACCTGAGTCCTGACTTGACGCACGTCGCAGCTTGCCCAGTGCAATGTGCTCATCTTCCGTCTGGTTTACCGCCTCATATTAGCGGGTCTGCATCTCGGATCATCATAATTTAATTAAAAATGTACTTGTACGTAGGCTAGCTTCCTCTTCTGTGCAGGTGCCACCGGTTGGCCGCTGGAGTGCCACCGGTTGGCCGGTGGTCTGGACAGAAGGATGCCTTCTGTCCAGGCTCCATCGGCTGGCCAGTGGTGAAGCCACCGGTTGGCCGGTGGACTGAAAATCAGTCCATTTGTGCCTTCTTGCTTTCCTGGCCCAACTCCTTGGCCACCTGAGATGATTCCTATCAACCAAAAACACTTGAAAGAGGATTAGATAAATATGAGGGTGATTGTGATCATGAAAATAAAACCTTGAGGGGTTCGAGAGGTACAACAATTGGAATGTGGAGAGTGATTCTGCCCAGGAGCCACCGGCTGGCCGGTGAGAAGGCCACCGGCTGGCCGGTGGTGAGACAGTAGGTCTCACTGTTGAACCAGGATGCCACCGGCTAGCCGGTGACAGAGCCACCGGCTGACCGGTGGAACCTGGCAGTGGGTCTAGGGGTATAAAATATATCTTGTGCATTGGACACGCATGCCCTTATACATATTTGAATTAAAAGAGACAATTCACAGATCGCTATTTATTTAATTAATTATTACAATCATCGAACACACTAATTAAATAATTAAATATATACATAAATACCATAAAAACACAGTTCAGTCACTTGATCAGGACCAGTCGGGTAAAAAATGCACAAGAAAATTAAATTGCAATAAATTTAAATAACGTGAGGGTGTTCTAATAAATTAAATGAATTTGATTAAATTAAAATAATTTATTTTATCGGTTCCATTTGTTTAATTTAATTTTAATTTCAAAAACTAAATTAAACCATTAATTTTATTCTAAACTTAAATTAAATTAATATTAAAGATTAAAATAATTTAAACTACAAATTAACTCTAATTAATTCAATTTAAAAAAACTAAATTAATTAAAATTAATTTAAAGTATGGTTACCTCTAGCCGGGGAGTTCGGTAGGACTGAAAACCGCCGAGCGGTATCATCCAAGAGCAGGGACAATTACGGCATTACCGCGGTGTGACCGCGGTGGGACCGTGGCGGGACTGCAGTGTGGCCGCTCAGCCCAGTGACTCACGCGGTGGCAAAAACTTCTAGCAATGTCTGAAGGGAGCAGAAGGTGGCTCGGAAGCAAACCGGTCAGCCACATGGACGTTAGCCCGCAGCTCCGGTGATCCGGCAAGGTGACAGCCCAGTCCGGAACAACCTGGACTAGTGCGGCCGGTTCAAGCAGGAGTTCCGGCCAAGGGCAGCGTGGCGCGACCAGGGGTCTGGCTCCTACTCGGGGCAGCGTCCGAGGTGGTTCGGCTGCTCCGGCTGGGCTCAGGGAGGAGGATGTCTGGCTCGGGGAGGCATCCCGGCGTGGCACGACCAGGTACGAAAGGAGGTGGTCTGGTAAGCTCGGGGCGGCCGAGGTTCGGGAGAGCCGTGACGGTCCGGTGTGGCTCTAGGTGGAGCTAGAAAGAAGACTGACGGGGCTCGGGGCAGCTTGAAGGGGACCCGGAGGCGGCGTGGTCTGGCGGTCCGACACATAGGGGTGGTGGCTCGATAGGGCTTGGGATTCTCCCTAAAATGAGATCCCTCTTGTGCCGCATGAGAGAAGGAGACCCCTTTGGGGTCTTCCAATTTATTATTATTATTTTGTCCTTAGACAAAAAATGCCACCACCATCCTTTTTTGTATTTTTTTTAAATAAAGGGAAGACGGCCCTATTTTGGGGTCTTGGTCTTCCCTATTTTTTTTAAAGCAAGAAGACCCCAAATTGGGGTCTTGGTCTCCCTCTCCTTTATTTTTTTTATTATCAAAAATATTTTCCACACACCTTTGTGGGAACTGTTTTATAATAATAAAATAATATATTTGATGTTATTTCTCAATTTGAGATAAACATCAAATGAACGAAAACTATGACGTCAATCTGATTAAAATTTTTAAATGATCATAACTTGATAATTTGAAAACAAAATGACGCAAAATAAGATCCAAATGAACCATTTTAACACCCTAAAATTAAATTTAATGCATCTTAATTTTGTTGACTAAGAAAAACCTTGTGATATCCTCTTATACCACTGTTGGGTACCGGGACAACGTAATGAAAGCCGGTGGGCCAGGAATTTAAAATTTTCTGCATCACCGGAGTAACATAACCCTATCAACTCTGGTGATCTTGTCCCGATTTGGTCCAAGGATCTCACAAGGTTTAAACATAGCATGAAAATTAAACTAAACATGTACCTTGTTCGAAATTTATGTGTGCAAATATGATGCAAGACGCCGATGATCATTGCTCAAAGACTCCGACGTCGAAGCCCTCTAGATCATCCACACATGCATCACAAATCTTCTTGCACGCTGTTCATCAAGATCCTGGTGCTAGCGCGGATCTTCGACACTCACTTCAGCACAACGATGATCACCACAAAAGAAGAAGCTTCAATCCAAGATGGATGAACTTGAAGATCTTACTTTTCTTGAGAGACAAACTCTCTAGATTCCAGGAGGAGAGAGAAGCTCTCAATATTAACACATGAATAGTATCCATGGGAGATCCTCTCTCTCAATTATATAAGAAGTGTTTAAAATAGGCAGTATGGATTCCCAACCCCCGTGTAATAGACATTTACTATATAAGGGTTACAAAAAATTATTTATTACATATAAATTATGCCATAAATAATATTTATAATTTATCACTTACTTGTAATATATAAATATATTACATGATAAATTTGTGTCTTTAACTTGACTCACACCTCATGCTAGTACTAAACGATCCTAGGATTTAAAATATATTCGAATAATATTAATACTTTTATTTACTAGATAATTTTTAAATACATGTTATAAATAAGTTCAATGAATTATTCTAAACTTGAATAATTAATGAATTTATTTATTATTTGGTGATCCATAGAACTTGGATAGTGCTCAGACCCTTTGTAAGGGCCCGCCAAGTCTTATATTCCAATTACAAGAGTAGGGAAGATTCTCAAGGTGCTATTGTGTGTGACCCTCTAGGACCTTACCTCAATAGTAGTGAATAATATCCACTGACCTAGAGTGGGGTCTTAAAACCCATCGAGGACTATATAGAGATAAGAAAAAGTCAATGCAATGAAGACCTTCCTACAAACACGGTCTATGTAATATAATATCTTCGTCATCGATATCTCAATAAATCAGAATGCACACTAGTGTCATCATTCTTTATTTTCTTTATTTTATTTGTTTATTTGTACAGATAGTATTACGTTCCACTACCATGGCCATGGATTAAATGAAGGTGAAACCATCCTAATCAACCAGGCCTGAGATATCTCTTCCTAAACTCAGAAGAAAAAAATCCTTTCTCGATCATTCAATCAATGCCATTCCATTAATTATGTGCCCGATAAAAACTACCTCACCATGACATTGTCGCCATGGTTTTTGCCTTGAATCAAATGTACGTAATTAAATGAAATCCATTGACAATGATCTCAGGTCTAAAGACCATTACACATGTCCGTAGATAGGAATGACCAATGACACCTAAAACATGTGGTGATCCTATTATGCGGGTCTATCGTCATGATCTCAACTACTAGAGATCATTATGTGTGAACTTCATGAGAAGAAGTCTCAATGCTTATGAGCCCCCAGCACCTGATGGTCACATATCATCTGTGTCCTTTTAGAATGATGTAACTAGACCATAAGACGTTAATTTAAGATTACTGTCATGGAATCTTAGGGTTATCATTATATCATGGGATCTACAATAACCCTTTGATGTGATAGGAAATCTAAGGACATTTACATAAACAAAGTGGATGCAGAAGTATCTACACTATTATGTCAATATAAACACATGTATTATAACAAACTGAATACATGTAGCGGTAATCAAAGTACAAAACAAGTTGAGTCTAGGGCACCCACTTTCAACAATATTAACATCCAGTCAAGACTAAACATGTTTCTATAAGGTAAAACAGTCTTTTTAATGACAGTTAGAGTAATCATAGATTCTATGGGTAAAGGATCTAGATGTACATCAGCTTGTATTGGAATGGTGGATTCCACCAAGATTAGTGGTATGAGTATATCAAGATACACATAATATATAGGAAGTCGTAACCATAGTTAGAGTAATCATAGCTTCTTTTGGTAAAGGATCTAGATGTACATCAGCTTGTATTAGAATGGTGGATTCCACCAAGATTAGTTGGATGAGTATATCAAGATACACATAATATATTGGAAGTCATAACTAAATATTTGACTTATGGTCACCATGGTGGGTGATACATATATTAATCTTATAGAATAATACAAATAAATAGTAATTGGAAGCATTATAATATTGATAATTATCTACTAATTCAGTAATGTATTCAATGTACTAATTTTTATGGACTCCATATATTGGGTGTTTTTATGAGTTGATACTGCTGGACATTATTCTAAAGAAATTGGTCATGGCTAGTGAAATATAGCACCCACAAAGATTTATTGGATATTAAAATATTTATTCTATGAAAAAACCCACAGACAATCAGCGTGACTAAAATATTTTTTAATTCTACATATATGATCATAACATTAGGCTATTTATTATCAAGAAAACCTCATTTAGAAGAATCCTTAGGGAAGATGTCTATATAAGATGCAAAAAGTATACCCAATGGTATTTTTCAATATTTAAAAATTAGAAATGTCTAGTGACATTAATAAATGAAAATAAAATATATAGATAACATAAATTCATTTATTCACAATCCATGCATAGAATATTCATATGGAAATGAAGATGTTCTATGTGGATCTAATATTTTGTTGGGAGATATATAGTTTTAAAGATAGTAATATAGATAAAATATGGAATAAAAATATTATGTATTAATAGTTTTATATGACTAAAGAATGTATTTCAATAATAATGACATAAAAAAGATAACAATATATATATGGAATAATATCTACAAAACGAATCTATAATTTTTTTGAATTTAGTTATAGTGTATATATAGATGAAGTATTGAAAAATAAATGTTGGAACAATGCATGATTGAATTTTTAGTGGCATATAATCTTTCCAATACAACTTGCATGTGAATATGACACAATTATTTACATAAAATAATCTCACATAACTAAGTGCTAGGAATTTATCACTGAAGACATGATATGTACTGACATTTGATATTATTAATGAATGATGTAAATTAGGTGAATATCAAATAGATCTAATATAACTGTATCAACTTGTTGTTAGAATAATCAAATAGTAGCTGAAAATCCAGAACTAGATATTTTCCAGGTGTGTGGGGAAGTGGAGATACTAGTGATTGAGGTAATTGAACTATCGTCTTAATTTAGTTCAATTTTATATTATACCAAATTAAGGATAAGGTAATATGAAAGACAAACTTATTACGACCACTGGTTACTAAATCAACAATATATGAGTATATTGGGGCTTCTGATGTAGTTTAAGAAGTGGTTTAGGAATGTCCTATTCTGATTTTGGGTTATAACACAATTAAGAGATTTATCATTATTATGATAATCTTGGGATGTGAAATTAATGAAGATGTCAAGTTTCTAAAAATGGAACAAGAGGTAGATACATGTAAATAACATTGAATGTGGGATTGTCTCAAGGATGTTAAGTTGTAATAAATATATTATACACAAAGGCATACGAAAAAACAAACAAAACCCATGAAATTACATTGCAATACCATCACATATAACATTAATAAGTAAAATCAAGTATAACATGTGAGAACTAATATACTCAAAAGTTTTTGTCACATAGTTCTATTTCAAGATAGATCCTTTTGGATTTTACTTCCCTAGAACCAACACCAATTTAATTTATATTGTATTTATTTTTATTCATTTTATATTAATAAATTTATAATCCAATATTTATTATTCTTTTGTAATAAATTAATTCAATAATGTCCTAAAATATATATCTCACTAAAAATTTCATAGTTGATCCCTGATATGATGAGAACCTCGAAGTGATAAAATGATGTTATTAAATATTATTCTAAGGTTTGATAACATTCAATGATAGGATACGTAGGATGAGTGAGTACTCATTTGAAGATGAGACTTCATCTCATGAAGTTCAAATTTATTAATCTTTGATATGAGAGATTATGAGAAAAAAAAACTTGTAGTAAGTCGACATGTTTTTATTTGATTTGATATTATTTTCTAAGAGCTTTTGTAAATATACTTCTACTTTAAAATTTTTATTAATAAAAAATTGACTCATGTACTTTCAAATTACTTCATACACTTTGTAAAAATATGTTCATCATAAAGTTGGGAAAGTCATGAATTATATTTTATTAATGAATAAGTTAAGAAATGGATTTTCCCTTCTATGTTTACAGGAGTTGATACCAAAACCCTTTGATTTAAATGAAAATTTCAAATTAAATTTTATGTCCATGGTGCATTGGAAAGTTTATGTAATATAGTCACTAAAATATACATGAAGAACTTAGGTTGATTACATTGGTGTGAAACTTTATTGATGAGATATCAAGACCAAAGGATTATATTACACAATGAGGGATCATATGTGGTTGTTTCCATTGTGATATATCTGCTTCCATTGTGGGTGCCTTGACCTATTTATAGATTGTAATCTTGGACTTTAAGAAAGTTCAAAAAATTTCACTTAGGAAGAGGTCTAAAGAGTCACACACAATGTGTTTCCATTGATCTTAGTTAAAATTATTTATATTTAATTTTTAAAATAACATTATTTTGCAGGTCAAGAAATAATACTCATTAAAAATTTATTGTTATTTAATATTAAATAAATATTTATTCACAAGGTAAAAATTTAATTACTTAAATATAAAATATTTATTTATCTCTTTTTATTTAATAGGTAATAAATAATTATTTATTTATAAATAATTTCTTTAATTATGCTGATATAAAAATATTGTTTTCCAGATTGTGAATAAACTATTTAGTCATTAAATAATTTATTAAAAAAATAAAATTTAGTAAAATGTTTTTTAGAAATAATTAATTTCATGGAGGAAAATGAGACCCAGTTATTGGTATGGTGATAAATATTTCATAACCAGGCTGTAAAATAGTATTTATTTTTACGTAGTTTTCCACATGTAATGAAATATAATAATAATACTATTATTTTACCAGGAATAAGGTATGTCATGGGTTTAATAAAATATTTAATTATTTTTTTAAATTTATTAATATTAAACCCTAACATATTCTCTATATATATGTAGTTATGAGAATTACGAGATTTTTTTCATTATGCAAGACATTATCCTCCCTAGATAATTCTCTCTGAATGATGAAATTATCTAGGGTTTTATATCAAGTATGAGAGAATTTATTACTCTTTCATCCTTCTCTAAAGATAGAGTGATCAAAAGACAATCCTTCTATACAAAATGGATTGTGGTAGCTAATAAGGGAGTGATTCAAGATAATTGATAACACCATGAGAGCATCTCAAGTACCATCAAAATAATTCTGAGATCATAGTTGAATACATGAATAACCATTAAAGGGTATCTACATTGTGTACTCATCAATGAAATATAAATTAAACCAAATGGAATTCATATGATCAAAACCATTATTAATGAAATAAATCAATATTGAGATATTTATTCTTTCTTTTAAATTAATTATAAATTTAACATGAAAAAAATCCTCTCTTGGTTCCTGTGGTATTTTTCAATATTCGCCAAAAAAAATTTAGCCATGTTGTTCATCATCATGTATATTGTGGATTATAAATTGAATCTTAAAAATATATTTTTTTCCATTTAAAAAAATGATCTTCCTCTATATACAGAAGCTACATAATTAATAAAAGTGGTAGAATCATGTGACTGGTTTTCAATCTAAATAAACTACTTATCTTTATAGTTTTATGTTCAAACTAGTAAGACAAATATTCACATTTAATTGTTATAAATAAGGTGTGGTTAGGTTTCCTACTATGAATTTTTCATCATGAATATATATATATATATAATAAGATAATCTCAAGTTATGATTGTATGGTGGTTAGTCTTGGTTTCTTTGTCTAGTTATAATGGCGGTGATAAGAAAAAAGTACTTTGTTTTCATGAAACATAGAGATGGGTGATCATTTTCTATGTTTTATTTCAATATATTATTCTTATTATGTATTTATACCTTATCTACTACATCATATATCCAATATTTTGGTTTAGTATTGTCTCTTGTATTAAACTGAGATGTTTGTTATGTTGGGAAGTTCATTTACATTGATTGGGATTCATTTCTATTTCATGAGTTATGATGTATATTTATTTTATATTTTGTTAACTTAATTATTGAATCCATTTATTTTTATATGTGATCACCTGATGCATAGAGTGGTCATAACATACTCCCTAGAGGAAGTAACATGTTTTTATTGTTTTATTAAGAGAAATAATTATAACATGTATATGTTTGATTTCTAGGAACATGTTTGTAGCCTATGGGGATCAAATTTTTATTTTTATTTTTTCATGAGTGGCCTTAGGTACCCAATTCAGAGGAATCCTAGGTTAGGTTATGAAATATTAACTATTTAGGATAGATTTATTTATTATTTTATCATTGATTAACTTCATATTAACCATTTCAATTTTTAAATGGAAAGTGGAATAACCCCTTAAAAGAAAAATAAATAAGGAGAAAGAAATTATATTCAAATACATAAAGAACCTTAAGATAAATAATTATTATATTTTCGTTTATGATTATTAAAGTGTGTAATATTTTATACAAACACTATCCTAATTTTATATAAACTCTTCACATGGGAATGGTATGTATAAAGACAAGATTCCTTTAAAATTCTGAAATTGTGAACAATTTAGCCACTTATCTTCCAATTGGACCTAAAAATTTATGATTTAATGTGAAGATAAAGGAAAATTTAAGAATTACACAAATAATAGATATTATATAATGAATATTCAGTGAAATAGAATGAAGAAAGTTTTTCCCAAATTCTTTAGAGGGAACTTTCTTTCAATTGATGGAGGTGTACCAGATAGTGAGAAAAATTCAATAATTTTAAATCTCACAAAGAATATTTTGAAAGTGTTTTCATGGGACAAGAGTAAGAATAATCTTAATCATATCATATAACTCAAAAATAAATAGTTCTTATAATCAAGAACAAGGAGAAACAACTGAGGAATATTATATGTGGATAGAGATCAAGAAATTTATGAATGAAATTAAAATACATATGGATGAGAATACAAATATCAAGAATAATTATATGATGCAAAATTGAGTCTAGGTTGAGTAAGATAACATACTCAATGAATTAGAAAGATCAAAAATTTATTATAATGAAAATGATAAAAATAAAAAAGGATATGACATTAACCAATATTCTTAGAGATAAGAAATTTTAATGATTAAAGATGAAAATTATTGACAATGAGAAAAAATAAAATAAAAAATTAGATATGAATACATTAATGGAGTTATAATAAAGTGATAATATTCCTTTAAAATTACATCATGTGTATATTATATACATTATAAATGATATGAAATTGGAAAGACTATTCAAGGTCCATGTCAAAATAAAACCATTTCATAGATGAATCTAGTGAAAATTTGAAATCTTGATCAGAAAGAAATTATAAAGAGATATTAAAATATACCTAAATATATAAGGTAAATAATTTTTAAAAATATTCCATTGTAGTCCAAAAAATTAAATAAGAGTCATGTAAAAGTATTTAGTTAAATTAAGTAACTATTATTGAGACAATGAGTTTAGAATGAAATTCCTATAGGAATAATTTTTTTATTAAAGAAGGTTATTTTAGGGTTATTGATGGTGCTATGATGTATTAACCAACAAAGCCTACTATTATTGGTATAAAATTTCCCAACTAGGATGGTGAAGGAAGAATGAATAATGGAGAGACAATAATCACAATTTAGAACATCCAGATAGATTTAACAGGCTGAGAAGAAAATTAAAATGATGAAAATTTTGGATGTCTTCAATAAGCATGCGTGTGGTGTGATCATGAAGGATACCCCTTAGTTAAGTGTGTTTTATTTATTATAACTTAGTTAAAATGATATTAAAAATTTGGAAATGTTTATAATAATATCCATATCAAGAAATAAAAAATTGTGGTTGATGTTTTTATTTAAATAATATAAATCTGAGAAGGCATGTATCGTTGATATTGGTTATTTGTATGACATGATAGTTAATTTGAAAAAAATAAAAAATATTTAATTCTATGGAGGAGGATATGTTAAATTAGAAAATTATATCTCCTTAAATATTAAAATTGTTTGGACATCCAATATTGGGAAAAATTAGATTATTCCTCATAATGTATAGTTTATTGATGGACTAAACCATAATCTATTTATAATATCATTGCTTTGTGATAAATTAAATGAAATTATACTTAAAAATAATTATTTTTTAATCCATATAATGAAATATGTGGTATTTATAACTAATGGGTTGATAATCCTAGGTAATTTATTTTAAGCAGGAGAAGTCAAGAAATACTACTACTTGAGTATAAAATATGAAAATAATTGATGGAATAGAAGGACTGAACGTCTTTAAAAAAGAATATACTTACATTAATTTGAGAATAATATTTGAGAAAAACTTAGTTCTAAAATAAGACACTTCCACTTTTTGTAAAACATTCCAGAAATGAAATTTTTTAAACCAAAGTCATAAATGAGGTGACGTTCAAACTACAAGACCATTAGAGTTGGTCCAATATGATTTTTGTGGAACAAGGATAAATAAGTAAATTAGTACAGAAATATACTTCATATGATTCATTAATGAATTCATAATAATGAAATGCATTATGCTCATGAATCAAAAATCACAATTCTTGGATAGATTCAAAAGTTGTGTAATACTTTTACAGAAATAAAGAGGTATTTTTTTGAATAGATTGAGATATTATTATTGTTTTTATAATGAAAAAATAGTTTTCAAAATATCTTGATAAATATTGAATTATGAATGAGTTTAGTGCTATATATAATCTTCTATAGAATGTGGTGGTTGAAAGGAAAAAATAATTCCAATGGATATGGATAGAAAAAAACTATAAGAGAATGCCACCTCAAGATATTTATGGATAAAGAAAATTACAATTGCTGGATTTATTTGAAATAGATGTATTTTGAGTCCCATGAATGGGTTCCACTGGACCACTCGACAAGTTATGTGGAGGATTATAAAAAATCCATTGAACACCCTAAACACAACATGTTAGAGGAGGGATTCTCAGAAGTACCTTCTTCTAAAATTTCAAGGAAGAATTCACCCATGGAAAAGTCTGATACAACTACGAAATTTGAAAAAAAATCACACCTTTGAATGGTGTTTTTTGATATGATGATGCAGATGAAACACACCTATATGAGAAGAATGTTGATTCTTAATAAAAAGAGGAGGAATGTACAAGATCTGGTATAAATGAGCCTACTATGCACAAAACAACAAAGGGGAAGGAAAATAAAAAAAGGAAATAAAGGAAAAGTCAAGGTGAATGTGGCATAGTAGGTAGGACCCCATAGAAAGAACATAACCCTTAAACAATGAAGTTGCTGTTTTTGAATTGTTAAGGGCTAGGTAACTTTCTAACGGCCAAAGTCCTTTGTCATTTTGTCTTGGACTATGAACCTTTTCTCATTGGAGATGCTGAACCTATGCTTCTGTTTAACAAATAGAAGGGATTCATGTGGGAAACTCTTGCATTCATGTTTATCTCTCAAAATTCTAATGCCTCCGGATTTTATCACATATGGGTGCTTGGGCATGAATCCATTCCTGTAAACTCACATAGTAAGAAGCCTTAGAGTGTTTCAATCTATTGAAACATCTCAGGATACAACTTATCAGTTTCATTTGTTTTTGAATCCACCTACTATATAAGGATATGGGAATTATGTTAGGATATTAAATCTGTTTCTAAGAATTTTAATCAAATATGGGTGATTATTTTGTACTTTAACACTGTTCTAAAACCTAAAGAAAAAAAAGAGATAGATTCGACCACATTGCCTCTTTGGAATTCTGTTCTTGTATTGACCATTTCAATATTGTTGAGGTTCCTGTTATAGGTGATGATTTTACATGGGGTATATACATAGTTCATGGAAGACAAGAAAGTATGGTTGATGAGTGCTTCATTCAAATGGATGATCAGACAGCTCCAATTGGAATATCACGATTCATGATTTTGATGCATTAGTCAGATCACAATCCTATCATTATGGAAATCACCACATAGATGACCAGGTCAACATCCCTCCCATTCTGGATCAATAATGGATGGTTTTTGAGTCATGGATGTAGGGATACTTTTCTAGAAGATTGGAAATTAGATTCTATTGGTAGCCCATTTCAAAATATTGTTAGGAAACTTAATCACACCAAGAGTCCACATATAGAATGGAATAACTATAATTTTTAGGCTATAATATGGGCATTAAAGATGTGGAATATAAATTTGATCATGATCAAATATTGAATCAACACTTTAATGAACCATCCCCAGATGAGATACAAGATCATACTATACTTTATGATTTTATAATGACCAAAGAATCGTTGAAAAAAAAATACACTGAATGTCAAATTAATTAATGATGGAGAGAGAAACTCCATGATCTTACATAGATTACACAAATATAAGAGGGAAAAAGTGCGAAATAAGTCCATTAGGATAAATGGTAGCACTTACACCATTGAAAATGAGATCACTCAGGAAACTATGTAGAACTTTAAAGGTATTTACTCTATCAATGGGAAGGGAAGTACATCAAAAATGGTTTAAAATATCCCCCCTTTCATTGGGGAGTATCATAATCGGTCTTTGTTAGTGGACTATCCAAGGAGGTAGTCAAGAATGTCCTTTTCTACCTCAACATGGAAAGTGAACCTGGTCTAGATGGGTTCACTAACAAACTCATTATGTTTTACCTGGACATATTGTAGGATAATGTGACTCAAGAAATCAAGGATTTCTTCATGAATTTTTATATGCATTATGGGGTAAATGAAAGTTTCATTGCATTAACACCCCAAAAGAAGAGTTCACTGGATGTTAAAGACTTCAGGCCAGTTGGCCCTGGAAACAAAATTTCTAAAATTATCAGTAAGATCCTTATAAATATGATGGGGGAACTTGTGAAAGATCATATATATTTTAATCAATTTGGATTTGTCACCAGAAAGAATATTCAGAATTTCTTGTTCATTGATTTAAAAGCGGTTAATCTAATGAGAAGGAAAATGAATGATGGAAACTTTTCCCTCAAAATTGACATCACTAAGGCCTTTGACAAATTGAAATGAAGTTTTCTTTTTTATATTCACTGAAGGCATGACTTATTAAATTCTATTATTAGGATGACTAATTCCATTCTAAACTCCTCTAGGCTGTCCATTCTTGTTAATGGAGCACCTATAGGGTTCTTTTAGTGCACTAGTGGTGTGAGACAAGGTGATCCACTTTCGGGGAATATTTTTTCTATCATAGGAGATTATTTGAGTAGATGCATTGAGGAGTTGTCTCATCTTTGACTCTAAAATATCATAGATGGTTGAAATGATAATTTCCCCCCTCACCTTTTATATGAGGATGATATTATGTTTCTATTCTAGGCTTTGAGGAAGACCGTAAATAATATTAAATCCCTTTTTGTACATTATGAGTATGTTTCTAGCTAATCTATAAGATGGGATAAATATTTCATTTTTTTTGTGAGGGCCAGATTATTGGAAAGAAAAAAAAGATAGTTAATTGACTTAGAATTAAGAGATTATCCCTATTATTTAATTATCTTGGTGTTACTTTATTCTGGGGAAAGTTAAAGTGGATTTATTTTGAATAAATACTATTGGGAATTGTTAGTAAAATGGCCTAGTAGAAAAGGTAAATCCATGTACCAATCTACAAGGGTGTTCCATGTCAATTCCTTGATCATATATAAGTTTGTTTATTCTTTCTCCATTAATAGATGGCCTAGGAGTCTTATAAAGTAGTTACAAGGTATGATTAAGAACTTTATATGGCATGGATCAGTCAATGAAAAAAAGATGGTCAATTTTTCATGAAAGGAGTTCATTAAACCCATTGAATTGGGAGGTCATGGAATCAAGGATCATAAGGTCTTTAATGATGGGATTATCGGGAAATTCACTTGGATCCTCATCTCTTGTGACACCTTTTCTCATTTATTATTTATCATATTCAAAGGGAAGTTGTTACATGGTTATAGATTTTATCTTAAATCCTCTATTTGGGTTTCACTAAAACATTCCATCAACAAGATCATTCATGAAACCAAATGGATTGTGAGTAGGGAGTCCCAACTCAATTACTAGGGCTCCACCTGGATTGACAGTCCACAATAAGATATGATCAGTGTTCCCTTAGAGGCTTCTCATATGTGAATTGAGAATCTAATCGCATAAATATTTATTGTTTATTGCATGATTCATGAATAGATTAGTCTTGAAATCAAGAATTACATATTCATGGATTGTGACACCATCATTTGGAAGCCTAATCATCATGGAAAATTTAACACTAAGGAATTTTATATGATGGAATGTGGTGGTTCCAACAGGCCACAAACATGTATGTTAAAATTCCATACATGTTTTCCCCCCTTGAATGGTCTGAATGAATTATTTTTTATTTTATTATGGATAATTTCCCTTTTAATGGTTGACGGGGAACCCGTACATGACCCGTATGCCCAAGGCACAAGGCCCGACCGACCCGCAATACATGAACCGAAGGCCAGAGGCATACTATGCCCAATACATGACCCGTAGGCTCAGCCTACATGAACTAACCCTCCCCAGATTCTGCGTCATTGATCACCTAGATCCCCACCTTGCATTGCTGATCGGCTAGCTTTGCCCCGTACAAAGCTGTATGGTGCCTGGTCCTGATGGGGGCTGCCATACCCTCTCATTCTTCCAATCGGGTTAGCTCCACTTCTGGTGGTTACTAATCTTGTTGCTCTGATCCTCTTATGGGGCCTGTTCAATGTGAACTGGGCTACTCCATGGTCTACATGGCCTGAAGGACCTATGACCCTAAAGCCTTTGATGACCCGAAGGCCCTTGAGACCCGTAGGCCCAAACCAGTGTCCTGAAGGCCCAAATCAGGTGAATAGTTCCAGCTATTACAGTTCTGAATAGTAACTACTGTAGTAACTACTACAGTACTACTATGGTGACTTCTATAGTACTACTACAATATCAGAAATTTTCCTCCACCCGGTTTTGAAACTGGGTCTCTTGGATGCCAATAAGGAGCCCTTACCACTCGGGTACGAGCTCGTTGGCCAGTACATGTTTTGTCTAACCATCCTAGATTCTCCAAGTATAGATATTATAGAAATGTATGTTACCCAACTAGGATCAAATCAAGATATATGGACACCACATTGCTTCAACCTGCATCCTTTGTATTTAAGCTGTGGAGGATATAGGTCATATTTTCCAAGCATGTGATTTTTCTTAGGTGTTATGGGATTTCACCAACAAGATATTTAGTGTGTAACAGGACATGGACATGTAACATGATGAATTCATGAAAAAAACCTATATTATTGAATTCAGTGAAAATATTTTTCATCTTTTAAAGGTATAATTTATCTCGTTCATCTCCTCTATATGGAATTCCAAAAATTATAAAATCTTTGATGAAATAGAACCCTCTATTCACATGGGAATGATAGAACTTCACTAGGAGGTATATGCGGATTAAATTATAAAAAAGGATGTATTTATAATGTTATTCATGATCCGAATATAATCAGGTTATTGAGTGTAGTATATTGATCGATGAAACCAAGAATGGTTAAATTCATCTGGTGGATTCCTCTAATTTTCCTTAGATCAATGTGAATGTTGATGGGGAAGCTTCTAGCATTACTAGTCCCTCGAGTTGCGGAGGTGTCTTCTGTCAGTAGCATGGTTTTTTCAAAGGATGATTCTTCCATTTTACTATAATTTCAATGACCTATGAAGCTGAGATCATTGTTTTGGTGTATGCAATTGGATATCTAGTCCAATATAGTAGGACATCCTTGGGAATTGAATCTAACTCCGAAATTGCTGTGAGGGCCCTAAAAGCAAGAATATGGGATGTACCTTGGAGAATATTACCTCTTTGGGTTGAGTGTCTCAGAAAGATCAATCACCTCAACAATTTAATTCCCCATTCATATTTGGAGGAAAATCTGGTGGTGGATGTGATGTTCAAGAAGGTGGTCATGGAAATGGATATGATGTGGTCTTTATGACCCCTGATCATTTTGACTCAACAGTGGATGCATATATGCATGATATGGACCATTATTGTTTTTGTTATGATCCATTATAACCCTTGACTTTGGTATCACTTATATATATATATATATCCTATTAGTACTGGTTTTAACTGGATCCAGAGCTTTATTGGAAAATAGATGTATTTTGAGTCCAAACTCCAATATAATTCCATATAGAACATTGTTCAAGAAAAATATTAATGTAAAAAACTTTATATTGTTTGGCATCTCATGTTTGATCAAGATAAAATATATAAATACAGCTAAGTTTGATTATTTTGCAGAAGAAGGATCATTACTTCATTATACACCAAAAAGAGCTCATAAGAATGTTATAATAGCAGTTCTAAGATGATTATTTCCATTTAATATGTGATAATTATTAAAAAATATGAAAATATTAAAATAATAATGAATTTTTATGATTATAATTACTTTTTAATTCTGGAACTATTGAATAAAATATTGACAACACAATGAATTAAGCAGAGGATAAATATTCTGCTTTCTCCAATGATAATGACGAGGATAATAAGAAAACATGGATAAATTCCAGACATAGAAACAAGTATATATTGTAAAAATTATTGGGTACTATAATCAAGGATTGAAAAATAGAATAAGTATCCTAAAAACTAATTACACTAGTTTCCCTATGAGTATAGAACCTATAAAAAGATAATGATCATTTGGAGAAAAATAAGTGGATCCATGATATGAAAGAAGAGTTGGATCAAATTGATAAGTGTAGGGCATGTGATCTTGTTCCATGACCCAAGAATCGAAGTGTCATTGGGGTAAAATGGGGTTTTTGAAACAATATGGTTGAGCAAGGAGAAATTACTATAAACAATGAATGAATTTAATACTATGGATATTCATAGATTATATGAATTGAAGTTGATGAAACATTCTCTTTATTTGACAAGATATAAAGAATCAAAATTTCTCCTTCCATTTCACCTCATATATTATTTAAAAAATTTAAAATGGATTAAAAATAAACTTTACTAAATGGTAATTTTAATGAAGATGAATACATGGGGTAGCCTAAGGGTTTCATACTAGACTTAGATGTTTGTAAGGTGTGTAAAATAAAGAAGGCCCTTTATGAATTTAAAAAAAGATCCATGGTACTTCAAAATGGTTGAATTTTTTAGGAGTATGGAATTCAAAAAAGTGATAGTGAATACCAATTTTCATGTGAAGAATTCCTACACCACATTACTCTTTATGATTGTTTATATTGATGATATTATTATTATTTTAAATGAATTGATACTATGTGAAGAATATTCTGGGAAGATGTAAAAGATGTTTTAGATTTCATTACATATTGAAATTAAATTATTTTTGTTCTTGTATAAAACTAAAACTACCGATCACACACTCATCTCATTTGAAAAATGTGGGAGGGAGTAGTTGAGAATGATTAGAAGAGAGGAGTCAAGAGGGGTTTCTATACCAATTTAGGTAGGAGAAAAACTATCAAAACATGATGAAGGAAAAAGGTGAATTAAATAGAATTTATAAGATTAATTTGAAGTCTCTTATACATAACTACATTAATACTCTATGTTTTTTATGTATTTACCCATTGTTATAAGTTTCAATAAATTCCAAAATAATCACATATTTTGTTAGAAAATATATTTTTAAGAGACATTTCAAATACATTTAATAATGGATTGATGTATGATATTATGGGTGAACTTTAAATAAAGGGGTTCACATACACATATTGAGTAGTTGGAGTTGATGATACAATTTCTACATCATGTGGATAATTTTTTATTTGAGAGAGATGTGTAACATATTACTCAAAGAATAAAAAATTAGTTACTTTGACATCCAATGATGTACAATTTTTGGTTTCCACACAGTCATATACTTAGATGATATGGATGAAAAATATCATAAATATTTGAATGATGAAGATGGATACCTATAGGTTTTTGGATGTTATAACTAGAAATAAATAAATAGGTAAAATAATCCTATATATATATTATCCCATATCAAAACACATTGACACTAAATATCATTTTCTAAAGGAAAATGTTTTTATAGAAGTTTGAAGGTATAATTTGTTCTATCTATGGAAGAAAAGGATGATATTCTCAAGAATCCACTCAAAATTGATTCTTTTTATAAGATAAGGATATAAATAGGAATGAAACCCTCTACATAACATTTTGGTACCTATCATTCTGAATTTATTCCTATATTTCATTATATTTAAATATTTTCAAGAAGAATTGATTTTATTTATAGGGGAAGTCTTTAATAACTATTTTATGAGTTTCTTTAATGTTTTTGTTGAGTATATTCAATTCATTGATTAAAAATATTTTTATTATTTATTGGAAGATGAATTTGAGCTAGAATATCTTATTGTATTACTAATGGAAAACCTTCAAATTTGATCCAATTAATCTTGTTTCATATACCATGAATGGATTTTGTTGATTTAGACATGATTGGTCTATGGATCATTAATTTGAATAATTTCAAAACAACTCCTTAAAAATTCTTATTTCCCTTACTATAAAAAATGTGGAGAAAATATATTTCACTTTTAGTTTCTCTGATTGAGGGTGATCATTTATCATATTTTTCCTTAATTATAAAATATATGGTTTTGATGTTTATAATAATACAAAATGGGGAGATTATTGAATCCAAATTATATTGATGTTTTATTTGTGTTCAATAGATTTAGATTATGTTATAAGAGTTTTTTGAGGTGTCGATAATCTTTTAAAGTAAATTTGGAGTGGTTGGAGATTATTTGAGGTTAATTTAAGAAGTTTTGTGCCCCCATGAATAATTGTTAATATACTATACTAAATATTAAAAATTGGCATGTCTGGATTATTTATTAAGACATTATATTTTTTTAAAGTCTTTGTACATTATATAAAACATTGGTATATTTCATAATACTTCATCAAATTTTGTAAGAAGTCTATTATTTAATAAGAATATTCAGTTGGAGATATCTATAAAAGGAATTCAGTGTTAGAATTTACTTAACAATATAAAATTATTTTAATATATTTATTAAGACCTTGGGAGTTTCATAATACATTTTCAACTTTTCATAATACTCATTAAAATTAAAAAAAACATTGTTTTGAAATCATACGAAATCTATAAGAACATAAATATTTTATGATTTCTAAAAATTGAAAAATGCATGAAAATAAACAATATTATGAGATATGAAACACATGATTTTTTGGAGTCAATATTTTAGTCAAATTTGAGGTGATTAATATTTTTGGAAGATACTTTTTTAAGATTAAGAAAATGATTATTTGTAAATATTCATTGCTTATATATGATTATAATTCAGTTAATTCAATGATTATTTCTGAAAACTATGTTTATGTGGAAATAATGAGAGGAAAAAGTCATGATATTGAGGATGAATAGATTATCTATAAAAGTGGGTTTTGAGATTTGATAACCAGTTGTTCTGCAAGATTAGATTTCACTACATGAACTTTTGGATTTGAATTAATGTAAAATTTCCCTCAAACTATAAATGTATGTGTTTAAATGTGATGTTAAGGGAATTATAACAAACCATAAAACATGTATTAGATAAATTCCCATGAGTTTTTTGAAATATTTGAAGAATAATAAATATTGAGATCCCTATTTGTTTAAAATGAGATATTGACCTACATTTTAATGAGAATTTTGGATGAAAATTTTACTTGATATCAAGGAAGTTTTCTATAGTTGAATATGGAAATTTTATCACATGTAATGGAATATTATAATTAAATAAATGAGAATAAGAACGTGGATTATGATATCTATATCAATTAGTGTAGTATTCTAGGAATCTAACTGAAAAAAATAATAAGACTATTGTGTGAGAATTTAGATTAAGAAGAAGATCAATATCTGTGATTATTTTATGGAGGATTGAGATTTAATCTGTGATTATTATTCAAGAGGAATTATTTGGTTTTATTGGTATTTAATTGCATTTATTTGAAACCATCCTTTATAATAGATTCAAATTCACTCCTTTATTATAGCTACTTTATAATAATAAGATAAGTGTTGTGTGTGTATGTGATAAAAACCACAATACAATGATAACTTAACCATCCTTTCAGAAGGAAACACACATTAATAAACGTGTTTTTTCCTTTGTGTTTTAGTATGGGTGAGCTTTTAATAGAAATGATGAATAATAAAACGAGTGGTTTAGTTTGAAAAAGGACATCCCTAATATTGATTCTCCCCCTATATGTGTTTCTAACCCTATGAGTAATCATAACACATGACTAGGTTATGATTCGATATAGATTATAGTAAAGGATATATTTTTAATCTAGAAAGAGGGGATTATATTTTTCTAGTTTTTAACCTCAATCATTGAATCCTAATTGTAGAATCATGAAAGGACATTATTATTTTATGACAGAATTTTCCATGATACCAAAACAGTTTTGGTAAACTCAATGAAATTAACATGTTAGGTATTTATATTATATAAATCAATAATTTTATTTTGAATGGTTATGATAAAAAATGTTTACATTAAAAATTCATAAATATAAAGGTGTTTAAAATAAAGAATGAATTGATGAAGCCTATAGTTTTCATTCATGTGATAAAACAATGGGTTACTGAATTATGGTTTTGAATTCAAAGAAGTGTAAAATCATTCATAGATGGTTCAATATAAATGATATTAATTTTTATCTTATCTAACTTTTATGATAAGCTAAGTTGTTTTAAAATGAGAAGTTGTTATGAATAATATGAGATGATATTTTAATGCACACAAATTATGATTTATCAGACATTATATCATACTTTTAAAGAAGATATTAGAAAAAATATTTTATACATGATAAAAGAGTATATCCAAATATTTGTTAAAATATAATGGATGTGATACCACCACAAACCTGTTGAATATTTTGATGAATAAATACTTATTTTTATAATACTTATTGAAACACATAGAAACAATATATCATATAATAGTTAATATTTTATTTACTAAATAGTATTACAATAGTAAATATGTGTTATTTATTAAAAAAAAACTAGTTTTTTATATATTATCATGATATTATAAAGAGAATATGATATATAATATTTAATTAGGATTATGTTTAGTCGTGAAAATTTAAAGTGAAACAAATAAAATATTGCACCAATCAAAATTCAATGTGCATTTCACCTAATATTCTAAATGACATTAGGTTATATCAGTAATGTGATATGTAACATGGTACATTTAGTTATTATAATGAAGTGGTTGTCACTTTATATCCTAAAGGATTTTCAGTTGTTTTGGTAATGAAATTAATGTAAAGAGTTATATTTTGTTCCTAAAATAATGTCTTGGAAAAACTGCAATATAAAGGTTCAAAGGATGGTGATGATGATGAACATTGAATAGTTTTAAGCAGGAAACATAAATTTATTAGCATCATAACTTTGATGTTGTGAAGTAAAAGAGTTTTAAATTATTTTTTAATGATAAAGAAATTATTAATATGTTTCTATGTATCTCTATTATTTAAACTATATTTGATCATATATGTTACTTCCTAAATAATTTTAATAGATCTTTTTTATTAGATAACCACATAGAGAAGTAGAAAAAATAAATAGGGATTTAATTAATTTTATGATTACTTAACTGTGTGGAAAATATAAGACCTTAACATTGGTATATCATATGTTTTTTTATTATAATTGTGTTTATGTGTATATTTTTTAATATTCTAAAATATTTTAATAATACCAAATATATCATGATATAAAAATGGAAATCTTTACCTTCTCATTCATTAACATTGGTTTCATAAATTGCATTAAGTAAAATAAAAATTAACCTCTCAAATTATGACTTCGATAATTTTTAATGTTAGTTTGAGTAGTATTTTCAATTGAGATCTGGAATATTACCACAAGGAACAAAAAGTGTTTTGTGTGTTGGATTCACCCATGTATACTCTATACAGTTTCATATAATATATATTTTCTATACTAGGGGTAAATGTTTAATATTAATATTTTCTTATACATGAAGTTTTTAAAACACCTAAAATGAGAACCTTTATACTTTGATTAATTTATTATACAATCTTTAAGGATTAGATAATTAGGGAGTGGTTGGGAATGTTTTTTATTATGTCATTGGTTGGGGCATAACCAAGATAGGATTTTTCTCTCATATAATGAGCATGACATATGAGCCCTTAATTGAGATAGATTACATGACTGTTCATAGCTAATAAATGTTATGTGATTATCTATTGGGGAGTCCAGTTCCGAGGTTTGTCCAGCTTTTGCTAATGATCGTATTCCCTGGTTTGTGGAATCTAGGCCTTCTCTTAGTGATTTTAGATCCAGATGTGATGGTTGGTCAGTATGAATGATTGAATGGATTGTTCATCCAATGTTCTTGTATGGTTTTAAGTGGTGAAGTGGTGAAGTGGTGATGTAGTGAATTGGTTATGTGGTTAAGGGATAATGTGGTGATTCATGTATGGCTTCACACTTTTTTACATAAAAATGTTATCATAATTATAAAAAAAAAATTTCATCATATTGTATGAGGAATATATTATTTGATCATCCATAATGGTGAATGAAATGTGATGGATTAATCTAACTAGTGAGTTTATACATATATAATCAAGAATGTTTGAGTAACTATATAATATTAACACACATCATTCCCCATAGTTACTCATTGTATTAGACAAAATTATCATATAAAAATTCATTTTAGTGTATGATAAAAATAGTGAAAACATGTATAGAGTTACATGTGTTTAATTGATATCATTCTAGATACCTTTATAACTTTATTATAACCTATTATTTTCTGGAATTTTCTCTTTACTTACATATATGAATTTTAAGATGGACATTATTTTCAACACTAGAAAGGACTATGGGTTTACAATTTGTTGTTTTCTGAATGGAGATTGATGTTTATAAAACTCAAAGATATGCTTAAAAAGTGTTTGATATTTTATTCAAAAGGTGTTATTGATAAATATTTACAACATATTTCATATGATTTAATACATAGTGTAATTAATTATAATTCTAAAAAAGTGTTTTGGTAGACATTCAAAATGAATTTTGGATATCATTTCACAAGTTATAAAAAATAATTCCATATAAGTTGAAATGATACAAAATATATGACTATTTGTTTTAATTATGAGACTGAACAATACTTTCATTAAATCCTTTAAACATATGATGTATATTTTTTCTACATTATATTGTATGATATAGGTGTGTCGTACGGTGTGACATCCATGTTATAAACGGATTATGATATTCCATTATGCATATTTTTACTTAAAGTATATAGAATTTGTAAAACTGTTTCCATGAGAATTTATATTTTATTACTGGAAAAAATCATAATTATTTTATATTTTAATTATAATATATGATTCACATTGAAATTATGACTAATTATTATAAGTAAAAATGAAGTGTTAATGCATTAATCTATATCCCATGTTGGATATAATTAACTATGAATGTTTTATGAGATGAAATATGTGGGAGACATAACATGGATTATGTTTTATAAGAATTATAATTGTTTCTATTAACTCATATTCTTTGTAATGTGTGATTTATTTCTTAGATGGATTAGGAATAATTATTTTGTCTTATATAAGGAGGAAATGATAATGAAAATTATGTTGAAATTACATTCCCAACATTGTTTCAATTATACCTAAATCTCTCTTCTTCCCCCATACATTTTCACATGAGGGATTAGTATAAATTAGATACAAGGAAGATATCAAAAGATCTATATTAACCAATGAATACACCATAGTGGGAAGAGTCCATTGGTTTTTTCGTAGTGATCTTAATCAGACACTGATCAAATAAAACATCATCAATTATCTATAGTTTAATGTACACATTCTTTATTGTAATTTTACAAGGCCCAATTAACATAGAATTGTGATAATGGATTTGGGGTTTATATTTTCATCTTCTCGCATAAAGTAGTATTCTATGATCCTTAGAAACCATAACTCCCCATCATAAGTATCATCTAAATGATCATAAACCAACTCATTACATAAAAAAACGATAGTATTATACCTAATAATCATCCCAAGACCCCACTTACTAGTCACAAAGTACACAATCAACATGTATCATACTGAATTCCCAAACATAAACCAGTACATAGTTAATCCTGGTCACAGATAACACACCTCATGCACCATTAATCATCATTAAAAACCAAAACCAACATAATTATGGAATACTTATGATCATATAAGTCTCTCCAACTTGCTCTAAAAAAGTTTTCTTGACCATATGCACATAACTTCAACTTAGACATCCAAATGTATGACCTTCATTCATATTCACATTCTATATTAGCCACACCCCCTATAATGAGAACTTTATCCTATATTATGGTATGCATTTACAAAAAGATTATAATGAATACCTCAAAATAATAATCATATTCCAACATTAGATTCAAGATTCTGACTAGATCCAAGGCCCCCAATTGACTAGGAGATCATCTGGAAGATCATCTCTTGATTCCCCTTCCATTCAAAAGACTAACAACCTAAGGAGGTCATTCACAAGAGGTCTTAATATTACCCATATTTTCTCATAGATCAATCCTCTAAGATGGCCCACTCTATGGTGGAATAGAAGATCCCTATTCAACCAACTTGGTAAATGATACAACCCTTCATATTTTAATATTCACTCTAACAATATTCGAAAGACTATCCTCAAATAACTCCACCTTAGGTATCTCATGTCAGTTAACATTGAAAAAAATAATAGATACATGAACCTAATATCATAATCAATGACTGAAATCTACAATTTCATAAAATTCATGAATTAGTGAACTTAATTTTCCCCAATCATATTGGTGGAAAATTGGTCAAAGTACCATGATTTAAAATCCTTCAAATTTATCCCCTCATGTATACCATCCTGTACCTATATATCCCACTATTAATTCATTATTACATAAATAATTTACATAATTATATTTACACATTACCAATGGTGTATAAAAATATTATAATTTTTCATAAAATGAATCTATATAGTACTCAAAATACTAATGTCCACCCTCTACCAAGAATAAAGGATAATGTTGTGAATTAAAGTTACTTGTAAGATATCCCTTATGTAGTTTGACTCCTTGAGTTCCCCAATCAATCCTTTAGATAAAAAATACAAAAATCACCCTTAGATGATGATGAAATAGTCTTCCCAACTCAATAGAATACCCTGAATTCCTAGATCACCTTGAAACCTATGCATACGTCTTATCATCATCTCCTCTCCAAGGGGCTTCAATTGAATCATGAATTTATGGAACTAATAATATTACCTTAGTGATCCTAAAACAATGGAAACCAGGTCTGGAATGGGCAGAGCGGCAGCGAAGAAATCTCATGAAGGGGACCGCCCAACCAAACCTAAGTTATCTCAAGAAATGCTACAACGCAAGATGCAATATCTGGAGATGATGAGGAAGTACGAGTCCTCAGAATGGGAGTCAGCCAGACCGGATGATGAGCTATCAAAATTTGGAGGTAAGAATGAATTTGGTTATGATGTGATGTAAGATGACTTGTGATTTTCTCTACTTTTCTGCCTTTTTATTTTTATTAATAAATTTGGGAATCAGGTTTTTTCCTGATTCGAACCTTCTTGGTATAAAAAATAAAGAAGTTTGTAAGAGGAATTATATCGTACTAACCCATTCCCATACATATTCACACCCATATCTCATAAAATTATTATTTATAATAATACCTAAATTTTTCTGGGTCATATATCTTATATAATGTGTATATAAACTCATAATAACAGTAAGAGAGAGATAAAATAATTTTTCAGTAGATTTTCACTAGGAGGATATGTAGGAAAACACTACTTAGAATATCATTGATACATTAAATTATCAAACCCCTTTACAAAACCAAGTAACTAGGAAGAAATAAGAAAATACATGTCATGTGATCCGTACTTGTTTGATTTATGCATGAACACACACACCCTCATTCTTCTACATAGTAAGGGTTAAATCATAGTCCCAATTACCACTAAATAGGCACTATTTTTAGCAATCACGAGACCATAATAGTGAAAACATAATGCCACATATCAAACCTGGGTAACATTGGAATCCATTAAGCTTGCGTTAGACACTCACCTACATAGTGTGTGATTCCATTTCATATCAATCCTATCTTCAACTCTACCATCCAGTATAATAAAATAATAACCCGATTTTTTTAACATTTTTTATAATTAGGGCCCACTATACCTCTCTTTAATACCAATTTGTAGCATCCATGGCCCAGTTCACCTCCTCAAAGATCATATTATTGTGCCTCATACACAAGGTGAAACTTCTAGTATTCTATATCCAAAAAAATAGTGGTGATGGTATATGGTGTGGTCATAGAAAGAATATACCCCCTCACAAAGGCAACCAAACAAAATAATTGATGTAACAATAATAACAACAAACAATAGATAACAATAAGAGGATAATAAATATATCATTACATATGTATATCAATATAATATCTATAATGCATTTTCTATCACAAAAAATATATCTGGATCTCTAACAGTATGATTGTATTAAGAAATTTACAAGAGAATAAAAAAAATCCACTATGAAAATAAAAAATCCCAGCCCATCTCAAATATATAACTACCAATAACCCCTATATATCCTTTACTATGTGCCACTATTCTCCAGTAATAATCCTTTTTATTTTTCCTTATTAACTAGATAGGAAGCTTCTATATATCCCAAAGGGCCTATCTAGGGAGTAAGTATGAACTATGTAGGACACCACCAATGGTGTCCCTATATAATATCCACATATATATGAGTTTAAAAATGTTTAATATAGGATAAAAAGGAAATAAAAACATTGATACACCTCATTCTCAATCATCTAGGAGTTAATAACCAACTAAATTTTTCCAGTGTCAGAGTGAGATGATGTACCCATAGTCTAAACACACCCTTAGAGTGAATGTGGAAATCCCCTCATCCCATAACTAAATAAAACAAATCATTACCATGATAACAGACTCATGGTGATTGATGGATCATAATTTGACCTAAAAAACCCCTAATGAATTCAATACAAGATGAAAATTACTCTCCAAATTAGTGACCACATCACAGTCACCACCAAAGATCCCATTTGAAACCTCATGATATATCCTTCATCAAGTTCAGTGGTCAATATCATCACCATATGCCACACATATTTAGAGGATCCTATCAATCATTCTGTACTAAATATTAAAAAATGTTTCCCTCTATTTATATATAACCACAATGAACTCAAACTTAATGGTGAGAACTATCACCAACATCCTATGAACACAACCTATAAAGAATTATTCATCCCAACATTGGTGAAAAACATATCACCATTACACCATACCAATGAATCACATTTCCACCCAATTATGTGATCCATTTTATTTACAATTAAATATAAGAATAATTTATCAATCATATTTTATTCCAAAAACCTCTAACATAATGTATGACCAAAATAAATCCAAAACACAACTAATAACTCTAGAAAAACCCTAAAAACCATTCCTAAAACATGAAGAAAAAAATGAATCTGATTCTATTCTTTCACACAGCTCCACCATTCCCATAAATCACATAGAAAATACACTTATAATAGAAGAAGTATATTGACACCACCTACCTTGAACATTTAGGACTCAAATAATTGAATATTATATGCTAATTTTTCCCTAGTTAGTGGATACCACAAAATCTATGAAAATACTTGGAAATAATGATTTTTAGTCAAATATGAAGAAATAGATAGAAAACTAGGGAATATATATAATAGGATCAATTTCCATACTTCCAATAACTTCGTTTGATAAACAATATTTCTATTAGACCAAGATAGAATGAGATCCTACTTAAGGTGGGGGAGGAGAATTAGGTGGGGGGGGGGGTTTAAGCTCCTTGGATGGGAGAAAAAAATTTGGGATCCCACATTTAATTAAAATAAAATCAATTAGTTAAAACTAAAGAAAGACTAAAGTTATATGGTGTCCTGAAACTTATGGTCATAGTAAAATTCCATCAACCAGAGCCATGTTAGGATGTGTTCCTATAGGTCATGATGAATTTCTTCTCTCCAGAGATAAATAAAAAAAATCAACCCCCTTCCCAAGGTGATTATGTGTTATGACATTTCCCATCATATGAAACACCCTGCATGGATAAGACTACACGATACATCCATACCAAAATGAAGGGACCATAACCTCCTCATATTCCATTCATGGCGCAACTAACACCCATTATAAAATAGATAAAAATAATATATATTTTTAATCTGATCATACCCTTTTCACAAAAATAATGCCATATACTACAATATAATACAGGACATGCAATAAATATTTCATCTTGAGACCCAACCTTAGCCATAAACAATGACTATCAGCCTCCACTAAATACTATAACAAACTAAATATAACCAAATACTTATGATTATATTGAAATTAGACCCAAAATCACACATAAAAAAACCAATCCATTAGAGGTACTTCAATTTTTTTCATTACCCCAAAAATCACTGGTATACTGTTTTTTTACTATTGTACAATATATTTTTTACCAACTGATATGATTCATTAAAAAATAATCAATATAGCCACAATTTTCTATTACTATAATGGTGTTCTTTTTATTTCTTTATCATATTATCTTCACAACCACTTAAAACATGTCAAAACATACTTAAACTTTAATCATAACTATAATTCACCCAATAATAATAATTGAAAAAATAACCACATTAGAACATTTTTCATCATTCTCTTCTCTTGATCAACCCATGTTCTAATAATTTCATTATAAAAATGTATGCCCTTATAATAATGATTTTATTTTGTTGCATGCATGCTCAAATCTTATGCCAATCTGATGCTGAATGTGCATCAAACATATAAAAGTGTATTTAAAATAATAAAAAACTACATTCTAAGATCCTTATATATATGTTAAACATTCAAAACCATGAAAAAATATTGGTTTATTATAAAAAAGTGTAATAATAAATTTTTATCAATTATTAAAATATTAGAATAATATGTATATCAATTTTAGGGATGGAAAATACTCGATAAGTATTTTTTAGAATTAAAACTATTTTAAAAACATCTAATATATTGAAATATAATGCAACATTCACAATTTTATATAATAATTAAATATAGAAATTATAATGATTTTTTTGAACAAAAATAAAAAACTACACATCAATTAGATGTCGAAGGTTACTAAAATAAATAAAGGTGTCATTTTAGATTTAATTTTTTTCTCAAACTATTAAATAAATGTCATATAATCATGTAACACCATGAGATATTTTAAAATTTTATTTTTTTAATTTAATATTTTATATATTTTTCATTAAATATAATATTGAGTTTATCCTTAATTACATAAAGCACCATGTTATTCTTAGGATACACACAAAATTGGGTTAGCTTACATTGCAGCTGAAACTGAGTTTTAACAAAACCATGATATATTAATAATATAGTTATTTTAACTCTTAAATTATGACATATAATTTCATATTTGATATATGAATATCAATAACTAATATTTATATACCAATTTTAATTTTTTTTTCATAAATGAAATATATTGAAAAAATGTATATAATTTTTGATAATGTTTTTAAATGTTTTGGAAATATTATTTCTTAAAAAAGTTGTTTTTTCCTTTTTGTGAACAATAATAAAATTATTATTTTTTACAATTTTAGAAAATTAATTTTTTTTAAAAAAATTTATTTTTGAAATCAACAGGTTCAAATTATACTTTGTTGAATTTATTGTATTTTTCTGAACAATTTCTTTTTTTTGATGAATAGTAAAAAACAATGAATTTTAATTGAAAACTACCTTTTCATTTAAATATTACATAAATATAAATTATATTTTGAAATGATATTAATGTAAAAAAGTTAAAATTTATATCAATTAATCCAATGTATGTCATAGAAAGCATTTTGATATCTAATTTTTATATAAAAACATTTCAAACTCTTGAATGTTTTCTTTTTAAAAACCTGAATTCTCATCGTGTGTGCATGAAAACATTTAAATTAATTTTTTCCTATTTTTTGAATTAAATTTGTAAAAATGGAATTTATATTTGAAATAAAAATAATTTATCATTTATAATTAGGTAAATAAAATTTTTGAATGAAAGGGATTGTGAATGTAGTAAAAATTAAATATCACCGTTAAGGTAAAAATGGGTTTACCCCGGGGGTTAAACTAAAAAGATAAGGATAAAAATAACATATAAAATTTAAAAAAACTATTTTATGGAAATATTTTAAAAATCATGAACTGAAATTATGGAATACAAAAAATTTGGGTTGAATCCTCTCTTAAAAATTTATATGTTTACCACTCACCTCACTTATAAAAGGTCACCCCACCCCATCACATTTTATGACCTTAAAAACTCATTGGTTAAGAAAATACCTACCCAAATCACTTCCCAAATTCACTCTCATCATACTAGAAGCATTATTTTGGGTATAAATCTGCTTTTTAAGGGTTTAGTGCAAACCTAAAGAAGATACCCGAAGAATAGGTAACAATATTTAATAAGTAGTTCTATTTTATATCTTAATCCGTATAATTCAATTATTTTTATTCCATATTGATATAATATAATATATATCTTCTGTATGATGAGACTATTTTATATAAATGTTAATACCTACAACCTTTCACACTTCAATCATATGGGTTAAGAAATCATCATTCATATGTATGGTGGACTACCATGTTGCAAACCGATGTCATTCATTTTTAAATTTCCACATTTATAGGTTGGTCATAATAAGGGATTTATAGTTTATAAATTATATATATGATATTTATTATTTCATTATTATAGTGTAATTATTATATACTTATACCTTCATGATTTACACTTTGGGAGAATATGATTATGTCTCTCTAGGGTATGGTGAACTACCTCCTCACGAAGTGATGTGATTTATTCACTTTATACATGGAATTAATTAAGGATGGATTTAAAAAACATATGTGATATATATAAAATCTTAATTTTATTTTAATGATATTATATATATATATAATTTACTTTTCTTTCTTTCAACATGAAAATAAAATGGAAATATCATTCATTCTTATATATGGCCCACTGTCTCCCTGAACGGTGTATTTCATTTCCTATCCCTAAATATTATGGACTACTATAAATAAATATATACTGAATATATATAATATCAATATCCTAGTTTAAATTTAGATATTATGTAATAATGATCAAAGTATGAGGAAAAAAATATAACAAATCAAAACATACATGAAAAAAAGACTTTATTACCCAAAACATAACTCTAATTAGGAATTTTTAATAAATAGATAATAAATGGTCATAAAAAACAACATATGGTATGATATATGTGTTTTTTTTATAAATGTATAATTTACTTATATATATTATATAGGATGATTTAATGAGTATCACTACTAAAAATTTCATCTATCCCAACAGTTCCAGGAAACGTTTTCATGATGGCCATTGCAATATACCTAACCAACAGTTCTATATAAACTGCCGGTATAGACAGTCTGAAGTAAATCTATTCCAAAAATTTCAATTAAACCATTGAGATATATATATACCAATTATTAAAGAACCATTGGTATACATTCTGTTTACCATATAATCTATTCCAATAATTTCCTTGAAACTGTTGGGATATATGTATAACAACAGTTTAAGAACCATTGGCATACATTGTCCAATATATAATCTATTGCAACAGTTTATAAAATTGTTGGCCTAACTCTATTCCAATGGTTCTATGAACCATTGGTATATCCTCTTCAACCAGAAACCAGCATCATAGCCATCATCCTCCTCCAGACTTCCAGAACGTGTAAACATGAATTCCAGAACCTACAAACATGACAGTTTGTCTTCCAATATTCTAGAACCTATAAACATGAATGAACCTAAAAACTTGATAGATTTGAATATAAGTGAATATTAGAATTTCATTACATTTAATGGATAAAATATGTTTTTTATGTGAATACAACCAACCATTTAATGTGAAATCCTATAAATTATAGTGATGTTCCTGCATGATGGATTTTTATCCATCCATGTATAGAATTCAGTTACGAGGATGGGTTATTGAATTTAAAGAATGTTATAGTATATGTTTAAGATTGGTTCATGAAATTAACTAGTGTTCTAGTTTATGTTTAGGTGAGGTGAGTTAGAAACCATGTTAGGCATGCCATTAGAACATGGGAAAAATGATTCAATATGAAAATTCAAAAGAATAGGCACTACAACATATGAATTGGTGGTGGTAAGATGAATCTTATTTTGGGGAGCATCGTAAGATTTAAATGTGTTAAAAAATGACACCATCAATACTTTTAGATATATGGGCTCAGGTAATCAACATCTTGGTGTTGACGTTGTGAAAATGGTAATTTGATTTGTTTTTACAGTTAGAGAACCTTAAATTAATGGTTACTTATTGGATGTGTTTTGAGTGTTTGGGAGTGGAATGAGGTATTTTATCTTTAAATTATTGACCTACATAGGTAAGGATATAGGGATGGTTTGGCCACTAAGACTTTTTACAGATGATAATAATTACAGTGGGAATATTTTGAAACCTTGTGTTCATACGAGCATCCATAATTTGAGGAAATGATTGAATTTTCAATTATTGGAGGGGTAGATTTTTCAATAGTTATTTGAGTTCTATTTATGAGGGTTGTAATCAATATAAAATGAAATTTGGACATTAGAATGGGGCTCGATATGTAGCTCAAGATCTTGTCAGAGCATCGAGGGGAGAAGGTGGCTGCTGAAAATCTACAACAGACCACTGGTTTTCTTTTTTGAGTAGAAAAGCTACAAAATTTCCCCCTCGGGTTTTTGTTGTGGGAGGTCCCCTTTTTGTCATCCATTTATGAAAACCATGGGAATCTATCCCCCCATCCCTCCTATAGGACCCTTTGATCTAGGGGTGGGTTTGGACTTTTATTTATAAATTAGAGGTTAGTTCCTCTCTATGATATCATTTTTCAATACAATAACCAAACTTGTGTCATCAGTATTATCACTTATATATATTTTGGATATTATATTTATATCTGGTAAGAGAGTTTGTATTATATTATATTATTGAACTGTTGAAATAACCATAACCACTATAACATAGTAATTAGACCTCCCACTTTCACACTCGCTAGGGATAGGATTTGATCACTAGTTCCGGCCCCCACATAGTTTTATTTCTTTCATGAAATTGTCTTTTTTTCCACTATCCCCCCTTCATTTGTGTACCTGATGGTATTTATCCTTTTCAAGGGTCATCATAATATTTTTATTTCCAACTCCGAGTTATCAGATACACTATACCTATATCTTTTCTTTGTTATATTGGTTTGGATTCCACCACCCATAGATCAAGACTTTTAAGAAGGCCATCAATGGATTTAGGGGGCTTCAGATTTCACAAAATGGTGACACTAATTGGATCTTAGACAATTATCATAAATTTTCTAAAATATGAAAACATGATTACTTCTATGTATTACTACAATAGTTTTTTTAATTCAATTCATTTCAACTATCACATATGGTCTTTCGACTGTCTTTTTATGCATGATTATCCCTATCAATGGTTTGGGTAAGTATTCATATCCCAACCCCAACTTTTTAAGAAATAATTATATCCAATGGGTGATTGGAAACACGACTGTGCATTATATAGGTTTAGATCATAGAACTTAATATTTTTTTCATCATATCACAATGTGTATTTTCATGGAGTTTAACATATTGAAACCCCCGTTAAATTCTACCTCAGATGAAATTGAAGGCTAGTACAAGTATAAGAAAGAGGTTCGCTTATAGTATTCATCAAATTGAAACCCCTCCCCCCTTCAAAGACCCTCCAAATTCACAACCCCCCTCCCTGCCTACACATTCCACTCCCCACCTCACCCCCAGTGGCCTACCTCTGCACAGCCACCCTCCCCCTTGTACACCCCCTCACCTGCAAAACCCCTCCCCACCTCACCCCCAGCAGCCTCCTCCTGCACAACCCCCTCCCCACCTGCACACCCCTCCCCACCTCACCCCTAACAGCCTCCCCCTACACAGCCCCTGCCCCCTTCACACCACCTCCCCACCTGCACATCCCCCCTTCCCACCTACACACCCCTCCCCACCATCACAACCCACCCCGTCCCCACCTCACCCCCGGTAACCTCTCCTTGAACTACCCCCTCCCCACCTACACACCCCTCCCCACCTACAAAACACCAACCGACCTAAACACCCATACCCACCTTAACACCCCTCCCAACATACACACCCCTCCCCCCACAAAAATCTGAGAATACAAAGAGTTATGTGGATAAATAACATAGTACCCTCATATGTTCCATACACCCATTTCATTTGAGGCTTTATTAAATTTATAATCAACTAATAAAACATTTTTCATTGAGGAACAATCATAATTAATTAATCATATTGATTTGAAAGTATTAAATGGTAAGATATTCATTAAATACTACAAAAAATTCATTATAATAAAATAATATTTTATACGTAAATAGGCATAGTAGAAGTATTTTCCCACTTATTCATGGAAAAAGAGATCCCATGAAATCAGAGATGCATGGTATTATTGAGGTATGGAATGAGTGGCATGGGATATCAATCAAAAAAGGAACATAAAAATTATAGTGACTCAAAGCCCCTATAATGAAAAAAACCTCCTTACGAGCCACTAAATTGAAATATACAGTGATTTCAAACCATAAATAGAATAAGAAGATATAATAAACATCAACATTACTACTCAGAATTTTCCTAAGACAACTAATATTCATAAAATTATTGATGAATATTTATTTCATGTACATATAAATGGTCACGAATGGTATGTGGTACATTAATTCACACATCCCATTCACTATTTATGTAATAAGATATTTATTTCATACCTTCTTCCTTATAATTTTTTTCTAAGACATCATGATACATTAAGAAAACTGGAGGTAAAAGAATATGTCAAATGACTACACTGGTATAAGTGAGATCAAGTTTAGTCCAAATCAAAACACAAAAAAAGATGCAGAACATTAAAACTAAGGTTGAACTTACAAATTTGAAGTTGTAGAACAACAATATGGCTTGATTAAAGATGGATCGATCGGTGGAAAAAAGATATGCATGTTGGAATCTTAGAACCTGGAATATATATAGTTGAGAAATAATCACAATAAGACACCACCTACTAATACTACTAAATTTTTTCAGAATGAAATTAAAATATTCTGGTTAAATAATCTAACGAAAATTTATTCTTTCCAAATGAATATAGGTGAGGAAAATTAATAAGTTTACAAAAACATTTCAAAATGTTCCATTGTGTTTACATACACATATAAACACATTAAAAAAATATTCTCAAATGACAAATAAATTTAAAAATCACAAAACCATTAACATTTATAAAAAACCATATTCTTTTATTTAATGAAAATAGCCATGTTAATAAAATTATATAAGATGAATCCATCTTTAAATCAAAACATGCATTTTGAAATACAAATATTATTATCCCAGAAGAGTCATTAAATTCGAAAATCATCTCCCAAAAATATTTATAAAACATTTTATAATGGAACAAAACCAAATACAAATGTGTCAACCATAAAAAATCTGGAACCACTATATAATAAAGTATTAAAAATACACACAAAATATAGGTGATCTTCAACAAAATAATAAATAGGGGATGATAAAATCCAATAGTAGTTTAAAATATCTTATATTAACCACAAATAAAATGAAATCACATTTCATGGGATCAACCCTGGGATCCCAAATGCAAGAAACATCTAATTATATAGTAGTTTCTTCTAATTAATCAATTTTTGTCATATGTTATTCCTAATCCACAAGTCATACAACTGGCCTATGAAAGCCTCATTTTGATGACACAACCCACCATGACCTAGCTCCTAGCATGATTAGAGTTCAACTAGTGTCAAGAGAACTTTCTAGAGAAATATAAATATAGAACCCCTGCTTAGTACCACGGTTCCAATGACCAATAAAGAAGTGATGATGATGAATAAGTAAGGAAGTATTAACACCAAGACATATGAAATGACTCTACCTCACTTGTAACACATTCAAAATTAATAATCACATATATCCGGACTATATATGGTGTATAGAATCATATTACCACATTGAGTGAGAAAAAAGAATAATGTAGTCACAAAAAACCCACAAAATGGGTAAAAAACTCAATGGGATAATTAACATGTTATTTCATAACCAACCATTTAAAAAAAAGTTCCAAGTTGGTATTTAATGATAAAACATGGGTCAAAATCTGAAGTGCTTTTAAATTTTATAAAATATGAGTTAAAAAATTAGTTAAGAACTGATATAAATGCTAGATAAAATTTAAAAAATTTCAAATACACCATTAAAAAAAGTGAATATTCATCTTTGAAACCATTAACCATTCCCAATGCATTCATTTTCCATAAATTGTTTTTTTAAAATAACTATTAATTAACTATCTCAATGGGAAAAATACACACTCATTTCAATCAATATTTTCTAATTCATTAGATTTTTTAAAACATGTCATGTTCAACACCTCAAATTATATCAATTTACTCTTTAAAACATAGTTTCACTCCATGAAAAAAATTATATCAAAATCTATCACATACCATTAAATCCAATTAAAATGTTTTCAATGGTATTTAATAAATTCTTACAAACAAAAATATTCAATTTCATATATAAAAACATGAAATTAAAAAGTGAAACCATTTCTTCTAATCTAAAATCACATTTAAATGATTTCAAATAATTATATGGATATTAAATTTATCCATACATTTATTGAAAATCAATTTACAATGAAATAACAAACATTTAAATAAAAATGAAATAATTTCACTAAATCACACACCTTAAAGAGGTTTAAATTGACTTAAAAACTTTCAAAGACATTTTAGCTTCAAATATGATCCCCAAAAGAATAATAAAAACATCATCTGTATACCACATGCACCAAAAAAATAATAATCAAATCATCTCAAAAACATGAAAATCAAAAACAAGGGTTCTATGGTTCATGGGGTATCCAAATTCAATTGAATGTTTGGTCGATAAACCCTAAATAATGTGTGAAATATATCTCTATACCCATTATTTAACCCTCTACATGTAAACCATGTGGGTACTTATAACTATGTGAGTAAACCACGAAACACCCAAAAAACTCCAAAACTATAATATTCCAATCCAAATATCTCTAGTTATTATAATGTTCCATCATATGATAAAATAAAACAATATAATCACCAAAATGATTCTAACTTTATGAGAGACATGAATAAAAGGAGAGACTTAAATAAAAAGAGAGACTTGAATCATGATTACAACAAATCCAAATGAAAAAAGATAAAATTAATGGAGGAAAAAGATACAAATTAGTTCCAACTTACCAATTTGAAGTGGAAGGAAAAAAATACTTGAATCAAGGATGTATCTCCATTTGGGAAGATCCATTCACTAGCTAGAAATAAAAGAGATCTATCATTTAGAAAAAATATAGGAAGATCCCTTCTGGAAGAAGGAGGCTCATATTTGGGGTTTTCGATCCCAATAGTTTTTAAAATCTATTGGGATACCCTATTTCCAATGAACTGTCCTAATGGTTTTTTGAAACTATTTGGAAAACAATGAACAATCCAAATGATTATATGAAACCATAGGGAAAATCCACTATTCAAAACTCTATACCAAAGGATCTATGAAACCGTTCATATAAGTAACCTATCCCAATGGTATTTTGAAACTATTGGGATAGGGGAATTGGAATATCTGTAACGACCTAAAATTTTAAATAAATCTTGTTTCTTAATTTTGTGTGTTATTATATTTTTCATACTCAACAAAACTATTTCATTTGATAACATGAGTATAATTAAAATGAGACTGTTGGGTTTTGACTATTATATGACCGTTAGTCAGTATGACCATTGGAAACTGAATGTTACGACTATTTTCTCTAAATACAAGTGATCTTGGTTAATTAATATAGAAAGAAGATTCGATGGCCTCATCCAGTAGTCTTGGACCGATCGAAGCCCATCTAACAGAACTTGGGAAGGAGGTAGCACCACTTGGCTTTGTTATGGACCAAATCAAAGCTGAACTTCATTGTGTGAAGCTAGAACGAAATCACCTTCATGAGAAGTTCAAAATGATAGAAATTATTACTCGTGCAATGTTGGCCGAGCCGCCCTCATATTTTCTCACCTTAGCACACCTTACACTTAGGTACTATGCTAGGGTTATAAGGGGCTATGTAAGGAGACCTTAACTGCTTTGTGTAATCCTTTGAGATAAATAAAATTGTATTTTCTTCTTATGGGGAATTTTGTAAATTTTAAAATGTTCGGATAAATGTAGGATGTAATTTTTTTATGAATTAAAAAAAATGATATTTTAAAAATGTTTATGTAAACCTTAAATAATTAAAAATGTGTAATGATTTTCAAAAAAATGTTCTTCTACAATTATGTTCAGTATGAAATTTAGAGTCTAATAAGATCAACATAATTTTTGATGAATAGTAAATTATGAATAGTGATTTTATGCCTTGGATTAGTAATGTGACTTAATGGATTAGTAATATCACTTAATGGAAGTATTAATATAATCTAGGCACCTTGATTAAGTAATGTGATTCAATAAAATAGGTAAAAAATTGTTTCAGAAATTATTAGTCAAGTAATAGTTTTTTCAGGTGAATAGTGCTTTTTTAATTAAAAATTAAATTACAAATATTTAGAAAATTATTTTTATAAAATGGACTTTATTTTTGAATTCAGAACATAGATATTATACAAAGGTAATTTTTGGGGATTTTTCCGAAAAAAATGAATTTTCGGTGAATAGTGTATTTATTTAAAAATTAAATTAAAAATATTTACAAAAATATTTTTATAAAATGAAGTGTATTTTTGAATTCATAGCATTGATATTATGTTAAGATAATTTTTTGGGAGTTTTCGGAAAAAGTTGAATTTTCAATGAATTGTAAAAATACAGTTTTAGGGTTTCGGTATGTTTAATGACATCATGACTGCATCATGATGATGTCATGAGATATTTTAATGGATGGTAGACTAAAGGGGATGGATTATTGTATGAGGGGTCCCATGTGGCCAAAACCATGGGCAAATACCATGGGAAATCCCATGGTTTTTCCAAAACCACAAGTAAGTTGTCCCTTCAAATTATTAAAGTATCACCTGACTTTCCCTATAAATATACACCCTTTCCTGTATTTTTCACTCCCAACTCTCCCCAAACGAAGATCGGGTCTCATTACCTCCCAAAGAGTCTTCCCAAGGTACCCCCAAGCCCTCAAGGTCCCAACCTTCTAGTTTTAAGAGTTACATTTTAAGGTAAGGGATCCAACCTCTCTCTTTCTTTTCAAATACTTTCATTTAAGTCATTTATTTTATACTCCATGTTCTTATTTTGGAGGACGTTATTTTATATTCCTATTACTTCCCTTTTTATTCTCATATTATTAGAGATCCCCTCTTACTCTCATCATTTCGTTTTATGAATGTTTAAGTGTCACCGTTAGGCTGCCGAAATATTTGTAACAGATTCTTTCACCCTTTTCATTTTGAAGTTCTATTTTCTTGTCAAGTCTTTCAAGTTCCTTTTTTTTATGTTTTGGAATGATATTTATATCTATCATAATGATATTTTATGTTCATATGATGATAGACCCTATTTGATCTCGTCAATTCATTTTTTTTGATGTTTAAGCGACGCCGTTAGGCTGCCGAATTTTCATAAGAGAAATCTTATTTTTGTCTTCATTTCATGTTTTTCATTTTATATGGTATATCATTAAAATTTCATTACCATGTTCTTAAATCATTTATATTCTGTCCCCCTACTATTTTATGGATCATTTATGAGTGGGTAACCCATTTCCCCTCTCTTTTCAATGTTTTCTAAAACCCTACAACATAGTCATTATGCTGCCAAATTTCCGTCTCAAAATGTCCCTCTCTTTTTCTCAAATTCTTTTATTTTATTAAGTGAATACTTAAAAATCTTTCTTCTAAAGGGGTATTCACATATATACCAAAATGTTATATTTTAAATTCTGAGATTTACATACATGAGACCCACTTTCCTTTTCCGTGGGTTTAAAGTGACATAAAGATCATGTCTTTAAAGCAGTTTTTAAAACATTATGATTATGGAATGAAACCCATTTATTTTATGCTATATGGATTATTTATGAAATGTTTGACGATGATATATGTGTCTCACATGATAACAAATTCAAATTTAAGGGTTCATCCTGATAGCGCTCCAATGCATTGGGTAAAGACTTAATCTCTAGAGATGACCATTTTTAATGACACCTTGGTGAATAACCTTGGTAAATTTTAATGACCCCTTGGGGATGGACCTTGGTGAAACGGAAATGATTTTCTATGTTAAATGTTTGAGCCACATCTTCAAGTTATGAAATACGTTATTTTTATTATGATATGCCTCATGATTTCTTTCTCATTACTTAAAGTTCTTTTTCATGACTTTATTGATGTATCTCAAGTTCACATGTTAAATGTTTCCCTTGATTCCCTTACTGGTCCTTCTTCTCACCCTTTATTTTGATGTATGTCCCCAGGTTATGAGATGCAGTAATGAACCTAGGATGAATATAAAGATAATCCTTTCAAGTGTTTAAGAATAATGTTTTATGTTTTCATGTTTTGAGTTCCTGGTTTCCAAGACACTAAACCTTAAAGATCCCCAGTTTTGCATAATGTAATGAAAGTTTATGTGAAAAAAAGGTGGGATGTCATAGTTGGTATCAAATGATGGTTTAGTTATTTGTGGAAATTAGGATATGAAAACTTTAGGAAGAACCCTATAGAAAATTTTAAATATAGGAAATATTCCTAGTATTTTGGTGAGTATTGAGTAAGTGGTTTATCAAGAAAATACATCCCTGTCTGGATACGAGCAGGTAGAGGTGGCTTTGGCACAGATGTACATAGGGGTAAAACCCGAAAACACCGCTTTGAGATAGACATGAACGGGAACTGGTACACGACAAAGGTCCTTGCTACACTATTGGTTACGACACTCCCGGGGGATATGATTTGGTAAATTCATAATCTTAGTATGAACCATTATTAAAGGAAAAAAGATAAAATAAAATAAAGATTCCCATAAGAATATATGATCATGGATAACCTAGATTGGAAGCTAGGGGATCACAAGTTAGGGTATACTCTTCTTATACAAGTTTATACTTCTATGCATTAAGTTTCCTTTTCATGATTATTGGATAAGTATTTAAGCCCCCTAATTATACTTTATTTTCTTAGTTAATGGCGAGAAATGGAAGAACATGTCCCAAAAACCAATGTGATAGGAAATGTGATGATTAACCTATTAATGTGATTGCAATGACAAGAGATCAAGTTGAACATATTGTGATTATGCCAAACCAGCTATCATAAATCAGAATTAATAATTGGTACCTAGTTGAATGCTCAAATTCATCAAGGAAGAAGAAAACGAAGTCTCAAGGATGTTCATCTGATAAAGTTGATAAGGGAAAGAAGACCCAATTTCATTTGTGCAAAAAGTGTGGAAATAGGAACCAAGGGGAATGTCACAGAGGAATTGGGAGATGTTTTAAGTGTGGGTGATAGAGCATAAAGTAGCTAATTACTTTAAAAAAATGGATAATGTGATGAATAGAGATAAGGTTCAATCTAATGTACCTTATACTTTTCAATGTCATAAATGTGGAGAAGCTAGACATTATCCAAGGCAATGCTCTCTTGGAAGAGATGAGAAGCATAATGAGAATCAACAATATTCAAGGATAAGCGAATAATGCAAGTCCTATGCTGAGATGGATCTTGATGACTAAAGTACATGTAACTTCTTTGCAATAATTGTCTATTTCATGTTGTGTTTTAGTTCGTGCCCTATGAGCATATTCTTATTGTATTCTAAGAACATCGAGTCACTACCTAATATGGTTTTATATCATTAAGTAAAAAATATATTGTTATGTATCACATGTTGATGTTGTGAAGTTATTCTTCTTGAAAAAAAATAAGATTATGGGATTAAAAGATGATTATTATTTTGGAAGATGTTCACTATTTTGGGAACCCTATATGATCCAGGTAAACAGATTACTACGGTTTTTTCTTTGAGTAGTAAAGGTTGACTTATATTTTGAATAATCAATGAATTTAAGGTGAACTTATAGTAATTTATGTTACTTATGGAAATGATTAACCTATCTTAGGGAAAATATGTTTAGGTTAGTTACTTTTGTTATAATATGTTAGGAGTAGTTGATGTTGTTTGGAGATGAACGATAAGGTTTATCATGGAAGACTATGTTATAAAACCCTTCTTGAAATTGAGTTTCAATATTAGTTTGGTTTATTTTGAGGAATTTTAAGGATATTTATTTATGGATGGGTCTATGATAAACTTTGGGTAGTACCATGTAATTTTAAAGATTTAAAGAAGTTTTCCTTCTTATGGGATTCCTTCTTTTTGAAGAGTTGTTTTACCTTACCTCTTCTGTTTTTGGGATAATGTTTAAAGATAGAAGAAATAGATAGTTAATCTTTTGTGGATTATATGATTCTCTAAAAGATGATTCTTGTTCTTGGATGAGACCAAGTAGTTTTGAATGCTCATCATTTGGAAAAAAGATTAGTTTTGGTAGAAACTTATTAAGGGATGAAACTCTACTTGAAGGTAAATATATTTCCTTGTGTTTTTATTCAATGTAGTAAATGAATTACTCAAAACTATGAAAAGGAACGTAAAACAAAAACGTTGTCTGTTAACGTTTCCTACTGGGAAATCAAATACCATTTAACCCATCATATGTTTGTGATTTTTATGTTGTTAACTTTCTCTTAATCAAGTTTTCTATCACTAACCATTAGAATGCGACCCTTTTTTTCTATTCCATGTCCATGTTTTCCTACATGGAATCCTAGAATGGGTTAACTCGGGTAGCCTTTATACTTCCTTTTCTTTATTTTAAAGTAATAGTGTTACTGACTCTTTTTCTGATGTGGGAATTTCAATGAAATTTCCAAGCCCAATTTTAAAAATTGCGAGGACGCAATTTCTTAAGGGGGGGGGGGAGAATGAAACGACCCGATATTTTGAATAAATCTTGTTTCCTAATTTTGTGTGTTATTTTATTTTTCATACTCAACAAAACTATTTCATTTGATAACATTAGTATAATTAAAATGAGACTGTTAGGATTTGACTATTATATGACCGTTAGTCAGTATGACTGTTGGAAACTAAATGTTGCGACTATTTTCTCTAAATACAAGTGATCTTGGTTAATTAATATAGAAAGAAGATTCGATGGCCTCATCCAGTAGTCTTGGACCGATCGAACCCCAACTAACAGAACTTGGGAAGGAGGTAGCACCATTGGGATTTGTTATGAACCAAATCCAAGCCGAAATTCATCGTGTGAAGCTAGATCAAAATCGCCTTCGTGAGAAGTTCAAAATGATAGAAATTATTACTCGTGCAATGTTGGCCGAGCCGCCCTCAGATTCTCTCACCTTAGCACACCTTACACTTAGGTACTATGCTGGGGTTATAAGGGGCTATGTAAGGAGACCGTAACTGCTTTGTGTAATACTTTGAGATAAATAAAATTGTGTTTTCTTCTTATGGTGAATTTTGTAAATTTTCAAATGTTTGGATAAATGTATGATGTATATTTTTGATTAATTTTAGAAAACGGATATTTTAAAAATGTTTAAGTAAACCTTAAATAATTAAAAATGTGTAATTATTTTCAAAAAATGGTCTTCTACAATTATGTTCAGTACGAAATTTAGAGTCTAATAAGATCAACTTAATTTTTGATGAATAGTAAATTATGAATAGTGATTTTATGCTTAGGATTAGTAATGTGACCAAATGGATTAGTATTCTCACTTAAATGAAATATTAATATAATCTAGGCACCTTGATTAAATAACGTGATTCAATAAAATAGGTAAATAACTGTTTCAGAAATTGTTAGTCAAGTATTAGTTTTTCTCAGATGAATAGTGTTTTTTAATTAAAAATTAAATTAAAAATATTTAGAAAATTAATTTTATAAAATGGAATTCATTTTTGAATTCAGAACATCGATATTATGCTAAGTTAATTTTTGGGGATTTTTCTGAAAAAAATGAATTTTCAGTGAATAGTGTATTTATTTAAAAATTAAATTAAAAATATTTAGAAAATTATTTTTATAAAATGGAGTTTATTTTTCAATTCATAACATTGATATTATGTTAAAATAAATTTATGGGAGTTTTTGGAAAAATTTTAATTTTCAGGGAATAATGAAAATACAGTTTTAGGGTTTCGGTATGTTTAATGACATCATGACTACATCATGTTGATGTAATTGGATATTTTAAGGGATGGTCGACTAAAGGGGATGAATTATTTTATGAGGGGTCCCATGTGGCCAAACCCATGGGAAAATACCATGGGAAAGCCCATGGTTTTTCCAAAACCACTAGTGAGGTGTCCCTTGAAATTATTAAAGTATCAGCTCCCTTTCCCTATACATACCCACCCTTTACTCCTTTAGTATTCACTCCTAAATCTCCCAAAACTAATCTCTGGTTTCATTACCTCCAAAAGAGTCCTCCCAAGGTTCCCCTAAGACCTCAAGGTCCCAACCTTCGAGTTTTAAGAGTTACGTTTTAAGGTAAGGGATCCAACCCCTCTCTTTCTTTTCAAATACTCTCTTTTAAGTCATTTCTTTTATGCTCCATGTTCTTATGTTGGAGAATGTTATTTTATATTCCTATTACTTACCGTTTCATGTTCATATGACAAGAGATCCCATCTTACTCTCATCATTTCGTTTTATGAATGTTTAAGTGGCGCCATTAGGCTGCCGAATTTTTTGTAACGGATTCTTTCACCCTTCTCATTTTCAAGTTCTATTTTCTTGTCAAGTCTTTCAAGTTCCTTTTTATTATGTTGGGGAATGATATATATATCTATCATACTGATATTTTATGTTAATATGATGAGATACCCTATTTTATCTCGTCAATTCATTTTTTTTGAAGTTTAAGCGATGCCGTTAGGTTGCCGAATTTTCATAAGAGAAATCTTATTTTTGTCTTCCTTTCATGTTCTTCATTTCATATGGTATATCTTTCAAATTTCATTACCATGTTCTCAAATCATTTATATTCTATCCCCATACTGTTTTATGGATCATTTATGAGTGGGTTACCCATGTCCCCTCTCTTTTCAATGTTTTCTAAAACCCTACAACATAGTCATTATGCTGCCAAATTTCCGTCTCAAAATGTCCCTCTCTTTTTCTAAAATTCTTTTATTTTATTAAGTGAATACTTAAAGCTCTTTCTTCTAAAGGGGTATTCACATATATACCAAAATTTTATATTTTAAATTCTGGGATTTACATACATGGGAGCCACTTTCCTTTTCTGTGGGTTTAAAGTGACATAAAGATCATGTCTTTAAAGCAGTTTTTAAAACATTATGATTATGAAATGAAACCCATTTCTTTTATGCTATATGGGTTATTTATGAAATGTTTGACGATGATATATGTGGATCACATGATAATAAAGGCAAATTTAATGGTGCACCCTGATAGTGCTCCAATGCATTGGGTAAAGACATAATCTCTAGAGATGACCATTTTTAACGACGCCTTGGTGAATAACCTTGGTAAATTTTAATGACCCCTTGGTGATGGACCTTGGTGAAACAGAAATGACTGTTTATGTTAAATGTTTTAGCCATATATTCAAGTTATTAAATATGTTATTTTTATTATGATATGCCTCATGATTTCTTTCTCATTACTTAAAGTTCTTTTTCATGACTTTATTGATGTATCTCAAGTTCACATGTTAAATGTTTCCCTTGTTTCCCTTACTGGCCCTTATTCTCACCCTTTATTTTGATGTATGTCCCTAGGTTATGAGATGCAGTAATGAACCTAGGGTGAATATAAGGAGAAGCCTTTCAAGTGTTTAAGAATAATGTTTTATGTTTTCATGTTTTGAGTTCCTGGTTTCCAAGACACTAAACCTTAAAGATCCCCAGTTTTGTATAATGTAATGAAAGTTTATGTGAAAAAAGGTGGGATGTCATAGTTGGTATCAAAGGATGGTTTAGTTATTTGTGAAAATTAGGATATGAAAACATTAGGAATAACCCTATAGAAAAGTTTAAATATAAGAAATATTCCTAGTATTTTGGTGAGTATTGAGTAAGTGGTTTATCAAGAAAATACATCCCTGTCTGGATACGAGCAGGTAGAGGTGACTTTGGCATAGATGTACATAGGGGTAAAACCCGAAAACACCACATTAAGCTAGACTCGAACGGGAACTGGTACATGACAAAGGGCCTTACTGCACTCTTGGTTACGACACTCCTGGGGGATATGCTTTGGTAAATTCATAATCTTAGTATGAACCATTATTAAAGGAACACATATAAAATAAAATAAAGATTCACATAAGAATATATGATCATGGATAACCTAGATTGGAAGCTAGGGGATCACAAGTTAGGGTATACTTTTCTTATACAAGTTTATACTTCTATGCTTTAAGTTTCCTTTTCATGATTATTGGCTAAGTATTTAAGCCCCCTAATTATACTTTCTTTTCTTAGTTAATGGAGAGAAATAGAAGAACATGTCCCAAAAACCAATGTGATAGGAAATTTGACGATTACCCTATTAATGTGATTGTGATGACGAGGGATCAAGTTGAGCATATTGTGATTATGCCAAACCAGCTATCATGAATCACAATTAATAATTGGTACCTAGTTGAATGCTCAAATTCATCAAGGAAGAAGAAGACGAAGTCTCAAGGATGTTCATCTGATAAAGTTGATAAGGGAAAGAAGACCCAATTTCATTTGTGAAAAAAGTGTGGAAAGAGGCACCAAGGGGAATGTCACAGAGAAACCGGGAGATGTTTTAAGTGTGGGGTGATAGGGCATAAAGTATCTAATTGCTTTAAAAAAATGGATAATGTGATGAATAGAGATAGCGTTCGATCTAATGTACCTTATACCTTTCAATGTCATAAATGTGGAGAAGTTAGACATTATCCAAGGTAATGCTCTCTTGGAAGGGATGAGAAGCATGATGAGCATCAACAATCTTCAAGGACAAGGGAACAATGCAAGTCCTATGCTAAGATGGATCTTGATGAATAAAGTACATGTAACTTCTTCGCAATAATTGTCTATGTCATGTTGTATTTTAGTTTGTGCCCTATGAGAATATCCTTAATGTTTTCTAAGAACATAGAGTCACTACCTAATATGGTTTTATATCATTAAGGAAAAAAAATCTATTGTTATGTATCACATGTTGATGTTGTGAAGTTGTTCTTTTTGAAAAAAAAGATGATTATGGGATTAAAAGATTATTATTATTTTGGAAGATGTTCACTATTTTGGGAACCCTATATGATCCAGGTAAATAGATTACTACGGTTTTTTCTTTGAGGAGTAAAGGTTGACTTATATTTTGAAGAATCGATGAATTTAAGGTGAACTTATAGTAATTTAGGTTACTTATGGAAATGATTAACCTATCTTGGGGAAAATATGTTTAGGTTAGTTACTTTTGTTATAAGATGTTAGGAGTGGTTGATGTTGTTTGGAGATGAATGATAAGGTTTATCTTGGAAGACTATGTTATCAAACCCTTCTTGTAATTGGGTTTCAATATTAGTTTGGTTTATTTTGAAGAATTTTAAGGATATTTATTTATGGATTGGTCTATGATGAACTTTGGGTAGTACCATGGAATTTTTAATATTTAAAGAAGTTTCCCTTCCTATAGGATTCTTTCTTTTTGAAGAGTTGTTTTACCTTACCTCTTCTGTTTTTGGGATAATTTTTAAAGATAGAAGAAATAGATAGTTAATATTTTATGGATTATGTGATTCTCTAAAAGATGATTCTTGTGCTTGGATGAGACCAAGTAGTTTTGAATGCTCATCTTTTGGAAAAAATATTAGTTTTTGTAAAAACTTATTAAGGGATGAAACTCTACTTGAAGGTAAATATATTTCCTTGTGTTTTTATTCAATGTAGTAAATGAATTACTCAAAACTATGAAACGGAATGTAAAAAAAACGTTGTCTGTTAACGTTTCCTACTGGGAAATCAAATACCGTTTAACCCATCATAAGTTTGTAATTTTCATGTTGTTAACTTTCTCCTAATCATGTTTTCTATCACTCTCCCTCAGAATGCGACCCTTTTTTTCTCTTCCATGTCCTTGTTTTCCTACATGTAATCATAGAATGGGTTAACTCGGGTGGCCTTTGTACTTCCTTTTCTTTATTTTAACGTAATAGTGTTACCGACTCTTTTTCCGATGTGGTACTTTCAATGAAATTTCCAAGCCCAATTTTAAAAATTGCGAGGATGCAATTTCTTAAGGGGGGAAGAATGTAACGACCCGAAATTTTGAATAAATCTTGTTTCCTAATTTTTGTGTGTTATTTTATTTTTCATACTCAACAAAACTATTTCATTTGATAGCATTAGTATAATTAAAATGAGACTGTTGAGTTTTGACTATTATATGACCGTTAGTTAGTATGAGCGTTGCAAACTGAATGTTGCGACTATTTTCCCTAAATACAAGTGATCTTGGTTAATTAATATAGAAAGAAGATTCGATGGCCTCGTCCAGTAGTCTTGGACCGATCGAAGCCCATCTAACAGAACTTGGGAAGGAGGTAGCACCACTAGGCTTTTCTATGGACCAAATCCAAGCCAAAATTCATCGTGTGAAGCTAGAATAAAATCGCCTTCGTGAGAAGTTCAAAATGATAGAAATTATTACTTGTGCAATGTTGGCCGAGCCGCCCTCAGATTCTCTCACCTTAGCACACCTTACACTTAGGTACTATGCTGGGGTTATAAGGGGCTATGTAAGGAGACCGTAACTGCTTTGTGTAATACTTTGAGATAAATAAAATTGTGTTTTCTTCTTATGGTGAATTTTGTAAATTTTCAAATGTTTGGATAAATGTAGGATGTAAATTTTTGATTAATTTTAGAAAACCGATATTTTAAAAATGTTTATGTAAACCTTAAATAATTAAAAATTTGTAATGATTTTCAAAAAATGGTCTTCTACAATTATGTTCAGTACGAAATTTAGAGTCTAATAAGATCAACTTAATTTTTGATTAATAGTAAATTATGAATAGTGATTTTATTCTTAGGATTAGTAATGTGACCAAATGGATTAGTATTCTCACTTAAAAAAAATATTAATATAATCTAGGCACCTTGATTAAGTAATGTGATTCAATAAAATAGGTAAATAACTGTTTCAGAAATTGTTAGTCAAGTATTAGTTTTTTAGGTGAATAGTGTTTTTTTAATTAAAAATTAAATTAAAAATATTTAGAAAATTAATTTTATAAAATGGACTTTATTTTTGAATTTATAACATCGATATTATGCCAAGGTAATTTTTGGGGATTTTTCTGAAAAAAATGAATTTTCGGTGAATAGTGTATTTATTTAAAAATTAAATTAAAAATATTTAGAAAATTATTTTTATAAAATGGAGTTTATTTTTGAATTCTTAACATTGATATTATGTTAAGAAAAATTTATGGGAGTTTTCAGAAAAAGTTGAATTTTTAGTGAATAATGAAAATACAGTTTAAGGGTTTCGGTATGTTTAATGACATCATGACTGCATCATGATGATGTCATTGGATATTTTAAGGGATGGTCGACTAAAGGGGATGAATTATTTTATGAGGGGTCCCATGTGGCCAAATCCATGGGAAAATACCATGGGAAAGCCCAAAGTGTTTCCAAAACCACTAGTGAGGTGTCCCTTGAAATTATTAAAGTATCACCTCCCTTTCCCTATAAATACCCACCCTTTCCTCCTTCAGTATTCACTCCCAATTCTCCCAAAACTAAGCTCTGGTTTCATTACCTCCCAAAGAGTCCTCCCAAGGTTCCCCCAATCCCTCAAGGTCCCAACCTTCGAGTTTTAAGAGTTACGTTTTAAGGTAAGGGATCCAACCCCTCTTTTGCTTTTCAAATGATCTCTTTTAAGTCATTTCTTTTATGCTACATGTTCTTATGTTGGAGGATGTTATTTTATATTCCTATTACTTACTGTTTCATGTTCATATGATAAGAGATCCCCTCTTACTCTCATCATTTCATTTTATGAATGTTTAAGTGGCGCCGTTAGGCTGCCGAAATTTTTGTAACGGATTCTTTCACCCTTCTCATTTTCAAGTTCTATTTTCTTGTAAATTCTTTCAAGTTCCTTTTTATTATGTTGGGGAATGATATATATATCTATCATACTGATATTTTATGTTCATATGATGAGAGACCCTATTTTATCTCGTCAATTCATTTTTTTTGAAGTTTAAGCGACGCTGTTAGGCTGCCGAATTTTCATAAGAGTAATCTTATTTTTGTCTTCCTTTCATATTCTTCATTTCATATGGTATATCTTTCAAATTTCATTACCATGTTCTTATATAATTTATATTCTGTCCCTCTACTGTTTTATGGATCATTTATGAGTTGGTTACCCATGTCCCCTCTATTTTCAATGTTTTCCAAAACCCTACAACATAGCCATTATGCTGCCGAATTTCCGTCTCAAAATGTCCCTCTCTTTTTCTCAAATTATTTAATTTTACTAAGTGAATACTTAAAGCTATTTCTTCTAAAGGGGTTTTCACATATATACCAAAATGTTTTGTTTTAAATTCTGGTATTTACATACATGTGACCTGCTTTCCTTTTCTGTGGGTTTAAAGTGACATAAAGATCATGTCTTTAAAGTAGTTTTTAAAACGTTATGATTATGAAATGAAACCCATTTATTTTATGCTATATGAGTTATTTATGAAATGTTTGATGATGATATATGTGGCTCACATGATAAAAAATTCAAATTTAAGGGTGCGCCCTGATAGCGCTCCAATGCGTTGGGTAAAGACTTAATCTCTAGAGATGACCATTTTTAACGATGCCTTGGTGAATAGCATTGGTAAATTTTAATGACCCCTTGGGGATGGACCTTGGGGAAACGGAAATGATTGTCTATGTTAAATGTTTTAGTCACATCTTCAAGTTATGAAATACATTATTTTTATTGAAGAAATATTTAGTCGGTGTAACTATGAATAACATAGTGTAAGAAGTTTAATAGAACATAACATGATCTCTATAATATAGTTTGTGTGTTCAACGGAAATTTATAAAATAGTAAAAAATAATGAATTTGGGTGAATAAATAGACGTGTAATTCAATAAAATTTACTTCGGGATAATCATTATGTACTATGAAGAAGAAATATGAATTATTGGGGAAAAATTAATTAGTGGCTTGGAATTTGAACACATAACATATGTTATATCATTATTATAAAGAGAACATAAAATATCCATTTATACTTTAATTTTATTTATTATATATAATAAAATAGTATCAACTTATTATATAATTTTTTAATATTTTATAATAAAATCAATTGATTATGAAGTTTTAGATCACTTCAAAGATACACTAAATATATTATATAGAAGAAAAAAACATTTTCCTCTATGAAATTTTTCGGAATGAGTTATTATAGGATGATGGTTTACTATTAGGACCATAATGTTATGTAAAAAGACTCAAATACCCCTAATATCGGGGAGAGGTGGATTTGGGTAATGAAAAAACTAAACATTTATTTTTAACCCTCACTGTTCGTGTAGTTTTTTCTCATGTCAAAAATAGAAACATTTTATTCTATCATTATTGATTCCATCCATGGTGAATATTAAAAGCAAATATAAAACATTATTCATTAAATAACACATGAATTTTACTTGGCTCACCTAAAATGTAATATATCCAAAGAGTATACACAATTAGACATTCCATTATACCAAATATCATAAAATATTAGACTATGTTTAAGGACATGGTTATTTAGTCATGGTTACTTTTCAACATGGCTCATTACACTTTCATGAATTTTATGGATCTCTCGTTAATTTAAAAATGATAATTCACCTTCACCGTACCCAAAAAATTCATTCATGGAGGGATTGAACAATTTATAGATGTGTAGGTATATTTAAGATCAGATATAGAAAACTAATTTGAATCCTTCCTCAATCTCTAGTTGTGATGCCATGAAGTAATTCACTTACTACGCTCTTACCCCCCAAACTGAATTTGGCTAACTGTTTGTTAACATTGTTTAAATGATATTCTATAAATGATGTTCACATTATCATCCACATCAAATCAAAAAGGTAAAATTAATTCATTTTTAAGGATATTTTATTGGGTATAATCCTCCCATTACATCTCTAAACAGTTATATGTAATCAATGACACTATATGAATAATAACTCATTTTTTCACTTGAACTAAATCTTTCAATAATGAACCCTTTCATTTCTTCTCTCATTCTCTATGTGCACCAAATTTTTTTATCATTTATTTATTTTCTATGTTATACTAGGGAAAAATATATATATTATTCAAATCACCATGTCCTTAGATAAATTGTTAGGTTAAATTTTAAGTATCATTATATTTCATATTCATTTCATGTTCCCCAAAGACTTAATTGTTATAAAAATGTTCATGAAAATCAATAAAAATATAAAAATCTTAATCCTTATAATTTTATTTTCTATTTAAACTAAATATTCTAAATATATAAATACAATGTAATCTTAAGTGTTTTATTTTATGGTTTAGTCTGGTCCGTTAGAAATTATATGTAAGGGATCCATATCATTAATTATAGAAAAATATAAAATTTTCCATAATTCAATTACAGATCATACCAATACTAAGATTTGGTCTGTATAAAAGTTGAACATGTTTTTACCTTCCTGACTGAAAATTACTTTTTTTTATTATCAAAACACTTTTAAGGAAAAAGTGAGAAACCACAAAAAACATTCTAAACAAAAGAGAACAACACAAGAAGAAAAGAACCAGAACCAACTACCGGACCCACCCCACCCCAAAAAATATTCCATGACAAGAAGATTTCACCAACACAGGAACCATTGGTAAGCAGTCCCTGAAGAATGCAAGAACACGTTACTGATGGTCAAGCCATACCCTCTCAAGCCTCCCAATCCAAAAGACCCGCACCAGTGAAGACTTTGCGCTGATACGCTTCCGGCACAGGTCCAAGTAGAGAGATGGAAACAAGCACCAAGCCTCCAAACAAAGGAAGAAAACAGGAATAACCAAAAGACAACACAACGCGCACAAGCAAACCTCTCAAACCTCCAGATCAAGACATCCAGCTTAAACCAAATCATTAAAGAGAAACTTAATATTAATTGAATCCCTCTCCCTAAAAATTTTCCAGGATAAATTTGAAACATGAATGTCAGCAACCTCAAACATCCTCTTCTCCAACTCAGAAGCAAGTTGATCCCAAGTCTGAATGTACTCCTCAACAAAAATTTCCCCTCTATTAAAAAACCTTACCAGAATTGAGTCTTTAATATCAATCCATGATAGTTGTTCCACATTGAGATACACCTCTATCATACTCCCCATCATTTTGGCTACCTCCTCCTCCGATGCGTTGAGCATCAAGACCTGCTCAATCACTTCTTCTTCAGAGCTAAATAAGAGAATCAAGTCTTCCTCCTTTTCTCCTGGCCCATGATGGTGTAGAGACTCCATGTATATGTTCTTGTCATTCAACTTCTTTGCGGAGAGGGTCTCCAAAGGTGGGGGTAGCAAGGAGTGGTCCTTCTTCCCCTTCTTATTTTTGAAACTCATGATACTCTTTTGAATTGATAACTCTTCAGCCTAATGGTCTAGTTCAAACTTATTGGATTCCTTCATGCGAACCCCATCTCCCCCACCTGGTGTAATGTGTACCAAATTCACATTATCCTCTGATATACCTTCTAATCTATTACATATGGGAACAGAGGTCCGAATCAAGCTTGGACCCCTTCTCTCACCCACTATTTGTAACTCCCTTCCAAGTGTAGAACCACTGCCACCCAAATGGTTATTCGGTGTACCCAAGCTAGCCTCCTCAGCAACAGATATTCGAACAACAACCTCAGCATGGATGGCCTGTAAGAAGCCATGCCCCATGAACTGAGGCTGTCTATTAGTGTCCTTTAATGTCACCTCATGGTTTTCAGAATCTGCTTGCACCATAAGACCTTCCTTGTTGAGATCCGATTGAGAAACACCTGGAAGGCTATCCAGGCCGAACGTTCTAATTGCATTACTAATCGAAACTAGGTCTGTCCTTGTCACTCCATTGAGGTCACATAACAATCTTCAAAATAAATTTTGGACTTTCGGCCCAGGAGGCAGAGCAAGTGGCTACACCGGAATCACCTGATTTCCAGCACCTGCGATCAGTGGACTCGAGCTAGCTGAATTAACACTTGCATCTTGTTCATCCTGGACCACACCATAATTATGGACAACCCATGAAATTCCTGATAAATCACTGCCTTCAGGGGATCTGTTGAATGGTTCTAAACCAAGTTATTCCACCAACGAGTTCACCACCATGTTATTATTAGAAATGCTACGATCACAGTTGCTCACATTCCTCTAGATGCCAGTATCCCTTGCCCCCGCCTACATTTCTCCAGTGAATGGCCCAAAATTTGCAAAAGGAATAGTAATAGACCCATTATTCATAGAAAACCGGATGTTTACACCATAACTCTTCACCTACGGTGATCCAAACGAAGTCCAAAGGATCCCTTGAGGCATCCACCTCCACAGACACTCGAGGGTTAATCGGATGATAGACAGCAATGGTCCGGCTGTAAGAGCAAAGATATCTCCCGAGTAGGTTCCCAAGAATTTTAACAATAGATGGATTTTGAAATGGTAAAGGGAGATTTAGAAAACTAACCCAAACTACCATGGTGGGTGAATCACGCCTCATATGGAAATCATATGATCATCGGTACAGATAGAACCGTGATCCATTGCAGTTGCGAGGGGATCCTAACCAGGACCTTATCAAGTCTTCCTCCGAAGCAAAATAGATCAAGATATTCCTATTATCCAACAATCCTACAGTTTCCTTCTCTTGAAAATACCAGGAACTGAACACCAATCTAGCAAACAAATCAACTGAGGGTGTTATCTTTAAAAATCAAGCAACCAGCATCAGACTATGTAGAGCCGAGGCTTCGTTAAACTCTGCAACTGAAATCGGAAGATTAGGTCATCCATCGTGTAGATCTAGAAACGTAGGGCTCAGGAAACATCGTGGAAATAGAGGAAGGATGTCTGGGTTGGAGAACAGGAGAAAAGTTGATTCCACCCTTGTGCGCCATGTTGGAGGTACCTCCCCCGGAGGGGGAGGAACCTGGTCGGAGGCCACCGCCGTCACTGTGAACTCCACTATAACCAATGCGACCATTTTCATTTAAAATATCCTAAAAATTTAGAAATAATATCTTTATTCACCATTTTTTTCATCGATTCCATTAAGCTTCATTCTTTAGAATAAATGAAACTCTAATTTTATTTTACTTATATTTCTATTTTATATTCATCTGTCGATACCATGATCATAAATCCACAAAATTATTTGATAAAATCCCTATTTCATTTTATTATAAACTTTTTGTCCAAACCATGACACACAATAACAACATTGTAGAGAATGAAACAACCAAGGCCATATCTAGATAAAATAATCAAAATTCTACTTGGAACCATAGTATATTTTTTTAAAAACCACAATGACAACTATGACATGGTTTAGTTATAAATGGTGCCTATTTATTTTATTAGTCACACATTTATAAAATTTATTTCCAACAAAATGTCATATAGTTTGTATTCCCACGGTGTGATTTAATGTAATTTTCATATAATAAATCTAACTCTTAATCATTATTCATTATTTAAGCTCCATATATCCAATGGCCTGAAGGCCTTCATTTTTTATCGATTTTTTATAATCCTCCTATCAAGGGGTGAGGTGGAACCCTTACAAGGCCCGTTGGCTTAAGTATTACCTGGCCCGTAGGCCTTTGAGGAATTTATTGATAGTAGGTTTCAAACATTTCATACAAACCGGACTAACAACTTGGAACTGCTCCTCCCCATCATCTTTATCATGAAATCAACTCTCCACCTTCGCATGGCTGTTCGGCTAGGATATCCTTTGCATGCACCAGCTTATCCCGATGGTAGGGGCCATACCCTCTCATTCTTGCAATTAATGTAGCTTCTGCTATAGTGAATGATCCTTGATCATCCTACTTATAGAGCTTGTTCCTTGTAGGTTGTTAGGTTTGCATCTACACTTATGGTGGCCCGAAGGCCTTGAGGTGGCCCGAAGGCCTTACTGGCCTGAAGGCTTAGGTGGCTCGAAGGCCTTAAAGGACTCGGGGACCAAATCGGTTGCCCAAAGTCCCAAACGGGGGAAAATTCCTGGCTTCTACAGTATCAAACAGTGCCTTCTACAGTTCCCACTACAGCACCAACTATAGTACTTCTACAGTACAGCTATAGTACTCTAGAAATTGTGCCTCTGCCTGGATTTGATCCCGGGTCGCCTGGATTCACATAAGATTCCTCACCAATCAGGATGAGGCTCATGGGCTATTAATTCTTTAAGACTCAAAATCCATAATAATACTCTAACAATGATAGTGTTTTGAGAACCAAGATGTTGTTTCAATGAAACATAATGTAGTTTATTATTCAGCATATTAAACAACACTTATCCTTATCTAAACATATTAAAATGACCTCAAACGTTTCTCAAGGAGTAAATTGAGAATAATATGAATAATTAACTAGAAAATAAATTCTTGAAATGTTTATTAGTGGATCTATATTCTTTAATGATTATTAAACTTTACTTTATTTATATTTCCATTTTAAGACATATAATTGGAATTTCAATTATGTTTCTAAAATATTCATATTCGTGCGTATGAACCCATGATTTTTCTATAGTTTTATTCATTATGAACTATATATATCAATTTTATGTATTTATTTTTCATCAAATTGGAATTTTCCTTATGAAGTACATCTTTCGTCATGTTTCATCATCATGTTTGATATGACCAATATATTTCTCCTTTAAAACATACACATTTTCCAAACATTCTCTGAAAAATAACATCTCATCTTCATTTAAAGATAGGTCATATAAAAAAATACAATATGCAGCCTATGGTTTTGAAATTCCACCTTTTTATTTTGTTAAGAACACTTCCAAAAATCCATCACAAATTATTCTTTAACTCTAACTCCTTAATTAAATTTCCCTTCAATTTAATTATGGACTTATTATGAATTACCTCATCCCTTAAATATATGGTGAATGAACTTATCCCGGTTTAAAAATAAAATTCAATGATCTATGACTTTCTAGATATTAATAATTTAAGATGCTTAATTAATTCATCTTATTATTATGAAATAATCTTTTCCCCTACGAAGAAGAAAACATAATTCAGATATATAGTAATCAAGATCCTCCATTAAATTATAATTCAGCTTGAACCTTTATCTCTATCTACTATTTTCTTAAACACTACAACACTTTTTTATAAATATCATTAACTTCTGACACTAATTATTTGATTCCATGTCATTTACAAGACATATTTGTTAATTCTTCTCTTCAACCTCCTATAACTATAAATAGTTCCCTAGTATTTTTAGTTTGACAAGTTATAATTTTTAAATTCATTATTAGAAAATACTCTATTTCAACCTTTTCAAATATTAGTAATGTAAATAATAATATATTGTAATAACGTAATCGTTATCCATTATACTTAATTACTTCAATAATAGTATATAAATTTATTTATATTGAGGGGATTACAAAACAAAAGAATCCACACACCCAAGAAACCATAGGGGTCCAAACCTCATTCATCATCATAAGAATTGGATAGAACCCACATGGTCAGTTTCAATTAAAATGTCCCACAGACCCATTCATGATGTAGGTTTCTAAAGGAAAAATATATAATTTTGTCAAAGCCTCTTGTATGTTGAAGGCTCATGAAAGGTGTAATGAATAACCGTATTAGGGAATAAAATTACTAATATAGTACCCCTCCTAATAATGCTCCTAGCTATTACATTACACACTATAGAAAAATGAAAAAACCTCATAAATATGGGTTTTTAGTTGTTTAACCCTGCACCACAAGGAATCTACTATAAGGAGTTATCCAATTAAGGCACCACCTCACCAAAATAGTAGCACAAAAATTAAGAATTAAGTTCAATTAAAAATATAGTCAAAATATTAGTAATACTATATAAATTATATAAAAAAACTATACAATATATCATAATATATATAATTCATAACAAATGTATAATAAGTTTCCCCTTTTACAAGATATTTAATCATTTTTGAATGGGTCTATCAGACATTAAATATATTTCTAAAACAAAATCCCTTAAATTAATCTCACATCGACCCTATAATTAAACAAGATAATCATCATATAATTTATATTATCTAAAAACATTATAAATCCTAAAATTCATCACTTGTTAATTTAAATGATTCATAAATATCTCCATGTCTATTATTTATTTTATATCATGTTTAATATTTCATCCTATTTATATATGGTTTAATTGACATTGGTATATGTTTGATACTAGTTTATATGGAATTAGGTTGTGTCCTAATTATATGAATGGTATGTACCACTTGAAAAATAGATATACAATCATATAAACTATTTTCTAAATTTTTATTTCAATTTTTACATCACAATGCTTTCTTTTATAAATTTTTCAAGCCTCCTATCATTTTTATTCTTGCAATGCATTAAAATCATAAAATTTACTCACCCATAGATTATATATCCCCTTTCCGTTAAAATCACTCTAAAAATATCTATGATAATTATATTTAGAGGGAGAGGGATACATTTCAATCAACATCAAGTTAATGAACATGGTTCGTCTTGCTGAAAAAATAATTTTCTTCAAAAATTCCTCTATTATTTATTTAAGATTATCTATTGAGTGATATAAATTATATAAAATTTGTCCTAATTATTTGAATTTTCATCTTGAATCTTCTTTATATTATAATCCAAATATAGTGTGAGATTTATCCAAATATCCTATGTTTCCTTCATTTTTGCATAATCATTGCATTATTTCCAATATTTCCTTATCTATTTGTGGGAAACTCCTATAATATTACTTTGATTTTTATAGTGTATTTTTATCCACTTTATCAATTGTTATTATATAGATATTTTCCCCTTATTTTCATGAAGGTTGTAATGAAGTCACATCCTTTGGTCCTTGATGTAATATTATTTCCTTTTATTATTGGTTTTATCTAACACAATGATTTTTTTCAAATTTATTTATTTCAAGTCCTTTTATACATTCCTAAAAATTGAAAAGTGAATGTCAACTTTCCCCATATAATATTCACTATTATTAATTATTTTTTATTCCTTATATGGATAATATATAGTAATAAATTTATTTTCATCAATTAACTAATCATTATTTAAGGACACATTCATAGTTTGTCCCATGACACCAATATAGTAGAATATTCTTATCTCTTTTCTTGGATTTTAATCATCTTATTTTAAAAAAAATTGATTATATCCATCTTATATTCCCTACTTGTAGTATTTAATAATTACTAACTCTATTTTCTAAGTCCATCATATGATAGAGATCTAACTTTCTTCTTCCCTTTGCAATTTGTTATTCAATTTTAAGATCTTTGATTTTAAAATCACTTTTATTCAATTGGATTCCCATATATACCATTCTAGAAAAATGTTATGACTATATTTTATACATAATTTATTTTTTCTCTTGATAGGGGTCATGATATATTTTCATTCATTATCATTTTCCACATATAATTAACCTTCTGGTGCAAGTTATCAGAGTAAATCACTTTACTCTCAATATTTTAACTCATAATCCCAAATGATAATTTTAAGGACATATCCAACTATTTTATCCTTTTATATTCTAAAATAATTAATATTATAAATTCATAATATAATCCTTATTTTATTTATATATATTTAACTTCATTTCTCAAATCTTGAATCTCAACTTGATTACTGAGAAATAATTTTCAATATTGACAACTAGAAGTTTTTTACGCTAGTAGACCATGAAGGGTTCCAAAATCCCTATCATACTATGATTGATTCAATGTTATACATGGATACCACCTAAGTAGGGATGTAATTCAACCACCTATCATGTGATATTTATAGCAACCGCAGACTAGAGATCCCAAAATTGGTGTCTTCTATCAATTACATTTTCATCATTATAGGGAATCAAATCCTGATGGAATAGGAGTTTAATAGTCTTGGTAAACCATATACATACATTAGTCTTGTAATAAAAATTAAAACACAAATTACAACATTTAAAAAAAATAGAGGATAGTAAATTTATTCTATAAATTATATCTCTATATATCTTTAATTGTTTGCATCTTGGATTCTTGGTGAAAGGAATCATAATAATGCAGATATCAAATTCTTAGTAAGGGGAAAAATACATCTGAAGAAATAATGAATCAATTAGAATAATCTTATATAAAGGTAAATAAATAGAAAAAAATGACATACAAATAATTAGATAAGTAAAAATAAACATGGAAATGTAAGAAACTAAAACGCATGACATTTAACCAATGTACTAAAAATGAAATTTCTCTAAAAATATTTTGAAGAAAGATACCATGAATTAATAATAAAAGAAACTAAATGAAAGAAATTCTTAATTATTGGATTCCATGGTCCCTAGGTACATGGAACCAATACCATCATGAAATTTCAAAAAATTGTTTAACTTATATAGTACAAACCCATCTATTGTACTTGGAAACAAACTAAAAGGGTTTTTCTCCAACACCTTCAAGACCCTTCAATGTATATTGATCATAGGAAATTGAATATTTCAAGGAGACTACCAAAGGAATCAAGGAAGTTAATTTTGATACTCTCCTTAAGAAATTAAATAAAAATCCATCCAATGTAATATTAAGGATGGTATCAATACAATATACCCCAATGTAGAGTAAAATAAAGTCTTGTTGTCATAGATGGATTTAGTGAAATTTTAAAAATATTCTAGAGGAAAATATACATTTATTTGTAATAACCTTTCAAAAAACCTTTTATTTTAAAATAACATTTGAAAACATTTTCATTAAAAATTATCCTTTTAAACATGAAATATAAGATTCAAAGAAATTATGGTCTGTAAATATTTGCATGTTGTATGAGGTAAAAGAACATTTTTTTTTCATAGTAAAATGCTGGAAAATTAACTTGTTTGGAAAGAGAAAATAATATTCCATTAAAAACATTGGTAAAATAAAAATAGTTAAAAACATATATTCAAAATAATTTTTAAAACCTTAAAATAGTTTTTAAAATATTTTAATAAAACATGGGTTTTAGAATATTATGGATTTTCTGGAAAAATAGAGATATAAGGTTGGGTTTTCGTAAAAATATTTCATAAAATATTTTGAATACCAAAGTGTGGAAAATGATAATAACTATTGAATATGGTCATGGATTACTAGAGTAGAATAAAATTAAAGGGTTTATTGAAAAATGTTCATATAATTTTATCTAACAGAAAAACCAATAGAATATTATTAGTATTATTCTTGAGGAAAATAATCATTAAACATCCCAAAGTGTCCCATATGACTTCGAAACATTTTAAATTATAAGCCTCAGGAATGAATAATATTAAATTAAAGTTTTATATTCCATAAAGATTAAATAATTAATGATATAATATATTAAAAGGGGTATTAGATACACCCAAAAAAATAAGAAAGTGGTGCACATGACATTTATCTCACAAATATAAAAAGGGACATGAAAATCCCTTACCTTGTGTATGACTTGTCTCATTTGTATTTATGTTAATGAATAACAAACTTATGTAAATTATTTATTTTATTGAGAAATTTTTTAATGTTTATCATATCTTTTATTTCAATTTTTACCAAATCATATATAACTACTTAAGAAATTATGTTTACGTCGAGAGTTTTGACCAATTTTTTTATGTGTAAAAAAAGGAAATAAATGGTCAAATGGGTCATTATATAATGTATAAATAATACTAAACATGAAAAAATTATCATATTTATTCATAAATTATAATTTTCACTCCAATAATTAAATATGGCTATGAAATATTGAACCAATGTTACAATCCTGGAGAGAGTAGGCCGTATGTATGCTTGAGTAACGTTTCCATTTTTAAATGGTCGTTATGGAATGAAGGTAAGTAACACTATATCATTCTTGAATGATCATTAAATCATAAATATAATGCTATTTATTTATATATACTTATATATATATATATATATATATATCTTATTATGTAAAAATAATCACATCTGGTCGAGGAGGTGGTAGTCCACATGTCGACAACCGATGTTGTCACTTTTTAGTTTTTGAAAGGTAAATAAGGAAAATGATATATATTATATTTATTTAAAGGTAATTATATCATTAATATAATATATATGTTTTATATTTCACATATTTTGAATTCAAACCAACATTTATACATTCCATTTATCATCTGAACACATCACATCACTTTAAGGGGGTGGTAGCCTACACATCAATAAATGATGTTGTCATTTTTACCCAAAATGGAAAGTATGAAGATATGTGTTTTAAATGAACTAAATAATCAAATATAAATAATAAATATCATATATATACAATATATAAATTTAATTACCACCATAATTCAAAATCATGATAGCTGGTAAAGGAAAAAAGAACTATCATCATTTCATGAGGTAGTAGTTCTCCATACACATAAATAGTATGTTTGTTACCCATTAGATGGATGTGTGCATTATTTTAGGTCCAAAAAATCACATAAAACATCCAATTATATTAAGGATGTTGGTTTTTTATATAATCGAAAAATATGATTAGTTTAGGTAGGTGTATAATGGAAATAAATATAAATAGCTTTATAAATGATGTTACCTCTTAATTAGGTAACTCCTTTTGGTTTGCACCAAATGGATTCCTTGGATGGATTTATGGAAAAGGTGAGACTTATAGGACTAGTACAGGGATTTATAAGAGCTATTTTGGTAGATATATGTCAATAAAAGTTTTTTTGTGAGGTGTTAGGAAGTGGTAGGAGATATAGCCTTTTATGGTGGAGGAGTATTGATACTCTTGTTGATTTTGGGAATGAGAATTGCGACAACATTTTATCCTATTGAATGTAGATACCATAATGGTCAAAAGTTTATGAAAGAGAGTATAGGGTAGAAATAGGGTTATAAAATGGATATTTAAGAAGTTTCTAGGTTATTTGGGCCCTTAAGTTTAGTGTATAGTCCCTTATTAATATTAATTTAACCTTAATAATTTTAATTAATTTTAATTAAATTCACTAATATTTTTTATGTCAAAAACTAATATTAAATAATTATTAATTTTCAATTTTTATTATTAAAAATATGGAATCCATTTTTCTAAATTCAATTCACCTAATTGGTAGAAATTAATTTAAATTTAACCCCACAGCTGAGATGACAATGCAGGTTTTTAAAGTAAAAATGTCCAAAAGGATGCTGTGTTTTTTATATCAAATTTAAAAGTGAAATTAATTAAAATGTACAAAATTTTATTAAGTGATAAAAATATTATCAAATTAATCATTAGAAAATTAAAAAATTATTTATCATTTTAAATAAATTCTATGAAAAATAAGTTTTAAATTAAATTTTTGTATTTTTCATTATTCATTAAAACATGAAACTTCAGAGAAAAACCAAAAATTCACCCAAACCTAATTTCTAAGCTTATAATTAAATTATTATTTTATTTAGGACATATATTATTTATAAAAGTTCATAAAATGGTATTTAAAATAGGTTCCTCATAAAAATGGGGTAAAAGAACCTTAATAAAAATATTGAATTTTCAGTGTAATATTGGGTTTATTCTTATCTTATGTATATAAAATATGTAGGATGAATATAAAAATATTTTATTGAATATAATATATATAAATATTACATTAATATAACTTAATAATTTTAATTAATCTTATTTTTTAGGTAAAAATAGCTTTGAGATCATAAAAATAGGTTTTTTTTGAAACATTTCCTTTATTTTCAGTTGGGTATTATATTAATTTATAATCAATATAGAACTAATTAATTAATTTTATATTTTTTAAAAAATATATTATTATAATTTAGTTAATAATATTCATAAAATCTATTTTATATATTTTTATATTAAATATTAATATTTTAATAATATATTTCTTCTCAGTAAAACATAGTCTTGCATGTAATGAAAGCCATCAAAGAAACATGTTGTTGTGTGAAACATAATATAAATATGTGTTGATTCCATTGAATGTTATAAAATATATTAAATTAATTTAAATTCATAAATATTTTATAAATTCTTGTTATATTATATTACCTTACATGCTTGGTGTTGTGTGTTATACACGCTATTCAATATAATGTTCCAACTTTATATTTTCAGGACTCTAAATTCTCCCCACATTAAATAAATAGAGTCCTCACAATTTAAACTCACTCTTTTTGATATATTGTTTACTATTTAATATGTTTTAAATCTCACATTTGGACAAAGGTTTTTAAGAAATCCTCTAGAAAAGATAGAATGAGAATTACAAAGCTCACATTGACTAGCATGCAACTATGTCTCTAATTAGAAGAAAATTATTGGTACGTATAGATACATACTTGGATGAAAATAATAAATACTTTTAGGTTGTGATTGAGTTCATCAATAAAAAAGTGAATAATCAATAGAAAGTTAAGGTCCTCAAATCCCTTAATCTGCGATAATTTAGAAGACCATCAGTTTAACAAAAATTAAGGTATTAGGACAATTTATTTTGTTGGGATCCATTTCCTCATGTTGGAAAATTCGTTAACTACATTATAATATAAAGAAATTTACTTCTCTGATATATTTTAATTTCAGGTGAACAATTCCATCTTTTGGTTGTGCTTCGAAAAAATTCCAATTTATCCACTTCTTCATGAAATGGGTATCCAAAAATTAACTATGGTTCTCAAAGTACTAAAATAAAATTTTAACAGATCTTAAGGACCATAAAAAATTTTCATGTTCAACTATTCGTATCTAACTATTATCCCAAGCTAATATGTTTCATAAACTAATATATAAACCTAATAGTAAAAATAATGGTTAATTTTTAACATTTATTAATAATTTTTTTAAATATAAATAATGAAATATTAACCTAGAAATTTTGTATGTTATTGGTTGGTGTGAAAATGTTATTGTCCTTTGGTCATGGGTTCAAGACCCACAACCTTTTTGGACTTGATTATTTGTCACCCGATATATAGGTTGTCCTAATCTAAAAAAGTATCAATATAATTTAAAAAAAAATATAATTTAAATCCTTGGAAAAAGGTTAACCACAAAATAAACTATTAAGAATGGTTTTCAATACAATCTTAATGCATAAATACTTTATCTATTTATCTTAACATTAGTCATTCCATGGTCTAGGGTTTATCTATAATTAATTTATAGGATTTCTAAATTAGGACACATTATCTTCAATCTAAAACATCTTAGGTTTATCCTAGGTTATTCATTATTATTATATAATCAATTCACTCATAATGGTTTGTAAAGATAATGTGAATCATACTAAGAAAATCCCTCAGGAGTGTCAAACTAGGTGCATAGTAATTACCATTGTCTTATACCTAGTTACACCGAGTCATGACCAATACACCTTGTCGGAGTTATTACTCTTAGGGATATCTGTTCCAAAACCACATCCACTTGAATTATCTAGACATATATGTATTTATAGGAATACCCAAATAATATCTATCATATAAAAACTAAAGGATGTACTTCTATAATTATCTTAAAATTCTTCAATATGGTTATGTTATATTATCTAGCTTTTCTTAAATACTGTTCCCAAGCATTATATTAAACTTACTCAAATACCAACTGTAGAAACCCTGCCCTAAATATCCCAGATCCAGTGTCTTATATCAATTATAATAGTATGAATACAAGGAATCCTATTTTAAAGGACTGAAATTTTAGTAGTACTGGTAATCCAAATATATATATGGGAATTGTATTATAAATTAATACACTAATTATAAAAAAAAATTTATTTCTAAAAATAATCAAGGAAAATAACTTAATTTTATCTTTTATATATTGGTATATCATTCATTATATTCTTCTAGGATTCCTGGGGAAAGTAAAGATAATAAGAGTGAGATCAAATTCATATTAAGGAAAAAATACATCAGAATAAACAAGGAATCAATTAGTGTAATCATATTTAATGGTAAATAAATGGGAACACATACTATTTAGATAATAAGATAAGAATAAATAAATATGGAAAGATAAGAAACTAAAACACATGAAATTTAATAAATGAACAAAAATGTAATGTAACTATATATATATCAATGAAAAATCTCATTAGTGAATAATAACTGAAACTAAATGAGGTAAATTGATAATTATTAGATTCCATGATTCCTAGGTACATGGATCTAGTACCGTCAAGACCTTTCACATGATAGTTTATCATATTGGGTAGAAAACCATCTATTTTAATTGGAAATAAACTAGAAGGGGTTTTACCAACTAATTTCATCTCATGAGACTAATTATGCATCAAGGTTCTTTTATTAACTAGTTCCCAACCCATATGGATTTCCTTAAATGGCCCCCAACCCATGTCTCACATATCCAAAGCTTTCCTCATATCGAATAAACAATGTTCCATATCAAATATCCATACTGAATAAAGGATATGTGTTTCTCAATATTTCTAAAAATAATAAAATAACATTCAAATTAAACACCATATGAATAGTTGTATATAGTTTAAGAAATAAATATTTCCCTGAAAAATGATATGGGTATCTAGGGGAAATCCAACTTTCAATAATCATATGAAATTTGATATTTTAAGGGGACTACCAAAAGAACCAAGGAATTGAATTTCAATACTATACTTATCCAAATAAATCAAAAAAAATCTAGAGGAATATTATGGTTAATATCACTAAAAAATACCCCATGTGGTAAAAAATAATGGGGTTATTTATTTATTAATTAAGTGATATTTTAAAAATATTCTTTAGGAAAATATTATTTTGTTTTGAGAAAACATTTGATTTCATTGAAAATAAATATTGAAAAAATTTTCTTTAAAAGTTGTCTTTTTAAAAATTTAAAGGAAGAATCAAATAAATTATAGCCGGTAAATCTATACATGTTTTATGATGTAAAAGAATATTCCCTTTTCATGGTAAAAATTTAGAAAAATGCATTGTTCAGAAAGTAAAAATATGATTCTTTTGAAAAAAATGGTAAAGGAAAAATGGTTTAAAATTTATTTAATATATCATTTGGAAAAGAATAAAAACATTTTGGAAATCATTTTAAAAAATACATGGTTTTTATAATAAAAAGGTTCTATGACAAAAGAGATAAATGATGTCAGGTTTTCTTAAAAACATTTCTAAAACATTTAGAGAACCAAAGAGTGGAAAAATGGTAATAATACTTGAGAATAGTCATGTATAACCAGAGGTGAATAAAATGAAATGGTTTATTAAAAAATGGTCATATAAGTTTCTTGAATGGAAATTCCATTGAAATATTATTAGTATTATTCTTGAGGAATATAGTCTTTAAGCATCCCAAAGTGTCCCATACCACTTTGATTAATTTTAAATAATAACCCTCATAATCAAATAATATTAAATGAATGTTTTAAATGAAATGATCTCAAAATAATTTAAAATATAATATATTAAAAGGGGAAATAAAATCTGGGCAGGGGAGAATTCCCGAGTTACTGTAGCAGGGTACTGTAACAGCACTGTAGCAGGTCACTGTAGTAGTATTGTAGTAGCGGCAGACTATAGCAGCGACAACACTATTGCGGCGGAGGGACTGTAGCAAGGTACTGTAGCAGTGGCGGTACGGTAGAGGGTACTGTAGCTGTGCGGGTACTGTAGCAGTACTGTTCACCGAGGGGTCCTTTGAGCCAAAAAATGGGCTTTCTAGCCCTGTATGTAGGCCACTTGGCCTTGGGCCTTCGGGATATGTAATGGGTCACCCTCTACCCAGTCTAAAGAGGTCTTTTCTTTAATAATAAATTGAGGCTTTGGCCCCAAACTTTTAAAAAAAAGGGGGAAATAAATACACCATAGATAAGAAGTAAGTTTCAAACATGACATTTATCTCACAGATGTAAAAAGTGAGATGAAAATCACTTACATTGCATTTGAATTGTCTTGTGGGTATTTATATTCATGAATAAAGAACATATTTTAATTATTTACTTTCCTGATAACGTTTTTATTATTTATCAAAACATTTATTTTACATATTAAAATTTCTTATACATCTACATAAACAATTAAGTTTATGTTGGGTGTTTTGACCAAATTCGGTTTATGTGTCAATAAATATTTTTGTATTTCATATACGGTCAATGGGGTCATTATATAACATCTTTAGAATAAAAAATATGAAAAATGTATCATATTTATACTTCAATTGTACTTATAAAACCAATAATTAAATATGGTTATGAAAAATGAAGCATCATTTCAATCAAGGAGACCGTAAGACGTACATACAACTGTGTAATGTTACCATTTTTCAATGGTCATTATGAAAAGAATATAAGTAATAATATATATTTCAAGAATAATAATTATATCATAAATAACATTTCATTTAATCATATATACAAATATATATATATATATATATATATATATATCATATGATGTAAAAGGAATCATGTCGAGTCGAGGTGGCGGTAGTCCACATGTCCATGACCGACTATTTCACTTTTTAGTGTGTGAAAGAGTAATAAATAAACTGATATTTATAATATGTCCATAAGGTAATTATTTCATGAATATAATATATATAATTTTATTTCACATATATATAATTAAAAATATCCTTTATAAATTATATTTATCATGTGAATTCATCACATCACATTGAGGGGGTGGTAGTCCACACTTCCATAAACGAAGTTATCATTTTTACAAAAAATGAAAAGTATAAAGATATGTGTTGAAAAAGAATTAAAGAGGCATAAAGAAATAATAAAAATAATATATAACATTTTTAAATAGATTTTCCATCATAATTCCCAACCATTAGTTGTGGTAATGGAAAACAAACAATCATTATTTTATGAGGTGGTAATTCTCCTTACATATAAATAATATGTTCATTAACCATTAGATGGATGTGTGTGTTAGTATAGGTCGAACCATTATCATAGAAAATAATAACACATTTTGGATACTAGTTTTTTATATAATCATGTAATAATCATAGTTTATGGGGAAGATAATTAATATAAAAATAAAGATCTTAAGGAAATATGTAGCCTCTTAATTGAGTAACTCCTTTTGGTTTGAACCAAAGGGCTTCATTACATGGATTTATGAAAAAGGCGAGGCTTCTTGATTTAGGGTAAGTATGTTTAGGATAAATTTTTTCTAATATTGTTTGTTACAATGTGTCTTGATATATGTGAGTAAGTGGGAGGAGATGAAGCCATTTTATAGTGGAGGAGGAATGCCACTTTTGTAAATTTTTGGAAAAGGAATTCCACCCACATTTTCACCTTGAAAGTGGATCCAATAATAGATAAAAGAAGATAAAAGAGAGGATATGGTCAAAATATGTCTAGAAAATATCTGTTGGAATAGTTTCCATGTCACTTGGACCCTTAATATTAAGATTTAGTCCAATATTATGTTTAATTTTACCTTAATCATTATAATTAATATTAATTAATGATACTAATCATTTTTGTAGAAACCAAATTTTACATTGTTTGAAATTATTAACAATTCTTATTACAAATATTGAATCCATTTGTATAATTCGAAATAATTGAAGTGGCATAAAGTTATTTATATTTAATCTTGTAGATTGGATGACAATGCTTGGTTTTAATGTAAAAAAGGTCTAAAAGTTTTCTTTTTTTTAAAATAAATTTCTACGTAAAATTGATAAAAATGGAAAAAATAATTTTTAATGAAAAAAATTTAATCTAATTAAAATTTAAATCGAATTTAAAATATTATTTATACTTATAAATAAATTATATGAAAAAGTAGTTTTGAATTAACCTTCATTATTTTTCATTATTTATTTAAAAAAAGAAACTACATTGAAAAATATCATAAATTAACCCTAACCAAATTTTTATGCTTATATTAAAAATATTATGTTTATTTTATCATTTATGACTTATAAAAGTGAAAAAATAGGATTTAAAATAGGCTCTACAGTAAAAGATGGTAAATACGCCATAATAAAAATATAGTATGTTTTGTGTAATATTAGGTTTGTTCCTATCTTGTTTCTATCGAATATATTGGTTTAATATCAAAATTGTATTCCTGTATAATATATATATATATATATATTACATATATATCCCTCACTAATTGTAATTAATTTATATTATTTGAACAAAATAGTGTTGAGATTATAAAATTAGGTTTTTATGAAAAACATATCCTTTATTTTCAATTGGGTCTTATATTCAGTTATAATTAATTTCTATATAATGAATTCATCTTATATTTTTGTAAACCATATATTTTAATAATTTAGTCAATACTATTCATAGCTTAAATTTTATATCTTATTATATTAAATAATAATATTTTAATAAGCTCAGAAAAATAAATTTTGCATGTAACACAAACCATCAACGATACTCTTTGTTGCATGTGACATACAACAAATCAGTTTCGCATGCATTTGAATCTATAAAATATATTGAATTTATTTAAAATATTAATATATTATAAATTCTTGAGATATTATATTCCCCTACGTGCTCGGGGTTTCATTTCATACATGCTATTTAATACAATTTCCATACTTTAGATTTTTATGGAATTACAGACTTCTTCATGTGCATGGGATACAGACAAATACAATGGAAAATTTTAGTGAATGATACATGGTTTTTTAATTTTGTTGGAAACATTATTTCAATTTCATATAATGATTTTCTTGGATTTAGGATTCTATATTTCCTTTTATATATTTAATGAGTTTTATAAGAACTTTTGAAACTTATAAGGGGTATCAAATTCATAACATGATTTTTTTAAATCATGATAAAAATGAATTATTTTAGTAATAATTTTTATAAAAATCTATTTCATTAAATAATATTGAGTATTATATTATGTAATATTGATTCTAATCTTAGGATAAGAGATATCATAGCCAGTGTCTCTGTAAAAATATATATGTTTTACATTACTCATAGAAAATTACATCAAGATACTGTATTTAATGATAGAACTATGCTAAAGGTTCCAAATAATCACCAAATCACCTTTGTGATATCAATGAAAATAGTAAAATATAATTTATATGCATGATTTTTCCATGATATGTAAGGGTTCTTCCCTTCTATGTATGATTTATTCAAAAACTATAGAATTTAAAAAATCTAACATATGATACATATTATAAGTCAGGATAGTTCTATTATTCATTAAATACAATTGATGGATTGTAAATAGTTTAATTACTATATTATTTTCTATTGAATTCAATTATTACACCAGTATAATTAAATACAATTTGAGGAAAAATAATTTCTCATAAAATTATACTATTAAATTGAATTATATAAATTAATTTTTTCATAAATTATAATAAAATGTATTTTGAGATATTTTTAGTGTATAAATGTTCATAAAAATCAAATTTGAATAAAGTTTTTATGATTAATTAATTAAATGATTATGTAACATTTATTAAAAAAATATTTATTAATATTAAATGATAATATTAAAATAACTTTTAAATTATATGGAATGTTATATAATTTAGATATAAAATTTTTATATGAAAATTATAAGAGAAATGTTTAATGTTTTTATAAATAAAAAACACAGAAAACATAATAGATTATTTAATTAATTATGATTTATTTAGAGTTTTACAAATTAAATGATTCATTTGAGATATTATTTACACCACATCAAAATAAGTTTAGACAATATATTTGATCTTGATTTAGATAATATTTTAGTTGTGATATATAGTTTTGGTAAAAAAATTATATCAACTAAATAAAAAGATAAATTTTTTATATATCAATAAATATCATATATTTAATGTGAAATCCTATTTAATAAATAAGAGGAAAATTTTCATCTTAGTAAATGAATATAAAGTGTTTATATTCATGATTTTGAAATTTTTATATAATATAACTTAATTATAAAGTGATTATAAATATTATTTATTTATGAATTTTTGATAAATACTTACCTCATGTTTAAATATGTGAGTTTTTCATTAAATTAAAATTTATTCCATAATTTATTCATATATATTAATTTTTTTATATGATGAATTTGTGTATTATTTAGTTTAAATTATTAAAAATCTTCTAGATATCATTATATATGCATCAAATGAGTGAAATATTAAGTATGATAATCTCTTTAGTATTATTTTACATTGAAATTGGTGTGTATCATGTTATGATCTTGATTTAAGAAGTTAATTATGATTTATAAATAATGGGTGTTAAAATTGCGACGGTACTGATATATATATTGAGTAAATGATACCTTTGTAGAGGGACATTGGGTTTAAATTCCCACAAGACTAGTGTCGTTCGTTTTACTTTAAAAAAGTAAGAATTAACTATCTTCTACTTCAAACTTACTCAATTAAGTATTTTTAATTCCATATAATTCTAAACCGTTAAATGGAATAACTTCATATACATTATTCATAGGTTAAATTTTGATATGTGTGAATATAGTTTTATTTTAATTTGGGTTAGTAACAAAATCGATTGTTTAAAGAGTTACACATAAATATTTCATGAACATATTATTTTGATGAAGGAATATCATTTCAAACTAAATCAATTGATGCATAAGTATATGTAAAGGGTATAATAAGTGATAAGTTTGAGTAAATTTTAATGGAACCCCCCAAAAATAATTTTGTAGGATTCCTTCCAAATCAAAACATATATCAAACTTGGTCATTCAGTATGGGATACCCTAACAATTAGGTGTGTGTGGATTATCTTGTGTAAAAGAAGAAAGTAATAAGGTGACCCAAAGAGTTCGGTTTCTTATTATTAGAATTTTATTTATATTACACATATCGGGGAAACCATAATGGTTAGAAAAATGGATGAATAGAGTTGGGGGAACCCACTTCATGGATTTGGATAAATATTACCAACTAATCTATCAAACAGTTATATATAATATGATTGTAAATAGTTTTCTACCAAACATATTGATGGTTTCTTTTCATTGTATAACTAGTGCAAGTCATGATTAAATATGGGTTTTGGACCATTAAAGGTAGTGATGCATGGGGTCATAATTTTAGTTTGAGTACATTAACTAAAATTTATTGATTAAATGACATGAAATATGAATCTTTTTTACAAGAAACATATTTTATAGGCAAAACAAATTATCACCATTAAACATAAATATGTTATTGGACCTTAAAATAGTGAATTTTCTTTTAAGAAACTATTAAGATTGGTAAAATAAGGAATGTTATTAAGTGAAAGAAAACTATCTATGTTCGAGTGGACCCTTAAAATGTGGAAAACTATTTATGTTTCTCAACATATCCATCCCTATACTCATATGATCATAAAATGTTTCGGCTATAATTTTAGAGGCATTTGAGAAAAAGTTTTCTATGATAATTTTATTCTCCACCCATATAATTAATTTTATTAGGTATAAATTACATGGTGGGGATATAGGTTTTTTAAGACATATTATGGTTTAGGAATTATTTCTATTTCCATCATTTGAAATGTTTTGATAAGATGAATGACTTAATGAAAATTTGACTAGAGATTGTCAAAGTGTCCATAATAGTTTATATGGGGTATGTGATATTTGGTTCCATAGGAGTTATTGAATTTACGAGTTGTTAAAGGTTAAAAAAAGTAAAAAGAATTGTTGGATTTTGAAATAACGATTTTGAGTCTCCATTAATTGTATTTGAATGTTAAAGGTATTTTAAATAAGGAAGGAGTAATGATTTCATAGGATATAATTTTCCTCCATATTTTATGTGGTTTAAAATACTGTATTGAATATCCATGTTAGGTATCTATTTTATAGAAATAAACTCTTCTGTTTTGTAAGGCACTAATTAACTAATTTAAAAGTTTAATAAATATATAGGAGTTTAATGTGAATGTAATAATTGATAGTAATTTTTGTTTTTATTCAAGTGAGGAAGAAAAGACATTCCATTTTAATGACTTTAATGTAAAGTAATACATAAATATCAGACAAATCTTTTTAAATTATGTACATAATTGTATCATTTTACATAATTAATAGGATATGTTTTTTTAAAATAGAGTTTTTATGAACAATATGAGATAATATATTCAACAAAAATGGTTGATCATTTATCATTTTGATTACCATGTTTTATTAATAAAATAAGGATAATAATTTATTATCCTATAAAAAGTAGTTATAAGAATTATTTAAAAAAATACTAGGAATTGATAGTTGAACAGAATTAGTGGAATATTTTAAAGAATAATATATTATTTTTAGGAAATTATACAAAAACATACAATACCATATATGATATAGATTCAATGGTATGCATGTCAAATTTTTTTATATAAAATAAATATGTTTCATTTTCTAATCACAGATAAGTTCATGAATATTAGTATCATATTTTGAGGGGAATATAGTGTCTAAAAGGCTACTGGGGTATGTTTACACATATATATGTTGAATGATAACAAATAAAATATTATTCCTATAAGGACACTTCCTTAATCATTAAAAGATCATGAGTTTTTTCTTATAATAATATTTCTTACACACCTTAAAATATTTATGGTTTATATTTCAATATAATTTTTTCCTAAATATTACATAAAACTACCATATAATAAATATTAGATACTTTTACTTAGTATCGTTTTTCCCATAATAGTAAATTATTTATAAATACATTCTATATTTTTTTATGGTAATATAAAAATCTATAAATCTAACTTTATTAACTTTTCTAATCATTGTTATGACTTTTGTAAAACATTTGAAAATGTGGGATGAGAACAAAAGCTCTATAACTATTGTCAAAAGAGGAAACTGTTATTCCATTAAAAAAAATAGAAACACATGAAATTATTACCGTTTTCAAATTAGTTTTTTGAGACTTAAAATAAATAATTTTCACATAAAACGTAAACACATATTGTCAAATAAAACTTGAAAAATCATATTAATAAAATATAAACCTTCTTAGGTTACTTTGAGAACTATATTCATAACCCATTTTATACCCATGATAGAAATAACTAGATCCTAGTTAAATAAATAGGAGAAAACAAATTTGTTAAATCCCGCCTTCTTTCCTTTTAATGCAATTAACATTATCCAATTAGTAGGATAACTATAATGGGGCTCAACTTTCATGTAATCACTAATAGGATCACTCATCATCATGAGCTATAATTGGGATCAACCAGTTATATACATTGTATCAAATTAAGTGGATTATCATATATAATTCTCTAGTACCATATCATGAATAAATATATTATGATTTATACTTTTATTCATAACAATTTTTAAATAATCTTTTAAACCCACATGAAAAAACTCTCATATATTAAAATACCATTTCTTATCAAGACCCATTTTGAAAACTAAAATAAAAAAACTAAAAGAGGGGTTTTATTTTATGCAATCCTGAAAACTTTAAAAGGAATAAAAAAAATAAAATAACATATAAGGTGGTTGGAAAAGTGATTTTCATTGTATCCATTAAAATAGGATATTCTTACTGAATTTTGTAATTAATTTTAATACATTCTGTATAAATTACCTCAAAATATTTTTTTGAATCCCATTGAAAAAAGTAAAAAATTTAAATAAGCTTTCGTTTAAAATTAATTTATATCCATATAAATGCATAAATTGTTTTATAAAGTGGAAATATAAAAGAATTATTTTTAAGATAATTCCTTAAAAAATGTAAAATGATGTTTTTAAAGTAATGTGTCCCTAACGTAAAATATTAAAAAAAAATTAAAAAAATTTAATGAATGTATAATATGGTAAAAATGACCTATATCATCAATTTATATATTTAAAATAATTTTATTGGAAAATCTTATATAAAATAAAAATGGTTTAACATGTGTTGGAAAGGAAACATTAACAAAATAGTTTTTTAAAATAATGTGTCTTACCTTGAGTCTGACTCGTCACATAAGTTATTTATCTTCCGCTTATTTATAAAACCTCTTATGGTTTACCGTAAAATAATTAATAGGATAGTTTTATGATAAAAAATATACAGTAGGACATGGGTAAACATGTAAATAAGTAATCTGGGAAGGAATTGGCGAATGTTAAATGTTTTTAAACTGTAAAGAAGAGAGGAGAGGATGTTCCCATTTGTAAGATAATGGGGGGAAACTCTTTGATGTTATGAAAGTGTTATATTGATAAAAATTAATTTTCATTTCAAAATGGATCCAAATTGATAACATAAAAATATAATAAGAGGATGAGTCAAAATCCACTCATACAATTAAAATTTGGTGATGGTTTCACCCTTCTATTTATGTTTTAACCCTTTCAATGCCTTTTTCAATAGATTTGGTATTAATGTATTTACTCTTAATGGGTCAAGAATATTACTATGAAAAGAATAAAAACCCATAAATTTACCATGGATGATATTATAAAATATATCCCATTCACATGTCTGATGAAAATATGTTTATGAATTTTAAATCATTTAATAAAAAATTAATTATTATAAAAAATAATTAATGTAAATTATAAAACTATTCATTTAATTTGAATTGAAAAACATAAATAAAAATTTTAATTTGAACATTAATGTTTCAAATTCCCATGAAATATTTTAATTATCTAAAAAATTAATTGGACACTATAACTCTCTCAAATTAGACTACTTTTAGTATTTTTTAAATCATTTTTTTAAAATTTTATATTTTTTGAATGAATACTATATTGATTTTATGTAAACATTTAATATATTTATTTCAATAAAAAAAATTTGGAATAAATTTACATGATAAAAAAGTATTTATCATCTAAATAGAAATATATAAACAAACATAGCTTCTTTTTATATATATGTCGAAAATTTAATGATAATAAAATTAAAAAATTTCATTTTTTACTTTCCTCTAAATAAATATTATAAAGTTCATAACCATGTATATATAGAAACTAAATATCATATATTAAAATTTCCAATGATTATGGAAGAAATATACTCATCAAATAAAAATAATTCATAATTTAGGGTTACTTTTTAGTCCTTGTAAAATTATTTTTACCCTTCACTTTTCCCATTTTTATTTTACCGTGACAACAAATATTTACCATGGTTATTATTCAGAAATACTTTAATTTAAAGGGGAATATTTCCCATGTTTTACCTCCTTATTCTAAATATGTAATCCATTTATCAAGATTCAAAATACAGAAATGGAAGTATTTGTTTTTAAATTTAACTGAAAATACATGATGAAAACTGTTATTATAGGAAAATTACTTTTTAAGAATAAAAATACTTTTATACCAAATTAATGTTTAAAATAGATTATAAAGTTAGTAATTATATTTTAATTAAAAAATAAATTTTTTAAATTTTAATATTAATTCGAAATATAATTTTACGTTATAAATATATTATATGAAAATAGTGTTTTCAATAAAAATATTTTTTTAATAATCATTGAAAATCCAATTTTTCATTGAAAGATAGTAATTTTACCCAAGATAATTTTGTCTTGATGATTTAAAAAATTAAATAAATATTATAAAATTCTCATATCTAAAAGTGGTATAAATACATTATATTATCCACTCCCAAAAAAATCATTTTTGAAAATAATTTTCTTTTTAAAGAATAAAACGTCTTTACATAAAATTGAGTGATTATTATTTAAAATTTAATGAAATTATTTTTACTGATCATGACTATTATATATATTTCATAATTTTATTAATGTTATTCATACATTCCAATTCAATTGGAATCCTGTAATGGTCACATTTAAATAATAATATTTAATGGTTTATTTAAGCTCAATATAGTGTGTCGTATATGTTTTCAAACTTAATAATTTCATTTAAATTCTTAAAATATTATATTATCCTTACCCCATTTAAATTGAATCCTCTAAATTTGAACATGGGAATGGAAATCAATGTTTTGAAATTTTAAAATACGTGTCTTGAAATCCCTCATTGTAAAATTAGTTTATAAAACATACACATGATAAGAGAGAAATGGTAGTTTGATGGTCATATGGATTAAAACATAATATGTTTTCAAATATGAGAACATTCATAGGAATTAAAAATATAGAAATGTAAGAAATACATATTTTCCAAATTATGATGGAGAGTCATATAGATTATTTATCATAAGAATGTGAATGGCCATGAAAAAACTAAAGACAACAAAATCATAAACAAAAGAGGTGTGAAAATGACCATCGATTCATTGGAAGATAAATTAATAGGATAATATATTTATTTTAATATACATTTCATAGATTTAAGGAATTAATTTACTATGTAGTCTATAAAAATAAGGAATCATACTTACTTACCATGTATAATTTCTTCCTTTAATCAACTTACTTAACAATCTCATCGTTTCCTCCAAAATAAGAGAATTGAAGAAGAATTTTCCATGCCTGAATCACTTAAGTCAACACCCAATGGATCAAGTAATCAAAAAAAGTATAAAAATATATTTATTCTATATTTAAACATTAAACAAAACAAAAACATTTAGCATAAGGTAGGATAATTCCCAAAATTAAAAAACAATCATGCAAAGAAATTTAAAATTATTCTCCAAAACTCAATAGTAACACCCAAACTCCAATACAATTCATTATATAAATTATTATTTTTAATATTATTCAATAAATTCTTAAAAAATATATAATCCCAAATACTATAATTATTTCATAACATATTCTCCAAACATTTATCTCTAAAGAACACTAAACACTATTAATGTCTCATACAAAAATATATATGACATATTCGTATAATCTCTACGATATGATAATAATTTCATAAAATTAAATTAATCACTATAAAGGCTTATTAAAATCATATATGATTTAGAAATATTATTCAAATTTTTATCCACAAATAAAATATCATAAGATTAGGTTCACCATAACCGTATAATGTTCCCCAAAATATTCTAATCCTATTTTGAAATAAAAATAATCACTTAATATAAAAATCACTTTTAGCCACATATTTATCTATATGATGAAACAATAATTTTCCAACAAAAAACATAATCATTATCTATCTAGTCCTTTAAATAATTTCATCCTATCTAAGAGTTCACATTGGATAGTGGTAGGCATTTCACCCTTAACACCCTTTAGTTATGGGTTTAAGCCCCAAAACTCACCTGAATCCACAAGTTGTCCTTTTTCATAAAACTGTATAGATCTTATTTCTATAAGGTTAAAAAAAATATAACTTACATCTTAAAAAATTTCATTAATCAAAAAATCACTTTTTTCCTCCAAGGCATTCAATAAATATCATTTTTATACAAAATTAGATAATAATAATTGACTAATAGTTTCTTAACCTCAATCACATATTAATATAAGGGTTTATTTATCCTTTTTTCATATTTTAAACAATTAGTGACTCTTAAAATTATCAAAATTTCACTATATCACTTTTAAAAGGTATTTCTTCTATCGATCATATGATTCAAAATTTTGAAAAAAATATACTATTAAACAATCTGGAGGTCTTCAATGAATTTTATAATATATATAATATATCAGAATATCATTAATATACACATCCCTTTTCAATTTCTCAGACCATTAACATTGATTTATTGTCATTTTCATTAATACTTTCTTCCTAAAAATATAATATATGGAATACATCTTTATGATTATTGAGTATCAAATCAAAAATGTTTTTTAGTTATAAAATAATAAAAAATTCATATGTTAAATATAGACATCATGATCTTATTTTATGATATTGATATCCCCTTTATCTTCCAGCAGGAAGTCCATATCTCTAGAAAATAAATAGTCAAGTCATTACTATTATTTTTCTTGATGAGTGAGATGGATGAGTTAATAAATAAAAATTAAAAAAAATAAATACCACGATCCATAATTATTATTGATAAATTAATTTTTTTTAGAAAGATCAAGTAGTTCTTTGTTTGTTTTTTGGATGTCCATAAATATTTCCAAATAATTTGAAAAATCATTTTACATTATAGTAACGATTAAATCATCTATAATATACAATAAGTTTCTCTAAGGACATTTTCTTTTCATCTTGAATATAATAATTAATCTATAGAAATGAAAATAATTACGTCATGAAATGATTAATTTCATGTAATAATGACATCAGAATTTGTAAATAAAATACCAATAGAGTTTCTTTAAAAATTTAACCTTTAAATACCCAATAACACCATTAATAACTACAATAGTAAATATTGTTTTAACCTTAAAGGTTACCACATACCTCTCCTATTATATCCCCAAATAGGGAAACAAATCTTATAAAATAATCCATTATGTTAAAAATAAGGTTTATATATATGTCAACCTGATAAAACATCTCCCAAAATACCACTAGTCACTCAAAAATTCCATCAAATAAAACCTCAAACTGTGTTTCTATTATTTTGACCTTATTATTCAACATGTAATTATTAACCAAATATTGAATCTATAAATCTTAATATAATCTAAGATAAATACATCACAATATCCAAAGTTATCTAAATCCTTCTATAATTCCAAATATAAGGATACAAACTCAAACATTACATAATCCTGAGTTTTTTTTTCAACGATTCATTTTCAAATATACCCTATGATATTTATTTCTAAGAGTTTTATAAAAATAGGTCAAAAATATTATTTAACATTACCATATAATATAGTGTGGAAACTTTTAATCAAAAAATTTCCACATAATATAATATTATTTATAAAGTCATGCAAGTTTCATTCATGGAATCATCAATATCTAGAAAACTAAATTTATTAACTTTTATACTCATCATTAAGACCTGTGTAAAAAATTTAAGAATATTGTATGATAACCAAATCATACTATAGGATATAAAAATTTGATATTTTTTAGTCCACTGAAAAACATGGAAACCCAAAAAAATACATAACTTTGTCACATTATTATTTAAGTGTATGAAATAAATATTTTCCAAAAAAAAACACACTTATTATCAAATAATACATTAAAAATCATAGTAATAAAATAGAAATACATTTTTGGTGACATATATATACATATTCATAACCCATATTAAACCCATGTCATAAACAACTGGATCATTTTTTAATCCATAGGAGAAACCACACCTGCTAACTCCCTCATTTTTTCCTTCAGTGACAATGAAAATTACCCAATGAACTAGAGAGCTATAATGTGGACCACTCATCATATAATCTACATATGTCTCATCTTTATGGTATAATGGGGTTTAACCCACCATATAATCTATATCAGGCTCACCCTTTCTCATATATAATACTCAAGTACTATATCATGTACAAATCATCTTATTCTCTCTCTTTTTCATAAAAATACTTTGACAAAATGTTTTTAACCCATATGAAAAATAATTTTGAATATAGAAGAACACTTTCTTTTTAAAACCCATTTTCAAAAATAAAATACCAAGAACAAAGAGAGAGAAGGTTTTTCTGTCGAGAAAACATGAAAGCCGATAAATAATGGGAAATAAAATAAAATAATAGTTATGGTGGGGAGAAATTTTTTTCTCGATGTATATCATAAAATAATACATTATTGTTATTTTTTGTATTGAAATTAATAGAATTTCATACAAAATATATAAAATTATTCTTTTTGAAAACCATTGATTGAAAGTAAAAAGTGACATAAATTTTCTTTTGTAATAAAATGTTTTCCCTATAAACACAACCGTACAATAATTTTAAGAATATGTAAATATAAGAGAAGGATTAGAAAATAAATCTTTAAAACATATAAAATGATGATTTAAATGTATAGTGTCTCTTACGTAAAACTTTATATAGAATATTTTATAAAACATTGAATGAAAATAAAATATGGTAAAAAATTACCTTTATCATCCATTGAAGAATATATAATAATTTTATTGAAATATTTATATGAACATGGATTTGGATGAAAAAGATTTATATAGGAAAATTTAAATAATGATTTTTAAATTAAAAATATCTTACCTTAATTCCCGACTCATGTCATATGATATTTTTCTTCCTCTTCTTTATACAACCTATTAAGGTTACACTAAAAGACTCTTGATGTTACTGATATGATCAAACCAATGACTCTAGGACATGGGGTGGATTTCATGATGGTATTTGGGTGGAGATTATCCAAACCAATTTATTTTTTATGTTTGATGAAAAGAGGAGAGGTGGTGACATTTTATAAGAGAGGGGATCACAACTCACTGAATTTCTAACATATTAAATTAATGTAAATTAATTTTGATATTAAAATGTCTCAAAATTGATAATATTAGAATCTATGTTTATGTTTAGTTGAAATTATCTCATTTAATAAAATTTGAATGTTTATGTGACTTTTTCAATCTTATCTTTTTTGTTTTAACTTTTGTTAACCCTTTTTGAAAGTTACCCTGATATTAATGGTTTTTAATATTTAGGGGTAACAAAAGTTACTATAAAAGGATTAACTAGAAATAAAGGAATAATAGTTGATATTATAAACTATAACCCATTTAGTTATTTAAAGAAAATATAATAAAAATTTTAAACCGTTTAGTAAAACACTATTTATTATTAAAAATCATTAATTTTAATTTTGACTCTATTCATTTAATTTGACATTAGGGACATTAAGAAAAAAGCATAATTACAATATAAACCTTTATAATAACCGAGAAATTTAATAATAATATAAAAAATTCATGGTAAAATATAATCCACTAAATTTTTATACTTTAAATATGTTTAATATCATTTATTTATTTTTTCTTTTAATTGAATAAATAATGTGTCAGTGTTGAATGAAAATTTAAGTTTATTATTTTATCACTAAAAATTTTAAATAAATTTCCATGCTAATAAATTATTTATCTTTCAGACATCAATTTATAACTCAAAAAAATTATTTTTATACCAATGTCAAAAATTTAAAGATGATGAAATAAGGAAATTACCATTTTTACTTTTCTTTATAGAAATTATAATAAAGTTCAAAATCTGGGAAATATTAAAAAGGCATATATTCAAATATTTGAGGATTATTTATGAAATATAATCATCCAATAAAATTATTTCAAGTTTTAGTGTAACTTTTATGTCCATATTAAATTATTTTAACCCTTAATTTATCTATTTTACCTCTACCATTGTAATAAATATTTACTAGGGTTACTATTTCTATAGGCAAAAATAAAAGGGACCTATTTTAAAAATTTGTACCTCATTATTTTAAAAATGGACTCCATTTTTCATGATTAAAAATACATTAGTGAAAGAATTTAATTTAAAATTTAATCTATAAAATTTAATTAAAAATATTTTATTTCAAAAAAAATCTTTTAAAGAATAAAAGTGTTTATGTGGAATTCAAGTATAAAATTCATTCCAAATATGAAAATTTGATTTTAATTATTAAAATTGATCCATTAAACTTTATAAGCAAGTCCTTAATATAATTTTACTTTGTAACTAATTAAATAGAAAATATTGTTTTTAATAAAACCATTATTTTTACTATTTATTTAGATATAAAACTTTTTAGAAAAAGATCAAAATTTCATGGTAAGATTATTTTAAAATTATAATGTAAAAAATGAAACATATTTTATAAAATATAATTTAAAATATCTGTTAAATTAATTATATTACCTTGTCACAAAAAAATCATGTTTGGGAAAAATGTAATTTTGAAGCTTAAAATCCTATTACTAAAAATCGAACGATTATTCCTTAATAATTAATCGATAAATTTGTATTGATCCTAAATTTTATATAAAAATTTATAAATATTTTTAAAATTGTTCATCTATACTAATTCAATGGCTGGTTTATATCATTCACATTAAAGTAATAATATTTAATCGTTTGTTTAGGCTCGCTGTTGCGTGTCATATACAACATTGAACATAGTTATTTCTTTTAAAATATTTGGATGTTATAATTTTAGTATAAATTAAATGTGAATTTAATTTAATATCATAAAATATTTTAATTAATCTCCATAAATAAAAAGTTAATGAGATACCTTTGGAATGAGTTTCAAGAATGAAGATGTTCTAATTGGAATGAGTTCTTAGTTGTAAAACATTGTACATTATAACATATGATGTTGTGGAGTATGGTATTTTGAATTATTTTAAGGAACTGAGCATTAAGAATATGATTCCAAAGTAAAACATTTAATCAAATTATCTTACATTATAGATTATTCTCACTAAAGAGTTTAGTGGGATTTTTTTACTAGATTGCCACATAGAAAAGTAGAAATAATTACATATAGATGTAATGAGTTAGAAAAAACCATAAAAGTGTATAGAATATTAGGATGATATACCAGTCTATCATGTGTGAAATTTTATATAGTTATTTAGATATATATATATATATATATATTATATTCTTAATTGTGTTTAAAAATATAAAATATATCATGTTTTACAAATGAAAATCCCTATTTTATCATAATTTCACATTGGTTGTATACATGTATATATGAATATAAATTTCATAATGTAAAATTATAATTGACCTCAAAGTATAAAATTTAGCTATTCAAATGAATATTCTTCATGTATTATTGTAGGTTATGAAAACGTTTTAGTCTAAGATGAGTAATATTCTTGTATCGATATGAAGAATACACTCATATGGTACAAAACTCGTTTTTTGGATAAACCATGAAGTATACCACAGAGAGATTCATACACTATTTTTTCATTATAATAGGTGCCCATAGATAGTAATTGGAGTCCCCAATATCTGAGGATGGTGAGATATCAATCATGACAACCTTCATACTTTGTTACATTTCTCACAAAATCCTTTAGTCTTAGATAAGCCATGCGGTTGAGAATGTCACTGATAATATTATCAGTTAGAGCTCAACTAAGATGTAATTTTCCTTATTATATGAAGAAAAATAAATTTGAACCATTGATTTATATATAATAAGAATGTGTACAGACACACCTAGATATTATATATGATGTGATTATCTATTTGGGGGTGGGTCATGTAATGTGCTTATTCATAAAAGTGAATGAAATGTGATGAATTCATAAAATTGGTAAGTCTATAATCAATGAATAAAAAATGTATGGGTTAGATATCTGGGATTGACATACCTCATATACCATTATCACTAAATATCTTAGATAATGATATTTTATGAGAATTCATGCTGACAAAAGTATAGATATACACATATTTCATGGAGATCATGTCATATCACATTATATCTCGAATAACATTTAAAAATTTCAAGATACCATTATTTTCATAAATTTATTAATATATTGATTCATTTTTATTTCAAGTTATGAAATGTATAAATGTGTTAGACATTGTGGTTTAGTGAATGCGGATTTAGTTTCGTACATAATGTTACTATATATTGTTTTAGAGTTTATCAAAAAGAATTTTAGATAGGTATTACCAAACACATGATTTGAGTCTTGATGAATTTGATGATAGAAATCATTTTTTGGAAATATATAATATAATTTTTGATATAATTTCAAAATTTATCATATATGGTATGATATAAAGTGAATTGACACGTAATTCTTTTAAGCATTAGTACAAGTTAGATATATATGGGAATATGATCTAAAGACCTGTGATATTGTACAATATGATATGATTTTTTTAGAGTAATATAATCACATGTAATAATGAATATTATTAGTCTTTGGGATATATTATATTTTACATAAAAAAATCAATTAAACACTACTAGAGCTAGTCGTATTATACTACAAGGTGAATTGTACTACCATGAATTAAATTGTATGATTCCCTTGGAACTACTATAATTAATTAAAGGTGGTCGGGTGTTAATGATTTTACATTATAATATCTTGTAATTTACTTATATTTTATTAGTCATTTTATAATATGAAATGGAAGGGAGTGTCGGAATAGTCTAGGATACCACTGATTCATGATTTAACTCATAACATATGATTCAATGCATGTCCACTCAAGAAGCATCATTGAGGAATAAATAAAATTAAATTCACCATGATATAAGGATTATTAAATATTTTCTAGGACTTTTCTCATCACCTCCTTCCCATAGATTTTTATACTACCTCCTTTACACCATAAGGAACTAGCATGTTGTGGAGGGTGGATGAATTCAAATTATATGATGAATTATTTAGTACCAATCATGGATAAATCTATAGGAGGGATCAAATTTGGAAACCTATTAGGTTATTTTCATCAAGAAAATGGGATGATAGCTGATTAAGTGACAATATTTGGTTAAAGGTACATATTTTCTTCATTTTATAGTATGCATGATTTCAATTTCATGCATGGTTAATCTTGGATTTGGGGCTCTATATTTTTTATGTCATGTTTAATGAGTTTTTTTTATCAATTTAATCCCAAAAGATATCATGTGACCAAAAACATCATTTCAATGTTTCATTTCTGATTTCATCAATAAAAAATATTCTAAGTAAATAAAAAAATTTAAGCACATATAAATATAAATATTTTACTTGTTTCAGCTACACTAGGCTATATCCATGTAACATGAAGAGAAAAATGATATATTTTACCAAACATACACTAATCAAAAACACTTTTAGTGAATAAAATAAATTAAGTAAGATCAATTATCACCAATGATCATTTAATTTACATGATTTTTTGGCATTTTTTACTACGTACCTAACAATCACTATATTTACTTATTTTTACACACAGTACTTTGTGGAGGAAATAATAAAATAATAAAAATGCTTGTATCTTATAAATAAATTGTAAAACACATATGAATTAATCATGAAGATCTATATGTGATTTTCTAATAAGAGAAATGTAATAAGTGAATATCCAAGAATCATAATCCTTTTAATCACTTAATATAGATATGTCAAGGATGATCTATTTTTAACCTTTTGACAATATCTATTTTTTAGTAGATTTTACAATTTTTATCTATTTTTCATGTTATTATATATATATATTATTTAAATATAATCTCTTTGAAATCAATGTTTAGGATTAATTTAATTTCCACAAGACACCCTGAGAGTTGGGGTGAATCCAGGTGTAGCCGATTCAAACCTTTGTTCTCCTCATTACTTATGTATCAATTTGGATCTTATCCCCACTTAGGTCAGATATATGTTCAAACAATATCTCATGATTATTACATATAACCAAACAGATATTCACATGTTAAAGTGGAAAATTAAATAAAAAATTGATTTAAGGATCTTACTTAGTCCACCCACAGTTTTCTATTTTCAAGGGGCACACAATTGACAGTTTACTAACATAAAAAAAATATTCTACTCCAAAAAATCAGTGGATAAAACAATTCATGGCCCCTATATGCCTAGGATAATTATATATACATGGTTTTTTTATTGGTCACTCCTTAACCGAGGATCACTTATACTCTACCTCATTAATGCATGAATATAGAGAATAACACCCATAACACAAGGACATGAATAACCATTTATCATCAATAAAATATATGAAGCTAATATAATACCTATATTTTTATAAATGATCTATTGATATCTTAGAAAATTCTCTTTAATCGGTATCCTTTAAACTTCTTCACATTCATGTAAACTCATTCTTTATCTCTCGATAAAAGTAATACCTTACAGGGATAAACTCACGACTCTAATCTAAATAAGGACCTTTTTAATGAATACCTTCATTCAAATGTATCAATTGGAATACCTAATCTATCACCCAAAAATATCATCATTATTCTCTTGTAAATTGTTTCTTCAATTAAATACGAGTTTCTTCCGCTCTCTCAAAGAATAATAGATGAAAAATGGAAATATGGGCATCAATACCCACTTTCTACTTTTCTTCTCTCATAATTCTATAACTATATCTACAAAAATATTTGGGTTACATCACTTTCAATGATTTAAGAATACATAATATACCACCTTTATTTTCCTCTTCTTCTCCTCTAATCATTTTTTGAAAAACTACTTGATATGGGAAACATATGGAAATATTGTATTCTCATCATATATACCATAATATTGTACAAAATGTTTGGTCAACTCCATATTTCTCATGTAATATTTACCTTTTCCAGGAAAACAACCTATTATTATCAGGAATTTATTATTAAAACCTAAACCACAAATTATAACAAAAACATGTATTAAATATACACCCATACTATCCCTACAATATTATTTACTTCACCACCTTCCAATTCGATGATGTTCTTTGTTGTCACTTTTTGTGTCACAACATCCACTTCAATATTCCTTAAGAATATCAAAATAACATGGCCTAGAACTCCCTTCATTCTTAGCTTGATTTGCATTACTCTAAATTCAATGAAACACAAATAAATATTTATGGTATAGAAAAATATTCCCTATAACTATTGAAAATTGATTTTTAGAAAAATCAAAAAGGGTTATAATATTCTAAATTGGATAATTACGTTTCATTGGTACCATTATAGAATACACATTCATATACTCCTCTATATACCCTTCAAAAACCTCTATGAGGGGGTATCCTTTAGAGTGTTCATATGTAAACACCTTACCTTTTTGAATTTTTTATACCATTATTACTGAACATCTAAATATGTTAAACACTTTAATTTATCCTTCTAAAAAAGGAATACCATTATTTGTACCCTTACCATTAAAAAAACTATTTACTGGATTTCGATGTCGAACTACATGTATTTGTGATGTTTTAATCTTTGTGTAGTGTATAGTATATATATTTTCATTTCACAACCAAACACAATATTGTTGAAACATGATTCTAAAATTATCAAAATATTTGAATAATTTATAAACTATTCAATCATCATCTGATTTTTTGATAGAGAATATTCATGAATATCAAAGATATTTTAGCTTATGACATAAAAATAATTTCCATGAAAATATGCATTAATCTTCCCATTTATATATTTAGAATATTTATTGTACTACCTTTTCTAAAAAGGAATGAATAATTTATTTTCCACTTTGAAAATTTTAAATGGTCGTAATTATGAGTCCTAATAATGTCACGAAGGACAGGAGAGCGTCTGATGCTTGTTCTGAGCCCAATGTTCTTGAAATGGAAAAAATTACCGGGCCACACAATTTGTTTAAATTGTGTTAATAGTATGAACACATTTGTGGTTATAGGTAGAGGAACATATAGGCCGCACAATTTTTCTAAAACTATGCAGGCCTAGGTGCACTACCAAGTTTCCTTCTATAGTTTACGAATGAAGCCTTATAGTAAGGTTTGCAAATGGTTTTCAAACCGCGATCATAAACTATATAACCCCAATTTTTGGGGTTAAATAACTATTTTCCCCTTTTAATTATAAACCTTTTTTACTCTTTCCTTTACCTATAGTGACTGTGTTGTGGGTTTTTACTCATGTTGAGCCCAAAATCACCTCTCTGTTCAATCTTATACTACTCCTCTGTCTAGTGTTCGATCATCAATCCACCAAATGTAGTAGATATCCTAAGGTAAAGATAACCTCATGTACCCTTATTATCATGGAAAATATCCCCATCTATTGCTCAATTTAGATGCAGCATCATTCACCCAATTTTTAGGGATTTATACTGAAACTCAGATCTATTCCATCCTACATCAATTCTGAGATCGATATCAAGAGGTCCTTTTTCTACGACCCTAAGGTATGTGGTTACATAGTTTTTCATTTATGATTTGGTCTTTTCATATTTCTTCAATTGAGACATTTTTCATCCATTGCTGATCATCCATATTGTATTGGTTCCATCATGTCTAAATGAATATAGTGCATTGAAATAAGTGAACTGGTTCTTGATTAGGGGTTTAGAAATCACACAAACTCTTTATGGACACCCATAGGTGTGCTACATGATATTTAGTCATTTTAACCAAATGGAACAAAATTCATGGAAACCAATTTATCTAATAGCTTGGGTGCTAAATGAAATTTCATTTGAGACCTGGGTAACTAAAGTATTCTAATATAGATCAAAGGTGTTTGGCACCTTTTGAAATGGAATTTCCCAAATGGGAAATTAGGTTGTCACATGGCCTTAATCTTGACCTCATATACCTTTTAATGGACTTTTCCATGTTTTGTAAAGTTGTATGGTTTGGATTGTATAGGTTTTCTTGGTTAAGATAGATGCAACCTTTTTAAATGATTTTATTTCAAATAGAGTGGATTCCTAGGATAACATGACCTTTCCCATTTTATCATGTTTTATAATTAAAGGAATCATATGGAATGGATTGTTTTATTTTAATTGAAATAGATTGATGGATGGTGAACCCATGCCTTTGTTCATGTTTTTCTGTAAATTAAAAAATTCAAAATGGGATTCCTTTAATGACTTGAAAATGTTTAATGGAAGAAATTGGAGGCTTTTCCTCATGTGTAATGTGATATATTTAATCAATCCTTTGTTTAATTATGAAATGCATGATCAGATAACATAAAAGGTAATGCATTATGTTTATATTATTAAATGTGAAAATTATTTTGAATTATAATGAAATGAATGAGGGGATAATTTCTCTTGTAATATATATATATATATATGATAAATCATTATGCCTTATATGATGGAGAGATAAGGGAACATGAGAGACCTTGGGAGGGGAGACTATGTGAACATTCTAGTTAGAGCCAGGGGATTGACCGTGAGAGATCCCTTGGTGATGGATGCCTTTGGGATACATCATTGGTCAACCAGTAGCTAGAGATAGGGGATAGACTATGATAGCTCCCCTAGTGATAGATAATTATGGGTTACATCTCATTCATTACAGTATGGGCATTCAATAGGACCATGGGATTTCTTGGAGTTTCTTAAGGGATAGTCTATGATAACTTCTCCTATAATTATATTATAGTGGGTTATTTAATAGTCCTTCCCAACATACACACACACACACACATATATATATATAATGAATCTATATATATATACACACAGTTAAATGGTTAGAAAAACCATACATAAGATGAATTAGGTAGACACTACAAGTTTCCCTTAAAAACTTGAGTGGGGAGGTCATTTGATTATTCAATATTATTTCTTTTCTGTTATCACCTCTACACATTTTAACTATGAGAACTAAGTAGGATTAAACATAGACACCATTGGTGGTATCCTGCAATGATTTTTATCCCACACCCATCTCAGGATGCCCCTAGAACCTAAAAAAGCATTGTTTGTCTAGGTACTAGAAATGGTAATGGTCCTTATTCAGGTTGTTGACTTTTTTTACATAGCTGGAGCATAGAAGAAGAGGATTAGGATTTGGCTTGAGATAATCATGGAGTTGTTTTGTTATTTAGTTTTTCATTTTGTACAATTTTATAGAATTCTTTTATCTATGTTTTCCTTTTTGTATTATCACTATTCGATGAATAATTATACCATACACTTATATTCAATATTTTTCTTAGGTAATTTAGTTATTCAATTATCTATTTTTTCAACTTTATTTTTATTTAGTTGTTTTTTCATCTAATTATTTAATCTGTTTATTTATATCATGATTATGATATTTTTGTTATTTATTGTATCCTCTACATTTCTCTAATATGAGGGTATATTCTCCCCACTTTATTACCATCACACCCTCACTTTCAGTCACTAGCCTTTGGAATAAGGGGAGATGTGCCATAGGTCATATTTCCAATCGGGCTCGAGGAACTGGTCAAGTGGTAGTTGGGTCCAAGATTTACAAAAGTTTTATTAGAGGGGTTACTTTATGGACTTACTATTTGGAAAGAATAGAATGGAGATTGATAATTCTTGTGACTTGGTCACAAGAATGTTGGGGCATCACAAACCCATGTACGAGGTACATGCCAAGTTTCCTAAATCATTGTTGTTGTTCTGCTTTTTCTGTTATCGATGACATCATTTCACTGTTTTGTGCCTCACATGTGTTATGATGTTGTTGGTATTGGTTTTATTAGTTTTATTGGAATTGTTTTTTCATTAATTTGACTTGATGAAATGTGGGTTATGCATTATATCACACATCATCATTCTCAAAACATGAATTATGGGCAATGTATCTTGTCATGGTATTTTTAATTTTTAGCAAGCATAACTTGTAACATGTTGATTGTACCATTAAATTTCTATATAAAATTGTGATGAATGCCTTTTGTAGGGCATGGATCATAATAGGGTATGAGGTTAGTGGGTGACACATTTGGATTCATGTGGTTTAAGGTACATTATTGATAGGAAAACGACATTCCATCTATCTCGACCATATTAAAAATAGTTTAATTACTTGGATAAGAACAATTGAAATGAAAATAACATCCAAGTGAATTCCATATTTTTGTTTACTAGGTGTATGGGACCTTAGGGAATATAAAATGGAATAACATTGGATTCATCCAATTTAAATTTCTAAATTTTTTTTGATGATCAGTTTAAAATGGAAAATGACTTATAACTTGAGAAAAACCATCTTATGCATGAAAACAAAACTTCCCTTGGACCTGGACATAGTATTCGGTACACAGTGTTTCTTCAATCTTCTGGAATATTATGGTATTTTCTATCATCTAGACCTAGCTTTTGAACTAGGACGAGAGGCTTGATCGTTTTTACATGAAGGGTTTAGTACCTATCCATGTTACTTGAATGAAATCTTCTTAATTGGTTAAATACATTATGAGACATTAATTTGGAACTGTAGTATTATGCCTCCATGAAGTCCCAAAGTCTTACTACAGGATGGTGGAGACACTACTACAAAATAGGCATTTAACAAAACTAGAATATGCCTTTATCAACACTAAAAAAGCATTGATAATAGAAGCGCGGTTGAAATACTAAAACTATTGTTAGTGCTAAAAAATAATTGTTAAAGGAAGGGCAGTTAAAGGGAGAAATGTTTTCAGACTTCCAAAGGCTTGACTACTCTATTAGTGCTTCCGTAACACCTTTAGCAGTGCTACCACCCCATTTATCAGTGCGTTTCACCCTACCACCTCTTTTAGTAGTGATTTTCTAATTTCCAGCCTCATACGCATCCACCTGAATTCAAACCCTAAACCTCACCTTCAAATATAGAATGACTTTACCAATACAACATGTTACAATTTTTTTTATATTTAATGATATTTTTGATTATTTATATATTTATTTACATATATATATCTCATATATTTATATAATTATATTTAAATACATATATATTTTATATATTCATGTGTAATATATATACTTATATTTAATTAAATAAATTATATATTATATACATTTACATATAACAGAATATAATATTAATATATATATATTTTTGTGTTTATTAATACAATAATATATGTATATATTAACATTATAAATATATTTGTAAAATATAGAAAATGGTAAAATATTATTTTAAATACTTTTTTAGAATATGTATTGATTTGAATATATCATAATATACATATTTAGATATATATATATATATATATTGATATATGTTTCTATATGAGTGATTTATTATGTGAAAATATACAAAAATGGGAATATATTTAATTATAAATAAAATTAAATTGTAATAAAGTAAAACATAAAAACCATAATATCAATATGAATATAATACCTGTGAAAAAATTTAGTATCCACCAAAAAAGACAATAATACCCCCTTAAACGATGCTAAAAATACTTCAACTGTAAAAAAATTAGGGCGCCCTGACTAAACACTTAGTTTTTAAGGCATTTCAGGCCTTTTTTGGCCTCGAAAAACAAGATAAAGTTTTATCTTTGTCACTAAGGGAGTAAAGCATGTCACATGCTTCAATTTTATATGTGGTAGAGACCAAATAGTTACCTAGATAAAATTTTATTGTTATTTGAAGTTTGAGTGATGTTTTTAACTCATTTTAGTCATTTTATTAATTTTTTGATTTTTTTTATCTTTATATTGATATTAAATGTCTATTAATCGATAATAATAAGAAAATTGATAATTAGAAACATATATGGTTTAATTATTTTATTAGACATATTTAATAAATATCTTATATAAATTATGTGTGAATTCCTATTTACTATATTTCAAACATATTTTAAAAAAAATTATAATATTTATATCAATATAAATATATTTATATATTAATATATTATTTTCAATGAATTTTTTATGTATACCATTATCTGTGCAACTAAAAAAGCACTGATAAAGGGGGGGGGGGTTCTTTTTCAGTTCTTTAAAAAAAACAAATATAATTCCCCTCTGTCAGTGATTTTTATAAGTGCTGATAAATTGTGGGCCTTTATGAGAGCATGTAAAAAAGAGCTAGTAATTATCACCCTTTAAAATATATTTTTTAGCACTCATAAAGGAGGTATTTAATAATGATTTTAGATTGTTTTGTTAATTCTCTATTTTTAGATAAACCTAGTATTGAATTAGTGTGATGATCATGTTCATGAGGTGGTAGGATGTGAGCCGTTAATCATTCTTCTTATCGATCCACCTTTAGATCCTATTATTTTTCCATATGTGGTCATTGATGCCTAGTTTTTAGAGGGTTATATGCATATGATTTAGGGTATTCAAGTAAAAGTATGACCAACATTAGGTAAGAAGAGTTGACTCATGAGTTTTAGCTATAGTAACCTCCCACCTTATCATTGGATGGAGGGCTACATGCTGCGAATTCATGGATCGAGGCAATATCATCTCTACCCAATCACATAGAGATGATTTGTTAGAAAAGGGTTACGTTAGATGCTTATATGCTCCAGAATTAAGCTAAGAGGTGGTGGGATGTCATCACCTAGGCATAACGAAACATATACATGATCTGGGAGGACTTTTATACCGTCTTATAGGACTACTTATTTCCATAGACTCTGAGGGATAACAGAGATAGAGAATTTATGAACCTACAACAAGGGAGTCTGTTAGTTATGGAATAATTGTTCTATTTTAGGGAGATATAGTGTTTTGATACCTATCTTTATGTTGATGATATGATGAATTCTAGGAGACTTAAGGATGGGAAGGATTATTCCATCTTATCGCATGTAAATGTATTCAGATCGATGAATATTTCATAAATCATCAACGAGAACCAAATCATAGAGTATAATCTAAGGGATGTAGAGGGTGAAATCCAAGGTGGTTCATCACCATGGTATTCCATTGGTTATTCATATAAGATAAATATAGGTTTTTTATTTTCTTTCAAAGAGGGAAATATTCAATCTTCTGGTGCTAATAGTGATCTTTTCCGGCACATGTTTGAAAAGATAGGGCACATCAGGTTTCAATATTAATGGGATCCAGTGGAATGCATCGACTATGGAAGGATGGGGCATCTCTATCTGTTCAATAGGTATTTACCAATAGTTCCAAAATAATGGGGATCTACACCAACCCCTCTATCGGAAGCAGGATCAGTATGATCACGACAGATAGGTAGCTATTATACCACCAGAAAATTAGGCCGAGGTGGTGATCGAGGCAGAGGCTGCTAGGCTTATGATTCTAAGCTTCAACAGAGCTGCCATGCTTAGGGAAGTCATGTAGTGAATTCATTCCATGGTATAGGTTAGATAGATTCATTCGATCCTACTCCGTAGGGGTAGAGTGTCGATCCATATACTATATGAGATATTATCCCAATATCCTTCACATTGGTGTGTGAATTTTTTATTAGAAAATATCATTATTTTATATTGGAGACAATCATTGGGATTCTGGGCATAGACAATGAGTATTATCATGAAATTAGGATTCTACATACACCATTATTTATTCGTTCAAATGGAATTCACCACTATAAAAATTTCCTACATGAGATAGGCAGTTGCCTATTCGTATGGAATATGTTTGTCTTTGACATGTCAGGTTTTTCGTATTCATTGAGATGGACTGGTTAGATCCCTAAAGATCCCGCATTGACTTATATCATTTAAGGGTGAAAATTACATCACCATAGGGTGTTACTCACATGCATCAGGTAGAGTAGGACCTTAGTGAGACATGATAAGGAACCGAGAAACAGGGTTTGAGTAATGTGACAACATAGGTTACGAGTCTTTACCTTGAGGACCGGGGGTTAAAACCAATTTTCATTCCTCCAATAGTTGAGGATTATAGAGATGTATTTCCAAAAGACATATATGGTCTACCTCTAATGTTATATGTAGAGTTTACTATTGAGCTCATGCCAGGAGCATCACCTATGATAATTCCTCCTTATAGAGTAGAACTTATAGATATTTTGGATCTCTAGAACAAGTTGGTGGATCTGGAGTCAAAAGGTTTTATACACCCCAAAACTACTCCTTGGGGTTCAACTATCCTTTTTTCCAAAAAAAGAGGATTGTACCCTTAGGATCTATATGGATTTCCATATGTTTAATTACATTATTATCTAGAACCAGTACCCATTGACTATAATATATGGAATCTTCATTCAAATATGAGGAGTGAATGTGTTTTCAAAGACAGATATGAGGTCAGGATATCCTTATCTTCATTTCCAGAATTCATACATATCTTTCATAGCTTTCAAGAGTAGGTATAGTCTATATGAGTACATGGTAATATTGTTTGGACTCACAAACACACCTACTATATTCACGAATCATATGAAATAGGTCTTCAACCTATATCTAAATTCATTTTTTGTAGTATTTGATTATGATATCTTGGTGTATTTGTGCTCTAGATACGACCATGATACCCATATTAGGATCATTCAGAATATGTTGAGAGAGAATTATCTCTATTATAATCATTGTAAATGAAAATTATTGATCGAAAAACTACACTTCCTAGATCATATCATATTGAATTAATGAATTTCAGACAACCCAAATAAAGTGAGAGTTGTGGCTTCATGGGAACAACCCAATAACATATTTAATATTTGTAGTTTCTTGGGGATTTCTAGTTATTACAAATTCTTCATCCATGATTTATCATGCATTTCAACATTTTTTTCAGTCTTGACAAAGAAGGGTGTGAAATTCGAAGGGTGTGAAATTCGAAGGGTGTGAAATTCGAAGGGTATGAAGCTTGTGAAATAGTATTTTAGGGGATGAAGGGAAGAATAATTAGGGTGCCAATATTGGTTCTACCAGAGCAAATAAGGGATTATACATTCTACTGTAATGTATTAGGTGTCAAGATTAGAGTTGTTATGATGCAGGATGAGAAAGTCATTGTGCAGGGTTCTCATCAGTAGAGGCCTCACGATTAGAATTACCCTACACAAGACCTTGATCTCACTACTATTGTGCATGACTTATATTGGTTGAGACACTATTTTTTGGGAGCGATTTTTTTGGTATTCATAGAATAGAAAATCATCAAATAAATCTTCCGAAAATAGAATTTGAATTTCAATTAGCATAGGTGGGATGAGTACCTGCAATCATTTGATTTCAAACATTTCAATATGCATGGAAAAAGGAATTATATAGCCAATACTCTAAAACAAAAGACTCAATAATATGTAGTTCTGGAATCCAATTATGAATGGATGTTTAGGGAATTATTCACAGCGATGCATGTTGAGGTTTAAGAGGTCCATATTCAGAATATCGTTCATCCGTAGCAGCAACAAATACTCTTTTGAAATGGGTAAGGTTGAGATATTTATCTAATCATGGAGGAATTAAACTATGGGAAACTGATATAGAAAATGATACATCTTATATTTGGATAGTGGATGGGGATGAGACTCTACTATTTCGTGGGTGTGTGTGGGTCCCAACCGACATTAAAGAGGAAATGATGAGGGATTTCCACACCATAGCATAGGAAGTTCACCCTAACGTCCACAAAATGTATCTAGATCTATAACACCAATACCTGTTCCCAAACATGAAACATTATATAATCAGTTTTATCCCTAGATGATCCACATGTTAATGGGCGAAGGAAAAGCATTATCATTCAGATAGGATTCTTTAGCTTTTGTCCATTCCTGAGTGGAAAATTGGATTATGTTTCAATGGACTTCGTGACTGGTCGACCCAGATCACCTCATGGAAATGATGCAGTGTGGTTTTTCATTGAAAATATAACAAATGTCACACACTTATTTCATGTGCAATAAACATTCATGGTAGAAAATCTAGGAAGATAGTATATCAAATAGGTGGTACATCATCATGGAGATACTCATTCTATCATTTCTGATAGATATGATCATTTCACATCATAGTTATAATAGGGGTTGCAGAAGGCCCTAGGTAGATCGGTATTTCTGAGCACAAAAAATCACCTATAGATTAACAGATAGACAATTTATAAAATTTATGTTTTAGAGGACATTCTTCCAGTGTGTTTCCTCGATAATGGATTTTCTTGGGAGAAACAAATACCCATCAATGAATTTTCTTATAAAAACATATTTTAGGATACTATTGATATGACTCCCTATGAATACTTACATGGTAGGACTTTTTTCTCACCTATATGATTACTAGAGGAAGGGGAAGCAGTTGTGCATGGAACACATCTCATATAGGAGACTACTAACAAGGTGCAGATGATTGGGATGTGTATGTTGATAGCTCAGTCCAGACGTTAGTATTATGTTAATAGATGCTGGTGATCTCTTAATATCGATGTTGGAGATTGTTTTTTCCTGGGAGTCTCACCCTGGTTGGGGAATAGATGTATTCAGAAGTAGGGTGATCTATCACCGAGATTTGTTGGACCCTTTGAGGTTGTGAAACAGATCAGACCTGTGGGTTATCAATTGTATCTTCCCTATAGATACTGGTCTATGCATTATTTATTTCATGTATCTCACCTTCACCGATACTATACAGACCCATCACATATCATTCAACCTCATGAGGATGATTTGGATATGGATGATTACTTAGAAAAGTATCTAGTGTGTATTGTTGACCAGAGCATGAAGACCGTGTGAGGAAATTTCATTCCTCTTGTATGGGTGCTATGATAGCACAACCAAGTACATGATATGACCTAGTAACATAATAATGATTTATGATCTCAATGACATTAACTATTTAATGACAGTACCCCTTTATCCTCATAAGACCAACTCAAGGATGAATTTCTATAAGGAGGAGAGGTTGTAATTCCCCGCCTTTTTAAAAAAGGTACCGATTTTTTGTTTTTTACTTTTAATATCTTAAATGGACCTAATTATGAGTCCTAATCAAGTTGTAGAGGTCACAAGTGTTTCCATGATTCATTTAGATCCCACCGTTCTTGAAATGGAAAAATTGATTGGGCTATACGGTTTTCCTAAACCGTTCTACCCAGGGTGCATGCCCATGAAGCTACATGTTGGGGTACCCATAGGCCGCATGGTTTTCTTGGAATTGTGTAGGCCTCAGTGCATGACCATACAACATGATATAAATTTCCAACAGAGCCTTACCCAATAGTTTTCAAAACATTCCTAAAAACCCATGACCCAAATTTTTAGGATAAAATGACTATTTTTACCTATTAATTCTAAATCATTTATTTCATCTTTCCATGAACTCCATTGGCTGTGCTGTGGGTTCTTCTTCATGTTGAGCCCAAAAATTCAAATTCCTTAAATATTATACTACATATCAGTTTGGTTTCCAATCATTGATCCTTTTAATTTGTTGGATATACTAATGTAAGGCTAACCTTATAAACCATTTCTATATCGAAAAACCTCACTATATTTTTCGCTATTTAGATGGAGGATCATTTACCATATTTTATAGGAATTGGAATACATCTCAGATCTCTTCCAACCCATTTGAAATATTAGGATATATAAAAATTGGATTCATTAACATCCCTAAGGTAGGTGGTCACATATTTTTCTATTTGAGTTTTGGATATTTCATATTTATTTTATTGTTCCATATATCGGACTTTGTCGAGCATCTATATTGTGTTGATTTCTTCATGTATAAATGAACTTAGTTCTATGAAATATGTGAAATGGTTCTTGATTATGTTTTTAGACATCACACACACTATTTATGGGAACCTATATGTGTGACACTTTTTATTGGGTCATTTTGACCAAATGGCCCAAAATATATGGAACTCAATTTAGATTCCATCTTGTATTTTAAATAAAATATCCTTTGAGAATTTTTTAATTAAGGTATTATAAGGTTCCTCAAAGGAGTTGGGATTATTTTGAATTGGAATTTCCCAAATGGGAAATTGGGTTGTTACGTGGCCTTACTTAAGACCCAAACACCTTTTAATAGAATTTTCCATGTTTTGGAAAGTGGGATGGTTTGGATTTTATATGTTGGTTAGGGCAAGATGGATAAAACCTTATTAAGAAATTGGTTTAAAATTTAATTATTTCAAGGGATATAAGGGGAATTCCCTTTTTCTCATGTTTTAAAAAGAAATGCATTACATGAAATTGATTTCTTTATTGTAAATGAACTTTATTAATGGATCGTGAACCCATTTCCTTGTTCATGATTTTTGTAAATTGATAAATGAAAAATGGGATTCATTTAATTAGTTAAATATGGTTGATGGAACACTTGGGAGGTTTTTCATAATGTTTCATGTGATATATTTAGTCAAACCTTGGTTTAATTGAGAAATACTTGATAACATGACATAAGAGGTAATGCCTTTTGATCATCTTACTAAATGTGATCATTCTTATGAATTATAATGAAATTTAAGAGAGTTTAATTACTCATGTATTATATATATGATAAATCATTATTACATATTGTTTGGTAAGACAAGGTATCGTGAGAGACCTTGGGAGGGGAGACCATGTGAGCTTCCCTACTAGAGCTAGGGGATTTACTGTGAAAGATCCCTTAGTGATTGATGACTTTGGTTTATGTCTCAGTCCGTCCAATAGATGGAGCCAGGGGATATACCATGATAGATCCCATGGTGATGGATGATAGTGATTTATTTCCCAGTACATCCAATACATTAATTCCTAGAGACCGTGAGAGATCTTGGAGTTGTGTTAGGGGCTAGACCATGAGAGCTTACCCTGGAATTAGATGACGGTGGGTTACATCCCGGTCATTCAAAACACACACAAACACATATAATTTTGATATGTATATATATAAAGTGAAATGATCATACATAACATCCAAATAATGAAATATTTAGACCTTCCAAGAGTCCCAAAGAAACCTAAGCAGGAGGTTATTTGACTATTAAGTTTTATTTTTCATTCCTGTTATTACATGAACACTATTTACTTATGAGAACCTACTAAGATTACACGCAGAAACCATTGGTGGAAGAATAATGATATTTTTATCTAGAGACCTACTCATGACACCCTTGGTAACCGAGAAGACTATGTTACTATAGGTACTGCTAAGGGTAAAGGCCATTCTGAAGGTCATTGACTAGTTATACATAGCTAGAGCATAAGAGTAGAGGATCAGGATTAGGCTAGAGATTCTCATTGAGTTATATTTGATATTTTTTCCTTTTTCTTACAATTTTATATCATTATTGTATCTATGTTGTCCTTATAGTATTATCACCATTCCATGAATCATTGTACCAGAAACTTTAATTGATGCTTTTGGTTAAGACTCACATAGACATTATGATGTGTTATTACAAACATAAATGTTTCAAAATACATTTGTAATTTTATTATAATTATATAAACTATTTTCAAAGGAATAAATATGAATTTATTGGAATACTATCAATTTCAACCCATCCTTATGATTCCTACAAGGATGAATCTACAACAATACTCCAAGAATACCTAATTTCTCTATCATCTACTTTCAAACATGCTATCAAATGCAAAAAAATCAAATATAAGTGTCTAAAAATATATTATCAAGAAACTATATATATTAGTATTATAAAATACAACCTAAAAATATAAGTTTTAAATATTATGTTTTTTGGATTTTGTATAAAATATAAAACACCCATTTTTAATAAAATACAAAGGGTCTAAATCCAATCTAATATTTCAATGTAATATTTAAAAACCCCTTTATTTTATACTACATATTGAGAAAATCCTCAACTTGAAAACTCTACCATTTTCAATAATGTAATTTATTTAGTATACTTTATCATTATCCACTTGATAAATAACTATTTGATTATTTTACCAACTGATTCAAATTTTGAATTGGAATTTTCCAATTCCAGAAAGACTCCTCCCATAAAGTTTTGAAACACTTTATAAAAAATAGATTCAATAAATTAAAAAATACTAGTGAGTAAAACTACATCATATAATTAGGGGAATTTAAAAAATATTTTATGCTTAAATATCCTCAGCTTAGTGTTAGAAGAAAGTATTTAAGTTAACTCCCTATAATTTGTTCACGTCATCCATCAGTTTTCCATTAAAAAAGAAGCTAGTAAAGCTCATTAATTATCTCTATAAAAAACTTATAATATCACCACCGTTTCTAACAAAATAATTAGTATATAAACAAAAAAAATTATTTTGAGAGTCATGACACATTTTGAATTAATTTATACAACTTGTGACTAACAAACCAGTGATAACACATTATATTTCAAGATCCTCCATACAATACAAGTCTCTTAAATATTTTATTAGGAAGTATGTACATGATATTTTAGAAAAATATCCCCTTGATTTGCAACAAAATATATTTTGAAATTTTCATGAGTTTGAGGACACCACATGTTGGGAATGTTATCTCTTATTTAACAGTACTTTTGTATCCTGTCAAAATAAATATATGAAACTAATTTTTTGAAAATATTTAGATCATCCAAAATATTATCCCAAATATAATTTCTAAGATTTTATCCCACGTTTTCAATATTATATTTCCCAATATCAAAAATCTATATTCTAATAACCCACTTCCACTAAATCCAAGACTTATATCACATATAAAAATAGGATTTATCATGATACCATTAGATATCTCATATGAGTGTTTGACACCACCATTTATTATATATCTGGATCATCTCAAGAAATAATATATATATAATGAACGTTCATTTCATCACAAATTTTTTAGATATTGTTTTGAGAGTTAAACTTGTTTTTTCACAACTGTAATTGAGTTATGTTTGTTTTTTTGATGCAGTATATGCATGAAACCAAATGGGACATAAAATAACTTTGACTCCAATTATTGTACAAATATTTTCAACCCTTAATTGTCCTTATTTTTTATCATTTTCTTTTTGATAATATATACTCCATATATTTTATCTCCCCATTAATACAACCCAACATAATAACAATCAACAAATAGAATTAAAGAAAAGGGGGATAGTGTTTCCTTGAATTTCATCATGTTCAAAAAGATGGTTGTTCTTTATGGACTAACCCATTAGCATGAAACATTTATTTCCCAAATTTATTTTTATGGAAAATAATTTCAAAAGCACATTGACATACTTTTCTTGTTGATCATTCTCAAGTATGACCCTCTTCAATAATTTTCAGGTATCTCTCCTTTGAGTGAAATCTATAACATAATATTCATCTGAAATGATCACATTGGATATCTTTATTCATGGATTAGGATTTATTTTCAATGTGAGACTAATCCTACTTATAATTTATTCTTCTTCAGATTCCTTACCACTAACTTCTTTATCAATCCTCCATTTACATTAGATAACTTTTTAAAAACTATTCTTATATTTCATAAGTGTTGTTTTTGTGAGACAACATAACTATACTACATCTTTTATGGACATGAGAGTCACCGAAAACATATCCTTACTTGGTATATTCTTCTTTTCATTCTATTATACTTATATCAAAACTAAAAAAATTATTGTTTTTATTTCTAGATCTATCTTTATTATTTCCATGATGTTTTCCTAGAGTGAACTACTTTGGTGATTGATTAACCCCATTTGATCCCCAAAATTATCCTAAAAAATATTAGATATAATTTCCAACTTAGTGAGATTATTTTTTAGGTAAACCATTTACTTAAATGTAGAAATAGTGAAGTACCTAATTATGAATCATATTTATTCTATCATAATGAATTGTATTTTCATATGAAAAGTGTTATAAGATATGAAACATATCCTATATAAATCAAACCTCAAGTGATATTATTTTAGTTGATATGTATAGGTTACATGTTTTAATTCATGATTATTCTTTTGGGATTTCAAACAATGGCTCATAATATACATAAATCATTTATAGAAGTAGTATTTTATGGATTACTTTATATGTGGATATTTTATTCTATATTTTTCAAGAATATTATAGTATTACCAAATTTTATATCATTAATTTTTGTTTATTTTCCAATGAATGATACCGGTGAGTGAAGATTTACCTTTTCTATTCTATTTATGGAATATATTTTTTTCATTTCCATTAATCATATCATATTTATTATTTATATTTACATATATTTCATTCATTCTTGTGTATGTATCCATTATTTTTTGCCTCCTATCCTCATGTTTAGTTTGTAGAAGAATAATTCTTTCCTTGAATTGATTTTATGTGGCCATCCACTTTTTGAATTCTTGAGAATAATCTTCAAGTAGATCACCTTCCTCCTTCATTATTGATCCCATATAATGTATATAAATTTTGAAGGACACTTATTTATTTCAATTTATCTTATCAATACTTATAAATTCAAAATAAGATTTATATACCTCATTCATGATTCCTGCATTAATCCTCATTTTATTAAATATATTTCTTCTCTTATTGGTGGCTACATTAAAGATATCTATATTTTCAGCTTTACAATGTTATGATGTCATCACTATAGTTTCATGAATTTTTTAAGGAAACAAATAAATCTATTAACATAAAAGGATATTTCACACTATGATAGAATCCAATATAGATATAGATCCAAAATTAATAACATCAATTTTGGTGGATTTCTTCTAGGGAATTGTTTTATTAAATTTCTTCTTATTACCTTTAGATATAATAAAATTATTTCCAGTAATATCATCATGATAAGATTTGTGACCATCTCTACCCTATAAATCATCTAGTTCCATCCATATATCCTTAAATAACATACAGTGAGTCATTTTATTTAGTATATTTTCTTTTATAACACACATTAATTTCTTCCAGACATAAGTATTAATTTCTAGATATTTTTATTTGATTCAAAGGATACTCAATTCGAACTTAATAGAATAATTCATTATTTCAAAAAAAAAAAATTAGCATAATTACATAAATACCTCTATTTATCTATGAAATCCAATTTTGGCCTATGTAAATTTTTTATTGAAATATTGTGGCTAAAAAATTTACTCTATTTATTCTTAAAATAAAAAAAACAACCTATGAGTTCGAACAAAAAAAACCTTATTCATTGATTCAATTTGTTTGGTCCCCGAGGAACCCTAAGAGGGGAGGTTAATCAGGTTACAACTAATTTAAACTTTTTTTCTCTATTAACTTATTTTTCTATTTATATGCTGACTGTAATTAGGAAAAACCATTGGTCAATATATTTTTCAAGCCTTTCACACACAACCCCACTATATTCCCAAAAGTGTAAGTAGTAATGTATGGAAACAATGATAACAAGGCTTTTATATTGTTCATCGACACTAGGATATGTAAAAATATCTTAAAATTGGATATGAAAAAATGAAAAAAAATCATTAGTTTGGTTGATAAAAAATGTCATGTTCTCTCCATGCCTAGGCTCACTTCTTCTTTAATGTTTTTGTGATTTCCCACTCCCCAATAAAATATCACCACCTTTACTCCCCATTTTTATATTGTTTTTGAGAATATCACCCATAGTTTAAGGATATACATGTACCTTAATTATAAAATAAACACACACACACACACATATATACATATATGTGATTGCATCATCATATTTTAATAGACTCTCTACTAACCACCTAACAACTACTCTTTCCCATGTGGCATGTGAACTACTTAATAGTCATATAAACTATTTATTTATCATCATATATATTAAATATTTCACATGGATATACCTGTTACTCCTCCTTCAATATACTATTATAGAAATTAAATCTATTCATCCATTGAAACTACTATAATTCATTTTTTTCATACAAAAATATCCTCAATGAAATTAAGTCTTTAATAACATAAATGTTTCATCCTCTCCTTCTCAATGAATAAATGATTAAAATAAATATAAATTTGAATAGATTATTTCTTCTCCCCTATTCTGCTAATATATCTAGAAACATATTCATGTGATATCACTTTTCACATTTCCAAATTATGGGAAAATCTATCTTTCTTCTTCTATTATTCTCCAATTTATATTTTTTTAGAAAAATTCCTTAAATAACAAAAGATATGAAATTATTTTGTTTCCACCATGTCTTTCATAATTTTTTATTTAGAGTTTGGTAAAATTCTTTTTCCTTATGCCAATTTCATATTAGGAAACAACACTTATATTTTCTGCCTTTCAACTAAGTCCACAAACTGAAGACTATTTCAATAACATGTAAGACATATATAACCATATTTAAATTACAGAAGTATCCACATTACCACAATACCTTCCATGATGTTCTTCTTCATGAATTCAGGTTCTACAAAATTATCCTTAATCATTTAGAAGAATATAAAAAAAACATGGTGTGAAACTCTTTTATTTCGTGTATTGATTTTCATCACTCTATGTTAGATACAGCAGAAATAATATTTCATGATTTAAAAAAATATTCATATTACTAAAACTTTGTGATTTAAAAAAAAATCATAAAATAGGTTACTCATATGAATTATGTAGTTATTTTCCCTAATAACTGTCCGTTGTACCCATAGAATTAAAATTTTTTATGCTTTTCTAAAACCTAATAGAGGGGTTTTCCTTTAATAAACCATTCAACAAACAAAAAAACATTCTGAATAAGGTATACCCTTATGTTTACCCTTCTGTAAAAGGTATACCATTCCTCATACTCTTTTAAATAAGTTATAACCATCCATACCCTTCTAAAAACACCATAACATTCCAAAAAAAAATCTATATATTTGTATTAAACCAAATGTATTTTTAGTGTGTAACTCTTCTTATGGTTCATAATATATTTATTTTAATTTTTTACCAAAAAAATAATATCTTGAATCGTGATAGTAACCTTTATCAAGATATTTTAATTATTTTAAAACTATTATTGTATTATTATTTTTGGATAGAAACCCCTCATGAAAATCATAGATATTTTATCTAGTAAATATAAAATAATATCCCAAAAAAACTAATTGGACCTTTTCATTCATCTCTTATGAAAATTATTCTTTCAATAGCGCATATATCTTCCATCATGAATATATAGTATATGTAAAACACTTCAACATGATGCATGAATATTGATATATGCATGACACACATTTGGTTATAGAAAAATTTGAATCTTAAAAATTATAATGGTTAACCATACAATGTCATACAACTACATTATAAATCTTGCCTCAATATTAAGAGCGACTCACATAAACCTAAAAGGGATAGAAAAAACATTGCAAAGTCCATTAATAAACCTTATAATGTTTTTTGCACGAACATTATGTTGAATCACATCATCTTTATGATTTCTTTTCCCAACCATACACATTTACGATCCTGTTTCTTCTTTTATCATAATTCTACACACTTCTACCAAATGAATAAATTTTAATTTTCTCAAAAAAATTCCATTGAAAACTCATCATTATGAATCATAAAAGAATAAATCCATAATAATCCTCCCAAAATCACCAATTTCTTTATAAGGTTCTTTATGAATAATTTCACCAATTCCAACTAACCGTATATTGGTATAAAAACATATATTTTAAACAAACATCATCATTTTTTTGAAAAAATACACTATAAACTCATAGTGTGTCATCAATAAAATTGATTCATTATAATAACTCATATTCATGTTAAGTTTCACAAAAACATATTTGTTCTTAATAAAATCCAAACATAATTATTGAATGATCCAAATATTAGTAAATATACATATTTCTTGAATTTAAGTTAAATATTCAAAATATACCATTCCCATGTAAACTACAACATGGTTTAGTTTAGTATATAACATGAAAAGTGCATTCCAAATATGATTATATGTTAAAATACTACTAATTATATAATAATAATATCATTATCCCTCATTATTTATTCATGTATTCCATGAGTTTCATTATTTAACATGAATTCCCCTATTGAATGATTTTACATATCTCTTAATTTTTTAATTATACAATAAGATCATGATAAATAATCTACTATATATATTGATTATTTTAGAATTTCAAATTTCTTAAAACATCATAACTAAACCATAAAATTTAAAAAATAAAATGTTTTTTTGAAACGTTCCATGACTAAATCAAAAAAAAATCTCAAAATTCTATTCAAAACCATAATATTTTCTTATTTTTTTTGAAAACCATGATGATAAAAATTATGTGGTTCAATCATCCCAAGGAAGCTAGGTTTTTTTTTCAAACACAGTATCAATAAATAGTGACCACCATGATAGTGATATCTAAACTATGATTTTGTTTTTATAAATAAAACATATTTCTACCATGTATTCATCCACATACCTAAAACTTATGAAATCATAATTATTTAAAAATAGTGATCAAAAAACCCCTTAACCATAATTATGGTTTGAAGAAATAATATGGTTTCAATGAAATACCATGGGGATCATTCTCCATTACATTAAAAATATTCTATTCATCTTTATATATATTTAACACTCGAGTGGTTCAACAAAATTTTTAAAGGAAATATAAAAAAAATCATCCAAACAAACCTTACCTATAAACTAGATAAAAAGATCACCATTATTCTAAGTATAATCAACATATTTTTCCTTCGATTATCTTTCAATACTAATCCATATACATTCCATCAAATAACCTATGAAAAATACACCCATGTCACTATGAATAATATCTTATTTTATATATGTATTCATTATACTAAACTCGATATATCAATTACATTTATTTTATTTTTTATGTTCTTTTCCTTTTCCGTTCCAAAATATACTTACTTCATGTTTTATGAAATGGTTTGATAAGATATATATTCTTCAACCTAAAAACATCCTCAAGGTTGGAATATTCTCCAATGAATCATATATCATATTTATTTTAAATATTATGGGATTCATGTGACTTCAAAATTCTCCTTCACATTATAATAAAACACAAATGTATTACCCAAGATCTTATTGTGATAATGTGATAGGATAAAATGAAAAAATATATGAATACCTCACTATCCAAGATATTTTTCTTTTTTGGAAGTGTGTTTTACAGAGTTCTCATATAATCAACCAATGGGTTATTTCCTGAGAGATTATCCACCAATATATGGAATCACCAAACAGTTTAAGATAACATTAATTATTTTAAAAGAGTGTTGAAACCTACAATAAGGTAAATGAAGAATTGATATGTTGAGAGATATTTACAAATGTGATAATTATCTTAAAATCCTTATATAATGAGGTCTATGATAATTATTTATTAGCTACCTTCATTGAATAATGGATTCTCTTAGAGTTGTAACATTTCATATATTATAAAATGGAAAAACACTTTTGGATTCTGACTCATTCATAAATAATATTTTTAAACTACTTTAACATTAAATTTTAATATATATATATTATCACATGATTAATTAATGGATGAAATACACATGTTTTTTAGATAAAACAATTATCTGAATGGTATCTCCAACCGCTATCAAATGAATATTAATGTGACATTATACATCATGGACAAACATCAACTATACCATGGTGAAATTCACTATTATTTAGCCTATGATTTTTTTATATGTTTCTATAATCACCTATATGCACTAAATATTTATATTCTAAAGGAAAATCATTAAAACATTTTTATATGTTTTCTCAACATCTTTGGACATGATGATTATTATCTCTCTCATTTTATTTGACAAACACTTTAAACCCAAATTAATATTCTTTAAAGGACTTTATGTGTGTCCTTGTGGGAATTTGTAGTGTTGAAAACAATTATGAATTCCATAATCAATAATTATACAAAAATAGTGTAATATAGAAAATATCAATTCTTCTTAGGATACAGAGTGTTCTACCGTGATCTCAATCAAACCAAAAAATATCTTCCTATAATAAACTCCTTTAAAAGATGTGTCTTATATATCTGATGCATGATTTTATAATACCGTTTTCAATGAAATATATTCACCAATATATAAAGAATATTTAAATCAATTATATGAAAACACATGTATTCATGATTCTCTGAAATTGATGGACCTATATAGATTAATACAATATATGTCATTTATTCAAGTAGTTGATCGCATCACATGTCACTAAACTAAGAATGTTCATGAATTTGTTTAGTCTAATTCAATAATGGGATGAGATTTAATAATATTAATATAAAATTTAAAATCCAAACATGGCTAATCTTAAATGATGAAATAACCAATAATATAACCATTGATACCTTAATTCGATCATCCTCAATGATGGTGCAAGAAAGGAATCAAATAATTAAGATTTACATGCTAAGTGTATTTTCAACCTCAATCAACAAGGATTCATACTAAATATACACCATAAAGTTTATAAATGACCATATTATATATTTTTTGGTATAATTTCACCGTCCATACAAGATAAAAAGTCTCTAATTATTATCTCACGAGTCAAATATGAATCACATATTATACTCTAATCCTGCTAATATTCACATATTATCGAGGATGATAATACATTGTGATGATAATAAATTTGTGAAAACTAAAATTAATTCATTGATAAGAAATTATAATTAAATACTTCATGAGATATATACACGTGAGGTGGATTTATTTTAAAACATTTTTCCACATCTTTATAAAAAAATTATGAGTAATTAACACCCAAAATGTAATTTAATTGATAAAAGTATACATGTGACATTTTTTTTAGAAAATATTTATCTTTGAATATTTTATTCAAATATATGATATTTTATGTTAAATAGGTTAAATAATATTTTAATTAATGTTCTCATATTCAAAGATAAATTTTTTTGGTTCACTTAATTGTTACATTTATTAAATTAGCATTTTTGATAATTCTATAAGAGGTTTTTGTATTTTTTTCCTTAATATATCCAATTTCCATATCTTTTTCATTAATATTAGTTGTTGGAATGAATTTTTAATTTTTAATATTACATCTTGAATTCTATGGTTCCATTATTTTGAAGTTCATATTTATATTTTGAATTGATAATTTTCATAATTCTTTAATTCTGTTTTGTAATGTTATTTATGATGGAAAAAATTAATATCAGAAATCTAAATTTTTGCATGAAGAAAATAAAAATTTATAAATTTATAAATTTCATATGGATGTTTAAAAAAGTTTTTTTCCTATGTTTCATTTCCATAAGGATATTCAAAATTTCCAAAAAGGATCCTTTACATATATCATAATTATGGAACACAATTACATAAGGGTGAAGTGCAATTTTTATAAGGATAAATAACATTCTATAAAGATTATTGAGAAAAATTCATAATGAATACTTAAAATAAAATTTAACCAAAGGAAAACAAAGAAAATAATGAAATAAACTGATCAGTATGAGCTAATATTTATTTAATGTAAATGAGGAGTGAAGAGAGCTAGGAAATCCTATTCATTTGGATGCCTGAATTAATTCAATGAGAAAGAGGAACTAAGACCATGTTTTGGTCTGGGTGAAACTGAACATGAGCTAAACAAAAAAAAGACAAATCTCTTAGGTTTCATGATTAAAGGGGATTTTTGAACATCAAAAAGTGAGTTTGAGGCTAAACAAGACCGATGAATTGAAAAACATGGATTTCATCAGTTGTGATTAATGGATTTATGGGTTATTCATATTCAATATGTGGATGAATTATTTATTCATATGGTAAAGATGATCACTAATGGATCTAAGATTAATAATATAACTCAGATGAAGGGAAAAAATTTGAATAAGTATCGATAATGAACTATGAAGGATTCAGGTGAGTCTATGAACATGAACTAAGCTCAATGAATTAATGTTATCGATGATCCATGACCTAGTTCTTGAAGACATATGATCATTGGTTGATAGTATTTAGATTAAATCAATGAATAATTAATATAGACACATTTTTATTATCTCAAGGATTATGAGACCACATCTGTGTTCACCCTTATTTCTTGAATTTTTTTTACTAAATTTAATTGAAAATGGTACTCAAAATACTAGATGGTGGTCATAATTTATGCCATTCAGATATGACCGATTATAGAGAATATTTCAATGTTCATTGATTTAAAAATCATAAAAAATCAATGATGATGATAGATTATCAGATAATTTATGAATAATTTGGAAAAAAATGTTTAATATTTAATGCTCACTAGATTCTTATTATTTTACGAGAGTCACACCCAATGGAATGGATTTAGTAACATTATTTTTTTAGGAGAGAAAACCTGGAGAGATACAACTTTGAATAATTTATGGGGATGTGTAATTTATTTATTGATGTGGTGATATTTTTTATGAATTAAATTGTGATGTTAAATGAAAATAATTTGGAATATATTTGAGGTGGTGTAGCTAATTTATCAGATAAAAAAGTTTAAAAGAAGTATCACATTGATGATTTTAATCAATATTGACCAAATTGGGGAATTGATTGTATGCACAAAACTATGGATTGATTAGTGAAAACTTGAGAATATGAAAAGATAGAATCTAGGGGAGAGGTGATATCGATTGAGGAAGAGTATTTATAACTATTTTATCATTTTATATTCATTGTTACTATGGATTCATTGAATGTTTTTTGTTTGAGTTTTTGAATATGAATGGCTCAAAGATTCTGGGAAAATTAGATTGATCTGATTTTATTATTTTACTCCATTCAAGAAATATCTTCCAAATTGGATCACTCTTATTATTATACATGTTCCATAGAAGATATCTATTCTTAGTCTATAAAAATTTGATAATGTTGAACTTCTAAAAATAAAATAAATTCTAATATAATTTCATTGAAAAAAATTGAACATGGAAATTTTGGACTAATTTGGAAACCATCCCACCCTGATTGAATGGAAATTTGATCCTAGTATTTTTTATTCAACTCATTCATCATTGATTTGTTTAAATATTCATTTGGAAAACATCATAACTTGACCATTAAATTACTATCTTCTAGATAGAGTGATTATGATTCTTTCCTATGGATGTTGACCAAGTCACATTTCTATGTGAATGAAGTAACACATTTATATAATCTGGTAAACTACGTTCAACCTTCCTAATAATTTTTATTCACTTGTTGTGTATTTTATCATTTATTAACCTAAAATATCTAACTTCCATAAATTTAATCACTATTTAATCACTATAATTCAACAATCTTTACCAACATAGGTATTTTATTTAGTTTATTAAATTATTTGTTCCTTAAAATTTTGGGTTTGTTTTATTATATTGAACTCACACCTACTATATGGGTTTGACACTAAATTCCAATATATTAGTTATAATTTGGTAAATTATTTAATTAAATAAAAATTTTCATTGAGTTAAAAACTCACATCCTAATTTGGAACTGTTTCTAGGGAGAGATTCATGTGAAAAAAAATTAATAATATAAAAAAGAAAAATCATTTTTTTGAATATTTCTAGTGCATACACAGTATAAAAAAAATAAGAAAAAATTTTATATCTTGATCCATGATATTGAAACCCATTTATTTCCTCTAGAAAAATAAAAAAACTCAAATATAATACCATAGGGAGGCAATGTTCTGAAATCATAACATCTTTCAACCACTACCTAGAAATGATGTGATGGAGAATCCTTGACATAGGGAGGTCAAAATATGTAATTTATCAAGAAACCCATATTTTTGTAGATAAATATTATATCTCATAACTATGTGATGAAACAAATCTTCATTTTTAGGATACCATCCTATAAAAAAAATTTCTATTGAAGAATTTATATAATTCATTAGATAATTCTTTAGTTTGGTGATAAAGTTTCCCTTTCAAAGACTGATTGAGGAGGACATGAATCTCTTAGTATTAAAATTTTTTCTAGTGAAAAATATAGTGCATTGTTATAGAATATTTTGGAGGGTATATTTGATACATGGTACCAAGTGTTCAATGTGTCTGAAATTAACGTTTAACCTTGGAATATGACCCCTGAGGAGAGGCACACGATAGGTATTTTTTCCAATAATGTGGGTGAGCATTTCAATTAAACTGGGGAATGACTTATACCTATTCTTAGATAGATTCCCAAAAAGAAACATTCCTACACATATTATTATATATATTTTTATAATATTATCATACCTTAGCACTGAAACATTTATTATCAAACATCCATTGGTTATCTCCCTAACAGGATAGATGGGTAATTAATAAAAATAATTAATAAAATTACTCAAAACTCCCAAAATAAATTCTCTAATAAAGGGACTATCAATGGGATTGATTTTAAGTCAAATGCTCCTAAATTGTATAATTATTTTTAACAGAGTTCACTAGTAAAACAATGTAAACATTGTGGAATGCTTGGGAATACATGGAGTTGTTATTATAATTTTTATATTCCCACTCATCAAGATAAAGGTTCCTAGTCTATATAATTTACTGCTAGATCAATGGATACTAATAAACTATATTCAAACAACTATAACAATAGATATATGAACCATACCCATTTTACATAAAAATAATTTGGTATTTTTAAACAAACTTATACACCTTGTTTCCCAAATCAGCCAATCCAATAGTTAATATACCAAATTATTATCGAGTAATAAAAATTTTAAGGGAATTTTATGGAATGAAACATCAAAAATTGAGTAATATTTATTCACTAAAAGATGACGTGGTTTCTAGGACATAAAATTTGGAATAAAAAAGAGGATAAATGGATATATATTTAACTTATGGGAATTTGGGTAAGTTATTAAGAACAAAAGAGATGAACCCAAGAGTGAATGTGACAGAATTACCTACTTGATTAGGTTTAAAGAATAAAGATGATGTTAGGATAAACACTTGGGATGAATAAGAAGATTTTTTATGTAATTTTTTTGAATCAAAATATAAAAAAACTAATATGAAATAATTGATATAATGTTCTTAACTCAGCATGAACATAGATCTATAATTGAAATAAATAAGGAACAAAGGAATATTAAATGGGAGATGATAAAATAATGAAATAAGAAGGTTGTTATTTCGGTATAACTAAAGGATCATCCAATTTTACATTAACTTTTACCATGTATCCCCTTAATTGGAAAGGTTAATATAAAAAATTAAGTAACTGATTATCTCAAATTACATTAGAGGTTAAAAATATTCAACTTGAATCTAAACTTTATACATTCCTTGAATAAGATCCCATAATATGTAAATTTTCTCAAATTGTTTTGGATAAAATGATGATGTAGGAATAAATTTCAACCATTAAATTGATGGAGGAATGTGCATCTATCCTTAAATTAATTCTTCCTTAGAAACTGTAAGACCCTAGAAGTAATTTTATCCCAGGTAAAATAGGATAAAGTGAGGAACAAACCTATTTGTGTAAAATTTGATATAGTATTAACCTCATGTCTTACACCTTTTTTTGGAAATTGTATCTTATAGAGTTAAAATACACTTTTTCCTATCTATAGTTGGCTGATAAGTCTAAAATTTACCCCTTTGGAAAAGAATATGATATATAAGTCAATGTGAGGATGGTCACATGACCCACTAATTTTCTTGTTCTGGATTTTTTTTTTCTAAAAATAAGGTCCCAATCACTTTTTCTAGAAAATTATTTTCTAATGGTGATCTTGAAACTTATTTTTCAAAAGGAAAATTGTTTATTAAAATTATTGATGATCTAGAAGAGTTTGATCATTTTATTAGATCCACTATAGAAGATAGAATCATGCTAGTTTCTCTGGATGTATATGAACCCTGATATGAAATTACGAAGGATACTAAATAAAATTTTAGATAAGTAATTTAATGACAAGTTGATAACCACTTTTTAGTAAACTTTGTTAAATATGGTATGCCCCAGACTTGTAATCCTTGATTTTGTTCAATGAACACATTTTTTACATACAATATTTGATAAAAACAGTATATTTTTATACATAAGTATCGCATTATTATATGAATTAAATCAATTAATACATCTTATTATTCCCAGGTCCTTTAGGATTAGAAATTTAAAGAAATAAGAAAAAATAAAAACTAATAAACCCTATGTCTCTCTCAATTAATGGATAAATTTTTCCAATGTAGAAAAAACTATATAATTCATAAATATTCTTCAACATCTCAAACCAATTATATAATATTTCTAATCCTATGAGAAATTTTACATGTAATAAATTTTTTTATAACATAAGGAAATGGAAAAATATGAAGGGGTGAGATCAAATGATCAGTTCTTAAAAAAATGTAGCAGGGGTAATCACGGAATAAACATAGAAAAAATATTATAGAAGGAACATGTAGAAAACATGAATCCATAATCAACTAAAACTAATTGTGTGAAATATCCAGTAAGAAAATTGAAACATGGATATCAGAAATAATAATCACAAACTGAAGAAATGAAAAATTTAGGACATCAAAAACTAGTTTTCAAGGCCATGTTATGTGAAATAATCTGGTAATGTGAAGAGGAATACACTAAAACCCAACCACTATTCTTCCCATGAGACTAGTTGATATATCAAAGGAATACATTATTCTAGTCCCACCCACCACATGATTAAGTCCAATTAAATTATCATATGATTAAAAAATATTTTAAAAACCATTATATAAGGACACTCATAATTAATAAATCATGGATATCCATTTAATGAAAGATTAAAAGTGTTAATAGATAATCATCTTGAATTAGCAGTCAATAATCCTCAAGAATATGAATAATTTTCTCTATGTCAATAAAAGGTGAAACATGATCATAATACATCAATTGAAAGTAGGTGTATAGTCAACAAATAGATAATATACATCTAAATAATCACCATTATTGGCATAAAAACATACAAAACACAAATATTTTTCCCCTAATCCAATAGAATGACATTGTTTCTTGGTGAACGTCAAATATAACTAGATTATTTAAAATGTGATGTTCAAAATATATAGAGTAATGAGTATAAGTATAATAAAATATTGTAATAACATGATCATAAACCATCCATATATATAATTTAGATGGTTTAAAAATACAACATCCCAATTGTAACAAAGGTAACTTAAATGTATGTTGACATAAATAAAAAGAATCTTTGAAAAATAATTATTCAATTATACCACCTAATAAGGGACAAGGAATTAATTGTTTTTTAATGTGAGTTCATTCTCCAAAAGTTGAATATATATATTGGAGGATAATTTAGGAAACATAAAACCCATTAGGGTAAATACTTTTGAAAATGATTATATAAAATTGAATTAAAAATATAAAAGGTATAACTATAACATATTTTTAATATTATCATAAAATAAAAATATAGATCTTAACTTCAATGGTAACAATTGAAAAGGTGAAATGAAATCTTTTTAAATAATTTAATTTAAAAAAAATATCCTATAATGTATCATTTAAAGGATATTAAGTATAACATAGATAAATGAGGAGAGGACAATGAAACATTTTAATGTGAAAGGAAAAACCTTTTTGTATTATTTTAAAAATACCTTTTTTTAAACAACATTGTTAAAAGAGAAACAAAAAATTATTTTGAAATAAAATTTCATTTTAAAAAAGTTGATTACAAAATACCATATAATAAAATACTAGGGTTACATATCCCAGGAATTAAAAATAAAATTTCAAGATGAATAATTATAACTTGAATAAAAGAGATTTGAGATATTGATATCCCATTCCATAAACATGTTTCATGAAGCATGAAAAGTTTGAAAAGGAATTAATATGGTAAAAATTTTATCAATGAGAGAATAAAACATAATAAAATCAAAGTGTATAATTTACCCGACTTATATAAAAAAATTTCAAGAATATGATCCTGACTCGAGGAATAAAATATAGGCTATAAAAATACTATAAGGGAATCAATTGAATCAATATACACTTTACTAATGGAAAGTTATTTGGATATTGAATACTATGAAATAAAAATTTTATGATAAAAATATATCCAAATTAGGTGAATACATGATACAAAGAAAACATGGTGCACAATATGTATTCTTTCTCGATGATTCAAAATTGCGACCAAGAAAACCATTATGACATTATAATCATTTGAATCAAAACCCCTCAAAGAGATGTGTTTTAATTGAAATTAAAATTCCATGTTTATAATATAATTCATGATTTGAAATAAAAAATTAGGAGAATATAAATTATTTAAATGACATTTGGTTTATTATACCAAACATGTCTGAATGAGAGGAATTAGAGAAGAAAACCTTTAGCCCAGCCCTCCTGGATTCTAAAATTAATCCAATAATATTGAATAATTAAATCAAGTTATTTAAATTTATAAAAAATAACCATATTCATAACTATAACAATTTATATCCATCATTTAAAAACATTATATACATATACATATTAGTATTTTTTTACCAATTTTCAACACTAGATAAGTAAAAAATCTTTATCTATTTGAATATATTTCATAAAAAGGAGTTGTTATCTTTTCATTTTACAAAAAAATATCAATATTGAATAATATAGCAAATTTGAAAATATATACCAATATATTTTATTAATATATAAAATCATTTTATTATAGTTATTGTTATGATCTATGAGGTTGAAATTAGTCAAGAGCATATCTTGATGTATCTTAATGAATAAATGTTAATTTCTTAGTTAAGGAGTTAAAATTTCATAAGACCTAAGCAGAACCAATAAAAAATAATTTTTGTATTTATATCATATTATTAATATAAACAGGTTATAATATTCATACATGACATAAATGAACAGTATCATTAAAGTAGAAGACTAAACCAACCCAAACATGAACTTTCCAAGATTAATGAATGTTTAGGAGGAGGTTCTATTGTAATATAATTATAACATAAGCATAATGATATTATTTAGTGATAATTACAGTAATATATCATAATTGGAAAGAACTATAAAGACAATTTAATTTATATAAATTCATTATATAGTAAGAATAGATTATTTTCCTCTTAGATTGCTCATTTTAAGTAATTAAATTAATAATAATTGTTTGTGGATCATTTCATTAATATGTTCTCTATTTTATCATAAAAAACATAATGATATAATAAAAAATAATATTTATCCATTAAATACATTATTATAACCATCCATGAATGGTATTAATGAAAATGAAAATGGTAAACACTCATTCTATGGAGGTGGTAGTTAGCATGTATGCATGGAAGATGCTTTCATTTTCAACAGAACATGATGAAGGAGTAATAATATTTATGATTTTAGAACATAAAATTTGTTATAAATATAATAACTATATATTAAAATAATTTTAGGTAAATAATTTTATGGTGGTATAGGAAATTGAAACACGCTACGTTATAGAGTCGATAGTCTACACAACACTTGGTTAACGTTTTCATTTTTATTAATGTAAAATGGGAATGTGGTTGATTCTTGGATTATCATTATAATAACATAATGGAATAATAATATTATTTATGTTATAATTTTAATAATGTGAAATAATATTTTAGTTATAAGAAGAAAACATAATGAAACCAAAAAAGAAAGAAGGTATTTGAAATTTATACCTCACTTATTGGATTTTGTCCTCTGAAAATGTGGTTAAGCCTTTGAGTGTTGTTGTATTAAGAATATTGTGGCCTAATTAATTTGTTTAGGAGTTTATTGAAGATAATTATATATATTGTTTTCCAAACTAATGAGGGTAGGTCTTAAATAAATTAATGGGAGGATATGCCTTTTTTAAGTGAAAATGGATTGAATTTTTGTAAATCTCAAAATTTTTAAAATAATTGTAACTCAATCTAAAGGAAAGTTGATACAAATTGATAAATAATTTAATGGATATGTGACAATTATATTAAATTAATTAATTAAACCTTACTAAACACATTTTAAACATGTTTGATGTCTTCTACTCTTAGATTAGTTACTTTTTTCTATTTTACCATTGACCAGGGAAACTAGTTTTTACATATATTAAATTAATCATTATGCATAAAAATAATATGGTTTTTATTAGATAATTAGGACCCACTAATATGAAAATTTAAATCATTTTCATTTGATTTGATTTTTAAAAGTCATAAAAACTTATTTTAAAATAAAAAATTATAATGTCCTAATAAATATTTTTTTAGGAAATATATCTTATGTTGAAAAATATAAAATAGAGGTTTTTATATGATTTTTTTTATAATTATTTAGTAACAAATTAAATACATATTATGTATTAGAATATTTTTTCAGGAATTTTCAAGACTAACATATATACTAATAATGTCATAAAATTCATATCATTTCAAAAAAACATTTTCCACTAAAAATCATTATATTAATAAAATTAAAAAAAAAATCATAATAGGATTATATTATTATTATTTAAGTAAAAATTATATCAATATTCTTTTCATAAATATTATAAAATTTTATAATTCAATATTTATATAAAATCCCAAAATGTCATAGAAATTTTTCATATCGAAAAGCATCTTTCCAAAATATTAACTATTCATTATTGTTTTATATTAAGTTTTATTTAATCAATTGGAAATATATTATTGATATTATCAATTATCCTCTAACCATTATATAATTAGTTTTCTAAAATAAACATCAATTTTAGGAGAATATATATTTAACCATAAATGATTATCTTAGTTTGTATTACTATACTAATTGAGTTTTATTCATATTAAATGTATAAATTATTTTCATTTAATAAATATTTTATAAATTTGTTTACCCTATTATTTTAAATTAAATCAATGGTATGGTTTTATCATATATGTATTCATTAAAATTTATCCTAATTTCATTTCACATTGGGGTTGCGCATGGATAAAGTTATCAAATTTATTGAATTAAGTAAAATAAATAATATATTAAAATTTTGGGGTTTTATATTCTCCCACCAAAAATAAATTATGTTCTCACATTTTGAATCATAATAATAGAGTAATTTCTATAGGGAAATCATAATTTACCACAAACTATTTACAGATCATGGGTTTATTTAGGATGTGGGAATAGAATTATATTTCTGATTTTTTATCAAAACCTCATTATAAAGGGAACAAACCCATTCCTAATTTGAAATAAAATTATAATAAGGGAAAAACTATAGATCTATAAAGAATAACTACCACAATCCTTAAAAAGGATTTATATGTTAACAATACCACCATGGGTTTTTATTTACAACAATATATCTAAATATTATCAGAAACATACGTGGCATAGTACACTATAAAATAAATAGGGAAAATCACAATCTATTAAATTTGAATTATATTCATAGGATTTTCCCTATTATTATGGTTCTGGTGATTATTCCCCTCATTGGTCCTTATATTGGGCAATTTTCTCATATAATGACCAAATATGATGCAATTGAAGTAGAAAATATTTTTATTTTCTCTATTTACCTTGAGTTTTTAGTAAAATGATCTTTATCTCCACAATTATAACATTTACATATCCCTTTAGATAAATTTACCCCATAATTCCTTCCACATTTTTGACATGTTGGGAATTGAATCTTATTTCTTTCAAAATATTTATCACATGATTTTTCTTGATACAACATATTTCTCTTCTTGTGTGTGTTTCAACCATTGAATATGTTCACCTTTTTAATCATATTTTGTAATACCCAGTTTGTATAATAACATGGATTCTCAATCAATATTTCACTATAGAGGGTTTCATAATTGTGGTAATCTTTGCACCATCCTTCAAAACCAAGTTTCCTTTTAGTTTCAGAAATTTCTAAAACCAAAAGGGTTTGTAGATTAGTCATCATTATTGGTGAATTATTATAAACAACCATAGTAAAATATAACATCATGATGTATAACTTTATAACACTATCATGTTATCCTATAGTAATTTCAAATCGAACTGTATAACACTCAGTTCAATCTATATTACCTTCAATTTAACATATATCATTCTTGGATCAATCTAGATTAATCTCTGTTGGGTTCTCTCATATTTGTTAAAATAATATAAAAATAGAGATTCCAAATTACCATGAAATTCCATAAAATATTCTGAACATAAAAATCATTGAAATCAATGTTATTAAAATATAATTATTCCTTTAATAAGGTAAGCACAAATTAAGTAACATATACATTCCATTATAAATCTGTACATTTAATAATGTGTTATCCATGTCCACTCTCATATTTAAATCCTTCATATTGGTTTATAAAGAGTATTTTAATAATCCAAAGCCTATAACCCCTTGATATTGTCAAACTAGGTGAATAGTTTGGCCTCCTTGACATGAATCAGGTGAAAGTCGAGTTGATAGCCAATCCTCACTTTTAGGAGTTACTACCCCTAGGTAAATATATACCAAATCTAACATCAACTTATAGTATCCCAAAAATGATGTAATTCTAGGAGAAGCACACAATTTATACTTTTCTAATACATTATTGTGTTATCTAATAATTGAAATTCTTTTTTGGACATATCCCTAGAGTTTCCATGAATATTTTAATATCCTAAACCCCAAATAAAATATTCATTATATAATATGTCAAATGGTTTTCTATAATATATAAATTTGGATTAAAAATAACTTATCAAACTATATATTATCATCCATTAGAATCCTAATCCCAAAAATTATCTAATCCCTACTCAAATACTAACTGTTACACCCCAAACCCTCACTCTCAGGTTTGTTTTCATGAACACATACTTTTCATACTAGATTCAATACATAAAATAGATTCGATGATATAAATGTCATATAAATACAATAATTAAATGAAATAATTTATTATATATATTCTTAATACATTTTATATTTATAGATGTAGAGAAATAGGTAAAACATAAACTAATAAATTCCTTATCCCTCTAAATTAATAAATATTTTTTTCCACAATATAAGAAAGCAATTATCCATCAGGAGACTTCAACATCTCCCACACATTCTTCCACATGTTTTGTCCTTATAAACATATCACATATACTACTTGTCTTTAGAACATAGGGAAATATAAACATAATAAGGGGTGATCTCAAACATTTTATAAGGGAAAGAATATAAATAAGGAAATCCTAGAATAAACATGGAAATATTATTATGGAAGGAATAAGTAAACAACATGAATCCATTAAAAACTAAAATTTAGAGCAATATATATCCATGAAAATAAGTGAAAACATGGATACCAATGATACTAATCTCATATTGATGGAATGAATCGAGTAAGATATAAAAACATTGTTGTTAAGACCTTTTCCCAAGACACTATCCTATTATAGGAATTTGTATACTACAGAAAAATATGTTTTACCTCAAAAGACCAATGAATGCATTGAGGGGCTATATAATTCTATACCCCACTAGTAACCTGATTATGTCTTATGCCTTCCCAATTAGATTATAAAATACATTTCATACCGTTCTATAAAACCATATTACTGAATAAATATGTGGATCTCTATATAATGAATGATATGGAATGAAAATACATAATAAACCTATTTTAGCATCCAATAATCATCATGAATATCAATACATTTCCCCATGTTAACAAATGGGGAAACATTATCATATCCCAGATAGAGAGAGAATGTTTATGGTAAAATAATACACATTCAACTTTCCAATAATGATCTATATTATAATAACAACATACCAAATATCAATAAATTTTCCCATATTAATAGAATAATGTTCTTCCAATGTGAACATATTTCAATATGAATTGAGTAAAATGGGACGATCAAACCATATATATAAATTATTATAATGAAAATTCAATAATTTAATTAAATTATCATAATCCATGTAGAGAAATAAGTTGTATGGATTGAAAATAACATATATATAGTGTAGAAAAAGGAATCCTATAATTAGTTTGACATAGATGAAAGCATCATTGAAGAATAATTCTTGAATGATACCAACCAAGAAAGGATCATAAATTGGATAGTTTGGTATCATGATTTTATTCCAAAAACACATTAATATATAAATTAGAGGATGAATAATGAAACATAAAACACATTAACTTTGGAAAATAAATATGAAAATTTAAGGGTGTCTGAAATTGTTTTTGGGAATTTTTTTTAACATTGACATAAAATAAAAAATTAAATTTCACATTAAAAGATATATTTTAAAATGTTGGAATGGAATAATTTTATTTTTTTGTTTTAAATATAATCCCCAATAATTGATTATTTAAAAACACAAATATTATATTGGATAAATATGGAGAGGAAGATAAAACATGTGAAAGTGAAATGGACACCACTTTTTATTATTTTCAAAATGGATTTTGTTTAAAAATCACATTATAAGAAGAGTAAAAAAATCATTTAGAGTAAAACCCCATTATCCAAAATAATATTATATAATACCATATAATAAAATTCAGGGTGGAGGAACCCAACAATATAAAAACAATGTTCAAGATGAAATAATATAACTCCAAGAAATGATATTTGAGTTATAAATATCTCTTATAGGAAGCATAATCCATGAAATATGAAAAATTGTAAGATGGGTTTTTTGAAGTTAAAATTTAAATATTGAGATAATTGTTGAAAATAAAATAAATGGTCATAATTTACCCAAACATTATAAAATAAGTACAAGAGGAAGATCATAACTTAATGAATGAATATTGAGTTACCAAATATCCTTACTACTGATGGAATGAATAAATGAATAACCACTTGTATGAGGGAACATTATTTAGGTATTAAATCCCATGATATATAAAGTGCATGATAAAAATATATCCATGGGTAGTGAATATATCATATAAGGAAAAAATGGTTCAAAAAATGTATTTTGTCTCAAAGAATTTTAATTGAGACTAAAAAACCCTTAGAACATTAGAAACCTTTGAATAAAAAAAACTTGAAAGATAGGGATTATAGTGGAAATTCACACATATATTTTAAAATACAATTAATTATATGATATCTCAAATAACTAGTATATATTATACTTAATTAAAATTATCTGCACAATACCAAACATATCTCAAGGAGAAGAATTTGAGATGAAAATATTAACCATGGTGTTTATAAGTTCTGGACTAGCACCAAACATGCGAAATAATTAAATTAAGTTCTTTACATACATACCGAATAAAATTATTCATAACCATAAACATTTAAACTAAACATTTACAATCATCCTATATATATAATTATTAGTTATTTTTTAACCCTTTTCAATATTAGGTGTATGTAATCTTTATCGCATTGAAATTGTTTCATAAAAAGGTGTTGGTATATATTATTATTCAATGTAAATCACTATTAGATCATGTATGTTATAGGAATATGTACCCATATATAGTTTATAATTCTATACTCTTTTTAATGTATGTTAAGGTTGTGATATATGATGTTGAAATAAGCAATGATAATGTTTTAGTGTTTCTTATTGAATACAGAGTGATTTTTTAATTAAAGGATTATGTATTAATATAACCTTAATAGAACCAGAAGAAAAAATTATAGACATACTTTTATATTATTATGTAAGAAAATAATTTCCTATATTCATTTATAATATAAATTCATATGATTGTTCTATTGGTAGGAGTGGATACTCAAGAGGGGGGGGGGGGGAGGGGGGGGGGTGGATTGAGTTCCAATTTAAATTTCCGTTAAAAATATTTCTCTTAAAATCCCCCTATTTAAAAATAATGTTAAACTGTAGTGAATTTATATAGATTGTAAATGTTCAATTAGTTTCTCAAAGATTGATTTGGTCTCAGTTAATTTAATATGAAGATTAAATTGTCTTTTGAAACTAACTTACTGGTTTACAATAATTATAAACAATTTCTAATTTAACTACCAAAGTAAATTTAAAACAATTTATATTTCAAATTAGTTTGTAGCGGAATATGAAATATATAGTATACTTATGACTTAAAATAAACTGCACAGTATATGTAACCAAGAGTTTCAGTCTCAAGTTGAGACTTAGTCCTCTCAAACAATTTATATAAATTGATCCACACCCTGGAACGGGGTAAACAACAGTGCAAAGACTGTCCAGGTTCAAAGACCTCTACCACAGTTCTACGTGGGAAAATAAACAACAGCTCACAACTGTCCAGGTCTTTCTCAACCTCTACCACTATCCATAGTGGGATACAAGGGAGTTATAGAGTTTGAATGAGGATTTAAGAATCCTCCAGCTTAGCTCAGGAGACAGTGTGTGTAAAATAAACAGGGTACACACACTTCTCTAAATGTAAATAAAAGAATCACTTGAGTATGTATGAATGAGTTTAGAAAATATTTAGTGATTGGCAGTGCAGATCTGGACTCGTTTGATTGGTCAGAAAATCTTCTCTATCCTTCTCTAGTTTTTTTCTGAAAAAGATAGTGTCGTTTTCTTCCTTTGTTTTCAGGTTCATCTTATCATCCTGAGTGTATGAAGTGTTTGTTGTATTTCTTTACTCAAGTTGCTGCTGGTGTTCTTCTCTAGAAATTAATTGCTTCGTGTATGTCCAGTGTTCTTGGAGAATGGATGTAGTCTTTCCATATGCACCACTTTTCAGTTCTTTATTCACACTTCAAGTGCCTTATTAGTTTTCTTTTTGATGATCTTCATGTATTCACTTCTCTTCCAACAAGATCTTTATCTTCCCTTTTATATCTTTCATCTCCTGCAAAAAGGAATGATTACCTTTTTCATGGGTACTAGGTACGGTTCCCTGACATGCCAATAGATATCATTAAATAACATTAACTACATTATAAACATCAAATGTAACCCTTAGCTTAATAAATAAATAATATTGAGAGTATAGAGTTTCACTGGTTGGTCAATCATTAGTATCCTTCTACCAAGTGTAACAGTGGTCTTTGTAGTAGTGACCTTCTGTCAGTAGCTCTTTGAACTTGTATCGATAGGTCCTGATATCGGTAGCTCTTACTCTGTGTATCGGTAACTTTTTGTATCGTCTCTTTATATATATCGGTGACTTCATTCTATCGGTAGCTCTTGATCTTTTGGTAGCTATGCTTTGTATCAGTAACTGTCTGTATCAGTAGCTCCATTTTGTAATATTAGAAGACTTGTTCTATGCTTACCGGTGGACTTGTACATATCGGTAGCTCTGCGTATCTGTGACCTTAGCTTATCGGTCACTATGTCTATCGGTAGACTAAATACCGGTAGCTCTATATCAGTATCTATACCCAGACCAGTGACTAACACTTTATGAAAAACAAATCCGATTGGGTTATAATTACTTCAAAACTTATATAAAAAAATATAAACATTTATTAATATATTTCAGGGATTATTTTAATATTATTATCAGATAGAATGTCATAGATTGGGATAATTATAATATAGATAAACATTAATTGGGATTATCAAAGTATGTGAAAGCGTAATTGGGATTATCAAAACACGTGAGGTCAAAAATCTCCCCATTTTTGATAATCACAACTTATGATATTATAGTTTTAAAATAGTGATTAGTTGTATCAGAGGATTATATCACTAAATTCAATTATCTCAGAGAAAATAGTATGTTATTGAACATAATGTATCAGAGGTAGATTTAAATGAAATGATATCAGAGGGGAAAATCACGGCAGCTCTTCCTTGGATTATATGTCTCCCCCATTGAGAATATTTCTCCCCCTTTGATACTTTGATAATATTTCTCCCCCTTTGTGATAATCAAAACGTGCGAAACAACAAAGATAAGAGGAAAAAAAATGAGAAAGAAATGAAAGCCAATTGTATTATATGTTGCAAAAAGGTACATAGAAAGAAAACAGAATACAAGGTATTCCAATCAAACATCTTAGCCACCTATTCAATCCACATCCTCAATGTGTGATTTTATCTTTGGATCAGAAGAGGATTTAGACTGTGTGGATGCTGGTGAAGGCTTGGGAATTCCGAAAATGATCATAGGGGGCTGAGCCACAGAAACTGTTCCTGGACTGTACTGAGGAGTTCTTTGAGTGATCATAGGTGTAAGGCTTAGAATGGATCAAGCATGAGTCATCTAGACAAGAGAAGTAGTAGAGGAAGAGGCTGGTAAAGTTGGAGGTACAATCACTGGCCTAGCATCGACATGCAGGAAAGGCAGTAAAATATTTCATTAATCCATAATTATTCCTCCTCCTCTCTCCATAGCAGATATGAAATCATCCTTGTTCTCCATGAATTTGTCAAAGGATGGAGTCAATTCCCTTAGTTTGCTGACTTTCTCTCTGAAGGCTTGATTGACAGGAGGTAACTTCATGTTTCCAACAGAAGTTTGAAGTGATTTTTGAGTTGATGTTTGGTGTAAACCTTTTGGAAATAGGAGTCTACCTTCTCTTTCACTTCTTTCCGAGTTGCAGAATATTCTCTAATATAGTCTTCTACTATCTTAATTATTTCTCTAGTTGAATATCTAGTAAAAATAACCACTTTTCTTAGGTTAGATGAGTCCTTAGAGCCACTGGTTGATGCTGAACCAAGCTCCTCCTTCATCACAACTCGAATTTGATTCAAATCCACTGAAGGTCTAGAAGCAATAGAACCAATAGATAAGGTTACTGTTTCCTTGAAGTTTTTGGTAAACCCATTAATAATGTTTCTCACTTGGGAATCCTGGGTGCTGACATGTTCTTTCATAGAGGTTTTAAAACCTTCAAACACTGATACCATCTGGATCACAACACTTTTGACATAGGCTAATTCCTTGTCTGCTTGAGTTTTTGAAATCATGTATGATTCTAAAGAGATAACAGATTTATTTAGAGCTTCAACATCCGCTTCCAGTCTAGATACTTGAGTCTGGCAGGCTGTAACTTCATCCACTATTTATGCCATAAAGGTTGACATATTACAACTGAGAGAGATTTCAAAGGATTTTTCAAAATTTCTCATCTCTTCAACAAAGGAGTGCTTCAAATAAACAACAGAAGAACTAAGGAACTCTTTTAGCTCATCCTTTAAGGATTCAAGGTCATCCATGGTGATAATATCAGTAGGAGCAATTACAACAGGTGCTCTTTCAGATGCTATGCTGTAACGCCCCGACCCCAGCTACCCAGAGTCGGTGCATTAGTTCGTAACATTGGCATGATCACAAAAGATCAAGTCTCTAAAGAACGATTAGTTTAGTAGCCTTGGAAACACTAGATACATTCATAAGTCTTTCATTACATCAAAAAGTAAACAAACTACAATAACATGGTCTTCATAGTCCACAATCATATCCCTTTCTGACTACCCCTATAGGTCATTCATAAAATACTTCTTCACATCCTGGAAAAATATTAAAACATTGAAAGGGGTGAGCTCAGATGCTCAGTAAGGTTAACAATATAGTGGAAGCTTTCATAAATAAACATTAACATTTAAGGCAATGTATAACTAAAACAAAAGCCTTTTAAACTTGAAATTCAACATAATATGGCAAAAGTAAAATGAGATAATGCCATTTACTTCTTCACATGGATATTCTACTGGTCGAATAATCACATGCAATATCAATAACCACTTTCATAATGATGGAATGCATAATTCCAGACTATCATAACCACGTAGTCAAGGCCTCGTGCCAAGACCACAAATAATATTTTGTCAAGGCCTCGTTCCAAGACACTAGTTTGTCTCATGAGACCTGCCGATGCATCGAGGAGCTATAGTGGGCTCCACCCGTCACTTATTAAGTCCAATGCATTCCTCATATGAATAGTTTTAAACATATCATAAACCATAACATAATCGTATCACATAAAACATGCATAAAGGAAACATAACATTTCCACATTTCAATCACAAAATATCAATACAACACATTGATATAATAAAAACTCTTTAAAAACCATTTTCAATACCAAAATAAAATAAAGTTAAAACTTTTTATTTATTTTTCATTAAAAAAAAGATGGCTTGTAGAGGAAGCCGAAACTCAAATAATGGTCACTGCGTCGGAGAAGTCGTTGTCGCCGCATAAGTACGGAAAGAAAAACATTCCATTTTTGTCGTTTAGTAAAACGCTTCGTATAAAAAAGATTCCTTTTGAGTAAACGTAAAAGTCAAAGGGGTTTATACACTGTATAAAATAAATTTGTGTATAAAACAAAATATGTCTCAATGGATGGAGATTGAGACGAAGTCCCTTAAAAAGATCATTTTTAAATAAAATAGATCACATAAATTGTAACATCCCAAGTAAGTAATGAATAATAGATGTTTTTGTCTATGTCTATTAATGATTAAGATAGTGTTATAGAGGCTTAAAATGAAAATAAATACAATCTTATGCATGGAATACACTAATATTCTTAAAAGATTGTTTTAGTGCCTTTTGATGGAAAACCATTTTTGAATCTATATTTTGACAATTTTATAAACTATGTTTGTCAAAATAAACTAATTCTTTATTATTGAGACATCAAAATTTACCTTGTGTGAATTTTTGGTATTTTTCTGACAATGTTCATTTTTTAATGAATAGTGAAAAATACTGCATTTTACATCAAAACTACTTTTTAATCTAATTTATTTATATGATTATATTATGTTTTGAATTGGTTTTGAAGTGAAATTAGAATATATTTTTACCATTTTATCCAATGGTGGTCATCGGAATCAATTTCGATTTGAAATTAGACTTAAACTGGTGTCAATCTTTTGATACTTATTGTTTTGTAAAAACACGCTATTTGCTCTGGCAGCGGGAATTAATTATTAAATTAATTAATGTGACTTATATGATTTTAATTTTTTAAAATAGACTTCATTTTTGAATTCTTAATATCAAATATATCTTAGGTTGAATTTTTGGTAATTTTCTGAAAAACTTCAATTTTTGATGAATAGTGAAACCACTAAGTGGTAATCAAGCAAACTGATTTTTCAGTTAAATGAAAGTTTACCACTAATGTGTATTGAATTTTGAAAATCCAACATACATGGTTGTCATTAAGAAGTAAAATGTGGTTCAATGAGATTAAAATAATTTTTTGATGAATAGTAACTTATTAAGTTTTTAATCGCGATTAGTGGTAATTAGTGTAGTTTAAGGTATAAATAATGCTTTAATAAAATGAAATTACCTAGACACATGTCCCAACCTTATTGGTTGTGTCATGGCCGACCAAGAAAAGCCATGGGTCAAGTTGGAGACCCCATGGATCCACTTTAGTTGGAAAATGACAATAATATATTTTTATTTAATGTTAAAGTGAAAATGACACAAACATAATATGTTTTACGAAAACAATTTTTATGTGGGGTTATACAAGTCCATATTTTGATTATAAATAGTCATTGGAAATCTAAAAATATTTACTACATCAGAGTAGTTTGTTTATAATTTTTAGACATTAAATAAATTTAATTATATATGACATAATAATGATGCAGCGATGACATCATTATTTGACGATTTAAATAAAATAGAAAGATAATGTAAAATATATGAACTAAACATGTCCAAAACCAATTGGAAGAGTGGATTTCGAACCCTTATCACCTTATCCACGAATTATATCAATGTGGGACCTTTTAAAACCGAAACACATTTTCAAATAAAGTAATGTTTCTTTACTTTCCAAAAGTGCCCCTCCTCTCCTCTTATAAAAGGCCCCCACCTCTACCTCATTTCACACACTCTTAAAGCCTTTGGCTCGGCCAACCCCTGCCCATTTGCTCTCTCCACATCCCTCTCCTCATCATAGAGGATTCCCTTTGGGCAGAATCCTTTCAAAGGAAGCCTTTAGGCTCAAATCAAAAGGAGTTACACTTTTTAAGGTAATTCGTTCTCTCATGTTCATTTGTTTTATTTTGCTTCTCCAACCCCCTAAACTCTTTTTATCTACTTCTTTTGTAAAATCAACAGTATCATAAATATACTAGGATGTTGTTATAAGATTTATTTGATCTAAACTCTCACACAACTACATAAAATGGTTAAAGAACATATGGTTTCCGTGGATGGCGAAATTCTGCCTCCCGAAACGATGATTGTTCAACACTCATTTAACACCTTCAAAGGTGGCCATTATGATGTAACTATTTTTATATATGATATATAATATGTTTATGTTTTCCTTAAGATTCTGTTTTTTTCATTTTTGGCATACCTTTATGGTTTCCATTATGGGTAAAACACGATATCTTCATTTTAGGAAGTGCAGACTACCGCCCCCTAAAAGTGATTTGATTCGTTAATACCATATGTGGGATGTGTAAAGGATAAAGTTAATGATATTATATATGATATTATACTGGAATTATAATATACTCTTATATCATTATGATTAAATTCCAGAAAATATGAAATAGAAATGAAAGTAGCGTTCATGCGTACGTACGGCTTACCGTCTCCATGAACGGTGCATTTCATTTCTTACCTCTAAATGTGATGTAATATTATAAATGCATGCATGTACTGGATATATATGACATATATGATATCTACATCATGAATACCATTCTGGATATAATGAACCTTTGACCAAATTAACAACATGTAAGTGTAAGAAGTCTATTTTTGACTTAAGAACCAAATACCGACAAAATAAACATTATTAACTTAACTGATTACATGATGTTCATAACATGGTATAAAAGGAATAATTAACTTGAAAAAGATTCATAAGAAAGTAGAGATTAACTCAAGTTTATTATTCAGGAGATTAAAGAACGGTCGGGTCAAGTCGGATACGAGGTATGGGACTTCGTCTCAATCTCCTTTCATTGAGGCATATTTTATTTATACACAACTTTCTTTTATACGGTGTATAAACCCCTTTGACTTTTACGTTTATTCAAAAGGAATATTTTTTATACGAAGCGTTTGCTAAACGACAAAAGGGAATGTTTTTGTCGTACGTATGCGGCGACAATGACTTCTCCACCGTCGTGACCGTTATTTGAGTTTCGACTTCCTCTACAAGCCATACCTTCTTTTTAAAAGAAAAATAAATACCATGTTTTACTTTTCTTTTATTTTGGTATTGAAAATGGTTTTCATAATGTTTTTATATCAATGTGTTGTATTGATATCTCGTTATTGAAATGTGGAAATTTTATGTTTCCTCTATGCATGTTTTATGTGATATGATTATGATATGGTTCTTGGGCATTATTATGAAGACGGGTGGTTCCGTGATAAACTATGGGCGGGTGAGCCCGTTATAGCTCTCCAATGCATTGGGTAACGCGAAGGAGTGAAACGTTAAGGTTTCTCCGAAGAGATTTTAGGGAATATACTGTGATGGGTATTCCAAACGTAACCAAGAGGGTTACTCCCTACGTAAGAATGTTATGAATGCCTCAAGTTATCTTTATGTCTTATGATTTCTATGATTTATTCATGATTTTATGAGGTATGTTAAAGTGCCTATGTTTTATGGGTAAAGTATGGTTTCATTCTTATGTATATATGAACTCATGTTTCCTTTCCATGTTTTTTTTATAACCCATACTGAGTTTTTATGCTCATCCCAAGTTTTTGAAATGTTTTTCACAGGTCAAGGGAAAGGTACATGATAAGATGATAGAGTCAAGGATGTGTCAAGAAATAATCCATGTTTTATTTTAAATGTGTTTCCATTGATGGGAATGAAGAATACTATCTTTATGTAACCACTTGGTTTATATGTGGAATGTAATGCAAGTTTTATGATCTAATTCTCTAAAACTCTAAACCCGAAAAGATCATCAATGTGTAATCTTGTAATAACTCAAGATTAAGTAAGGTTTTAAGGCTGGGGCCTTATAGTTGGTATCAGAGGGAGGTTTAGATAACTTTAGGAGTTAGAATTCTATTAAATGATTATCCAAAAATATTTTTTTTGAAAATATATAGCATTTAAAGATTACCATGTTGCTTCATCTAAGACATGTTTGTTCAGGATGGTTTTCCGCAGAGGAAACAGGGAAGCAGTGCTAGGAAGGCATACAGAAGGAAATAACCTTCCGAATCAGCATCCAGAAATGGTCGGAATTGGAACTGAACAGTTTGTTGCAGTAATGGCGCAGTTGACTCAAGCGATAAATGGCGGTGGTATCCATGCACGAGATCAGCCAGATCAACCGCAGAGGAACATGTCAGTGGTGGAACATTTCATGAGGCAACATCCACCATCATTCAGAGGATCATCTGACCCTGTGCTAGCTGAAGGGTGGATTAAAGCACTGGAGAAGATTTTTGATGTCATGGGATGTTCAGACAATCAAAAGTTTAGTCTTGCTATTTACCGTTTGGAGGGTGAAGCAGATCAGTGGTGGTCTATGGTTAAAAATATCAGGGACGCCGATGAGATTGATGCTCTTGACTGGGATGAATTCAAAGGTATGTTTCTTGAGAAGTATTTTCCCAAGGCTGTTCGACTTAGGATGGAAAAGCAATTCTTGGAATTGAGGCAAGAGGAAGACTCAGTGGCTGCCTATGAAGAAAGGTTCACTCGATTGGCAAGGTATGCTCCAAATTTTATCCGGGACCTTGATAGTAAAATAAATCATTTTTACTCAGGATTAAAGCCAAAATATCGAAGGGCTTTAGCTTCTCGTGAGTTTAAAAGTTATGAAAAGCTTGTTCGATGTGCTGAGAAGGTGGAAATGGAGTTTGCCGATGACCAAGTTTTCTATAACAACCAGCAGAAGAAGAGACCGAGGTGGCAGGAGAAAGGTAAGAATTCTTCAAAAAAGTCTGATGGTAAGAGAACTAAGTTTCCAGTTTGTGATAAATGTGGAAAAAGGCATGCTGGGGAATGTCTTCTGAATTCTGGAAAGTGCTACCGATGTGGTAAGATGGGACATAAGGCTCGTGATTGCACTGAAAAGGATCAAGCTGAAGGTAAGAACAAATTTGATTTACAGTTAGTGAAGTGTTATAAGTGCAATGAGATGGGTCACTACGCAAACGAGTGTCCGACAAGGAGCTTGAGTGATGGGAAGCAGCTAGACTACAAGCAGAAAGGGGTGGTGAAATCCATTGCAACTACTTCAGCAGATGTCGGGCCATCAAATGAAGTTGTATCAGGTACTTTGTTTTTTTTTTCAGATTATGCCAGTGTGTTGTTTGATTCGGGGTCTACACATTCTTTCATCTCTGAAACCTTTTCTAGTAAAATGGGAATACCATCTCAAGAAATGACTCCTGAACTTTTGGTAAAAACACCTGGGGGAAGTGTCGAGGCAAAAATAATTTATAAGAATCTTCCTATCCTTATCTGTGGAAAGAACCTACTTGCAAACCTTATTGTTCTACCTCTAGTTGAGTTTGATGTTATCCTGGGTATGGATTGGCTCTCTATTTACCATGCTAAGATTGACTGTAGAGCTAAAGAAGTTTCTTTTCAGAAATACTTTCAGTTTGTTTACAAGAATGAACCCTTACTTTTGATAACATATCAAGAGGCCAAGAAACTTGTAAAAGATGGAAATGAATGTTACCTTGCACACGTCGTTGAAAATAAATGAACTGTTCAGATTAATGATGTGCCAGTGGTAAATGAGTATCCTGATGTTTTTCCTGATGAGTTGCCTAGAATAATACCAGATCGGGAAGTTGAGTTTACTGTTGACTTAATTCCTGATGCTAAGCCAATTTCAAAACCCCCTTATCGAATGGCACAAATTAAACTTTTAGAGTTGAAGGAGCAATTGCAAGATTTATTAGAGAAAGGTTTCATTAGACCTAGCACATCACCATGGGGTGCTCCTGTTTTATTTGTTAAAAATAAAGATGGTTCTATGAGACTTTGCATTGATTATAGAGCCTTGAACAATATCACTGTTAAGAACAAATATACTTTGCCTCATATCGATGATTTGTTTGATCAGCTCCAGGGGGCTCCGTTTTTTTTCAAAGATTGACTTGAGATCGGGGTACCATCAGCTGAAGGTAAAGGAGGCAGATATTCCGAAGACCGCGTTCCGTACGAGATATGGCCATTATGAATTTGTAGTAATGCCTTTTGGGCTAACCAATGCACCTGCTGTATTCATGGACTTAATGAATAGAATTTTCCATGAGTTCTTGGATAAGTTTGTGGTGGTTTTCATTGATGATATTTTGGTGTTTTCTAAAAGTAAAGAGGAGCATGAAAAACATTTAAGGGTTATCTTGGAAACCTTAAAAGAAAAGAAACTATATGGGAAATTCAGCAAGTGTGAGTTTTGGTTGCAACAAATTTCTTTCCTTGGTCACATTGTTTCTAAAGATGGAATAACTGTTGATCCTGCCAAAACAAAAGTTGTGGAAGAATGGCCAAGACTGTAACAGCCCAAGATTTTATAAAAAAATATTCTTTTTAATTTTATTAATGTCTTGTGTTGTACGCTACACCAAAAGAAGTTTGCACAACACACATCCTTGACTTGCCTTGCATTACACGTAATCGCGACCTTCCTCGATAGCGTGTGTAATACGCAATACCGAGTTTCACTAAACAACGATACGGTATTAAAATATTATTAAAACTAGCCGTTATGAATAGTAATAACCACTTTTTAAAATTCTGTAAATCTTATTTTTCAAAATGAACTTCATTTTTGGATTCGGACTATCGAATTTATCCTAAGGTGAAATTTTGGTACTTTTCGGATAACTTTCATATTCTGATGAATAGTAAAAATTACTAAATTTTAATTAAAAACAAATTTTTTAATCAAAATAATTAATATTGATAAATTATTAATTTGAGTGGTTTTAAAGTGTATTTAGAATATATTTTTACAATTTAATACAATGTTGTTCATTGGATGTAATTTCACATTTAAACCAGTTATAAACTAGTGTCAATCTTTTGATAGATATTGTTTCTTAAAAACACACTATTTGTTTTAACAGCGGGATTTAATTATAAAATTAATTAATGCAACTTCTATGTTATGAATTTGGAAAAATAGACTTCATTTTTGAATTCGGAATATGAAATATAGCTTAGGATGAAATTTTGGCATTGTTCTGAAAAACATCAATTTTTTATGAATAGTGAAACTACTAAGTGGTAGTTAAAAAAACTGAATTTTTCATAAAACTTAATTTTACCGCTTCTGTGAATGGAATTTCAAAAAATCCGAGAGACACAGTTGATGTCAGTAAGTAAAATGTGGTTCAATGAGATGAAAATAATTTTTGGTGAATAGTAACTTTTTACTTTTATTTACCACGGTTAAAAGTAAATAGGGTAATTAAGGGTAAGAATGATATTAATATTTCCCTAACACATGTCCTAATTCTATTGGATAAGTGTAATTCGACCAAAAACAACCTTATGAATAAAATATGACCATTTAGGTCCACTTGGATTAGATTATGACATTTAATATTATTTTATTTAATGAATAGTTAAAATAGTTAAAATCAAAGTTTAATAACTAAAACATTTTTAATATTGGGTTATACATAAGATAAATTAGACTATAAATATTCATTAGAAAGATAAAACGATTTCCTACATAATTATATTTTATTTATAATTTTTAGACTTTAAATAAATTAATTTATTTATGACACAACGATGATGCAGTAATTATCTTATTAATGAAATATTGACATAATTGATGTTATAAACACCAAACTGAATGTAATTTGAGACTTTTTATGAATTACACTAATTTTCTAGGTTACTATGATATATTAATGTTGATTTAATAAACTTGGTTCGAACATATAATTCTGTTATGACTTTCACAAAAATCATATATCAAATAGTGTCAAAATTGACACAAAATAGTTTTTAAATCAAATATTATATTATTAATTTTTATTTTATTCCTAAAAATCTAAGGTTCGGCCAAATGACTTATATAAGGATATATATATTAATAATAAACAATTTGGGGTTCGTTTGGCATGTTATAGTAAGTGTATTAACCATATAGTGAAAGAAAACAAAAAGACATGGTAAAAGTTAAATTATTTAACTTAGAGTTAAATCTAATTGATAAGGTTAAAATAATACCCTAAACTTGTCTAAATCTTATTGGTTGATAGGATTTCGACCCATCCCCACTTTAGCTTAGAAATAAGACCCTTTTGAACCATTATAAACCGATTTTGACTTTAATATAAAATAATATTTTGAGATATTCCTAAGGTGCCCCTCTCCTCCCTTATAAAAGGACACCTCCTCCCCCTCCTCCTCACACCAATTGGAGCACTCCAGCTCGGCCAAACCCTGACAAAATATCTTCTCCACTTCCCTAGCAACATCCTAGAGGTTCTGGTCTTCCTCAAAGACCAATTTTAGTGCCCTAAGAGGAGGTCTCAAGGAGGCGCTTCAAAGAAGAGGTAATTACCGTTACCAATTCTTTCATCTTTATTTATTCTTCCACTTCTTCTTCTTAGGTTGTTTCATTATGAAGTAATAACATCATTATCACTCATATACTGATATGTTATTATAAGTATGAAACAACCCTATTTCACCATCTATCCATCCTACGGGAAAAGAAATCACCGCGCGTGCGTACGTACAGAATACCGTCTCCACGCCGTGGTGTAATCTATTTTCCACCACCACCTTACATGGATGGGTATAATGGTGTAAAGAATAACTATACATAGTTATTACAACATCATATTGATTCTGATATATTTTATAATCCACTCCAATTCAATTCAATATTTATGGAAATGATATCATCGCTCGTGCGTACGTACGGACTACCGTCTCCATGACGCGATGAGATTCATTCTCCATGTTAACCATTTAAGAATGATTATAAAGTATATATAAGAAATAATAATGAAATATATGACATTATAAAGCTACTGGATTTATGTATATATATATATGTATGTCATCTACTTACTTCCATTCAAGACAATAAGGAAAGGAAAACAGCGTTCATGCGTACGTACGGACTACCGTCTCCATGAACGGTGTTTTTCATTTCATTTATCTATCTATTATATATATATATACTGAATATATATGATATATAAATCATATTTTATATTCTGGAAGTAAGTAAATCATGATATAAGTAATAATAATGTCAAGAACAACAAGTCAAAACACCTACGATAAATGAAACGATTTTACCCAAAACGCTTCTTTAACATGGAATTTACAAAAGAACGAGTAATATGAAGTCATAAGTGAACCATATATGATATCATAACAATGAATATGATTCTGTAATAAGTCAATGACATTATTTAAATCATTATACAGGAGGTTCGGACACATACAAAGCAAATCGGACCTAAGGTAAGGGAAATATCAAAATCTCACTTTTATCCGAGATTGTTTTTACTTTGGTAATTACCGGGGTGTATTTTATTATCCACATCCATTTTCCCTCAATGTGTAATATTATTTCCATCATTCTACAATAGTTTATATCCAATTTTACCCTTTGGTAAGTTTTTTGTACAAGATATGAAAGGAATCTTTTGTCGTTTTTCGTACGAGGTACTTTTTGACTTTTCTGACAAAAAGTACGAAGAATGTTTTTTTTAACTTAAACGGCACGAATGGATTTTTACGGTTTTATAAAGCCTTATTTTCATGAAGCTTCCTCCAAAATATTTCATGACTATTTTTAATAAAATCTCTTTCTTTTAAAATTGCACGATGTTTTGTGAAAAGAAATCGATTTTGAAGAAGAAAGGATATTTTCCTCAAGAATTCATTTCAAGTGTTTTATCAAAATTATTTTCCATCTAAGATAATAAAGGGTTCTGTTTCTATCCATATTTTTACATTGATTTGACTATGTTGTGATGGAATTATGTTTATGAATTCCTTTATCTTATATGAATTGTTTTATGATGTCATGTTGTTTAAGAATCCCATTTTTATTACATGGGTTACACTATGATGTATGGTTTATGATTATGTGGCACACATAAGAAAGGATTCATTATAAGATGGGTGGGACCTATATCTCCCTCCAATGCATTGGGTAAAGATTTCATATCTCATGAGATAGACAGGGCTGGAACGGTAGGTTATACCGGTTCAGTGAAACAGGACTGAAACGAGGGTTACTCGATTCAGAAAGGGACTTTGTCCACTAAGATAGTCTTGGCAATGAGTCTTGACTAACAAGAAATGATTCTCTATGATTATGTGTGTATTCCACAAAGTTTAATGTTTTATGTTATGATTATTGGGATTTCATTTCACTACTATGATTTATCCCATGTTATGAAATTATACTCTCTTTTGCAGGTTAAGATTTCCAAATGGTATGTTCTTATGAATATGATGTGATTGATTTTTCTTTTGTTTACCCTTACTGAGCATTTGAGCTCACCCTTTTATGTTTTCTTTTCCCCAGGATATAAAGAAAGGTTTTAGGTATAAAAAAAAGGGAAGATCTTTATGGGATATATTGAAGATCTTTCACCACGATTAGAAGATTATGTTCCGAGTTTCCAAAGACACTAAACTATTACGATCCTTGTGTGTGTGTTTTAGTTATGTACTATGTATTCCGCAAATGTAATGTAATGTCCATGTACGTTAGGCTTCGGGTCTTTACAGTTGGTATCAGAGGAAAGGTTTAGTCAACCTTTGGAAACTAGGATGCGAGAACTTTAGTGAGATCCCTAGATATATTTATAAGGTATGTCTAGGGATGTCCTTAAGGATATGTATACGTATAGGATACAGTCCTAGAACTACGATAACGATCATAGAATTTAACCTAAGATGATAGATATTGAGGATACTCCACCTTTATTATGTTGTTTTCCCAAGCATGATTTTTTCCTCTCACACTATTCTTTTTGGGTTTTAGACGATGGATGGAACCCGAAGGAACCGTGTTGATCAATGCAATGGACAATGCAATGATTGCCCTCCTGAACAAACAAATGTTATGGGAGATGGAGTGCAAAATCTTATTTCTATACCTACACAATCTATTAATCATTCTGGACTTCCAAATGAGCAGAGAAGGGAACAGTATTCTATTGAGTCCTTTATGAGTCAACGTCCACATTCTTTCAGTGGGACTTCCGATCCACTTGTTGCTGAACAATGGATCAATACTACTGAAAAGATATTTTCAGTTCTTCAATGTTCTGAACATGATAAAGTCATCTTAGCAGTATATCGTTTGGAAGGTGAAGCTGATCAATGGTGGAATCTTATCAAGAATACGAGGCCAAGAGATGAAATTGAGTCCATGGAATGGGACGAGTTCAAGAACTTGTTTTTCAGTAAGTACTTCCCTCGTATTCTTCGAACAAAGATGGAGAAAGAGTTTCTTGAACTAAAGCAAAAGGATGATGAATCTGTTGGTATATATGAAGCGAATTTTACAAGACTTGCAAGGTATGCATCTGGCATTATCATCCAACCTGAAAGTAAAGTTGATCGATTTTTCAGTAGCTTAAAACCAAGTCTTCGAAGGGAATTAGCTATAAGAGACTTCAGTAGCTATGAAGAAATTGTGCATTGTGCTATCAAGGTAGAAATGGAAGTTGGTGTTACATATCCATCTCATGGTTTTGACAAGAAACGAAAGATGGAGTTCAAGGAGAAATCTCAGAATAATGGTGAAAAGAAGATGAATGTTTCCTTATGCACAAAGTGTGGAAAGAAGCATGGTGGAGATTGTCTTAAAGGGACTATAAAATGTTTTAAGTGTGGAAAAGAAGGTCATCGAGCAGCTGAGTGTCGAAGTAATGGAAAAAGGGTTTCTAATGATGTGAATAAAGCAAACACTGCAGAGAACGCACCACCAACACTTCAATGCTTCAAGTGCAAGGAAATGGGGCATTATGCTAATAAATGCCCTAATCCAAGGGTTAGTGATGATCAACATGAGCAACCAATGAAGGCAAAGGACAAAGGGAAGTCACATGCAATCACTATTGGCAATGTTGAATATGAAAATGATGTGGTGGAATGATTAAGTGTCTATGTAATGGGATTTCGAAATAATGTTGTATTATTGAGTATTGCAATATTTATTGATGTGGTATTCAAAGTGATTGATATATTTTGGAAATAAGATGATATGCGCATAATGAAGGGAAAATGAGAAAATGAAATGTTTAATAGTATTCATGAGCTCATGATTGATATAAGGACTAAGTGATATCATGGTTTGAGTATATAGAATTTTGAGGATTTTGGTATGTGGAAAGTGTTAACTTTTAACTGCATTCATGTTTTCACTAAGGTATTCAAGAGAATACACGATTAAGGATTTTGAATGTTTGGAATGTGACCAACAAAACATATCTTATGATATATGGGGATCAACGATGGTATTAAATCTCTGGTAATCGTTTTCACTATGTTATGAGAGTGGACTGCAGTATTATGGATATGCCAAAAGATTGGAATGGATTATGTTGGACATAAGTTAGTATTGTTTAAGTATAGAAGTTTTCTCAATATTATTGATGGGATGTTATAGTAATGTAGTTTTAGAAAAAGGACAACCTGCAGGACGGGCGACAGCCCATCGCTTCGGACAAGGCTGTGGGAATCGAACCCACAACCGAAGTGCGACTGGCCTTTATCGCCTACCACTGGCCTACAGGAAGTCCCTGTTTAGTAGAAACTAGTTTTATTTTATTAAGCGGTATGATATATGAAGTATAAGTTCATTTTAGGAACCATATATGATTAATCTCACTATAGATCGACTTATGTATATAATTTTTGCTAACCTTTTGTTTGAGACAGATGGAATGACCCGTCATTCTATCACATGATCTGCTAACACTTCACGAATAACAAATTCAACTTCATTTATTTAATAGATGAAGTGGAAATTGTTCAAGGCACAATCAACAGTGAGATTGTATCAAAATAAAGTAAGTATTTATTCTAATGTAAATTTTCAACTTTAGGGAAATGATCTTGAAAACCAAAAATGTTGTCTGAGTGATCTTATACCTGATGAATCAGATGGTACCTTATATCATCACAAATCTATAGATTTGTGATTACTGGCTTTTCCATAGCCATGTTCTCTACCACTCTCCATCAGAACCTGATGGTTAGATTTTTCATTCATATCCATATTTTCACCTATGTGGAAACCCAATGATTAGTTTATTTGGGTAACTGTTAAGTTTCATACTTTTGTTTTTAAAGATTGGTTTTGATATTCCTTTTTACGATCTGGGTTTCTATTAAAGAAACTTTCTAATAGTAAACCATTTATAACCCCGATGAATTTCGAGGGCGAAATTCATTTTAAGGGGGGTAGAATGTAACAACCCAAGATTTTATAAAAAAATATTCTTTTTAATTTTATTAATGTCTTGTGTTGTACGCTACACCAAAAGGAGTTTGCACAACACGCATCCTTGACTTGCCTTGCATTACACACAATCGCGACCTTCCTCGATAGCGTGTGTAATACGCAATACCGAGTTTCACTAAACAACGATACGCTATTAAAATATTATTAAAACTAGCCGTTATGAATAGTAATAACCACTTTTTAAAATTCTGTAAATCTTATTTTTCAAAATGAACTTCATTTTTGGATTCGGACTATCGAATTTATCCTAAGGTGAAATTTTGGTACTTTTCGGATAACTTTCATATTCTGATGAATAGTAAAAATTACTAAATTTTAATTAAAAACAACTTTTTTAATCGAAATAATTAATATTGATAAATTATTAATTTGAGTGGTTTTAAAGTGTATTTAGAATATATTTTTACAATTTAATACAATGTTGGTCATTGGATGTAATTTCACATTTAAACCAGTTATAAACTAGTGTCAATCTTTTGATAGATATTGTTTCTTAAAAACACGCTATTTGTTTTAACAGCGGGATTTAATTATAAAATTAATTAATGCAACTTCTATGTTATGAATTTGGAAAAATAGACTTCATTTTTTAATTCGGAATATGAAATATAGCTTAGGATGAAATTTTGGCATTGTTCTGAAAAACATCAATTTTTTATGAATAGTGACACTACTAAGTGGTAGTTAAAAAAACTGAATTTTTCATAAAATTTAATTTTACCGCTTCTGTGAATGGAATTTCAAAAAATCCGAGAGACACAGTTGATGTCAGTAAGTAAAATGTGGTTCAATGAGATGAAAATAATTTTTGGTGAATAGTAACTTTTTACTTTTATTTACCACGGTTAAAAGTAAATAGGGTAATTAAGGGTAAGAATGATATTAATATTACCCTAACACATGTCCTAATTCTATTGGATAAGTGTAATTAGAACAAAGCAACCTTATTAATAAAATATGACCATTTAGGTCCACTTGGATTAGATTATGACATTTAATATTATTTTATTTAATGAATAGTTAAAATAGTTAAAATCAAAGTTTAATAACTAAAACATTTTTAATATGGGGTTATACAGAAGATAAATTAGACTATAAATATTCATTAGAAAGATAAAACGATTTCCTACATAATTATATTTTATTTATAATTTTTAGACTTTAAATAAATTAATTTATTGATGACACAACGATGATGCAGTAATTATCTTATTAATGAAATATTGACATAATTGATGTTATAAACACCAAACTGAATGTAATTTGAGACTTTTTATGAATTACACTAATTTTCTAGGTTACTATGATATATTAATGTTGATTTAATAAACTTGGTTCGAACATATAATTCTGTTATGACTTTCACAAAAATCATATATCAAATAGTGTCAAAATTGACACAAAATAGTTTTTAAATCAAATATTATATTATTAATTTTTATTTTATTCCTAAAAATCTAAGGTTCGGCCAAATGACTTAGATAAGGATATATATATTAATAATAAACAATTTGGGGTTCGTTTGGTATGTTATAGTAAGTGTATTAACCATATAGTGAAAGAAAACAAAAAGACATGGTAAAAGTTAAATTATTTAACTTAGAGTTAAATCTAATTGATAAGGTTAAAATAATACCCTAAACTTGTCTAAATCTTATTGGTTGATATTATTTCGACCCATCCCCACTTTAGCTTCGAAATAAGACCCTTTGGAACCATTATAAACCGATTTTGACTTTAATATAAAATAATATTTTGAGATATTCCTAAGGTGCCCCTCTCCTCCCTTATAAAAGGACACCTCCTCCCCCTCCTCCTCACACCAATTTGAGCACTCAAGCTCGGCCAAACCCTGAAAAAATATCTTCTCCACTTCCCTAGAAACATCCTATAGGTTTTGGTCTTCCTCAAAGACCAATTTTAGTGCCCTAAGAGGAGGTCTCAAGGAGGCGCTTCAAAGAAGAGGTAATTACTGTTACCAATTCTTTCATCTTTATTTCTTCTTCCACTTCTTCTTCTTAGGTTGTTTCATTATGAAGTAATAACATCAGTATCACTCATATACTGATATGTTATTATAAGTATGAAACAACCCTATTTCACCATCTATCCATCCTACGGGAAAAGAAATCACCGCGCGTGCGTACGTACAGAATACCGTCTCCACGCCGTGGTGTAATCTATTTTCCACCACCACCTTACATGGATGGGTATAATGGTGTAAAGAATAACTATACATAGTTATTACAACATCATATTGATTCTGATATATTGTATAATCCACTCCAATTCAATTCAATATTTATGGAAATGATATCATCGCTCGTGCGTACGTACGGACTACCGTCTCCATGACGCGATGAGATTCATTCTCCATGTTAACCATTTAAGAATGATTATCAAGTATATATAAGAAATAATAATGAAATATATTACATTATAAATCTACTGGATTTATATATATATATATATATGTATGTCATCTACTTACTTCCATTCAAGACAATAAGGAAAGGAAAACAACGTTCATGCGTACGTACGGACTACCGTCTCCATGAACGGTGTTTTTCATTTCATTTATCTATCTATTATATATATATATACTGAATATATATGATATATAAATCATATTTTATATTCTGGAAGTAAGTAAATCATGATATAAGTAATAATAATGTCAAGAACAACAAGTCAAAACACCTACGATAAATGAAACGATTTTACCCAAAACGCTTCTTTAACATGGAATTTACAAAAGAACGGGTAATATAAAGTCATAAGTGAACCATATATGATATCATAACAATGAATATGATTCTGTAATAAGTCAATGACATTATTTAAATCATTATACAGGAGGTTCGGACACATACAAAGCAAATCGGACCTAAGGTAAGGGAAATATCAAAATCTCACTTTTATCCGAGATTGTTTTTACTTTGGTAATTACCGGGGTGTATTTTATTATCCACATCCATTTTCCCTCAATGTGTAATATTATTTCCATCATTCTACAATAGTTTATATCCAATTTTACCCTTTGGTAAGTTTTTTGTAAAAGATATGAAAGGAATCTTTTGTCGTTTTTCGTACGAGGTACTTTTTGACTTTTTCCGACAAAAAGTACGAAGAATGTTTTTTTTAACTTAAACGGCACGAATGGATTTTTATGGTTTTATAAAGCCTTATTTTCATGAAGCTTCCTCCAAAAGATTTCATGACTATTTTTAATAAAATCTCTTTCTTTTAAAATTGCATGATGTTTTGTGAAAAGAAATCGATTTTGAAGAAGAAAGGATATTTTCCTCAAGAATTCATTTCAAGTGTTTTATCAAAATTATTTTCCATCTAAGATAATAAAGGGTTCTGTTTCTATCCATATTTTTACATTGATTTGACTATGTTGTGATGGAATTATGTTTATGAATTCCTTTATCTTGTATGAATTGTTTTATGAAGTCATGTTGTTTAAGAATCCCATTTTTATTACATGGGTTACACTATGATGTATGGTTTATGATTATGTGGCACACATAAGAAAGGATTCATTATAAGATGGGTGGGACCTCTATCTCCCTCCAATGCATTGGGTAAAGATTTCATATCTCATGAGATAGACAGGGCTGGAACGGTAGGTTATACCGGTTCAGTGAAACAGGACTGAAACGAGGGTTACTCGATTCAGAAAGGGACTTTGTCCACTAAGATAGTCTTGGCAATGAGTCTTGAATAACAAGAAATGATTCTCTATGATTATGTGTGTATGCCACAAAGTTTAATGTTTTATGTTATGATTATTGGGATTTCATTTCACTACTATGATTTATCCCATGTTATGAAACTATACTCTCTTTTGCAGGTTAAGATTTCCAAAATGTTATGTTCTTATGAATATGATGTGATTGATTTTTCTTTTGTTTACCCTTACTGAGCATTTGAGCTCACCCTTTTATGTTTTCTTTTCCCCAGGATATAAAGAAAGGTTTTAGGTATAAAAAAAAGGGAAGATCTTTATGGGATATATTGAAGATCTTTCACCACGATTAGAAGATTACGTTCCGAGTTTCCAAAGACACTAAACTATTACGATCCTTGTGCGTGTGTTTTAGTTATGTACTAAGTATTCCGCAAATGTAATGTAATGTCCATGTACGTCAGGCTTCGGGTCTTTACAAAGACCCACAAATGTAACCGAGATTCGTAGCTTCCTTGGTTTGGCGGGCTATTATCGAAGGTTTGTTAGAAATTTTTCACGGTTATCTAGTCCAATGACTAAGCTAACTCGGAAGGGTGTTATGTTTATCTGGACAAAAGAATGTGATGATTGTTTTCAGGAATTGAAAAGAAGATTGGTGAATGCTCCAGTTTTGGCCCTACCTTCCAGGAATGGTGAGTTTGTTATATACAGTGATGCTTCATTGAAAGGACTTGGTTGCGTCCTAATGAAGAATGATCAGGTAATTGCTTATGCTTCATGACAGTTGAAAACTCATGAGGTAAATTACCCTACACATGATTTGGAATTAGCTGCTGTTGTTTTTGCTTTAAAAATTTGGAGGCATCATTTGTATGGAGTAAAGTGTGAAATATATACCGATCACAAAAGTTTAAAGTATATATTCACTCAGAAAGAGTTAAACATGAGACAAAGGAGATGGCTGGAATTAATCAAGGATTATTATTGTACAATTCATTACCATCCGGGAAAAGCAAATAAAGTGGCTGATGCTTTGAGTCGAAAAAGTAATGCTTCATTAACAATGTTACGTTTGGAACGTGATCCTTTGGTCATGGATTTGATGAACTTTGGCATAGAAGTTGTTGGTGCAGGAAGTCCTTCTGTTTTGTTTCAGGTATTAGTGAGATCATCTCTATCAGATAGAATCAAGCAAGCACAGAAGCAAGACAGTGAGTTGCAGAAAAGGGTAGAGCTGGTTCAGAAAGGTAAGTTGCCTGAATTCAACATTGATAATGATTGCGTTTTGAGATTTGGGAAGAGATTGTGTGTGCCTTGTGATTCACAGTTTAAGAGAGAGTTGTTATGTGAAGCTCATAGTTCTCCGTTTTCAGTTCATCCGGGCAGTACTAAGATGTATAGAGATCTGCGGGAGTATTACTGGTGGGATGGAATGAAAAGAGATATTGCTGATTTTACTGTGAAGTGTTTGACTTGTCAGCAGGTTAAAGCAGAGCGGCAGTTACCGAAAGGGATGCTTCAGCCTTTACCAGTGCCAGAGTGGAAATGGGAGAATATATCCATGGACTTTGTTGTTGGATTACCAAAGACATCTCTAGGTAATAATGCAATCTGGGTTATTGTTGATCGCTTGACCAAATCTGTTCATTTCCTTGCTATACGAGATACTTTCTCTCTTGATCAACTTCCCCGTTTGTATCTTAAAGAGATAGTCAGGTTACATGGGGTTCCTCTCTCCATTGTATCGGATCGTGATCCCAGGTTTACTTCTAACTTTTGGAAAGGCCTTCAGAAGTCGTTGGGTACTGAATTAAATTTTAGTACAACTTTTCATCCTCAATCAGATGGGCAGTCAGAACGAACAATTCAGACATTGGAGGATATTCTACGAGCTTGTTCTATGGATTATCAGGGAAGTTGGGACCAACATCTTTCATTGGTTGAGTTTTCATATAATAACAGTTTTCATTCCAGTATACAGATGGCACCATTTCAGGCATTATATGGGAAGCGGTGTCGAACTCCAGCTTTCTGGGATGAAGTGGGTGAAAGGAAGTTGATGGGACCAGAATTGGTAGAAGAGATGGCAGGAAAAGTTCAGCTGATTCAGAAACACATGAGAACAGCTCAGAGCAGGCAGAAGAATTATGCGGATAACCGGAGGAAGGATCTATCTTTCGAGGTAGGTGATCATGTTTTTCTCAAGGTTTCTCCTTGGAAAAGTGTGATGAGATTTGGTAAGAAAGGAAAGTTGAGTCCAAGGTTTGTTGGACCATACGAAATTCTGGAGAGAGTTGGATCAGTTGCATACCGAGTGGCTTTACCTCCGAGTTTATCTCAGGTACACAATGTTTTTCACGTTTCGATGTTGAGAAAGTATATGCCAGATCCATCTCATGTTTTGAGTCCAGAGATAGTTCAGCTGGAAGAGAACCTATCTTATGAGGAACAACCGGTCCAGATTCTTGACCACAGGGAGCAAGTGTTATAGAATAAGGTGATTCATCAGGTAAAGGTTTTGTGGAAAAACCACATGATTGAAGAGGCAACATGGGAATATGAAAATGCAATGAGGGATAAGTACCCCCATTTATTCGATAAGTAAATAAATTGCGGGGACGCAATTTTCTAAAGGGGGGAAGGATGTAACATCCCAAGTAAGTAATGAATAATAGATGTTTTTATCTATGTCTATTAATGATTAAGATAGTGTTATAGAGGCTTAAAATGAAAATAAATACAATCTTATGCATGGAATACACTAATATTCTTAAAAGATTGTTTTAGTGCCTTTTGATGGCAAACCATTTTTGAATCTATATTTTGACAATTTTATAAACTATGTTTGTCAAAATAAACTTATTCTTTATGATTGAGACATCAAAATTTACCTTGTGTGAATTTTTGGTATTTTTCTGACAATGTTCATTTTTTAATGAATAGTGAAAAATACTGCATTTTACATCAAAAATACTTTTTAATCTAATTTATTTATATGATTAGATTATGTTTTGAATTGGTTTTGAAGTGAAATTAGAATATATTTTTACCATTTTATCCAATGGTGGTCATCAGAATCAATTTCGATTTGAAATTAGACTTAAACTGGTGTCAATCTTTTGATACTTATTGTTTTGTAAAAACACGCTATTTGCTCTGGCAGCGGGAATTAATTATTAAATTAATTAATGTGACTTATATGATTTGAATTTTGTAAAATAGACTTCATTTTTGAATTCTGAATATCAAATATAGCTTAGGGTGAATTTTTGGTAATTTTCTGAAAAACTTCAATTTTTGATGAATAATGAAACCACTAAGTGGTAATCAAGCAAACTGATTTTTCAGTTAAATGAATGTTTACCACTAATGTGTATTGAATTTTGAAAATCTGACATACATGGTTGTCATTAAGAAGTAAAACGTGGTTCAATGAGATTAAAATAATTTTTTGGTGAATAGTAACTTATTAAGTTTTTAATCGCGATTAGTGGTAATTAGTGTAGTTTAAGGTATAAATAATGATTTAATAAAATTAAATGACCTAGAAACATGTCCCAACCTTATTGGTTGTGTCATGGCCGACCAAGAAAATCCATGGGTCAACTTTGGGACCCGATGGATCCACTTTAGTTGGAAAATGACAATAATATATTTTTATTTAATGTTAAAGTGAAAATGACACAAACATAATATGTTTTAGGAAAACAATTTTTAAGTGGGGTTATACAAGTACAAATTTTGATTATAAATAGTCATTGGAAAGCTAAAAAGATTTACTAAATCATATTATTTGTTTTATAATTTTTAGACATTAAATAAATTTAATTATATATGACATAATAATGATGCAGCGATGACATCATTATTTGACGATTTAAATAAAATAGAAAGATAATGTAACATCTATGAAATACACATGTCCAAAACCAATTGGAAGAGTGGATTTCGAACCCTTATCACCTTATCCACGAATTATATCAATGTGGGACCTTTTAAAACCGAAACACATTTTTAAATAAAGTAATGTTTCTTTACTTTCCAAAAGTGCCCCTCCTCTCCTCTTATAAAAGGCCCCCACCTCTACCTCATTTCACACACTCTTCAAGCCTTTGGCTCGGCCAACCCCTGCCCATTTTCTCTCTCCACATCCCTCTCCTCATCCTAGAGGATTCCCTTTGGGAAGAATCCTTTCAAAGGAAGCATTTAGGCTCAAATCAAAAGGAGTTACACTTTTTAAGGTAATTCGTTCTCTCATGTTCATTTGTTTTATTTTGCTTCTCCAACCCCCTAAACTCTTTTTATCTACTTCTTTGTAACAAAACCAGTATCATCAATATACTAGGATGTTGTTATAAGATTTATTTAAGCTACACTCTCAGACAACTACATCAAATGGTTAAAGAACATATGGTTTCCGTGGATGGCGAAATTCTGCCTCCCGAAACGATGATTGTTCAACACTCATTTAACACCTTCAAAGGTGGACATTATGATGTCACTATTTTTATATATGATATATAATATGTTTATGTTTTCCTTAAGCTTATGTTTTTTTCATTTTGGGCATACCTTTATGGTTTCCATTATGGGTAAAACACGATATCTTCATTTTAGGAAGTGCGGACTACCGCCCCCTAAAAGTGATTTGATTCGTTAATACCATATGTGGGATGTGTAAAGGATAAAGTTAATGATATTATATATGATATCATACTGGAATTATAATATACTCTTATATCATTATGATTCCATTCCAGAAAATATGAGATAGAAATGAAAGTAGCGTTCATGCGTACGTACGGCTTACCGTCTCCATGAACAGTGCATTTCATTTCTTACCTCTAAATGTGATGTAATATTATAAATGCATGTATGTACTGGATATATATGACATATATGATATCTACATCATGAATACCATTTTGGATATAATGAACCTTTGACCAAATTAACAACATGTAAGTGTAAGAAGTCTATTTTTGACTTAAGAACCAAATACCGACAAAATAAACATTATTAACTTAACTGATTACATGATGTTCATAACATGGTATAAAAGGAATAATGAACTTGAAAAAGATTCATAAGAAAGTATAGATTAACTCAAGTTTATTATTTAGGAGATTAAAGAACGGTCAGGTCAAGTCGGATACGAGGTATGGGACTTCGTCTCAATCTCCTTTCATTGAGGCATATTTTATTTATACACAACTTTCTTTTATACGGTGTATAAACCCCTTTGACTTTTACGTTTATTCAAAAGGAATCTTTTTTATACGAAGCGTTTGCTAAACGAAAAAAGGGAATGTTTTTGTCGTACGTATGCGGCGACAACGAATTCTCCGCCGTCGTGACCGTTATTTGAGTTTCGACTTCCTCTACAAGCCATACCTTCTTTTTAAAAGAAAAATAAATACCATGTTTTAATTTTCTTTTATTTTGGTATTAAAAATGGTTTTCATAATGTTTTTATATCAATGTGTTGTATTGATATCTCGTGATTGAAATGTGGAAATTTTATGTTTCCTTTATGCATGTTTTATGTGATATGATTATGATATGGTTCTTGGGAATTATTATGAAGACGGGTGGTTCCGTGATAAACTAAGGGCGGGTGAGCCCGTTATAGCTCTCCAATGCATTGGGTAACTTGAAGGAGTGAAACGTTAAGGTTTCTCCGAAGATATTTTAGGGAATATACTGTGATGGGTATTCCAAACGTAACCAAGAGGGTTACTCCCTACGTAAGAATGTTATGAATGCCTCAAGTTACCTTTATGTCTTATGATTTCTATGATTTATTCATGGTTTATGAGGTATGTTAAAGTGCCTATGTTTTATGGGTAAAGTATGGTTTCATTATTATGTATATATGAACTCATGTTTCCTTTCCATGTTTTTTTTATAACCCATACTGAGTTTTTTATGCTCATCCCAAGTTTTTGAAATGTTTTTCACAGGTCAAGGGAAAGGTACATGATAAGATGATAGAGTCAAGGATGTGTCAAGAAATAATCCATGTTTTATTTTAAATGTGTTTCCATTGATGGGAATGAAGAATACTATCTTTATGTAACCACTTGGTTTATATGTGGAATGTAATGCAAGTTTTATGATCTAATTCTCTAAAACTCTAAACCCGAAAAGATCCTCAATGTGTAATCTTGTAATTACTCAAGATTAATTATGGTTTTAAGGCTGGGGCCTTATATAAATAATGTAAAAATACAAGATATGACATAATAATATCATGACATAATTTGAAAGTAGGAGATTAACCCAAAGAATAGAAATTGGGTTAAGAAGTTCCCTTACCTTGTGTCCGACTTGACTCAACCATTCTTTAACCTCCTGAATAATAAACTAGAGTTAATATCTACCTTATTAAGAACCATTTTCAATTTCATTATCCTTTTTATATCACTTATTACAATGTTATGAATATTATGTAATTATTTAAGTTAATAACGGTCGTTTTGTCGATCTTTGGTAACTTGAGTCAACAATAAACTTCTTATAATTACAAGTTGTTCATGTGGTAGAATATCCAATATATCCAGAATTATATTCATGATTTAGATGTCATATATATCTTATATATCCAGTATATACATTCATTTATAATATTACGTAACATTTAGAGGTAAGAAATGAAATGCACCGTTCATGGAGACGGTAAGCCGTACGTACGCATGAACGCTACTTTCATTTCAATTTCATATTTAATGGAACTAAATCATAATGATATAAATGTATAATATAATTCCAGTATAATATAGTGTATAATACCATTTACTCCATCCTTTATACATCCCACATATGGCATTAACGATTCAAATCACTTTGAGGGGGCTGTAGTCCGCACTTCCTAAAATGAAATTATCGCGTTTTACCCATAATGGAAATCATAAAGTATGCCATAAATGAGAAATACAGAAGCATAAGTAAAACATAAACATATTATATATCATATATAAAAATAGTGACATCTTAATGGCCACCTTTGAAGGTGTTATATGAGTGTTGAACAATCATCGTTTCGTGAGGCAGAAATTCGCCATCCACAGAAACCGTATGTTCTTTAACCATTAGATGTAGGTGTGTGTAAGTGTAGCTCGAATACTTCTTATAACAACATCCTAGTATATTGAGGATACTGGTTTTGTTATAAAAGAAATGAATAAAAAGAGTTTAGGGGGTTGGAGAAGAAAAATAAAACAAAACAACATTAGAGAAGACATTACCTCAAAATCGGGTAACTCTTTTTGATTTGAGCCAAAGGCTTCCTTGGGAAGAGTTTTGCCCAAATTAAGGCTTCTAGGAGTAAGAGGGGGAAGTTGGGGGAGTATTTGGGCAGAGGTTGGCCGAGCCTAATGGCTTGAATGTGTAAATGAGGTGGGAGAGGTGGGGGCCTTTTATAAGTGGAGAGGAGGGGCTCTTTTGGAAAGATTGAAATGTTACATTATTACACAATGATTTTTGGATTCTAAAGGTCCCACACTTATATAATTCGAGGCTAAGGTGATAAGGGTTCGAAATATTCTCATCCAAATGGCTTTGGACAAGTGTAAGCCTTGGATTGTGCATTATCTTCCCATTTTATTAAAATCGTTAAATAATGAGGTCATCACTGCATCATAATGATGTCATAAATAATTTAATTTATTGAATGTCTAAAAATTAAAAAAAAATACTATGATGTAGGAAATCTTTTTAGCTTTCTAATGAATATTTATAGTCAATTTTGGGATCTGTGTAACCCCACTTAAAAACTGTTTTAGTAAAACAACTCATGTTTGTGTCAATTTAATTTTAACATTAAATAAATATATATTAATGTCATTTTCCAACTAAAGTGGCTCCCTGGGGTCCCCAATTTGACCCATGGGTTGTCTTGGTCGGCCATGACTCATCCAATAGGAGTAGGACAAGTGTCATGCTCATCTCATATTATTTAAACATTATTTGTACCTTAAACTACACTAATTACCTCTAATCGCGATTAAGAACTTAAAAGTTACTATTCACCAAAAAATTATTTTAATCTCATTGAACCACATTTTACTTCTTAATGACAACCATGTATGTCGGATTTTTGAAAATCAAACCACAGAAGTGGTAATATTTCATTTAAACGAAAAATCAGTTATTTAACTACCACTTAGTGGTTTCACTATTCATCAAAAATTGATGTTTTTCAGAACAAGGCCAAAATTTCACCCTAAGATATAATTGATATTCCGAATTCAAAAATGATGTCTATTTTACAAAATTCCAAACATATAAGTTGCATTAATTAATTTTATAATTAATTCCCGCTGTTACGACAAATAGCGTGTTTTTAAGAAACAATTTATATCAAAAGATTGGCAATTGTTTATGTCCAATTTCAATGTTAAATTAATTCTAATGACCACCATTGGATAAAATGGTAAAAATATATTCTAATTATAACTTAAAACCACTAAATAGTATAATTTATCACAATAAATTATTTTGATTAAAAAAGTTGTTTTAAAGTATTTTTCACTATTCATAAAAAATTAGAAGTTCTAAGAAAAATACCAAAAATTCAACATAGGCTAATTTCGATATTACGAATCCAAAAATGAAGTCCATTTTGAAATATAAAATATCTATAATTTTAAAAAGTGGTTATTACTATTCATAACGGCTACTTTGATTAGTCGTGGTGTTTTAGAACTCGAAGTTGCGTACAATGCAAGCTATTGCATTATTGAATGAGAAGCGTATCGTGGAAGCTCGGGTTGTTACATTCTCCCCTCCTTCAATAAATTGCGTCCTCGCAATTTGAAATTTTTCTTCGAAAATAAAAGGTTGAAAAGAGAAAATACCTTTGAGGAAAACCCACAACGAAAATAAGGTTAATAAATATATAACATTAAAAGAAAGAAAGATAAGTACAATGGTCACCCGATATAGCCCATTCTAGGATTCTATGAAAATATGGATATGGAGGAGAAACAAACCATCAAGGTCTGATGGAGAGTTATAGAAAACAAGATTAGGAGAAAGTTTAACCACAAGAAAATCACAAACTTGTGATTGGTTAAACGGTCATTGAATCCCCAGTTGGAAAAGTTAACCGACAACATTTTTTTTAAGTTACCTTTTATAATGTTGAGGAATTTATTTAGGAGATTTACTAAGAACGCAAGGGAATATACATACTTGTTATGTATACTTTCATTCGTTAATAAATTTTTACCACAAACCCAACTTTTACTCCAAATGGTAACGGAACTCAAAAATATTCTATTTATCCTAATTGTATAAGGTTCAGAATGTTAACACATACCATTTAGATTAGTAAAACTATTTTGTAATAACCAGGGACTTCCTGTAGGCTAGTGGTAGGAAATAAAGGCTTGTCGCACTATGGTTGTGGGTTCGATTCCTGCAGCTTTGTCCGACGCGACGGGTTATTCCCCACCCTGCAAGTTGTGCTTTTCCTAAAACTATAGTATTATAATATTCCAAAAATAATCTTCAGAAATTCTTTAACCTTAAACAATACTATCCATGGTTCAACTTAATCCATTCCAACTTTAATAGTTATCCAAAATACCTCCGTCCAGACTTTCTCTAAAAGGTATCTAAATTCCAAAATCAATTGTAACATCAGATTCCCCAAACAAAGAAAAGTTTCTCTTATTGTCACATACTAAAAATATGATTACCTTAATCATATTAAAACTTTACTGAAATCAAAAAGTACTGCAGTACAATCTTTATATATATTATTCTTATAACCAGAATATAATCCTTGAGTCCAAAAGCACCAATACATTAATTATTCTGCTTCAACTGTAGTCACAGCATAAGATTGGCCTTGATCACTTGGCCTTTTATGAGGTAAGTTTCCTTGACGCTTAGGACATTCATTTGCATAATGACCCATTTCTCTACAATTGTAGCATTCAACTTTGACAGCCTCATTCTTTCCCTTGCAATCACGAGCCTGGTGACACTTTTCTCCACATTTATAACAAACACCCATTCCTTTTAGGCACGTACCAGGGTGATTCTTCCCACAATTATCACATAATGGAAAATCCTTCTTTCCCTTTTTCCCTTTATCTGTCTCTTATTCCACCGTTCTCTTCTTCTCTTGCTTTACTTTGTTGTCATAAGACTTAGAGAATTCCTTTTCTGTCTTGATAGCACACGAGACAATATCTTCGTATTATGAGAAGGATTGTGATACTAAAGCTCGACGGAGAAATGGTTTTAACCCATCAAAGAAACGATCAATCTTACTCCTTGGGTTACGTATATAATCGGCAGCATGCCTCGCTAACCTTGTAAAGTTAGCCTCATACTTTGCGACATTCTCATCCTCCTTCTGCCTCAAACTCAGAAATTGCCTTTCCATATCTACTCGATGGTCACGAGGAAAGTATTTTTCTAAGAAAAGCTCTTTGAACTCCTGCCATTCCATGTTTGTTAAGTCATCATCTTCCTTTGTGTTTTGAATTAGTGACCACCATTGATCGGCATCTCTAGTGAGGCGGTAAACTGCCATGACAACATTCTCCCTTTCACTACTCCCCAAGGCATGGAATATTTTCTCTAGGGAATTTATCCATTGCTCAGCTACTATAGGATTTGTACTCCCATTGAAGGTTGGCAGTTGTTGCCTCATGAAACGGTCTAGCATTGATCCTCCATGTTGCGGATTAGGGTGCTCCATACGAGTAAGGTTGTTATTCATAACCTGCGTGAGTTGTCCCAGTACGGTGAGAAGCTGATCAGCACCAGTTGTATCACTAGCTCCACCATAATTATCCTGAGCAGGAGGGAAATCCCTACATGGAGTGCGTGCATTGATACGATTTCCATTCCTTCCACTAGGCGCCATTTCTAAATAATGGCATAACTAGATTAGTTCATGAATCAAAATACATAATTCCATACTTGTAAAACACTTAACATAAATTGAACTATTTATGGATATAATCCATAATCATAAAAATGTTTTCTTTGAGGAAGTATATACTTATAAACCCTTCATAATGATTTGTAAAGAAAATGAGAGTTATCCTAAGAATATCCCCCGGGAGTGTCGTAACCAAGAGTGCAGCAAGGCCCGTTGTCGTGCACCAGTTCCCGTTCGAGTCTAGCTCAAAGCAGTGTTTTCGGGTTTTACCCCTAGGTACATCTGTGCCAGAGCCGCCTCTACCTGCTCGTATCCAGACAGGGATGTATTGCTCGGAAAACTCACAACATCTCTACAATACCAAAATTCTAGGAAGTTCTTCTATACTAATCCTCAAAGTTCATCTTAGGTCTATGTGCTCTAATCAGAGTTTATCTAAATCTAGATTCCAAGGTTTGTACTAAACTGCCTCTGATACCAACTGTAACGCCCCGACCCCAGCTACCCAGAGTCGGTGCATTAGTTCGTAACATTGGCATGATCACAAAAGATCAAGTCTCGAAAGACTGATTAGTTTAGTAGCCTTGGAAACACTAGATACATTCATAAGTCTTTCATTACATCAAAAAGTAAACAAACTACAATAACATGGTCTTCATAGTCCACAATCATATCCCTTTCTGACTACCCCTGTAGGTCATTCATAAAATACTTCTTCACATCCTGGAAAAATATTAAAACATTGAAAGGGGTGAGCTCAGATGCTCAGTAAGGTTAAAAATATAGTGGAAGCTTTCATAAATAAACATTAACATTTAAGGCAATGTATAACTAAAACAAAAGCCTTTTAAACTTGAACTTCAACATAATATGGCAAAAGTAAAATGAGATAATTCCATTTACTTCTTCACATGGATATTCTACTGGTCGAATAATCACATGCAATATCAATAACCACTTTCATAATGATGGAATGCATAATGCCAGACTATTATAACCACGTAGTCAAGGCCTCGTGCCAAGACCACAAATAAGATTTTGTCAAGGACTCGTGCCAAGACACTAGTTTGTCTCATGAGACTTGCCGATGCATCGAGGAGCTATAGCGGGCTCCACCCGTCACTTATTAAGTCCAATGCATTCCTCATATGAATAGTTTTAAACATATCATAAACCATAACATAATCGTATCACATAAAACATGCATAAAGGAAACATAACATTTCCACATTTCAATCACAAGATATCAATACAACACATTGATATAATAAAAACTCTTTAAAAACCATTTTCAATACCAAAATAAAAGAAAGTTAAAACTTTTTATTTATTTTTCATTAAAAAAAAGATGGCTTGTAGAGGAAGCCGAAACTCAAATAATGGTCACGGCGTCGGAGAAGTCGTTGTCGCCGCATAAGTACGGAAAGAAAAACATTCCCTTTTTGTCGTTTAGTAAAATGCTTCGTATAAAAAAGATTCCTTTTGAGTAAACGTAAAAGTCAAAGGGGTTTATACACTGTATAAAATAAATTTGTGTATAAAACAAAATATGTCACAATGAATGGAGATTGAGACGAAGTCCCTTAAAAAGATCATTTTTAAATAAAATAGATCACATAAATAATGTAAAAATACAAGATAGGACATAATAATATCATGACATAATTTGAAAGTAGGAGATTAACCCAAAGAATAGAAATTGGGTTAAGAAGTTCCCTTACCTTGTGTCCGACTTGACTCAACCATTCTTTAACCTCCTGAATAATAAACTAGAGTTAATATCTACCTTATTAAGAACCATTTTCAATTTCATTATCATTTTTATATCACTTATTACAGTGTTATGAATATTATGTAATTATTTAAGTTAATAACGGTCGTTTTGTCGATCTTTGGTAACTTGAGTCAACAATAAACTTCTTATAATTACAAGTTGTTCATGTGGTAGAATATCCATTATATCCAGAATTATATTCATGATTTATATGTCATATATATCTTATATATCCAGTATATACATTCATTTATAATATTACGTAACATTTAGAGGTAAGAAATGAAATGCACCGTTCATGGAGACGGTAATCCGTACGTACGCATGAACGCTACTTTTATTTCAATTTCATATTTAATGGAACTAAATCATAATGATATAAATTTATAATATAATTCCAGTATAATATAGTGTATAATACCATTTACTCCATCCTTTATACATCCCACATATGGCATTAACGATTCAAATCACTTTGAGGGGGCGGTAGTCCGCACTTCCTGAAATGAAATTATCGCGTTTTACCCATAATGGAAATCATAAAGTATGCCATAAATGAGAAATACAGAAGCATAAGTAAAACATAAACATATTATATATCATATATAAAAATAGTTACATCTTAATGACCACCTTTGAAGGTGTTATATGAGTGTTGAACAATCATCGTTTCGTGAGGCAGAAATTCGCCATCCACAGAAACCGTATGTTCTTTAACCATTAGATGTAGGTGTGTGTAAGTGTAGCTCGAATACTTCTTATAACAACATCCTAGTATATTGAGGATACTGGTGTTTTTATAAAATAAATGAATAAAAAGAGTTTAGGGGGTTGGAGAAGAAAAATAAAACAAAACAACATTAGAGAAGACATTACCTCAAAATCGGGTAACTCTTTTTGATTTGAGCCAAAGGCTTCCTTGGGAAGAGTTCTGCCCAAAGTAAGGCTTATAGGAGTAATAGGGGGATGTTGGGGGAGTATTTGGGCAGAGGTTGGCCGAGCCAAATGGCTTGAAAGTGTAAATGAGGTGGGAGAGGTGGGGGCCTTTTATAAGTGGAGAGGAGGGGCTCTTTTGGAAAGATTGAAATGTTACATTATTACACAATGCTTTTCGGATTCTAAAGGTCCCAAACTTATATAATTCGAGTCTAAGGTGATAAGGGTTCGAACTCTCCTCATACAATTGGCTTTGGAAAAGTGTAAGCCTTGGATTTTGCATTATCTTCCCATTTTATTAAAATCGTTAAATAATGAGGTCATCGCTGCATCATAATGATGTGATTAATAATTTAATTTATTTAATGTCTAAAAATTATAAAAAAAATACTATGATGTAGTAAATCTTTTTAGATTTCTAATGAATATTTATAGTCAATATTTGGATCTGTGTAACCCCACTTAAAAACTGTTTTAGTAAAACAACTCATGTTTGTGTCAATTTAATTTTAACATTAAATAAATATATATTAATGTCATTTTCCAACTAATGTAGCTCCATGGTGTCCCCAAGTTGACCCATGGGTTTTCTTGGTCGGCCATGACTCATCCAATAGGATTAGGACAAGTTTCATGCTCATCTCATATTATTTAAACATTATTTGTACCTTAAACTACACTAATTACCTCTAATCGCGATAAAGAACTTAAAAGTTACTATTCACCAAAAAATTATTTTAATCTCATTGAACCACATTTTACTTCTTAATGACAACCATGTATGTCGGATTTTTGAAAATCAAACCACAGAAGTCGTAATATTTCATTTAAACGAAAAATCAGTTATTTAACTACCACTTAGTGGTTTCACTATTCATCAAAAATTGATGTTTTTCAGAACAAGGCCAAAATTTCACCCTAAGCTATAATTGATATTCCGAATTAAAAAATGATGTCTATTTTACAAAATTCCAAACATATAAGTTGCATTAATTAATTTTATAATTAATTCCCGCTGTTACGACAAATAGCGTGTTTTTAAGAAACAATTTATATCAAAAGATTGGCAATTGTTTATGTCCAATTTCAATGTTAAATTAATTATAATGACCACCACTGGATAAAATGGTAAAAATATATTATAATTATACCTTAAAACCACTAAATAGTATAATTTATCACAATAAATTATTTTGATTAAAAAAGTTGTTTTAAAGTATTTTTCACTATTCATAAAAAATTAGAAGTTCTCAGAAAAATACCAAAAATTCAACATAGGCTAATTTCGATATTACGAATCCAAAAATGAAGTCCATTTTGAAATATAAAATTTCTATAATTTTAAAAAGTGGTTATTACTATTCATAACGGCTACTTTGATTAGTCGTGGTGTTTTAGAACTCGAAGTTGCGTACAATGCAAGCTATTGCATTATTGAATGAGAAGCGTATCGTGGAAGCTCGGGGTGTTACATATGCTGGCCACTGAGTCATTCATAATCGATTGAATTGATGACACCAGTGAAACTTCCATCTTCCTTGTCTGTTCTAAAAAACTGATCTTAATATTCTTCTTCAGATTGTCCAGGTCATGCATTCTGACCACATCATCAGGTAACAAATCATTCTCAACATCGTAAATGATTTTTGGTCTATTTAGAGATGCCTCATTATCAGAATCAGGATAGTCTAATGCACAAGCCATAAAACCTAGGTCTTCTGCCCAGTCCTCAATCTCAACAACCACTGAAACACTTCCAAACTTGGTTTGATGCTCCCCCTCAATGGGTGCATTCCCATGTACAGTAACAACATTCTCAGAAGGTCTTTCTTCCTCAGAAGAATCTTCTACTATCAATTCTATCTCTACAACGGCTGGAGGGTCCTCTGGATTAGGTACAACTTCTTCCATTTCTCCTACTACATCCTTAGTAGGCACAACCGAGCTTCTAATTAATGGACTCAGACATAAGAAGAAAAAATCAGAGGCTTCAGATTCATTCTCCTTTTCTTCTTCGTGCTCAGGGGCTGGTTGTTCTTCCTCATCAGTATGAGCATCTTCTTCTAATAGAGTTTCCTTTCTAGAAGATATAATTTCAGCAGCCGGACTTGGAGGTAAGTCCGGATCTCTTCCATCATCCATAGAATTATCTTCTTCTCCAGTTTCATCACTGTATTTAGGTTCTTCTTCATCAGGTCCAAGTCCTGGATCCCTCACATCCTTAGGTATTAAAGGATGATCCACAAGATTGAATTTATCATATACCTTCTTTTCATCATTAACCCACTCTCCTCTCCAAGGGTTCTAATTTATCTTCATGTATTTGCACATTGTGCTTGTGATACAGAAGTTGTTCCTTACTACCACTATCTCATCTTAAGACTCAGCTAACCCTTTTAATTTGATCATCACCGAGATCAACTTGGAAAAGAATAGGGCATTAGTTTTTGATTTTGGCCTTGTTATTTCTTCCATTTGAATCATCAGCAATCTGCACAGATTCACATTTACACAATGACTCAAGAGATTCCAGAGATAGATATCACAATATCATAAATTCACAAAGTCCCATATCCTTGGTATTAAGACATACTGAACAAATTTGAACAACAATCTGTTCTCTCCATCCATTTCACCAGCCACCACTTGTCTTTGATTTCCATCACCGGTGAGATCCTCCAAGGCAGTATCATAATCAAATATATCACTTGTAGGTGGTATAGCTTTCGAGACATATCAAGATACACCTTTATGTGGAACCTTTAGGCATTCAACCCACTCAATAGATGAATAAGACATTTCCTTTCCATTCACAAAAGAAGTCACTCAGTTCTCATCTTCTAACTTCTCAAAACTCACAAACTCATAAAATTGTTTCACTAGATTTGGATAGTAGGGGTCATTGTTGTTAGAAAAGAAATATACCCACTTTTGGTCTTCTATTACCTCAAGCACTAATGATTTTCTATCCATCAACCATTCCACGCACAACTATTTTTCAATCACAATAACTCTATTATACAAATGAGGGTTCACTGGTCGCCTACCAGACCTAGTTCTACCAACACTACCACTTGCTTCTGGATTGGACTTCGGCTTCTTTGCATTTGTCTTATCAGTGTCATCTCTGATGGTAGGGATTTTTATTTTTTCCATCTCTAGTTCAAGGGATTTAGGGTTTTCAATAGATTCGGGAGTAAGGCTTGAGGGTAAAGGATTTGAGGCTCGGTGGATTGAGAAGTAACTAGGAATTTGTTTTTATCATTTAGAAATCATAAAATATGTAAATAACATGTAATAAATTAAAAATGATTTAGATTCTGGCAGTAGACAGATGTTTAAAATAGCGCACTCATCGGTAGGGTCTATCGGTGAGAATTCCTATCAGTGAGGTACATCGGTGAAGTTGCATCGGTGAGGTTACATCGGTGAGGTTACATCTGTGAGGTTACATCAGTGAGGTTTCTACCGATCAAGGTTAATCATTCCCAATTCATGACTAATGAAACTTAACATATCCGAACTTAATGGTTCGGTGAAAATGTCATCTAATTGATGTTCAGTACCTATAAATCCAAGAGTAATATCACCTTTTTGGTAATGATCTCTCAAGAAATGGTGCCTTAAATCAATTTGTTTGGTCCTCGAGGGAGATACAAGGTTCTTTGAAATGTTCATTGCACTAGTGTTATCACAGTTGATTGAAACATGCTTAAAGTCATATCCATAGTCCAAAAGAGTGTGTTTCATCCACATAATTTGTGCACAGAAACTACCAGCAACTATATACTCTGCTTTGGCAGTGGACAAAGCTACAGAATTCTGCTTTTTTACTACACCAGTATACTAAGGATTTTCCCAATAAATGACATGTTCCAGATGTGATTTTTCTATCCAACATTCAACCAGCAAAGTCAACATCTGAATAACTCATTAACTCAAAGGATTTCCCTTTTGGGTAAAAAAAACCTATGTTTACAGTGTGTTTAAGATACATAAAAATTCTTTTAACCATAAGTAAATGAGATTCTTTTGGATTAGCTTGAAATCATGCACACATACACACACTAAATATAATATCTGGTCGACTAAAAGTAAGGTAAGTAAGTTTCCAATCATTCCTCTATAATTGGTTTGATCCACTGGTTTCCCAGTTTCATCTGCATCCAATTTACAGACTGTACTCATATGAGTATCACTTTTCTCAATACTATCCAAAACAAAACGTTTTAAAAGATTTTTTGGATATTTACTTTGATTCAAAATAATACCATTTTTATTCTAAAAAACTTGAAATCCAAGAAAATATTTAAGTTCTCCCATTAAACTCATTTAAAATTCATTTTGCATACTTTTTGAAAAATTAGTACATAGGAATGTTCAGAAGATCCAAAGATAATATCATCAACATAGATTTGTAATATCAAAACATCTATAGAAATTATTTTAATAAAAAGATTTGGATTAGCAACCCCTTTAGTAAAACTTTTTGATATAAGAAAATTACTAAGAATATCATACCAAGCTTTTGGAGCTTGTTTTAAACCATATAAGGCTTTAGAAAGTTTGAAAACTCAATTTGGAAATTAGGATTATTAAATATAGGTGGTTGTTAAACGAAAACATCTTCAATTATAAAACCATTTATAAAAGAACTTTTGACATCAATTTGATATATCTTGAAATTCAGATGAGTAGAATAGGCAAGTAAGATCCTAATAGACTATAATCTAGCTACAGGGGAAAGGTTTCCTCATACTCTATACCTTCATCTTGACTATATTCTTGTGTAACTAACCTAGCTTTGTTTCTAATTATATTTCCAGATTCATCAACTTTGTTTCTAAAAACCCATTTAGTGCCTATTGTCAAGGTGTACTTGGGTCTGTCAACTAAGTCCCAGACTTTGTTTCTTTCAAATTTATTTAACTCTTCTTGCATATCCATTACCCAAAATTTTTCATTTATTGCATCATTGACATTTTTATGTTCTATCTGTGAAAGAAAGGCTTGATTTTCAACCTGGTTTCTTAGAGAAGCTCTAGTCTGTGTCCCTCTATCAAGATTACCAACAACAGCATCCCAAATATGATTCTTTAGAATCCTAGTTGATCTAGTAAAGGTCGGGCTAAAAATTTCAGGTTCATCTATAGGTTCAGGTTCAACAGAATCAGATTCTGGAATATGTCCAAAACTGGATATTTTTACTACAGGTTCTTTAGTTTTATCATTACGGTAAAGAACAGTCAAATCTTCTTCAAGATTTTCAAGAGAGGTTTTGGGATCATGTGGATCAGTTTCATCAAACTTGATGTGAATAGATTCTTCCACACATTTGGTTCTTTTGTTAAAGACTATATAGGCATTTCTAGTTAAAGAATAACCAAGAAAAATTCCTTCATCACTCTTAGAAGAAAACTTTTCCAGATTATCATTTGTATTGAGGGTAAATAATTTTCATCCAAAGACTCTAAAGTAACTATGTTTGGGTTTTCTATTATTCCATAGTTCATATGGGGTCTTCTTGAGAACATTTCTTATCAAGACTCTATTAATAATATAACAACCTGTATTCATAGCCTCAACCCAAAAATAAATAGGCAGATCATACTCATTAAGAATAGTTCTTGCAATTTATTGAAGGGTTCTGTTTCTTCTTTCTACAACAACATTCTACTGAGGTGTCCTAAGGGAAGAAAAGTTATGAATATAGCCATTGTGTGAGCAATAAGATTCAAACTCTTGATTTTCAAAGTCATGGACATGATCACTTCTTAGGGTCTTAATCTTATGTCCACTAAGGTTTTCTACAGACTTAGAGTATTTAACAAAGTAAGAACAAGCTTCACTTTTGTTAGCTAAGAAGTATACCCATGTATTTCTAGAAAATTCATCTACTAAGACATAGACATAGTGCTTCCCATTTAAACTAGAAACCCTAGAGAGTCCAAACAAGTATATGTGAACCAACTCGATAGGTTGAGAAGTTGAAACTTGTTTCTTTGATTTAAAAGAAACTTTATGTTGCTTTCCCTTTTGACAATGATTACAAACTTTGTCTGATGGGAATTCATGTTTAGGTAGGTCTCTAACTAAGTTCTTCCTAGTCAGTTTTCTGAGTGAATGGATATTGCCGTGTCATAATCTTCTTTTCCAAAGCTAGGATTCTTTATGAAAATCATTTAAACAAGTATCATTTTAGTTGGCTAAAGAATTTAAATCAAAAGCATAAACATTTTCATTTCCCAAAGAAGAAACTACTAAAACATTTTTAGAGTAAAAAACATTACAAGAGTCATTTTCAAACATAAAATTTAAGCCATCATCACATAACTGAGAAATAATCAACAAATTATATTTAAGTCCATCAATAAATAAAACTTTAGAAATAAAAACTGAATTAATGTTACCAATCTGGCCTAGGCCGATGATTTTTCCTTTAGAATTATCACCAAAGGTGACATAGCCTCCACCAACCTTTATTAAGCTTTTAAATCATGAGCAATCTCTAGACATGTGCCTTGAACATCCACTATCCAAGTACCATACCTTTTTGTGAGAACTCATCAAACAGGTTTCCTACAAAATAGATTTAGATGGAAAATGACTGTGGTACCCAAATCTTCTTGGGTCCAGAAAGGTTAGCAATCAAAGCTTTAGGTACCCAAATTTGTCTTATGGGTATCATATAATTTACAGAATCAATTGATTTTGAAATATAATCTTTATTTGATCAATAAAATTGTGAATAACTAGTTGAAGCATACGAATTTCCATAATTAGAACTAGCAGCATTCTGTCCAGATATGGAAATAAATCTAGTTTTAGTAATCTGTCTCTATCCAGGTTAGTATCCCAAACCAGTAGTGTAATTTGGTGCCACTTGACTTCCTAAAATTTTAGTAAGTGTATCTTTTCCCTTTTTTAACTTTTCTAAGTACTTTCTAAGTTTCTCATTAGACATTTTTAGTTCAGTATTTTCTTTCAATAGTTGAGCATTATTTTCCTTTTCTATATCAAAGGCAGATTTAACATTGTCAGTGAGAGCATGTTGTTTCTTCAATGACTTATATTTGTCTTTAAGTTCATTACAGGTCTCTTCTAGCATATTACAATATTCAAATAATTATTCACTAGACATATTTTCAGATTCAGAATCAGAATCATCTCCTGAATAGTATGAATTTAAAGCATGAGTGTCCAGTGTTACCTCATATGTGTTTGTCATAAAACACATGTTAGCTTAATGAGAATATTCATCCTTAGCAGAATCATAATCACTTGAAGTGTCTTCTAAGGCACTCCAAGTTTCTTTCAATTCTTTCTTGTACATCTCATCCTTACAATCATATTTCTTTTTGAATTTTAACTTCAGACACTCAGCCTTGATGTGTCCTTTCCTCTTGCATTCATAGCAGACTATATCATTTTCCTTATCATATTTCTTCCTATATTTATTCTAGTGACCCTTGTTGTTATATTTACCCTTTTAGGTTTACTTTTTGAAGAATTTATTCTTCATATAGAACTTCTTAAACCTTCTGTATATTTGATCCATTTCAGCATCAGTGTCTGAATCCGAATCTTCACTGGTTGAACTTTCAGTAGGTACATGCATTTTCTTGTTGTCTTTGCTCTTTGAAGCAGTAGACTTGAAAGCCACTGATTTTCTCTTGGGTTCATCATCTTCTTCTTTGTTCACTTTAAGTTCATCCTCATACATCAGAATCTTACCTATTAATTCCTGAACATGGAGTGTGCTGATGTCGCACGATTCTCTAATAGAAATAGATGTGTCTCTCCATCTTTCGGGTAGAAATCTTAATATACTCATAATTTGTTCCATTTCTAGAACATCCTTTACAAGAGAGCTCATTGTATTGACAATCTCATTGAACCTGAGATACATGTCAGAAATAGATTCATCAAATTTCATTTTAAAATTATCATATTTAATAGTATATGTATTCAATATCATCTCTTTAACATTGGTTGTTCCTTTATTGGAAATAGCCAAAGTGTCCCATATTTCATAAGCAGTTTTACAAGAAGAAATTCTATTAAACTCTTGATCTCCCAAAGCACAATACAAGGCATTAATAGCTTTGCAATTATTATTGTAAGCAGTCTCTATAGGTTCTTCCCAAGTTGTTCTTTCAGTTTCTGGAATTTTATATTGTGACTCTATAGTAGTCCAAATATCAAAACCCATACATTCCAAATGAATTTTCATCTTAAGTTTCCACTGGGCATAGTTTGTAACATTAAAGAAGGGTGTCCTATTAGTAGCAGCACCTTCTAGTCTATTGTCCATAACTATATTTTTGAAAATATATTAAATAGACAAAATTTAGAATTAACAGAAATTTAAGATCTTTAAAAGTGAAACTAAAATCACAGTTGAAAAACAGGTTGTTTTGTAAACTTATATTAATAAAAACAACCCTCTAATACCAAATTTTGGTCAGAGTGGATACTCAAGAGGGTGGGGGGGGGGGTGGGTGAATTGAGTTCCAATTTAAATTTCTGTTGAAAATATTTCTCTTTAAATCCCCCTATTTAAAAACAATGTTAAACTGTAGTGAATTTATACAGATTATAAATGTTCAATTAGTTTCTAAAAGATTGATTAGGTCTAAGTTAATTTAATCTGAAGATTAAATTGACTTTTGAAACTAACTTACTGGTTTACAATAATTATAAAAACTTACTAATTTAACTATCAAAGTAACTTTAAAACAATTTATATTTCAAAGTAGTTAGTAGTAGAATATGAAATATATAGTATACTTATGACTTAAACTAAAATGCACAACAGATGTAACCAAGAGGTTCAGTCTCAAGTCGAGACTTAGTCCTCTCAAACAATTTATATAAATTTATCCACACCCTAGATCGGGGTAAACAACAGTGAAAAGACTGTCCAGGTTTAAAGAACTCTACCACAGTTCTACGTGGGAAAACAAACAACAGCTCACAACTGTCTAGTTCTTACTCAACCTCTACCACTATCCATAGTGGGATACAAGGGAGTTATGGAGTTTGAATAAGTAATTAATAATCCTCCAGAATAGCTCAAGAGATAGTGTGTGCGTAAAATAAATAGGGTACACACACTGCTTGAAATGTAAATAAAAGAATCACTAGAGTAAGTATGAATGTGTTTAGAAAATCTTTAGTGATTGGTAGTGCAGATCTGCACTCATTTGATTGACCAGAAAAGCTTCTGAGTCCTTCTCGATTTTTTGTCTGAAAAACAAAGTGTTGTTTTCTTCCTTAGTTTTCAGGTTCTGCTTATCAGCCTGAGTGCATGTAGTGTTTGTTTTAGTTATTCACTCAAGATGCAGCTTGTGTTCTTCTCTAGAAATGAATTGCTTTGTGTATGTCAAATGTTCATTGAGCATTGATGTAGTCTTTCTGTATGCACCAATTTTCAGTTCTTGCTTCACACTTCAAGCGCCTTCTTAGTTTCCTTCTTTATGATCTTCCTATATTCACTTCTCTTCTAGCTAGATCTTTATCTTCTCTTTTATAGCTTTCAGCTCTGGCAAAAAAGAATGATTACCTTTTTCATGGGTACTAGGTATGGTTCCCTGACATGCCAACATATATCATTAAATAACATTAACTACATTAAAAAAATAAAATGTAACCGTTAGCTTAATAAATAAATAATATTGAGAGTATAGAGTTTGACTGGTTGGTCAATCATTAGTAGCCTTCTGCCAAGTGTAACGGTGGTCTTTGTAGTAGTGACCTTCTGTCAGTAGCTCTTTGAAATTGTATCGGTAGCTCCTGATATAGGTAGCTATTACTCTATGTATCGGTAACTTTTGGTATCGGTAGCTTTATATATACTGGTGACTTCATTCTATCGATAGCTCTGCTTTGTATCAGTAATTGTCTGTATCGGTAGCTCCATTCTTTACTATCGGAAGACTTTTTCTATGCTTACCGGTGGACTTTTACATATCGGTAGCTCTGCTTATCAGTGACCTTAGCTTATCGGTGACTCTGTCTATCGGTATACTTAGTACTGGTAGCTCTATATCAGTAGCTATATGCAGATCAGTGATTCAAACTTTATGAAAAACAAATCTGATTGGGTTATAATTACTTCAATACTTATATAAAAAAATATTAACATTGATTAAAATATTTCAAGGATTATTTTAATATTATTATCAGATAGAATGTCATAGATTGAGCGAATTAGAATATAGATAAACCTTAATTTGGATTATCAAAGTATGTGAAAGAATAATTGGTATTATCAAAACAGGTGAGGTCAACATGTTCAATAAGTTTGTTAAACCGACCCAACATGAATCTCCCATGATTACATGATTTTTATGAGGTTTTTTAGTTTTATTATCACTATAAGAAACTTATAAATATCATATTTAATGCATATTATTTTTAAATATTATAATTTTAAATAAGTGTAGATATAATATATTTTATATAATGTCATTACATAGAATTAAGAGTTCATTGTCCTCTTAGTTTGCTCGTTTAAAATGATTAAATTAATAATAATCATTTGTTGATCATATCATTAATAGGTTCTCTAATTTGTCAACCTATAATCTTAATGATACCGTAAATAATCATATTTATCCTTCAAACCCATTATTTAGAACATCCATGAATTGTGGTTACAAAAATTAAAATGGAAATATATTATTCTCTAGATGTGGTAGTCCACATGTACACATGTATGATTATTTAATATTACATGGAACAAGATAAAGGATTAATATGATTTATCAATTTAGAACATAAAATATTTTTTAAATATCATAAATATATACTAAATCCAATTTTAAGATTAACCTTATATGGTGGAGAATGAGATTGTAACATGTTGCACTGTGGGGGTTGTAGTCCTGACAACACACGATTCATGTTTTTTTCTTAAAAGAAATGTGGAGGGAGGTAAATTCTTGTACCATAATTATAATAACATTTACTGAAATAACCCATATGGTTCTGCATGGTTGGTTAAAGGTTAGGCCACCATGAACCCATGCCTACTTCCAATAGGAAAGGGGATGGTGACAAGCATCAACAGATCGTAATTGAAATGGGAGGCCTTTGCCTAATGTACCTATACATACACACCCAATCATCTCCATGCAATAGTGAAGAGGAATATAAATAAAAAACTCTAACATCAAGAGATAAACCATGAATTCAATATAATTTTTGGAATTCAATAAACTATGATGTAATACAACCAATGTGTAAGGGGGAAAATACATGCCCAACAAAAAATATAGTCCCAACCTGAAAATAATTGAAAATAATAATTTTTGAGAGTGACCTGCTCTTGATCTCCAAGTATAAAAATCATATGCGGTAAATACACCCATGTATCACTATTCTACACTGTAATCACCACATATCTATCTATCATCTCCATAATACATGAAACTTGTGGGAAAATCCCATACATGGGTGAGTACATACATACCTAGTTGGATTACCTGAAACTAAAAGGGAGTAATAGAGAGATAAACAATAGTTAGATCAACCCAATGAAATGGTGGAAACCCAATAGATACACATACATATATTCTCATAAATAAAACCTAATAAGATAGATAGGGAATATATATCACACAACACAGCTGAAGTCGATGAGTAATCATTCTACCCCAAAAATCAATCACTGATGCCCAACATCAAAAGCAACCTCACTATAATATGAATGTAGGGTCTTGCACCTCGCAAATCTGATCCATAGCTAAGGGAGAACATATCACTTGTGGAGGAGAAACACCCCAATATATCTTGAAGGATAGGGAGTACCAATGTGTAGGAAAAGAACCTATTCCATATAATAAGGTGAGTACTAACTGTACAAATATAATGAAATGCTGAACTCATCACCTGATGTGACATGGGAGTAATGGCCATGGTATCTCCAAGATAGCTTGAGTAACCCACACCCTAGTGTATAAGTGGAGTAATGACATTGAAATTTATTTATTATCATGGGGAACCCATTCTCAGGAGCGAAACAGGAGTACTATACCCATCATCACTATTATTGAGTGGATAACCCATGCCTTATTATGATATGGCAGTATTTTCCCTTTGATATATCTCATGTTACATCCTAATCACTACCATCATAAACCATCAAATAAATAAGAATATAACTCAAAAAATATCATACCATATATCAAAATCCACTATTAAGTCCACCATCTTGTTATAAGAAGAAAAATAATATGATAGACTACTCGTGGACAAAAATATGAATCCAAACGAAGAAGATTTGAGATATTGATGTCTCTCAAAGGGAAAAAACATATAAGGGGTCCCATACTATTTTTGGAACCACTCTACTTCTCGGTATTGTTATCTTATAGGAATTTATATGATATTATTTCAGTGTACATAATATTTAAGGGCTTCCCACTACATGTACCAGCCACTCGAGGCATGATTATGTTCACCTAGTTTTGTCCCTTTTCATTGGGCCATGTCTATGTATCTGACTGTGTACCTGACTATGCCTGTGAATTTTCTTAGGTCCATGTACTCTTAGATTACACAACATTTCCCCACAAAAAAATTCATATTCGTGCTCATCTGACACTTGAATCAACCAACTGGGGAGGGTCACATAACGTGTGATCCTTATCTTCCCCAAAATCCAAGTGCCACATCCATGAGGTACTACATGGCATGTGTTCATAAAATTATATTCCATGTAGTCAACATTTCATAAAAATTCATATTCTTATTCTATATGGTTTTTATATCCAAACCAAACACCACAAATTGATCCTAAATACCAACTAAAACTAATGGAATCTACCTATGGTGCTTCATTTCAGTTTTCTAGTAGCTGGAAATTAGGAACCATTCATTCTCATGAATCTTTCTCAATGTATGTAACTCAATACTTTCACCACACAGGATTTCAGATCTATAGATAATCCCTTTAAATATATTTATTGTCTTGCTAAATCCTTTATTTTCTAATGTATTCATTATATGTGCAAATGAAACAAATTTGGTGGTTTGATCGCACTGAAAACCACCCCCACAAAGTCAAAACGTGACCCCATAGGCCAATTCTAAAGATTATAAAAAATGGCGGGGGATGATGCACATAAACAACATAAATCCTTCATTGGAATATAATTAATTTCTAATTATTATAGATTTAAAATTACCATGTGTGATTTCATGTGTAATAGTGTAAGAATTATATTATATCAATCATTCAATAAACCAGAGGGCTAATGTTAAGAACAATTATCATAGATCAAAACAAGGTAAAATCCTTGATCAAACATTCATTCATAATAGTAGGATCAATAATTTTCAATCCCCATCTTGAAAAATGATAGATCATTAGTGAATAACACATTCTCTAGCAATGGAGAATACCTACTTCATCTATTGCATCTCGATCCAACTCAATCTGATCAACCATCATCTTCCTTTCTTGATCCACCTTTTACAAAAATTAGAGATCCTCTAAATTGTTTTGTGGTTTTTTGTTTCCAAATATAGAGAATTTTTATAATGAGGTATATATAGAGTATTTTAGTTCATGAATGTTAAAAGTAAAATAAAATAAAAAAATTAAATTATTTATTTTAATTAAAGTAGCTGCCACTATTGGAAATATCACCTATACCCACGGTTTAAAATCGTGGGTAAAGCCCATAAAACTGTGGGTATAGTCTATACCCACGGTTTTATAAACCACGGGCTGCAGTGGCGTCGGCATAGCCTTATACCCACGGTTTTTACAAAACTGTGGGGATATCCTATCGAAATTTTTTAATACCCATGGTATGTTTAAACTGTGGGTATATATATATTCCCACCGTTTTCATAACCGTGGAAATAGATTTTCACAGCCCGATAAAATACCCACAGTTCAATGAACCGTGGGTACATTTGATAGCTGGAAAACTAAAATACCCACGGTTCAATGAACCATGGGAATAAATGATTCCTGGAAAACTCATATAACCATGATTCAATGAACCGTTGGCATAGATCCTTCTCCCAGACCAGCAGCTACTACCCGTAGCCTCCCTCCTACTTCCAGTGTGCACCCAGCTGCTGCTCCTGCTTCTAGTGCCCCCAGCTGCTGCTGCAGCCTCCCTCCTGCTTCCAGAGCACACTGCTGCCTGCAGCCTTCCTGCTTCCTGTTTCCATTGCACCCATTAAAACAAATCAGAATATAATATCTGTTGGAATTGATACCATGAGTCATATTAGCATGAATGAATAATTATTTAACAGCATTAACCACCTCATTATGAATAATTTCCCAACAAAACATATTGAATTTATTGGAGAACCCATCAAGAAATTAAATACCATCAATGTTATGATAAAAAAGTGCTACTGGAACCTCTTATTTAAATTTACATGTAAATAGATCCATTAGGATACAATGAAAACTAATATCCTAAGCTTCCGAAACAATTTCTCTACACCCAGGGATCAAAATCAATCCATTCTTGAACCTGAAGGGAAGGGGTACAACCATTCTGAGTAGGTGAATCCATGGAAGTGGAGAACTTATGGTACATAAATTGTTGAAGGTGTAGTCAATATCATGTTCAGTGAAGGCCTCCACTCACTGCAAGTAGTGGCCTATAAAAAACATGAAAATGAAAATAACTGGAATGTTTAATATCACCATCCATTTTCTAAGTTATCTAAACAGAAATTTCATCATTTAATGCAGTATAATGAAATATTGATAATAGGATTACATTTCCAATGTACCAAACTGCCTATTATTATGAATTATATCAAAAGTTATCAGGAAAAAATATATATTTTTGGAATTCTACAAATCATGAACAGTTGAAGAGAAATCAGTGGAACTTTAGACCACTTAAACAGGGATTTCAAACATCATCATAGTTTAATGAAATATAAACAAATCTATTATCAACCTAACCAAAAACATTTAATGATAATTTGATCCACATAAGTAACATTATAATTGAATAACTGATTAAAACTACGAAACACTATAAATCAAAGATTATTGTTGGAACCAAAATCGTAGAAATAGGAAACACATACAGTGATTAAAACAGACTAACAATGAAGACGATATACAAATAATGAATGGAAGTAGATATTGGTGAAATAACCTAAATGGTAGTGAATATATTATGAAAATGATTTGTGATACTACTTATTAGGTAAATAATTAACCATGGGTAGTCAATATTCTCTATGAAACCTGAACAATTGAATAGAAATCATAGGAACTTTAGAACACTTAAATAGAGATTTCAAACGCCAACATAGTTAAGCAGGACCTCCCCTCTACCTCTCCCCTCCCTCCCCTCCCCTCCCCTCCCCTCCCCTCCCCTCCCCCCTACCTAGCTTCTCCTCCCCATTTCCCAGCACCTCCCCCCTCTTCCTCCCCCTACCCAGCTCTTCCCCTACCATCCCCCTGCCCAGCTTGTCCTCCGACCCCTTCGAAGCACCTCCGCATCCCACTAGCCCCTCCCCCTACCCAGCCCCATCCCCCCTACCCAGCCCCATCCCCCACCAGCCCCTCCCCCCAACCCTGCCCCATCCCCCCTGCCCAGCCCCATCCCCCACCAGCCCCACCCCCCTGCCCAGCCCCATCCCCCCCAGCCCCTCCCCCCTGCCCAGCCCCATCCCCCCTACCCAGCCCCTCCCCTCCCCTCCCCCTAACCACCTTCAACCATAATTTATTCCACCAGGCTATAGAGTACCCTACAACCAAACTTAAATAGTTAAAGCTTTATGTCATAATTTTTTGTTACAAGTATTGGAAATATATGATCATCCAACTATAAAAATACAAATTTAAACATTATATGGATTCTATAACTGTAGTCTTCAGTAAACTAAAATTGGTTCAAAAAATGTACAGATTACATGATACAAGTGATTGAAAAAAATCACAATAATCAGTAGATTTCATGATAGACATGTTAAACATTTTTTCAAAAAAAAATACATATTTTTTTAGAAAATGTTAAAAGAATTTTTCAGAAAATTAAAAAAATGTTATGAATGCACAAATTATAGATCGCCGAAATATTAAACGTTTTTGTCAATGAAATGTATAGATTTCAGATAGCATAACACCATGGGTAATTGATTTGTAATCAATAAAAATTACCTACCTACACAAGAATGTTAAACATGTATATCAAAAAACACGCTAATCAGCAGAAATGTTAACCATTTTTAGATGATAGTAACGTTAAACATGTTTGTCAAAAAATGTATAGATTACAGATAGCAGAAATTGAACTAATCAGAAGATTATATGAAAAAATTATTTTTCATCAAAACAAATTTAAGTACTGTAGGTTTTTATGCAGATAACACAAACACTAAAAATTTACATATTACAAGATAAAGAGGTTTGTCAACAATGGTTACTAGAGAAGGTGTTAGTTACATCTTTGTGGTTCATTGTCATGATAAAATAGATAGAAAAAATTGAAATATTTATGATAATGCTAATATTTAAATGTACACACTCCTGTAACTGTAGAAAATTAGAAGATGGAAATAACAGTTTGTTTGAAAGACTTAGAATACACTTTATATATTGAATTAATACACATGTGTTTATGTTAATAGAATTAAATTAGTAGTCATTAAATATAACTATTGAACACCTGAGCAGTGGACATATTCAAGGTTGTAGTATCAAATCGTGTGCCAATGCTTGAATTCCCTGGAGAAGACCTAATATTTCGATGCTCCAATCATGAATTATTAAAATTAACATAACAGTAATAATAATATCAATTGTTAATAAAACAAATTAAAGACCAAAGAAATTTTACCTGGATATATTTGATGCCACTACTTATGAAGATGCATTTCTTTGATCTCCCTATTCAATAATTAAAAGAAATTAGTATTTTGTGTATTTTGTTTTCTAATATAAATAGAAATTTTTATACAATTCTACCTACAAGAATGTCTTCAAATCATTCAGTAATTATGTTGATGTAGTTGTCATTATTGTTGATGAAAATTACATTATATCACTTTTGTTCGAAAGAATCATTCAAATTCACGTCACAGAAGATGAGTTCAAGTTCATATAGTAAACAACATGCTGATGTGTTGATGTTCTCCAAGAATATTAAAATTATACACACTAAATTAAATGTCCATTAAACTTCAATGTAGCCTACTCATTCATTGAAAAATAATTAAACAAAAGTACTATAAATATAAATAGATGATATTACGGGCATATTAAAAAAAAATAATTTTTAAATCTAGTAGAATATTAATAAGATCCCAAAAAGGAAACAGTAAAACTAATTAAAAAGGAAGAAGAAACATAAAAGAATCAAAATTTCAATGATACTTGGACCCCTAACTTGAATAGTATGCATTGTGACCAGAAAATAGAAATCTATAGAAGTTGTTTCAAGGATGTTCATACTTCAGTAACATGAAATTTTGATTTCCAGGCTTTACAAAATCCGTCAGTTGCTCAATGGATGTGTTTTTTATTTAGAATGAAGTTCAATAAAAATGATGCATATAATCGATATACGCATTCAGAAAAAGTATTTCTAGGCATGAATGTGATCATTCAAAAAAGGAAACCCTAGATTGGGGAGGCAAAGGAAACCATATATTGAGGTTTCTGAAGGAGGTGAAGCCAGATTTAGCAGTTATTGTAGGTGACGATGGAGAAGTATGTTATCATAGGTAATCTAGATGCAGAGATAGAGGATGGAGGTAAAGGAGGTGAAGGCGATCAACGGTGAAGTAGCAGTGGAAGGCGAGCATGAAGGAGTTGGAACCTAGATTGGGGAGACCGAATGGAGAAGCTTGGTTAGGGAGACTGAATGGAGAAGCATAGAAAACCGTCGATTGGGGAGAATGAAATAGGTGAAGGTGGAGTATCAAGATGCATCAAAACCCCTATTTTTGTGAGACCAACGATGGTGAAGTTAGTGGATGTCGAGGAAGGAAAATCAGGGGAGCAGCGCAAATAGGAGATTAGGGAGACAGAATTCGTGGAGGAGGCGCAGGATCCAAACACAGAGTAGATGGAGAAGGAGGCGTAGAATTCAGAGGCTCCAAGGGTTTTTGTAGAGGCATTTCACTTGGGATAGCTTTAAGGAGACGATAACATTCGGGAAGTGTAGGAGAAAGTGATGAAAACCGTGAGCAGGAGTAGTGCAGGCTGGGGGCAATCGGGAAGGGGAGCAAGAGAGGGGAATTGAGGAGGGGATCGAGAAACCTATGGGATTTGCAGAGGGGATCGAGAACTAGAGAGCAGGATAGGGGTTTCGGGGAGGGGTTTCATGGAGGAGAGCACGGGTCGAAGAAAATTCCCAAGTGGGGGATCGATAATGGGTTAGATTTTAGGGTATGGAGGAAGGAAAAGAGAATTAATGGTGACGTGGATGCATGGTGAGGTGACATGTAAGAAAAGAGAAAGCCTACTTTAGTATAGATAATAGATACCCCCAGAAATTTTAACGTTAACAATGCTGCAATAAACAATACACATTGATAAATCATGAGAGGCCAATATATGAATATTAATTTCAGTCCGCTCTTTAGGTCACATAGAATCTTCCTCGATTTTATCCTTTTAATTTTATGTTTTCTCTCCCTCCATAGGGATCCTAAATCATCTATATTTGAAACACTAAATCTATGAACAGGTTCCCACTACAATATCCTAAAGTATAACACCTAAAGGAATATCCCTGGATGCAAGAGATACCATAGTAATCCTATAATCTAGGTTAAATTCCCCCTTATTATCATTAAACACTATTATTGATTAAAATTTTTGAGGCCTTCACAACATCTACGTAGGATCTAGATTGTAGTACTTGAAAAGTGGGTTAACAACCACTTTACCAGAGGGGGAATTATCCAAGAAGGATTTACCCAACATATGAGAAGATGACCACCCCCAATATGATTCTTTATTAGATGGAGACAAGCTAGAGAATCCACTAGTATCTCTATGTCCCAATTGAAATATACAATAAGAAAAGGAAGGGTCAAAAATCTATTGATATGTATATGTGAGAATATACAGAATACACATATCATAAATGAAACTATCTCAAGAAGTACCTGATCATGTCCTTGTTCATGTTTTATTTGGTTAATTCTATATCACATCTGTTCTTGTACAGGGAGGCCTGCAAGCAAATTATCACACATCAAATTTCACCCTATAAAAACAAACAAACTCAAACTGGGTTGACATTCCAAAAAAATATTATTTGTGATCGTTCAGGATCATTTGCATACCAGGGAGACAGTTGGGGAGACTCCCCCATGGAAACCATATCCAATCCAATGGTCATTGCACTGCTGTAGAAGAAAACAACAGACTTACTCAATGAGGGTGCCAAGGCCCACATAAAAATTCCGACGACTAAAAATGCAATGTGATGCATGTGAAATTCTGCAAAAATAAAAAAACAGCATAAAAAACAACCAGTTTAATAATGATTAAAAGGTCATCGGACACTTCATACATTAATTTTACCCTCCCCAATGGGAAACGTCAATGTTTTCAGTAGAAGAACCCAACCCTTTTAAGGAACATTGCAATGCCATTGTCAATACTATTTGTAATGATGCTTGACCTGAAATCATAAATCACAATAATGAAATGATAACAATATCATGTGTTCATTAATTACAAGAGTAGACATATTAATTTTAATATTGAAAATAAGATGATATCCCAATTTTATCCTTTTCAAGATCCATTGATGTTGGAAGATGAATCAACATCACCTAAACTGGAGATTTCACCCATATATTGAAAAACATTAAACAACCAAACATGAAACTGCATCATATTATGAAAATATGAGTCTGGGGTTAAATTGCATATTTGAGGATGCAGTTGAGTAAAAATAAAGCTTGTCATGATGTAAAAAATGGTGTGGTAAAACCATACCTTTAGCAACGGTGGATAAGTCGACACCGTGTCCAGCTCCTCCCCCAGCCCCTCCCCCTCCACACCTCCCCCTCCCCCTCCTTTCCCCCTGCCCAGCCCCTCCCCCTCCCTCCCCACTGCCAAGCTCCTCCCCCTCCCCTCCCTCCCCAGTGCCCAGCCCCCCCTGCCCAGCCCCTCCCCCTCCCTCCCCACTGCCCAGCCCCCCTGCCCAGCCCCTCCCCACCTGCCCAGCCCCTCCCCCTCCCTCCCCACTAAACATGACTTTCTTTTGTTTTTGGAGTCTTCATAAAACACAAAAAACCACATTAAAAAATTAGATAAAGGAAAGCTCAAAACCAAAAATAGCATATGCAACATCTAAATTAGTTAGTCAACTCTGAATATTCATATAACTATCAGATCACATACCAATCAATGCCTTTATGTTTAAAGAAAAAGATCTGAAGCAACTAAAGATTCTAAACGCCTTCAATAGATTAGCTCTTCTGCTTCAAAGTGGAGGACACAGTCAAACTCGCCTGATGAACATCCTCTGCATGTTGAGTATATGAAAAATAGATTAAGTGAATGAATCCCCCTCCCCTCCCAGCCCTCTACTGCACCCCCTCCCAACCTTCCACTCCCAGCCCCCCCCCCCCCAACCCTCCACTACAGCCACCCCATCCCAAGCCTCCCCTCCACTGCTAAGGCCAAGATTAGATGGAGAGATAATAATAAACACAGCAAACCATAGAAAATATATGGCATGTGAATATTACCTAAAGAATTGTTAAATAACACCCCTGATGAAAACATAATCCAAAATGCATTTCATTGCATAATGAAATTCACATACAAGCAGTCCACCAATACAAAAAAAAATTAAAACTCCAACACAAGTCTCTCTTCTAAGTAAAAAATAGAGGTGATTAATATCCCCCATCACCATCATCATCATCCCCATGTCCAGAATCATCATCATCAGCAGAAACATCATCATCATCATCATCACCAGTAGCAACATCATCATCATCATCAACAATCTCATCACCACCAACAGCATCAGCAACATCCTCGCCAGCTCTATCTCCACCACCATCATCGCCACTAGGACCCTCATGGGAATCACCGAAGGCATTATGTAAAGAGCGCATTGATTCCATACATTAATGAAAAGTGGTAGAAACCTCAAGTGGTAGTGACTGACTCAAAACTGACATAGATTCCATGAAATGTTCATTAATTAGCTTACCTTTTTCACGCTCCTCTAATACTATTTTCTTTGTCACAGATAATTCAGCACACATACTTTCCAACTCAGAGGCCTTAGAGTCTTTATAAGAGTCTGATGATGACCAATACCTGGAGGGGAAAATGTTTTTTCCTGGTATACAACAGACTCTTCCTGGATGCTCCACACCTAACACCTGACTCAAATGATCATTTGGCCCTTAGTTGTCAGCTCCCTCATGCATGACCTCCAAGGCAAACTGTTGAAATTATAAACATATTAAATTATGAATTTCATATAAATGTTTGAAATATAAATAAAAAAATTACAATTGTGTCTTGTGTTTGTGAATTAACTACAGTTCCATCTTGTCTTTTCTTACTGAAGCAGAATAATTTGGCATGAGGTACATGACCTTAAATTCCCAATTCAGCATGCTACATATGAGAAATTCAAATTTTTTGATTACAACCATATATGATAAATGCAAAAAATTGGATTGAACGTACCAGTCGCTTCTCATGATCGGGCATTGTAGTGCACCCCAATGTGTGTAGATATGTCATTTCATCTTTGTTTTTTTTCACTGACACTTCCTAAGAAACAAAAAAAATACATGTAATAAGAATTAAATTTTATATAAAAACCATTAAATATGGGTAGTACCTTATACTGTTCAGTCTTCCAATGTGCGATCATTTTTTGATATTTTCTTTTTGGAAATTCAATGTTTTTTGGTACACCCTCTAACTCAGTACCCACTATGCTCCTCCAACCAATATGTAACTCATAGTTTTATGACTGCCAATACTCTCCAAGATCACTCAACCTAGCAGCTTTGGAAGCTTCACCGTTAGGAAAGTTAAATCGACTCTACAATGAAAATGTTAAGTCATATAAATACATTACTAATATAAATATAAATTTATAAAATTTAAATACCCATATTTGCGCCCATGCCATATCCTTGATTTCAGCACTGATATGTTTCCATGAGACTGGTTCCACCAGAACGATATCATGATATTTGGATAAAGTATCCATGAAACTTCTACACTCCTTAGCATTTTTACATACCATTTGATTTTGAGGATTGTAATCCACCATAATCTGAGTTTCGCGATTCCAGGCATCCCGCATTCGAGTGCGCCCACATCGCCTACTAGAAGATCCCAGTAAATAACATTAGAGGTGAAAAGAGAAGAGTTAAGTGACAATAAAATAGGACAAAAGTTAAATGCTATAATTTGAAACATTTATAATAGAAAAACCTGATGCAGGCTCCTGAATAGGCTGTGAGGCATCCGTGGACTGTGCTGGATCAGTATCCTCCGAAGGAAGTATCTGTTCCACAGCATGCTCCGGCTGATCTTCATGAATATGAGTGGAAACTAAAGGAACATACTCAATATGTGTATGATGGATGGTAGAAAAGGGAGGTGGCATAGACGTGTCAGAATATGCGTAGTAGGTCTAGGGATACCTGAATGGATATGGGAATTGTGCAGGTGAGAACATCGGTCGAGTCGACATGGACATGGAATGGGAAAAAGAGGGTAAATGGGATGATGACGATGGCATGTATGGGAACATCCCCGGGGGATCAAGTGGAGGGAGAACATGTGTGGTAGATGGGATGTCCATTGATGGGTCAGTGTGGGGAGTGGTAAGATGGGAGCTCCCCGTAGGCCTAGGAGGATCCCTGCTCGGTCCCATACTAGGAAGAGGAATCTCTGGAATTATATATCCCTAAAAAAAATTTGATCAAAAATATGAACTTCATATTATATCTAATGCAGAAGATAAATATTAGAATTATTATACTCACTGATGACAACTCACGCTCGCGTCTAACAGGATCAACATCAAATAATCTTTTCATGCGAGCTTCTGTAGTTTTCTTTACAATCTGGCTAAGAATGAAATAAATATTTTTTTTATCAACAATTTTTACAAATCATACATACAACTTAGAAGCCAAAGAAGAGAAAATATATCATAACATATTTCAGTAATGATAAATTACAACCAAGTTATACAATTTTTAAAACCACATTTTAAACCCAATTTTCTAAATTGAAATAAATATAATTAAATGAAACGAAACCAAACAATACTAAAACAGACATGTCATTCCAAACTAAAACTAAATTAATGTAATTACATTCGTACCAACTTGAGAAACTCACATCAAGGTAAACTGAATGAACTCTGAATATATATGGTTGCTTTTATATATTACCCTCCACTACCTCAGGTTCAACATCATCTCTCAATGAGACAAATTGTGTCATCAAATACAATATTTTGGCTAACACCGATGGGGGCGTCAAGGGTGAAAATTTCATCCCCAGGATCATGAAAAATATGTCTTGGGATTACTTCATTAATGACAGTGTAATCAGGGTTCAAATGATCTTTCACATAAAACACTTGTTTTTCCATTGATGCAAAAATGTATGGTTCATCGGTATGCTGGAATCGACTCATGTAAAAAACTCTAAATTCGAAATCATCAATAAATGTACCATGTCACATCATTGAATCAAACCATTTACATTTCATCATAGTGACTCAACCTTGAGAGTAGTAATCCAATAACAATATTTTTTCAACCAGTCCATAATAACAAACATCTTCATATCGAGGTTGACTATCTAATGCACTGGCATAACAACCTGTTCTAGCAGTTAACATAACACCATCATGCTGTGTTCTCATTTTCACCGCTTTATCACTTGTAAAAAATTTATATCCATTGATTATTAAAGATTTGCAGTCACGAACCAAATAATTGGGACCAAAATCCAACACTCTTAATTTTTGAGAAATAAAGTCAGTAGGTAAACTCAATACCTGAAATACATATGAGTAATATAATTAAATATATATATATATTTTAAGTTGTATAATGTAATGGTCATACCTTTTATTTCAACCAAGTTGGGAACTCTTGTCTATTCATAGCCTCTCTCCTTCTCAACGACAAAGACTGATGAACTCTACTTATAATTTGTTTATGTTCTCTACATAAAATGACAATAAAAGTATAAGGTATATGTGATATGATATTGTATGAGATAACATATATATATTCAAATTACTTACTTGATATAGGCATTGAAAAAACCACAATTAAACAAGACTGTACGATGTGCCATATTCCGCTCTTCAAAGCTAAATTTAACAAATGTATATGACCTGAAAATTCCAGAAGTTTGGGGAAGAGATGAAAACGAGGGATGAATTTCCTTATACTACTCATCTTCATTTCTCAATGGTCGATTATGTCTTGTGCTCACATCAGACAAATACATTGAACACAAATCCATACATTCTTGGGCCAGATAACTCCTCACAATGGAACCTTCAAGATAATTCTTATTTTGGATATATGATTTCAAAGTGCACATATTTCTTTCAGTGGGATACATCCACAAAAAAGCGACTGGTCCCCCAAGAAGTGTCTCAGTTGGAAGATGAACTGTTAAATGAAACATGCAAGTGAAAAAGGATGGAGGAAATTTTTTTTCTAACTCACACAGAATTAACGAAGCCTCTTGCTGCATTTTTATTAACAATGATTTGGATTACCTTTTAGCACAAAGGTCTCTAAAAAAATGACACAACCAAATCACTTCCACCCTTATATTATTGGATAGAAAATTCATAATTGCTATTGAAATAAATTCATGAAGAAGGATGTGATAATCATGAGTTTTTAGGGATTTCAAATTCAAATGTCTTATGTTGACGCATTTAGATATGTTGCTGGAATAGCCACCGGGAACATTGATATTCTCCAATATTTCCAGAAATTGATCTTTCTCTACCGTTGTCATCGCATAATAAGCACATGGAACTTTCCATTTGTTTTCACCAATACAAACAAGATGTAGTTCTGGTCGAATACCCCAATCCAATAAATCCTGACGAGATCGGAAGTCATCTTTGGTCTTCCCCTTAATATTCAAAAGAATTGCAAGAAACATTTCACATATATTTTTCTCAATATGAATTACATCTAAAAAATGATGTAACAAATTAGTAGACCAATATGAAAACACAAAAAAATACTTCTCTTTTTCCAATTGTAAGTGACTTCAGTATCAGCATTATTCCTCTTTTGATATTACAACTGACCTTTCCCTAATGAAAAGCTGAAATCTTTCAATTCATCATGCACACCACATCCTGACATATGTTGAGGTGGTTATTTAGTGTCTACATTATTATCAAACCTCTGACGATTCTTCCTGTATTGATGATCCATTGGCAAGAATCGGCGATGCCCCATGAAACAAAAACTATGACGATATTTAAGCCTTCTCGATTGTGTATTCTTCATACAAACAGGACATGATAGTTTTCCCTTCGTGCTCCACCCAGACATCATTGCATAGACATGGAAATCATTTATGGTCCATAGAAGGGTAGAACGCATCAGAAACATATTCTTTGAAGAAGCATCAAATGTCTGCACACCTAAATCCCAAAGTTGTTTCAACTCTTTTATTAAAGGATGCAAGTATACATCTATATCATTACCAGTATCTGAAGGTCTAGATATCAGTATACTCATGAAAGTGAAAGGTTTTTTCATACACATCCACGAAGGAAGATTATGAACATGTATAAAACCGGCCACGTGCTATGAGCGGTGAGCATCTAACCATAGAGATTAAAACCATCACATGATATGCCCAATATGACATTACGCACCTCAGCTACAAAATCAGGATGTTTTACATCAAATGTTTGCCATGCTAATCCATCTGTAGGATGGAACAGCTCATCATTACCTTTAATTCTCTCGACATCATGCCATCACATATTGACTGAGATATCTGGAGACATGAATAGATTTTGAAGTCTGGGAATCAATGGAAAGTGCCACATGACTTTCTGTGGCACCCGAGATGGTGTTCCATCTACATTTGTCTTCCATCGAGATGTACCACATTCTTTACAGTCATTATGGTCAGCTGTTTCCTCTAAATATAAACTTCAATCTATCAGACAAGCATGTACTTTATTAGTAACAAATCCAAGCTGCTTAATTAACTTCTATGCCATGTAATGATTTGAGGGAATATCTGCACCATCAGGAATAAAGTCGTTCAAAAATGTAAGAATATAATCAATGGTGGTATTAGAAATCCCATACATGGTTTTTCCATGATATAACTGCATTAAAAATTCCAAATTGGTCATTTTAGTACATTCTTGATATACTGGAGTTCTGGAATCATCCAATAAATTGTTCACTCTTTCGACATCATCATCTGCAATATTTTCCTCATGTGTACTGATATCATTGTCTTCTGGAACCAGCATGCTATCTCTCTTGGAATGATGCAAATATGGAAGCTGATCAAATATCAAATTTTCCATGTCACTTCGTTCATTTCTTTTATGAACAGTCGAAGATTGACTCGTCTCTCCATGGTGAAACAAAACATTATTGTTAGCTTGAAATCCAAATTTCATTAAATGGTAACTAACTTCTTCTCGTCTTAACCATGGTCTTCCAACACAATTATAGCAGGGAAACTGTATAAAACCTCCATTTGATGCATTGTTAAATGCAAAAATCTAAAAAATTCTCCAAATTACTTTGAAACTCAGCTGAAATCCGATCAGTACGATACATCCAGCTTCTATCCATTCTATAACAAGAAAAAAAATTATCATTCAATAAACAATGTAAATCATATTTAAAAAATTTATTACAATCAATTTTATTATTAAATTAATCGAAGCATATTAGTAGTTAGCAAAACATATTTAACTACAAGAGGATTCCATGATTGAATAAGTAGGAAAAAGGAAAAAAGGTCTACCTTGATATGTAAACTAAAGAAAAATGTTAAAAAAAGACACTCCCAAGTGGTCATTGATGGGGAATAAAAAATAAAATTTCAATGTAAAATACTCCTTTATAGATATAGAGACATTATACACATGGGAAATATTTTTTATTTTAATAATACGAATTTATAATTTTATAGATTATTTGGTAGGGGTTATTTGATGGGGAATAGAACATTCAATGAAAATAGAGTAGTTATAAATTTAATGTTTTGGAATTAAAATTGAAAAAATGTTTCAAGATATCCTACAGATTTTGTACAACATGATGCTTACAAGATATAATTTTTATGGATTCTATTGGAACATTGGAATATTTTTTCATATGGAAAAGATATGTTTTTTAAAATAGACATCATGATATACTTGGGAGTATTGAGAATCAATTTTTGGGGGGTTTCAACCCCTTTAAAGGAATAAAAGTTATAAACATATTGTAAATTCTATATAGAAATCACATAACATGTTTGATATTCTTGAATAAGTCTATGGAAGGTGTGGCCATCCTATTCATGATGAAAATGAATGCCTCATCAATATACCATCCTAAAAATATTTTAGTTTTAATACTCAAAATCATCAAATGAAGAATAGAAAAGTGAAGGATAAAGATTTAGTTGTTGAAGTTTCATCCAAAATATCCAAAGGGGAAAGTCCATGGATCTTGGAAAGTGGATGTTCTGCTCACATGAGATTTTTTGGTTTTGAAAATTCTCAAAACAAACCACAAGACCAATTTGTGTATCTCAATGGGTTTATAGGCCATTATGCATTGGGTTAGTCCATAAGGATATCATCCCCTATCAACTATCTCAGGTCATACTACAATGTCATCATTCCCCACATTCGGAATCCATTAATGCCTCAAGCCCTTCATTCCCTTCCATTTTTCATTCAAGACCCCACCATTTTCATCATGAATCACATCTAAAATTCTACCCCTATATAGAATTAATGAATTCATGAAGGATCCACTTTTAACTTTGATATAAGATAGTATAATTCTACCATCCATACACATATATATATATACCCAAGTCATAGTTAGGAAAATTTTTATCTATATAGAGGCATAATCATATCATTTTAAAAGAATTATCATGGGCTGTACACACACGCATGAGTATTTCATATCATAAAATTTTATATAATTGTCATAACATGGTAAGAACTTCTTCCATTCAACATATTGAATCCCAACATCAATGTTCACCACTTGAATCAATCTCACAAACCAAAGATCCATGGAAGCATCCCCAAATCACTACATGAGTATTCAAGGGTTATGATATATGATTAAGAACATGTTATGGGATGGGATCATTTTAGAATTATCCATCAAGATACTACAAAATTAAGAGATCTAGATGGATCTGAGAATGATCAAGAAAAACCATCTTTCCATATTTATTTTCCGTAGAAATCTAGAAAGGATCACACTGGATATCATTGTAAATCCTAAACCTGGATAAGAAATCCGAGATCTAGTTCCTTTACAAGGATAATAAATAATATCTAGCAATAATAATAATAACAACAAAGAAATGATAAATTATATTTAAATCTCAAGGACTGATATCGCTATATCAAATATAATTCCTCTCTGAAAAGAATTAATTCACCATGAAGTCTCATTAGAGTCTCTTGGTTTGATTACCCTGAGTTTAGGAGGAATAATGACTATCTTTAGGGTGTTTTTGTGTCAAAATAATAATTTTCAAATGATTAAATTCTATGTAAATGGTTTGGTTTCTTGGCTTAAAAAATCATGCTCTTACCATGGGAAGTTCACTACCTATTCAAGTCACATGCATGGTTTGGAGATATGGTTTTGTAAACCCTCTGAAAATCATGATGTCGATTATCTTTAGAGGTACATAGTTACCATGGAATTGTTTCCATGTTAGCTCTAAAAGAACCCCTACCATATATCACCCACTACTCCTCTCCAACAAGCTTCATAGTTACATTGGGGGACTACACTATTCCCTCTAACCATTATCACCATTAAATTATTCTACCCCCCACAATATCCTAAAATCTACCCAATAAATCACCCAATAAATGTAATAACTCAAATAAACTCTTAATAAAGGCTAAAAAAGGCATAATGCACCTATAAAGTGAGTATTTGTTCCAATATCCCCCTCTAATGATTTGTTGACCTTAATATGTGTCTCTAGAGGTATAAATCTAATAAGTAGGTCTAGTAAAACTAAACATATGATTCCTTATCCCATTTACCTTCTTTAATAGGTATGTTCTTCCATAAAACCTTAACAAGAGGCTTCATCATCTTTCATAGTTCCTTTATTCATCGATCAACAATCCATATTGGACCTTTCTCAAACGAATCATTTACCCCCAATAGAACATTCTCAATATCAATTACATTTTAAGGATAATTATTGAAATTTATAATTAGGAACACATGGGAAACATCATATATAAGAGAAAACTGATGAATTTGATGATACCTAGAGGAGAGGGAGTCGAGAGGGGGGAGCGGGGAGTAGGGACGTCGCCCGAGCTGGGGGCAGCAAGCAAAGGCCTGGATGTTGAGGTAGAGGAGAAGTCTGTGAGGTCGAGGCTGAGATCATAGGCGGAGGCCGGGAGGCGGAGTCGGAACGCGGAGTCGAGAGGTGGAGCCGGGAGGTAGGGTTGAAGTGGGGGGAGCGCAGCGGAGCCGGGACATGGAGCCCGGAGGTGGAGCTGGGTGGTAGGGTTAAAGTGGGGGGAGCACGGTGGAGCCGGGACACGAAGACGGGAGGTATGTTTGAAGTGGGGGGAGTGCAACGGAGGGTTGAAGTGAGGGGAGCGAGATGGAGCCCGATATTTAGGGGCTGAATACCCACAGTTTTAATAAAACCGTGGTTATAGACATTTAAAAATCATCTTTCCGCATGGTTCTTTAAACTGTGGGGATAGATGCGTGGGGATAAACCCCATTTCCAGTAGTGTGCCAAAAACTACCACAATTAACAGTCTAGTGATGACCAACCATAGGTCACACCTAGGTTAAAACCTACATTCTAAAATCAACCATGGTATTATATTATTGATATAAGAATCCATTTTAGATTATCTCTAATATTTTTGAAAAATTTCACATACATGATATTAATATTTTTAATATTTTTATAATATAATTTATGGGCTTTCCAAGCCTTTGAATCACACACCATCTCAGTGTCTGAATTTAAAAATATTCCATATATTTTATAATATCTAATAAAGAAAATATTAGATCACTACATTGTTCCCCACATTAAGTCCATTCATCCTCAAAAAATAAAATAAAAACTAAAAAAGGGTGGGGATAGTTAGCACACAACAGTATCTCCCTCCCCTTGGAGCTCTCCAACATGCTCCCATGCAACCACAACACATGAATTAAGGTAATTTTTCATCCATGAAGGATACACTACTACATATCCTTGATCACCACCTGAAGATCTTTAAATGTGGGCCCATATTTGATTTATAGATTTCCCCATTAAATGTACAACATAGGATCACAAACATATCTCATATAGTGTGCTGCATGGAAGGCCTAATGAACCCGCTCCAATCATGGTGGTAAGTCTGTGTGGTATGAAATCTCACCAAACCCTTAATGATCTAAAATAATCTAATGAGACTCGTGGATAGCTTGCCTAGACATATAAACAATCATATTCCTAATCATTGGGATAGTCTCAAGAAAACATTTTCTCCCTTATCAATATTAGAGGACCGATGACACTAATATGGGTAAGTGTACATTCATCTCTTGTCTATCTTCATATTCGCATAGATCAGTAGAATTTTCATCATCATTTACTACACAATATCTATCCCAAAATGATATGTCTCACCATTCTCATTCAAGCACAAGCTTTCTCTACTGGGTCTCCCATACCAGGAAAAAAAGGGTATAATAATGATCATAGAGTGATAACATTAATTATAAGAAAACTATACTAATGGAAAGTATTCCTACCAACTTGGGCCGATGTTGAAAACATAAACCCTCATCAAACACTTCAAAAAACTAGATAGTTCTCTCTATCTACCCATCCATCTGGTAGTGAAGTGTTATACTCATCCAGAACTCTGTCCTAAATTCATCCTGTAGTCCTTTATATAGTTGTGATGTAAACCATAAATTTTGGATAGAATTTTTTTTTAGGGTACCGCATTGAGTAGGATAGTCTACCACACATAAATCTGTCCCCCTCACACCATAGAAAAATTCTACCTGACAGAAAGTAAGTGTGCTAACATCATAATTTGGTCAAATATCACCCAAAGTATTTGCGGAATCTTGATTTCTTTGAAATAACTATCATGAAGTCCATGTATATTTTATCCGATTTCAAATCTGAAATTTTAGAAGGCTATATCAAAACATGTGAAAAACTAGTGTTCAGAATTCACCTATTGGCATGTGATACATTGAGAGACAAACTGTTCAACACTACACCACATGGACACCCACCAAAACTACCAATGAATGTCCTTATACAACTTCCCTAAACATGAATGTAAAACCAAAATATTTGTCTGTAACTCCCTTATCACCTCATCTCTCATCATGACCAAAACATCCATCCACTCTTAAAAAGAATGGAGTGTTTCCCTCCAACATAAAATCCATTTGGTGAATCTTTTGAAGATATCTATTCAAGGAAAACCTCATAGTCTATGTATCTTAATAGTTCACACCTCACAATTTAGAGAATAGAACGACTCAACACCATCAATAAAAGATAAAGTACATACCTATCCTCTATCAGGTTCATTTGGAAAGAAACCAAATACTGAGATTCCTCCTCCAAAAAATGAGAATGATACTTTTTTTGTTAATGGAATCAGTCACCATGTTTCTCTTCCTAGTAATATGTATTATATTAAACTCATATTCCTCCAATAACTCTAAAAAACACCCCTATCTTAGTTTAATATCCCTCTATGTGAAGATAAAACAAATATTTTGATGGTTTAAGTAAACATTAATACAATATCCTAGAAGATTGTTCCACCACTTATTTAGAGTGAAGAACCCCAATGTCAAATCTAGTTTGGGAGTCATGTAGTTCAACTCATTGAGTCACAGCTGCCTTAACCCATATTTGATCACTACCTGCCTCTATATTAACACACAACTAATCCCAACATTAGTGGAATAAAAAAACACTACATAATCCACACCCTTCTCCTATTGTCTCAAAATAGGGGCATTAGTCACCCTTATACTCAACTACTCAAAGGATCTCTAACACTACATGATCAAGGGAAATGGATTCACATTCCTCATTAGGGTGGTCAAAGGGGCTGGAATCCTAGAGAATTCCTCCATGAATATCATATATTACCCTAAAAAACTAAGATAATTATGCACCTCTGATACATTATTCAGTGACTGCCATGAAATAACTGCATCAATATCCATAAAGTCCGTAAGTAATCAATGATCACAAATAACCAATCCTAGGAAGTGAACCTCGCTGGTCCAGAACTAGAACATTGAGATCTTACCATTAATCTAATAATCCTAATGTAAATCTAGGAGTGTCCATAATTATTCTGCATGCTCCTCCTCAGATGAATAGTATATAATTATATCATCAATGAAGACAACCACAAATCTGTCCATGCAAGGAAATAAGATCCAGTTCATCAAACCATAATCAAAGTGGGAGAATTTTCACACAGAACGTAATGAAATGGATCTCATAATTTAAATGGTGAGATCATAATGATAGAATTAGTATATCAGCCTCAAGAACCCTCAACTGGTGGTAGACAAACCTGTGATAAATATTTGATAACTATCTTGGGGGACACAAATATTCAATGATGTAATCAAACCTCAGTAAGGGGGTACTTTTTCTTTTTCATGGACTTGTTCGAAAGATGATTATCAATACAAAGTGGAAGGATCCTGCCCTGAAAGTGCAGACAATTTTCACCTATAGACCATTCAAGGTTACAGTGCTCTGCTAATTTTTATAGGAGCACTTGGGTCTAATCCTCAGTGATGAAACTTTTTAATATTCTATTGTTTTTAATTGATTGTATTTTGATTGGGGGGGGGGTTGTTTGTTGATATTAATTGAAATGATTGATTTATTAAGATCAATCTAACAATTTGATACATATTAGGGTGATATCATCATTAGTTAGTTATGATTGTGATATCCTTGAGCCTTGTTTTACATTGCATTAAATTGACACCCATGTCACAAGTTGATGTTGATTGGAATTCCCAAGTGTTAAGGCTTTAATTGAAGCCTTAAAATAACATTGGATTATAATACTATTAATATAATGTTTATGGAACTATATTTATTATTCCAATAATCCATGTAAATTACTAGTTAAACAAAAAAAGTGATTAATCCATGACATGTTAAATCCAACATACACAATGTTAATTCAAATAATATCCATCGAGCAAAAGATCTCAATCACTTAATATACCTAAAATATAACTCATCACAATTAGTGTTTTACTCAAAAATTTAAATCATTAGTAATTAGTTTTATTATATTTTTGATGATGAATTATAAAAATTTGAAAAATAAAGGGATAACAAAGGAGTTGTGCATCAAACACATACAAAAATGGTGATGAAAATTAAAAAAAATTCGATTGAATGAGGAAGGAAAATAGAAAATGGATTTTAACTGTATTTAAACTATTTTGAGACCATAAATATTATTTAATAGAATGTGGATGAGAATAATATATGAAGAATAATAAATATCCATTAAAATATAATTATAAAAAATGAACACTTACACTTTTATAAATGGAGAATAACAAAAAAGTAAATGAAAGGAAGAAATGAAAAATGGTTTCTCAAGTGAAAAAATAGTATGAAAGATCCTCTGAGGTCATTGGATGAGTCTTGGTCTTTCAAACCCATCCTCATTTGCTCTGAAATTCCAACCACATGTAAGGAGAAGAGGGTGTGGTATTTATAGCCCAAGGAGGTGGACCTTTTTCATTCCAAATCTTACCCTCCTCTTTAATTTCCCATATATCCATTCATATAGAAAAATATTGAGCTAATAACTTCTTCAAAGTTGTATATAAATGTGTTTCCCGACTAATCTAAAAATTTGGAGTCATTTGGACTTATGGATCCAAAGTTATGGTGGTTTTAATAAACAATGTCGAACTGCACATTTCTATCCATTCTTTTTCGATGGTCGAAATGTGAATGAATTTTTGAATAGGAACATGCCTTCAAATCTGAATTAATTCTTCAACAATGTAGGTCATATATTTCTCCTCTTACCCAACAAAAAATTTCAGAATTATTTGATGTAAAGATCCTGGGAGAAGTAAATTTTTGTTTGATGATTTCAATTCCTGGATAGAATGGTGGGCGTAACTTCCAAGATTCATTTGGGCCCCCTGTTTTTGGATTTGGGCCCTAAAATATTTATCCATGAATAAATTTTACCCCGAATGTTGGAGTAGAATAAATGTATTTGGACTTCCTGATTGAGCTCATAAATTCAATCTTCGTGGCTGGTCTAATTTCTTTAGAGATTCTGTGGGCCTTCTTGTGTGGAGCATATGACCCTTCAAATGGTATAATTGGCCAATGATTCCTTCTAATGTTATGTGGGAAATTGATAAGGAATCCTAAAAAAGAAGAACAACACAATTTGGATCAGTAGAGTGATAGTTATTATTACAACTTTAAACTAATTTGAATCTAGATGAATTCAAATAGTGCTCAAAAATTATATTTAATATTTAAATAGTAATATTTGACAAAAATTATGAAAATTTCATATAAAATCAGTAAAGGGAGTATATAAAAAGTTATGAGAATATTAATAACATTAACCCCCCTACACTTAGTCTTGTGAATTTCCTCATGTATAATAAATATAAAACCATGACAAAATCATTTTCAATCACTAAAAAAGATTAAAATATTGTTTTCTCCAACCAATAGGGTTTTGAATATTTCACTCGTCTATATTAAATTCCACCTCAAATTTTTACAGAAACAATGTTCCAAAAACAAAACATTATTTTTTGCTGAAAATTAGAAATGGAAAATGTGGACACTCAAAACTCACACATCTCAAGATGACAAAATTCATTTATGGAGGTTCACTGTTTCACAAAAAAAGTTAAAATATTAGAGTTTGAAATAGATCTCACCTTCCATTACCTATCCTAAAGTTCTCAATAATCAATATTTCATTTAAAGGATTTTTTTGTGGCTATGGGATGGTAGGAATATAATGTCCAAGATAGAGGAGAAGAGGGATAAAAAATCAGCATGGGTAAAAAAATGCCCAATTATTTTAGAAATGAAAAATGGAAGGAAATGGAAAAACATATTTAAAAGGGGATGATTGAGTGAAGAAAGACACAAATGAGGATGAAAATTTGAAGGTAACGAGAAGGTGAAATAGTTAAAAAAATATAACTTCTCCCAAGGACAAAAGTGTTCTTTTTTATTTTTTTCTTCTTTTTTTTTTCAAAAGTTGATCTTGAAAAAGATTTCACACTCATATCCCAACCCATGGTTGATCACCTCATGACACTAATTGTAATAGTTATAACAAGATAAAAGGTTTAATAAGAGTGTTTTTTGACCTTCCCAAGATACAACCCATTTTGTTTTTTGTTTTTGTTTTGATTTTTTTTGAACACCTGTTAATAACATTTATAAAATTACATAAATTAAAGTACATTAAATTCCCCAAATATCCTTTAATTACAACATATCCCCTATCTAAAATGGATTCTTTCACATAAGAATATGATAAGTCATTGAAAATCAAAAAAAGGGAACTCAAAAAAATGAAATCAATTCCCCCCACACTTAAATTTTAATAAATAATGAAATTTAAACCCATGTTGATATTGGGTGGGATAAGGTATTGGGGTTGTAATGTGGCTATCAAAAAAAAGGATTTAATAGGATCGAATGGGCTTTCAAAAGGAGGATTAATGTAAGGTAAATAGGAGGATATTTTGATATTATGATTCTTATGTGGTTTAGAAAATGCATCTATCATATTAATCCACACCAAAGTAGGAAATTCAGCTCGAGCCTTCACAAACTCTAGACTCACAAATGGGGTTAAGAAAATATTTTGAAAAGATGTCCATAGGTGGCCTTGTCATGAAAGCTAATGTTATTCTTCATGGTTGGGGAAAATCAGTAACCAAATCAACAATTGAGCATTCAAAATTTGTTGGTTTTGACAAATATATTCATTATCCAAATATACGATGAAAACAAAATATTTTTGAGATTAAACTATGTCTTTATGACTCCGTAAAATGGTTGTAAAAAATTTAAACAGTTAAAGTTGAGTAATTATGAATAATTTTCAAATTTGTTTCAGTTTTTTATTTTTTGTTTACATTTTTTCCATTTTTTCCCATTTTTTTATTTTTTTTTCATTTTTTGTTTGTTTTTTAGTTTTTTTAGTTATTTTTAAAATACATGCCCAAACAAAAATGAAATAAAACAAATAAAGGGTTTGATGAAGAAAGTGGTAAAAAAAGAAAGATAGATGAAGAATAAGAAAGAGGTAGAGAGAAAGTGCGAGTTAAAGGGAATGAGGTTCCCCTGGTTTGGATTTGGCGGGTCACTATCACCATTTGGTGTTGGGTCTACTGTAGAAGTTGGGGATCTGATGGAAGTCAATGTTTTTCCCAAGATGTGTTTCCTCTTATGGTGATGCTTTAACTGATGTCTATTAATCATGAATGTCCTTTTGGAAAAGGGGTCTTGGACCAACACTGAACCAAATGAGTAAACATTTGTAATAACAAAAGGACCTTCCCAATGAGAATTAAGATTATATAGGTGAAGTTGAAATCGAGAATTGAAGAGAATTACCTTTTAACCTGTATGAATTACCTTTCTCATGATGTCTTTTTCATGGATTTACATAGCCTTTTCTTTGTATAGAGTATAATTCTCATAGGATTATAGTCGGAGCTCCTCCAGATCATCCAATTGTAACAATCATTCTTCACCAGATTTTTCACAATCAAAATTAGAAGTTCTCATAGTCTAAAACGACTTATGTTAGATTTTAACTGGAAAATGACACGTTTTACCAGAAACTATCCTAAACAGAGACATCCTTATGGGTGTTTAAAAGGCAGTTCGATAAGGCCAAAGTGCCTCACCGAGTATTTCAGGAAAATATTTTCTGGTGGGTTTTACAATTCTTTCAGGCACTCATTTCACTTCTTTATTAGAATGTTCTTCTATGAAATTTTTCTAGGGGTGACATGTCATTGATGTTTTATGTACAAACTCAATATTTCTAAAAAAATATTCTATGGTTCTATTACAAAAAATGGGTTCCTAATTAACTTAACAAGGCACGTGGTGTGCCAAATCGGTGAAAGATGTGTGTCTTTAGGAACTCACTAAAAGTATGTGAATCATCTTTTCTAGTGGGTTTTGCCTCGAACCACCTAGAAACATAATCATCCACAAAAATAATGTTTTAGAATCCATTGAAAGGGTGGAATGGTCCCATGAAAATGATGCCCCAAACATCTAATATCTCATAGAAAATTAAAGGCTTCTAGGGAATTTTATTTCTATTTGAAATTGTTCCAATCTTTTGGAAAGTGGGACTTTATTGAAAGAACTCATGTGAGTATTTTAAGAGTGAAGGCCAGAAGAATCCAGAATTTAGGAACTTTTGGGAGGTCCTTTGTGGTCCAAAGTGATCACCAACATGCATGGAGTGTAATAATTCTAAGATGGAAGATTGTTCATTTTGATCAAAATATCTCTTAATTACCATATCTACCCCAGTTTTTCATATTTTATTTGATTCCAAAAAATAATATTTTTAATAACTTTTCAAATTCATTTTTTGGACTTTTGATAAATTTTCAGGAAAAACATAAAAAACCATGTAATTTACAATTAGGTTATACCATTGTATTTTTGGAGTGAGAGATGAATGGTTCTCAATTAAAATTTTTGGAACAATTATTTCAGACTGAGAAAAATTAGAAATTCTACTCAAGTGATCATCTACAAGGTTTTATTTCTAGGACTATCTTTGATTTCAAGGTCAATATCTTTGATCATCTGTATCCATCTTATTAGCCTCAGTTTGGATTCAATTTTCTTGAGTAAGAGCTTTATAGTATAATGGTCTATGAAGATGATGATTTTGGCATCTAAGAGAAAGGTCCAAAATTTATCTATTGAAAAAACCACTTCTAAAAGTTCTTTTTCAGTCACAGTGTAGTGAGACTGAGTTTCATCCAATGTTTTTGATGCATAATATTTTACAATAGGAATTGATTCTCTTCTTTGACCAAGAATAGTCCCTACGGCTCTATCAGTAGCATCACACATCAACTCAAATATTAAGGACCAATTTGGGGGTTGGATTATCAAGGAAGATATAAATGCAGTTTTTAGTTCAATGAAGGATCTCTTGAAAACTTCATCGAAATGGCAAGTGACATCATTTTGGAGAAACTGTGTGGGTGGATGGGAGATCCTACTGATGTTATGTATGAATCACCGATATAAAATAGCATGATCGAGGAATGAAAATATGTGTCGAACAGATGTGGATTTAGGAAGGGATTGGATCACTTCAATTTTGGCACGATGAACATTAATACCATATTTTAAAACTATGTTCCCCAGAACAATCCGATTTTCCATCAGGAAGTGAAATTTTTCAGAATTTAACATAAGGTTACACTTCACACAATTTTAAAGGACTCGAGTGAGTGAATTCAAACATGATTCGAAAGACACAACATTAACGATAAATTTATACATGAATACTTCTATAAAGTGTTCAATGAATTCCAAAAATATACTCATCCTAGACCTCAATAATATTCTAGGATCAATGAAAAGGCAAAGTGGCATTCTTCGATATGCCTATGTTCCAAAGGGGTATGTGAATGTAGTCTTTTATTAGTCTGGAGGTGCGATTCAGATTTGGAAGTAGCCAGTGTATCCATCATGAAAGCAATAATATCACATTCCAGCAAATATTTCTAGCATTTTATAAAGGAATAGAAGAGGGTAGTGATATTTTCATGTTTCAACATTCAATTTTAGGTAATCAATGCACACATTCCATTTTTTCTTCATTCGAGCAGTGACTACCTATACATGTTCATTTGTGACAACACTTATCCCACCCTTTTTAGGTACAACTTGAATTGGACTAACCCACTCACTATTAGAAATTGAGTAGATAATACCAGCTTGAAGAAGCTTGGTGACCTCTTACCTAACTACCTCAAGTATGAGTGGATTGAGTCCTTTGTGGTTGTCTAATTGGTTTGTATGATTCCTCAAGATGGATTTGATGCATGAAAAGAACAGGGTTGATTCCAGGTATGTCATCTAGGGTCCAACCTAAGGCCTTTTTGTTTTCCTCTAACACCAGAACATGTTTGGACTTCTTGGTTTTAGTAAGTGAAGCATAGATAATGACAAGATATGAGTGATCATAGAAAAGGAATGCATATTTCAGGTGTTTTGGAAGAGGTATTAGATCCATATCATCTCTCATTTGTGGGTTAGAAAACTCAGGAATAGAGGAAGGGCTTTCAGTTACTTCATATTCATTTACTTTAATACTTTCCAAGGTGGATAAGTAGAGATCATAATTGATGTGGGATTCAAGAGAGTTTTCAAGTTCCTCTAGATTTATTTAGTGTATGAATGAATGGTCCACATCAATTTCATCATATTTGTATTTTTTAATCATGGTGTAGATTTCACAAGATCCTTTATCCTTATAACCAGAAGAAAATGATGGATTGGGGTTAAATGGACTCTTAGAAGTGTCCTAAGAAGCATGGATTAACAATGCATAGTGATCCCCAGATGGGTATTTCAAGGATCGGTAAATGTTGAACATGACCAGATCATCACCAAATTCCATAGATAAGATGCCTAAATGGACATCAATTTCGATTCTCATTATCATTAGGAATGGTCTTCATAGAATTAAGGGAGATCTAGAAGAGTTTGTCTTAACATTTATTTCAAGGACATAGAAATTAGCTGTGATGATAATATCATTTACCCAAACAAGGACATCCTTGATTATACCCTCAGGACTAGCAGTGCTTCGATTATCCAATCGAATGACAACAACTATTGGAAGTAAAAGACCAAGACCAATGTTGGAAAAGTTGGATTCGGGTGTGACATTAATTGAGGATCTTAGGTCTATTTGGGAATCATCGAAGTTGGAAATTCAAATTTGGCATGGAACCGTAAAGGAAGATGAATCTTTTCACTTTATGGGAATAGACTGTTATGTGGAATCATTTTCTAAGGTCCTAAGTTTCCTCTTAGGGGTGCACAATTCATTAATAATCTTAGCATACTTATGTATTTTTTTTATGGAATCTATGAGGGTAATGTTGACTTCAACATGTCTAGACATGTCAAACATTAAAGGATCGGGTTCAAAGGACTTATTTGGATTATAAATATCTTGAGGAAATGGAATTGGATTCCTAATTTGAATGGAAGGAGGTGAGGGAATGGCTTCAAGTTCCTTTTCAGGTTTCTTTTTACTTTTCATTTTTTAGGTCAACATTCAATGGGGGTTGGAGGACTTATATTGAGGCATAGAAATTTTCATTCCCGATCTAAGTGAAATTTCACTTACATTACCCTTGGTTTGGGTAATGGTTGAGTAGGGAGTTGGAAAGAATTTTATTTTTTTTGCTAGCTCAGGTGGGATGCAATTTCACCAATTTGGGTTTCATTGTTTCTGAGGTTGGAAGGGGTGAAGGAGGCAAGATCTTCTGCTGCAATTTCCCATGGTTTCTTGGAAGAAGATGCTTGTCCAAGATTTGGATATACTTGATTCATGTTCTTGGTAAAGTGATTGTATTGGTTTGAGACTTGGGAAGGCTCACTAGGATAATAAAATATAAGAGGAGGATTGTTTCTTTGAGGTTGAGGAACAAAAGGATAAGGTTAATAGAAGTTCCCACCACCTTTATTTTATTGTAAATGGTTTGGGTTTGGATGAGGGTATTGAGGGTGATGAGAAATCAGATTCCAATATCTCAAGAGAGAGTTATAGGTAGAAGATAAGGGCTCAGAGTAGGGTTGGTTGAAGATTATAACAAACTGTCCTGATTGTTGATTGTTGGGGTTCTGCTGAGCATATACTGCATTTAGCTCTGTTGGTCCATATCAATCATATTAGTCCTCTTGAAGTTGTGGACATGTGTCTATTGGATGAGATGTGGAGCTACAGATTCTATAGTTCTTGATAGGTCCATGGAACATAGATTTTGTAGAAGATGAGGTTGGGGCTTTGGTATCCACATCTGGTTGTCTCACAAGACATATAAGTTCACTCATCCACTCTGTCATCTTGTTTTCCTCTATAGATTGATTATCTTGAGCTTATTTGACTTGAGCATGTGCTCGAGTACGGAATTTTTGTGTGTTTTTAGCCATGTTTCATATGAGATCTCTTGCACCTGCAAGAGTTTTATCAAAAAGTGAATTGCTACTTGTGGAATAAATGAGGGTTCTCTCCATAGCCAATAACCCCTCATAGAAGTATTGGATCAAGAGTTGGTTAGGGATTTGGTGGTGTGGGAAGGCTGCAACATAATTTTTGAACCTCTACCAATACTCATGGAGTGATTCATTTGTGAATTGATGGAAACCACTTATTTATTTTCAGATAGAAGCAGTACGAGATGAAGGAAAGAGTTTCTCTAGGAAGAGTCACTTCCTGTCATTCCAGGTGGTTACAGAACCAGAAAGAAGGTAGTAGATCTATGAATTTGTACACTACTAGAGTTTGGACTTATAGCTACAGATCTATTGCCACGGACCATAAAAACTGTGGCTATAGATCGCTTATACCCACGACTGTTTTTTATGTCTGTGGCAATAGCACCCCACGCGATCACTTTCCCCCTGCACTCGTGAATTTCCCATCCCCACTGCCCCCACGATCCGCCTCCCTCTCGTGATCCTCCTCCTCTCCCAACGTCTTTGACGCAGCCACCCCACCTTCCCGCGACTCTCCTTCTCTGACTCAGCTCCGACATAGTTCCAATGTGGCTCCAGCATGGTCTCATTGCTCCCTCCATGAATCTTTAACCTAGAATACCAGTGGTAGCTGCTTCGCTGCGTGCCTCCACTGTCGTGCCTCTCCGCCCACCCACCTCACCTCCTCCCTACCAACTCGATCCTCGTCGTGCCCCCTAGACTTACTTCCCTGTCTCCTCCACCCCCTTCACCTTCTCTATAATGATATCACTCAGCCACACCTTGCTTCTATAGCTTTCATCCCTACTAACGCATCACCCTGCCATGCCTCCTAGCCTCCTTCCTTTTTACCTCCTTACGACTTGGTTTTTCCAGGGTTCTTCTCCGTGATTCACATATAGCTCCAACGGAGTCCATTTCCTCTATAAGTACTTTAATTTTCTCCATTATCTTTTTTGTAGAAATTTTTGATGAGGGGTATTTGTCTGATCTCATCTAGATATGTTAATCTGATTTTAATTCATAATTATTTGGTTATTTGGACTGTTTATCACTAATTGTAATTTTAATTGAGTCATCTTTCATTATTTTGAAATACACAACATCAATTTATAACATATTAGGAAGTTTCTCAGAATGTCATGAAAGTAATAGAGTTCAGTCTAATCAGAAGGAATGTGATAACCAAAAGGGGTTTTTAAATCCAGAAGTATTTTAAAACCTTTTAAATTAGGGAAATAACTTGTGCCATTTAAATTATATAATGATAAAATGAATATGGGTAGACTGGGATAATCACAAACTATATTTGAAATGGTGTGTCTATTACCATACCTTTGAAAAATCATACCAAGGATAGATGTTGGCCAAACACAAATTATAGGTTCTACTGTATTGTTATTGAAAGAATATAATATTATTGGGTCTTATCCTTCAGGGAAAGGACATGCCTTTGGTTGGTTATAGGCAGGTTAGATACATAGTTTATTTACCATCTCCCGATAGAGGTGTCTGTCAAGATTTTATGTACACATTACCACTATACATGGAAAATATTTTGGGACTCAAATTCTCATGTTAAAAATTATGTTACAAAGGAAAAGGATATTTTAAAGCTAGTTTCTAGTTCAGAGATGATAGGTATTGTGTCCTTGAGAAAAATTATGGAGGAGTTTGAGTGGATTAAAATTTAAAATTTTGACCATGAAAGGTTATATAGATGTCATTATATATCCTAAAATAATAGTAATCAAACTATAGATATCTCTGGGATGGAATAAGAATTCCCATCCTGGTATAGGGTTGATGAAAGAAAATCATACGAGAATAAGTAAACTTGAGTGTCGGAATATTGATGGGAAATGGGATGGAAATGGAATTCCTGGATGTAACTAAGATAAAAAAATCATAGGGTTACAACATATCTTATAATAACAAGAGTAAGGATACAAATAGTTCTTGGTAAAGTGATCCCTATGCAGATCTAGATTAAACAAAAAATAAAATGAAAATATTTCATCTAAATGAAGGGTTATTAGGGAATACTTTTTGTGAATCAATGAGAGAACACATACCAAAATAAGATATGAAATTGGTGGGAATGATACTTGTGGTTGGCCCCAAGATAGAGTGTCCTGGTGTCACTATATATCCTACGACAATAGTAATCAAGCCGCATATTGTTCTTGAAAAATGTATCTATATATATATATGGATTATACATAGTGGAAAGGGTAATGAAATATATGAGTGTCATGGTGATAGAAGAAAGGAAACATGATGTGAATAAGGTCTCATAACAAGGAGAAATCAACATAGTTCTATCATAATGTAGGTCCATTAGATAACCATGTATTAATGAGGTAAAGATCCAAAACACTTGGATAGATTGGGTGGTTTGAATTAGATAAGAATTTTGGTTGACCCTAAGATAAGTGATTTGGTATTCACTGCATATATCATTATAATATGAATTAAGTAATATGTGTTTATTGAACATGAAGGTATTTTTATCTAGACATTGGGTCATAGATAGGGGAAACCGTATTTTTAGAATCTTTTACGGATCTCAATCTAGTGTAAGTGAACCTTTTAATATGAGACAAACCACTCCATGTAGTTTAAGGGTTAGGTGGGGTGGATATGTTGTCGTTTAGTACAACACCATGTGATAAGGATTATATACTATGCAATTGGTCATCATGAAAAAGGAAATTTAGTGCCATTAATTTAAAGGTTATATGACAATGACCATATCCAAGTAGTTTAAATTCATGTGAAACACACTTTTAGCTAAGGCTATGTAATTTATTTCATTATAAATCTTATGTTGGTGGAAGGTTTGATATTCCCTCTATCCATTGTGATCAGGGAATAATCGCATTAGAGTGGACCTTATGGATGATGTAAGGTCATTAACATTTCTATTATAGAATTGGAGGATTTTTTCCATGTATCATTGGCGTTCTCATGGAAAATACTAATTCTCCACGAATGAATTAGAAAATGTGAACCTTATGGTTAAATTATCATGTGAAATGATTTTAATAGTCTATATGGTTATATAGCGTGAATAAAATTTTCTCATAAACACATTATAGATCATCAATCTATGACTATGACTTCCCATATTCTGAAAATTTAAGGATACTTCTCTCTTATATACTAGACAATATGGGGTTTCTTTTATACCAGTATGTTTTGTGTTTCGATATTGCCGCAAATCATGAAAGATATTATTAGAATAAGATCTATTATCCATGTTCACAATCATATGAAGGATATTATATAGGGTATTATTGAAGTCCTTTACTTATCCATTTATAGTTACATGATATTAGGATAAATTTTTTTATTGAATATTATAATTATTGCATTCATTCTTCATTTTTAATTCATAGAAGTTAGTGTTGTTGATCCCACATTGTGTGTGTTTTATTTTTTCCAATTATTTTTAAGTTTCAATGAATATTAGTGTCAATGTGCAAGAAATAAAAATTTATGGATAAGAATATCTTGGAAGTTGGTTAGAGAAATTAGTTTTGTTGAGAAGAAGGGTTCCTAAGAGAGGTGTGAAATTATATTAAGTAAATGAGATTTAGTGACACATATTTTATGTTTGAACTTTGATTATGAAATACATTTAATTCCTCATATGAAAAGGTAATACCTTACCTTTGGAGTTTTGGAGATTCATTTATATAAAGTAAAAAATTATTTAAGTGTTCTTGAATTACTGCCAAGATTTTTTTTCTTAGAATATTATAGTTTTAAAAAGGGAAATTGAAAAGGAAATTTTAGTAAGGATTTGAGTTGCATGGAGAATTTATAATGATGGGTCTTATATGTGTATGATGAATGCATTTTAGAATTTCATTTCTTATGTATATAAGTTTGGAAAGTAAAAAACTATTTGGGAAAATACACAGATGAAGTAGAAAGATTAAAAAAATGTTTATATTGTTGGAGTATAGGATATTGTTATATTTGAAATGAAATGTTTATGTTTCAGTTGTTTTTTAACTTGGATTATGAGTGATTTTTTGCTCAGTTGACCCTTATGATTTTTCTGTTTGTTTTAAATTTTGGAGAAGGAATTATAAAAAAATACCTTAATACAGCACTACCCAAGAAGCTAAGTCATCAGATACAGGTGGCCAAGAATTATGTCATTCCAGTTATGATGGAATGTATAAAAGCCCGTGTTGGTCAAAAACGACTTGAGGAGAGTGCACCAATTTTTTATTGGTGGAGAGTGATGGTTAAAACCATTGTACATGAAAGAATGATAGAACTGTGACCATAATGGATTTTAATGATAGACTAAGGAGTGTTATAGGTAATAAATAAGAGGTCTCACACACAGAAGTCTTGTGTGGGACACATCAAATAGAACTATTGTTCATCATTTAAAAACTTAGGCATTGGTACTTGATATGATATATTATAGGTTTTTTTTTCTTAAATTATTTAGTTTGTGTCATGATTATAGTTTATCCGCACTATAAATTATAGAGTGATCCATAATGAGAGATCATGAGAAACTCATTCCATATTCAAGAATCGTAGGAATTATAAAGTATGTGAAAAAATCCTCATAGGTTATATTTTTTAGATGCAAATTGAAGAATATAGGGTTGAAAGACTTTTGAGGAAATTTCATAAGACTCAAACTTCATAAGACTTTTGAGGGAATTATGTAAGACTTTATAAATTATAAGACTTATATGAAAGTCTTATCAAATTATGATTAGCAAAAGAAAATTAAATATGATAAACTAAATATGATGATGCGTAGTGATCTGTTCTTCATCGACATAAATATCGTAACGAAATATTGTGATTCATGCTTCCATTTCATAACATCATGTTTTACAGAAATCATTACACCATGAAATGAGGAGATGAAACCTTGAATATTTATATATATAATTTATTAATACATGGAGTTTTTTATGAAGTGGTGTCTACATGTCTGTATACAGTTAAAAAAATTGTGAATAGAAGTAGTGGGAGTTTTGAAATGTCATGATATTATGAATTTTGAATTATTGAGAATTATAGTAATTAAAAATATAGTATTCACATGGTATAATGTTTATAGATAAGAGAGAAAGAACAGAATTAATATAATGGATATTTTTTCATGTATCATATATATATATATATATTATTTCAATGAAATTGTCAGTTTGAAACTGTCATTCCAAGAAAGGAAAATCCTTACATCAAGAATAGATAACTGATATTGAATCCTATAGAAAAATTCATTGAGTATTGAAGGAGAGAATAGATACAAAACTGAATATATTCAAAATAAGTTTTATGTATTTAGGATAATGTAAATAGGATATCTAGTGCATATTGGTTTCACTAAATAAGAAGAAGAATAAGAAGAGGGAAGAAGATTTAGGTGAAGTGCAATTTTCAAATAATGAAGTGTATTTTATTTATGAAAGGGAAGAGGAAAATTATTTTTTCATTTTAGTTTTATATGGTTACAACTAAGAAGAGAGTTAAAAAAGAGTTCTAGTTTTTTAGAGTAGATTAATATTTGAAAAGAAAAAAATATTTCCTAGTAGGAATAATGGAGATAGTTGAGAAAATTCTCAAAACCATTTTGTTCACATTGAGGAACAAGAAGTTTTATCTTATTCCCTATCAAATGTGTTGTACATATCTACTTACAGTGTTGGTAATTGAATTTTTAGCATGTTATCAAGGAGAGAACTAAATAAGGTTTGTAAGAGATCAAAAACTATAAAATAAAATGAATAATGCTCCATTATGAAATGATCTATCAACTGGTATTCTAAAGATCATATGATGAAATAATCATCCTTAATGATGATGAAAAAGATATCAAAGTTGGAAAGTAAGGTGAATATATCCATCATGGAATTGATCAAACATTTAGTACTATTCAAAATTGGATCATTATTAATTTTGAAAACTGTAGTGTCTCCTTGAAGGTTAGAAATGTAGAGAAGGTTTTGAAGAGTCTTCTACAATTATCACTTCATCAAAATATGAATTTTGGAAGGTGATTGAAAAAGGTATTATTGAAAGGTTATGATTTCATAATATCTAATTCTTGATTAAAACAATAAAATACTACTATACAGGGGTATGATGTTTTTAAATTAGTGGAATTTATATGAAATATTGAATAAGTTTCGGGGATGTTTTCTGAAACTAAAACATTCTACTTATTTTGAATTTTTTCACCTGTGTGTTAAAGTGGGTAAAAAAATAAGTTTGAAATTTTGTTATTAGGATCAAAACCTGTTAGTTCTTTGCTCGAGAGTGGATTACATTTTTCACTACTTGGTCTCAGTGTTCCTTTCTCCCTTAGTAGCAACTTCATTCTCCAGGTTAGTGCTTTAAATTTTAAAATATGAGTTCCCTGGTTTTACCTTATCTATGGTCCTGTCTTTAACTCTGTGAAGTGCCCTGCCAGACTATGTTTCATGATGTTCATCTTTTAAGCACATTCTAGAGAATATTTTCTACCTTTTGGGATTGTTCTTTTTCTTCCTTTTGTAATTTAATAATTTCAAGGCCTTGTTCCCAAGTTATATGTTATTTTCCAGTAACCAAAAAGGGTTCTTTACATTAAAGGGGCAGACAATTTTTTTCCATACCCTTTAATCAAATCTCTTGATTTTATAACCCTTTTCCCCCAAGATCTTCTCAAGTAGTTCATAAAATTAGATAATGGTCTATTGGCGACGACATAAAGAGAAAAAGGAGGATGCGCCAAAGCCAGAGGCTGACCCTGAGCGTGATCAAAGAACTGTATTTTCTTATCAGGTTGTTTAAATATATTTGGACCTGGTTTTTTACTTTGAAATGTTGTTTTCTGATAGTTTCTTGCTATCCATGTTGTTAATTTGTATTTCTATTGATGATTTGTACAGATTTTCTTGAAATCTAATGAAATAGATGTTTATGAATTTTTTTCAAGGGATGGAAAGGTACCTAATCCCATTTATATGACGATGTTGCATTTTCTTTCGGGTGTATTTTCATTTTCTCTCGGGTGTATGTATTTTAGATCAGGACGTTTTTCAAATATAGTTAATTCACTTTCTAATAGGATAAGTATAGGAGAAGTTTGCATTGTTGGACTTTGTTTTTTGACCTTCATCAGATGCCTTCGTGCTGATAGTCGTCAAGTGAATTGAACCGATGAATTTGATTTTAGGTATTTTGTAAGTTCCAACCTAGGAAGCATTACTACTCTTAGCTAGAGAGATGTCTTTGTATATCTAAGGCCCCAAATGATAGAGCTTTTTGAAAACTGCTTATAGCAGTTGCCACTTATGATAAGTGCTTTTGTGTAAGTGTTTTCAGATTTCTTAGGGTCCATTTCAATTTTAATTATTCTAATAAACAGATTTTTTGCACATGAGAGATGTACGTCTTATTATGGACCACAATTCTAGACGTTCCAAGGGAGTTGGGTATGTCAAATATGTGCCACTATTGTTGACTGATCCGTGCTCGTCATGAACTTAATATCACATTTTTTTGCGATCCATTCAATTTTTTTCCTTACAATTCAAGTTAAATATAACTTGAAGATACATTGAGTTTTATGATGCCATGTCTATCCTTATGGGAATAGCACTTTCTAGACAACCTCTAATCAGTCAACCGGTGATGGTTAAAACTTCCGAAGATGAAAAGAAACTGGTTCAGTCAACTACAACTACATCTGCTGGGCCATCCGGGCTTATTGGACCCTATGGAGGGGCAGTAAGAAAGCTTTATGTTGGTAATCTAAACTTCAATATCACTGAAGATCAACTTCGTCTGGTAATGGCCTATATTTGTTCTCCTGGGATTTCCTGGTAATGTATTTAGGCTGTTATAATTCTAGTTCCATTCCATTAATATGGAACTATAAAAGACATAAATTAAGGTGACACATTTAGAGAAACGAATCTTGGTTGCATGATGATTTTTACTGCCATTTCAATTTTTATAGCCTATTTATGTCAATGCTTAATGCTCAGGTTTTTGAGCCATTTGGTGCCATAGAGCTGGTGCAACTATCACTTGATCAGGAAACTGGGCATTGCAAAGGTTTTGGATATGTCCCAGTGAGTGAGCTTACCCTTGTGGATGTTCTAGTCTGTTGCTTTGAAAACATTGATAACTGGGTTATCTAAGGACACCGCTTAAATGAATCATTATCATTTAGAGCCTGTTTGTTTCAACATAAAAATTAACTGATAATGGGTTAGTTTAAAAAATGTTTGTTGGAAAATGAGAAGGTATTTTGTGTCTGGTATAATAAAAAAATTACCTTTTTTTTACATTGGATTGAACAATCAGTTCTTAAAAAGGTTATCAGAATAGTTTTTCCAAAAAATCCTAAAAGTGTTTTTTTTTTCAGATTTTACTTTTTGAAAAAATGATTAAAAACAATTGTAATTTTAGGAATGTGATTTTCTTTTGAAAAGAATGCATCTATAACCGAAAAAATATTAATTAAGTGGTCTATTAGTTGGTCAACCACTTATAAGGCTTTTAGTATCCTTTTCCATTGTATTATCACCTTACAGAATTTACTTATTGGTGATGGTCAAAATAATGAGTTCTTGAATATGATATTACAGAACTTGAAAGTAATCCCTACTTATTGGCAGTGACGCTGTATAGTTTCATCTTTCTTCATTGAATTAAACAATGTTCTCAACATGGAATTTTTGCATTCTCTTTCAATTCATCATCACTGATTTAGATGCACTATAGTATGACTTACCATAAAGGTCACTCCTTAATTATTACCACTCCCCTGTTAAGTACTTCTTGCCTTACATATACATTTCATTGTAGTAAAATTATTTCCAAGGTATGGTCTCCAAGAAGGAACCTATATTTGATGCCATTTTCAGATATGATCTGATAAGATTTTCTCCTAATTCTTACTTTTATCTAGTATGGCACTGCATTTTAAGAATAACATACATGAATCAGAATTTCCCCTGATGCCTTAAAAGAGCTTGCTTTTCGAAAGAAAAGCATGCTACTGCATTTCTTTTCTCTCTTGTGGCTCGTGAATTTGATGAAAAGTTCATGGAATGAGAGCCCATGGAGTTTGGGCTGTCTTTTGTTCTTGTACTTTGTTTATATGTTTACAATTCTTTTCCTTTTTAGGTGATTTGTCTTTTTCTCCTGGGTGTTTCTTGTAAATTGGATTTCTTTGGTATCCAAAAACTTACTACTGCATGTTCAATGAGAAAAATGAAATCCACCATTGGATATTTTACTTATTGGCTAAAAAAATCTTTAAAAATTAAATATGACAACCAATGGGGCGCTAAGTGGAACCCTTCTTAAATAAAGTGCTTCAGCTATTGAATGTCTTTACTGAATGTCTTTTTCAGACCTGTAAAAGACTACAAAGAACTTTCTTCTCTATGCCAAGGGACTGTAACTGATGAGGGCGCTCATCAATTTTAAATATTGTGGTGGTTTAATGTATTTTAATGCAATTTTCACGTATTGATGATGCCAAAGCTGCTCTGAGTTTAAATGGGTTAGAGATTGTAGGTCGATAAATCAAGGTAAATACACCTCACCATTGTTTACTTTTCATGATTTGAGTACTTCTAAACATATTTCAAAATATAGGTCTTTTAGTTAGACTCATATATTTCACTGAAGGTGTTCATACGTGCGCTTGTGAGGGAGGGGGTGATGTCCAGGCAGGAGGGAGAGGTGTCCAGGAGGGAGGGTGGGGGGTGCTGTCCAGGGAGGGGGGAGGTGTGTCCAGTAGGGGGGGGGGTGCTTTCTAGGCAGGGGAGAGGTGTCCAGGAGGGAGGGAGGGGGTGCTGTCCAGGTAGGGGGAGGGGTGTTCAGCAGGGGGTGATGTCCAGGCAGGGGGGAGAGGTGTCCAGCATGGAGGGAGGGGGGTGCTGTCCAGGAAGGGGGGGTGTCCAGGGGGAGAGGTGTCCAGGAGGGGGGGGGGGGGGTTCTAGGCGGGGGGGAGGTGTCCAGAAGGGGGGGGGGTGTCCAGTCAGGGGGGAGGGGGGTCCAGTGTCCAGGGGGAGGGGTGTCCAGTGTCCAGGGGGGAGAGGTGTCTAGGGGGAAGGGGGATGTTGGGGGGTGGGATACTGCAAGGGGAGTGGGGTTCTATCCAGGAAGGGTGGTGTCCAGTGTCCAGGGGGAAGGGGTGTCTAGGGGGAAGGGGGCTACAGGGGGAAGGGGGGCTAATGCAAGGGGAGTGGGGAGATGCGCCACTGGATCAGATTGGGAGTATAATGTCTTTTTATGGTTCTCAATTGTGGGGTTTCATCTTGATTTTCTGCAATACAGAGAAACGTGGAGCCATGGATGGATCACTACAATCCGGGGCTTGTTCGTTCTGATTCAATGATCTGGCTTTGTAGATATCACTATTGTTTCGTGGATCAATCGAGGAGCTCCATGCTTCCACTACAATAATATGCAAGCCCGCTACGATGGGAATATGGAGGTTGATTTGATTAAGTTCCATGCAGAGAACACCACTCATGTTCGTAGAGGCTGGCTATTGGACCATGTGCTATCTGGTGTCCGTTGGTTTTTTCATCTGGGAGACGAATTGGGTTGACCTACTACCAATGATTAGAGGCTCATGCTGAAGGGGGTACACTACTATCGATCACTGCCAAGTTGAGTTTTAAAGGCTGCACAAAATCTGTTTGATGCAATTCCAAAGAGGCTGTTCTATTCTGAGGGCCTATTTCATGCTGGAGTTCCCACATTTCCCCCACAAGCTGTCAAAGGGAGGTTTGTTTGGGCCTCTACAAATAGGGCTTGTTTGTTATGGACAAAGATGCAACTGGAGACCCGGTTTTCTTGAAGTGTTTCCATGAAGGGTCTTCACTATATAGGAGACTAGATCTGGTCTGTATTTGGTAGTTTCTTCCATGATAGTTCCCACAACCGTTTGACTGAATTTCACACCAAACCAAGCCTTACTAGTGACACTTTTTTGATGCACTATAAAAATCCCATGGCCAACCCACCAAAATCAAACCAGCTATTCTAGGGCCATTTCCACTCTCACTAAATAATCCAAACCCAATACCTACTAAAATTCCAAGCTCCCACTTCATTTTAGCCACTATGAACTCCTTCCAAATCCCCCACCATTTTTCAATCCACCTAGGCAACCCATCCACAACTTGACCAGCAATCTGGCCTACCCACCTCTCAACTTCTAAGCCACCAACCCCACATTTTCCACCAGGCATCCCACTTTAAAACCATTCCAAACCTCACCAAATTCTAACCAATTAAACTAGACCCATTAACATTTGAAGCCCTCATCTAAATTCCTGTTCCAACTCACATATTTTAAACCCAATCAGCCCTGCCACTTCTGAAAAACAAGAGTAGCCTACTTAAAATCTAGTCTAACCTTGTTTCCTTCATGCTTTCCCCCATGATTCCACATCCTCACCTCAACCAAATTATTAACCACCTAGGCACCTGGAAGCGACAAGAGGAGAGAGAAGGTTTGTAGATTTTTTTGTAATATTTTATTCCATTGGAAGAGAATTTGTTTGATGATTCCACTTGTAATGAGGTACAGAATTTCCTCTCCCTCTTTCTTCCATTAAATATTAGACAGATCCTATGTAAAATATCATTCTGCACCTCCGGGGAAGGAACTCTCAGCTACTGTTCTTCTGTTCTTCTTCCTACTGATGAATAAAATTCCCCAAGTATATTGGGAAAATATTATTCATTTTTCTTCATTTACTTATTCTTACTTACTGCTGAAGTCTCTTTCTCCATGCTACTTGCATACTAGGAAGTGTTAAAGTGACTGTTTCTTCTTCATTCATGTTTTCTTCCCCCAATATTCATGCTTACATTTTCATTTTAATTCTATTTTCTGCTCATTTTTATTTATGTGTTGGGTCCTTTTCCCTATGTTTATGTTCCCCCATCACTTTTTCTATGATTTCTTATTCTCTATTAATTTCATGTTTCTTCAGATTCTCCATACTCTATTCATTCTCCTTTTTTCATCATCAAATCCAGATTCATGTTTTTCTCTTCATGTGCTGTTTAGTTTCTTCCTTCGTTGTGTCGTGACCTCCCACCTCCATTTATAGAGGACTCAAGGGAGTGAGATGTACTTTGATTTGAGTTCTTAAAACACTTTAATTTTTCTTCTTCTTACTTATCTGTGATTTCAGCAGCCAGGTTTGGTCTTTTAGCAATAGCCCATGACATCCATCTAGTAGATTATTACTCTTCACTCTAAATAATTAACTCCCTTCACTAGTAGCATTGTTCTAGGTTTCTACAGAATAAATGACATTCTTTTATCACAATGAAAGTAATTAGAAACCTTAAACCAAATATCTACTTTGTGTGAATACCCAAAACCATAAAACTGTATAAAATGAAGAAACCACTTTGTGTACCTATCATCGTTCATGCCCACTGCTATTGTCTTTATTCACATGATAGTTGAAGAACACTTAGAGATAACCATCATAATATCTCCTCCGTGGTATATCCATGGGTTGAACCGAATCACCCATCAGGTGGGTAGGATGCCCCTGAAACCCACAATATGCTAGTATCTTGCTTGGACAAAGGGTGAGGGAGAAAGAGAGCTTCGAGGAAGGGAGAAAATCAACCAATCCTTGAGCAAACTACGAATGAAAAACATCTTGATGGTTACTGATTCCTATATATCACTCTGGAAACTCCGGATATTTCTATGCATTAACTCATGCATTTCATGTTGGATTGGTGTTGCCTGATCCGGTTGGGCCGAATTCTTGTGGCCTGCAACTGTCATAGGTCGAGCTGACCGACCAACACCGACATGCAATGTAGCGGTGCGTAATTCGGGGTCAACTTCACTGTAGCACTTTTGAAAAAGTTGGCCGCCGATCACTGTAGCAACGCAGACATACTATTCTGAACAGTGGACCAACTTCTTCATATGTAGCCCATTTCGGGCTAGGGTTTAGTACTGAAAATACTCTGTATTTTTTGTTCTCCTGATATAGTGAAATATTCTGCCTCTCTCGTGGACGTAGGGATTATTCCCAAACCACATAAATAGATGTGTCTTTTGCATTCTTTCATTTTTTCTCATTTCTGTTGTTGTGTCTCCCAACAATTCTGCAACACTTTTTAGGGTGGAGGGGGCTGTAGGGAGAGTTGTCTACTGCATGGGGAGTTGGGGGGGGGGGCTGTCTAGGGGGCTTTATAGGGGGTGGGGGCTGCAGGGGGAGGGGGGCTGCAAGGGGGGTGGGGGGGTGTGTAGTGGGGTTGGGGGGTATTTTTTTATGAATTTTCAGACCCTATAGCCACAGTTTTAAACTGTGGCTATTGGTGTATTGCCACGGTTTTTAACCGTTGCTATAGGCCTAATGCCACGATTTGAAACTGTGGAAATAAAGGTTGTCTGTCCTCTTGAATAGCCACAGTTCTAAACCGTGGCTATAGTGATATTACCACTGTTCAAACTGTGGCTGTATGCCTATAGCCATGGTTCTCAACCGTGGCTATAGATCTATTTCCACAGTTCAAAACTGTGGCTATAGGTCTAGGCCTATAACCACGATTTAAAACCGTGGATATAGCCCGGATTTCCTGTAGTGGTAGTTTCATCTGGGGATAAATGGAATGCTCGATGTTTTATTTGTTCCACAGAAACCCCTTGAGGCTTTATGGTAAAGCACACAACATGGAACTCTTTAAGATGAAGATTTGGATCCTCACCGGCTAGCCCGTAGAAATGAGTTAGAAGATGCATAAAACCTGATTTAAGTTCTATATTGGCCTCTATGTTAGGATATTGAATGAAAAGGGGTTGGTAATTCATATCCGAGGAAGAAAGTTATTTAAGTGTTTGTTCCTTAGGATTGGCTATTTCTAATTCAACTGGTTGGAGAAGGACCGGTTCTTGAATTATTTGATTTTACCTAATGTTCCTCTTATGTTGGTGAAGTGTTCGCTCAATTTCAGTGTCAGATGATTCAGAGGGATTTTTTAGGAGGCTAAAGGGCATTTAGAGAAATTCTTTAAGAAATAATCAGACTTTTTTTCTTTGTGTGTTTTATGTTTATGATATTTATGAGAAAGAGGTTTTTTCTGTGTGTTTTTTTCCATTTTTTTAATTTTGTTTAATTTTGTTTTTTAAATAACCTGAAACTAATGACTCATTAATTACACCATCCCCAGCAACTGTGCCATTTGAATGTGTGGTTAATTGTCTCATATCAACCATTCAAGGTTTCGGTGCTCTGCTAATGTGTATAGAAACACTCGGGTTGAATCCCCAGTGATGATACTTTTTAATAGTCAATTGTTTTTTGTTGATTGCATTTTGATTGGGGGGTTCATTTGTAGAGATTAATTAAATTTATTGACTGATTAAGATTTTTTTAACAATTTAATAAATATTAGGGTGAGTTCATCATTATGTGGTTATGATGTGATATCCTTGATCCTTGCTTTATATTTCATTAAATTTACACCCATGTCACAAGTTGATGTTGATTGGAATTCCCAAGTGTTAAGGATTTAATCCAAGACTTAACATAAAATAGGGTTATAATCTTAATCATATATTGTATATGGAATTTTATTTATGGTTCCAATAATCCATGGAATCCAATCATTAAACAAAAAAAGTCCTTAATCCATGACATGTTAAGTCCAACATACACAATGTTAATTCAAAGAATATTCATCGAGCAAAAGCTCTCAATCACTTAACATTCCTTAATTACAACTCACCCCAATGAGAGTTTTACTCAACCACTGAAATTATTTTTAATCTAGTTTATTATTTTTATGATGATAAATTATAAAAATAATGAAAATAAAGGGATAAGAAAGGAGTTGTCCGTCGAACACACACACACACAAATGGGGATGAGAATTAAAAATAGATTTTTGATTGAATGAGGAAGAAAAATAGAAAATGGATTTGAACTATATTTAAACCATTTTAAGTCAATAAATATTATTTAACAGAATGTGGATGAGAATAATAGATGAATAAGAATAAAATAGCATTAAAATATAATTACAAAAATGAACACTTACACTATTATAAATGGAGATCAACACAAATGTAAATGAAATTAAAAAAAGAGGAATGGTTTATAAAGTGAAAATTTTAGTATGGAAGATCCTCCCATGTCATTGTAAGAGCCTTTTTCATGCCAAAATATTCTCCTTTTCTCTGAAATTCCAACCACATGCAAGGAGAATAGGGGGTTGTATTTATAGCCCATGGAGGTGGACTGTTTGCATTCCAAATCACACCTTCCACTTGCATCGAAAATATGTCCATACAAAATCTCAATATAGAGACAATATCTTATTAAATTTTCAATATAATAATGTTTTCTAACTAATATTAAAATTTGGAGGCATTTGGGTATATGGATCCAAAGTTATTGTGATTTTAATAAACACTATTAAACTGTCCATTTCTATCAATGCTTTTTTGATGGTAGAAATGTGAATGAATTTTTGAATAAAATGATGCATTAAAATCTGAATGTATTATTCAACAAAGTCGACATGATATTTCTCCTATTTAACACTGAAAAATATGAACATGATGTGATGAATAGATCATGAGAAAAGTCAATTTTTGTGTGCTGATTTCATTTCCCGGACAGAATGGTGGGCTGGACTTCAAAACTTCATTTGGGACCCTTGATTTTGGATTTCAGCCCTAGAATATTTATCCATGACTCCCTGAATTTTCACACAAACTTTGTAGGAGAATAAAGGAATTTGGACTTCCTAATTGAGCCCATAAATACAATCTTCAGGACTAGTTAAATTTCTTCATAGATTCTGTGGGCCTTCTTGTACTGTCCATATGACCCTTCAAATGGTTGAATTGGCCAATGATTCCTTCTAATGTTATGTGTAAAATTGAATACGGAATATTAAAAATCAAGAATCACACAATTGGGTTTTTTTTGGGGGATATTTATTCTTCAAAAAGTAAACTAACTTGATTCTGGATGAGTTAAAAGAGTGCTCTAAAGTAATATTTAACATTAAAACATTATTATTTCACACAAATTATTCACATTTCATATAAAATCTTTAAAGGTAGTATATAAAAATTTATGAAAATATTAATAACATAATTCCCACCATGTTCATGAACAAAATCTGTGGTTCCTTGGGGGCACAAGTGGTCTTATAAAAACCATATCTCGAAGGTCCACCAACTACACCCTCAACTCCACCATCTTTGTAGGGGTCATACGATATAAACCGTATGAAATATACACTATCCTATGCTGAAAACCATTTTAATATCCGATATAATTCCTTATAGGTAGTCCTAGAACCCCCTCACGGAATAAATACATTACATATTCCACAACCAAAGCAATCTTGATCCCTAAAGAGTATTCTATGATGTGGACTAAACACATGAACTAATTGGTGTTTGGATGATACCACCTACACATAAGGCTGTCTCTCCTTTCCAAGAGCTCTCTCTCACCCATAATGGATAATATATTCCAATATATTTGAAGTGTTATGACCCATATATGATTGTTTTCAATCTAGTTTAGAACCATGAACAACAATTATAAACCCAAGAGGAAGTCATAAGGTTCCATCATGATGTCGAAGAGGTTCCATGTAAAACTATATCCAATAAATGAAAACTCACAGTGATGGAAAAGAAATAATATCAAAGAATAGCTACCTATTGGTAATGGAATGACCCACCCATATGTCTACTGGTACTAAGTAAAGTTTATAATAAACAAAAGTCTCAGATAATATCATATTGTGTACAATGTGGGAATAACCCTCTAGGGACTACAACTACCAACTATACTGAGTCCTAGCTCTCTGATCGTGTTGTGGGCCACCTGATGGTGGTGGTGTTTGGATCTCATAACATATCTCTACACTAACATCTCCTCCCTTTAGATATTCTCTAACACCACTTCCAATAAAACCTCCCTATGGGATGCCCTAGCCTTTTATGGAAGATCCTTGATCATGAATCAACTTCTACCAAGGAGGTCAATCAACTGTCTACAGGTCCTGATAAGTAAGATGGGTTGGGAAATCATAATCCAAGTGACCATGCTTAACACAAGAATAACACCTCCCCAATTCAAGATTATTGGATTCTCTAGGTGACCCATAAGCCTAAGAACCATGTTTTTGAGTGTGAGAAGTCCTACTCTACTATGATATCAAAGACTAACACCTATTACCTACAACAGATGGATTATCCACATGATTCCCAGTAGTGACTCCAATACCTTGGAGGCCCTATGCTTGGAATACCATATTAAATAAATCATACTCTATAAAACTATCTTTAGTGGGTATTCATAAGGAGACAGACCTGGAATGAATGTATCTTTTTAGACCCTGGTCAAAATACCTCACCTCAAAGAAGACTTCTTGATCCTGGTTGAGAGAGTGTCTTGTATGGCATATGAACCTCATGGAATGCATAGACACAATCAAACTAACCTATTGTAACTCAACAAGATCATGGATCTAATCTAAGGGAATGGAAAATGTGTACTACTCCTCACGAAATAGCTTTAGGATTTCAGGCCATGAGAGAATCATCTCATCATGGGTCTATGTAACAAAACAACACTAGTCCCTATCTAGTCCATGGAATATATTAGATTACAACACAACCGATGGTATTCCCAAATCATGCATTCATCTACATAATAAAATACTACAGACTAATTTTTAATTGATAGGGGTGATGCTACCTGTCCACCTAGAGGAAAAACATCATGAGATGGGCCATGAGCTGATACCGTGTCACTCATTTGATCATTGTCATGATCCCAAATCAGTAACCTAGATTTTTGCCTTAATAAAGGAATATGTAATGTAATAAAAATGTTAATTGGTCAAATGAGAATATATATATATATACTGATTTGGTTAGGAACAATATGACGCCGAAGGTGATTATTTCCATGTATTTTCTTTTGTTGTCAAGAAAGTGTTTGAAGAAAGGAAATCACCTCACTTTTTTCATAGAAAAATTCATACTCAAGCAGATATGGATGGTTGATTGAATGAATTGTTTTTTGTATCTCAACTAGGTCAAGAGAAAAGGTGATAAATCTTTTTGCGCATAGGTGAAAGTATTTTATAAAAGTGAAGATGCTTTACTGATTTGTATTTTATATAATTCATATTTAAGTGGTAAAAATTATGATGGAAGATTGATGAGAAGTAAAGGGTGATAGTGATAGTATTAAATCCAAATTAATTATTTAAAATCATACTCAGGGTTAGGATGAAAATGATCATACCCAAAAATTATTGGACATAGAAATTATAAGAAATTGAAACGATGAAACCCAGAAATGATAGATCTGAAAAATAATCAAACATTGAATTTATCAGAACCATAAATGAATACATGTAGATATGATCATACCTATAAAAAATATAGCATCTAATCATCCATTGGGTAGGTTATAAAACATTCGTTCCTCGAAAAAGCAGACTAGGATTTCATAATTAAATTGGACTGGGTTTTTAAATGAAATCAAACTGGGATTTTTGAATGAATTCAGACTGTGATTTAAAACTGAATTTGGACTAGGATTTCTGAATGAAATCAAACTAGAATTTCTGATTGAAATTAGAAAGGGATTTCTGAATGAAATCGAACTAGGACTCAGATTGGGATTTTTGAATGAAATATAACTGGGAGTTCTGAATAAAATTGGACTGGGATTTCTAAATGAAATTAGACTAGATATTTTGAATGAAAAATTGGATTGGGATTTCTAAATTAAAAATTGGACTGGGATTTATAAATAAAAAACCAGAATGGGATTTCGGAATGAAAATTAATACTAAATTTTTTCAAGAATGTTTGAAGTGTTAATGAATTAAAAACCAAAATTAAAAGGGAATTACTGAAGAAAATGATTTATCCAAGGATTAAGGAGATTTGAAGATTTGATAAATCATTGAATAAGTCAATGAAATACTGAAGATTTTTGGAACAATTGAATATTTGAGAACTTTAGTGAAGTTGGAATTTTTTTTGGAATGACGCCTAGAATTTTTTGTTGATCCTATAAAAGGAGGAGAACAGTTTGTGTGTTTTTTGGAAGAATTAATTTATCACAAAAGAGGATAGAGATGATCCACATTTATAGCATGTAAAGACAGTTTTCTATATTTTACTCTCTTAAATATTTATATATTACCAGACCGAAGAGGTAATGATTTTATTCATCTCTAATCATTATATTGTACCAGATTAAAAATCAAACTCAGTTTTCTATAAAAAATTCCATAAAGTTATTACCAGCTTATGTGTCACGACCAGTCCTCGGGGTCCATGTCGTGACTACCCCAAGCCTGCCTTCCATAGGCTAGGGGCTGGCGACTAGCACCAAAGGCGAAAATCCTGATATCTGGGAAGGCATTGCCTTCATAAAAAGTAATCAAAACACCACAGAGTACAAGCGGAAGTAATACACTAAGTACAAAAGGAAGTGTTGAAAGGTAAAAGGGCCAGAATACAAACCCAACTGAAAAGTACAGCTACAACTGAAAGGAAGTACAGCAGAAAAGACAAACATTTGGAAGAATAGAAGAAGCTCCTCGGTCATCCACCTTGGATCCTACATGAATTGTAGGTACAGATAGCCTCCACAATGCTGTTGCCCGTCAACCTCCTCCGAGTATCGTCTCGTCGTGAAATCCTCCACCGGGTACCGTCCAGTCCTCGAACACTCGGCCTTCGTCAACACAGCCCGTCGTCTGCATCCAACACAATGAGGTGCAGGCATAGCCCATGCAGGGGTGAGTATACGATACTCAGTAGGGACCCCAAGAACCTCAAGGTATCACTAAATGCAACAATGATAACCACAAAGAAGGATCTCAACAGATAACCCTTACTTAGGTATAAGCCCATACTTATGCCTAACTTATCAAGTAACCCATCTCAATCATGAGGAAACACAAAGGTTATGAAATCAATGGATAACTACTACCTAGGTATATTCCCATACATATACCTAAGTTATCAAGTGACCCATCTTAATAATGAGGTAAACACAAGGTCATAGACTCATCTAAAACAAGGATTTTCATTATCGAAACTATAACTGCTGAAGATCTCCGTCTCTAGAGAGTACAGTGATCTGGTCACAACTCTGAGGTACTTCTCACTAACCTAAGACTGCTGAGGTACCCCTCCTGTCGAGTACCGCGGGTCTGCCACCTCACACAGTAGTGCTCCCCCTCATAACCTACAGAGGTACTCATCCTATCGAGTACCGCGGGTCTGCCACCTCACAAAGTAGTGCTCCTCCGCCATGGGTATGCCACCTCACAAAGTATTTCTCCCCACTGGGCTATGCAAGTCACTCCGAATCGAATCGGACAAGCAGTCATCATGTCTCAGCCAGCTACACGGTCTCCATACTCCATACACTCTTCTTCGGGAGGGTCCGCTCCACGAGCTACATGTCAATATTCCAAGTATCAAAATGTCCCACGAAGAAGTATCTCAAAGGACCGCCTCGTCATAGGGGTATCAACGCAACAGACGACGCGTCAATTGGACGCCCGGTCTGTGAGTTGTTAGCCTTTTGATCCCAGGGGCCCGGTTGGTTTTGTGTGCGAACCAACCTGGACGTATTTCAACTGTACCCCGAACTCTCATAGGGTATACTCATAGGGACCGTTTCTCAATGTGATCACCAATGCCGCTGACGGTTCGTCAAATGGACGTCCGGTCTGAAAGTTATCAGCTTTTCCGTTCTAGGTACCCGGTTGGATTTCGGGTACAATCAAACCCGGCCACTATCCAACTACATCCAAATCTTTGATGAAGTATTCCAAAAGTTCCATCTCATAAAGAGGAATCCAACAAAGTCGACGACACATCAATCGGACGTCCGGAGCTCAAGTTATAAGCATTTCCGCTCTAAGGGCCCGGTTGGTTTTGTGTTCGAACCAACCCGGCCATACCCAAAGTTCTCCAAAACCTTGAGCTTAATATACCAAAACTACTGTCTCGATCTAAAGATCGCATCGCAACTGATAGTGCATCGATCGGTGGTCTGTAGACCATGTTATGGGCATTTGAACAAAAACTGCCCGGAAATAGGGGGTTCGGGCCCGGTTCGACCCGGCCCGAGACCCCCTGGGCGGCCCAAACCCGGGGGACCCGACTCGGGTCCGGGTCCGACCCATTTCTGCGCGGCCCGGCCCGGCTGGCGCGGCCCAGCCCGGCCTGGCGCGCTCGGGCGGCCTTCGTGGCCAGCTCGGCCGGTGCCGAGCTCGGCAGAAGAGGGGGGCGCGCTGCCCCCCTGTTTGTGTAACCCCCCCCCCCACGTGGGGGCCGCTCTTCGATCCAGTCGGGGGTTACGACCCCCTGTCTCCCACCTGTTTCCGTGCGGCCGCGGGACTGGTGCATGCCGCCGCGGCGGACCCTCCTGGAGGCGCGTCGGGCGCCGCCGCCTCCCAGCGGCCGGCTGGTGCCAGCCACCTCCTTCGGCCGCCGTGCCGGCGTGGCGTGCCGGTAGGCCCTTCCGCGGACCACCGGACGCGCTCCGGTGGTCCGTTTTGCCTACGGTCTTCGCCAGCGGTCCTCCCAGGATCAGCTCTTCACTGCGAAGTCTTTAAATTGACTTTGTGGCCCCGTTTGTCATCGCCCGTCAATCCGTGCACAACGATCAACCAGCGGAGTCTTCAAATCGCCTCTACGGCCCCGAATCCGGCCGCAGTTTCATTCGGCCTCAACGGCGTGGCGCGACGGTGCCGCGCTTCTTTGTCACATTCTTTCTTGTTTCCACATGTTGCCGTTGCACTGCGCCACCTTTTTTTGAGCCGCAACGAACAAAACATCAATGGGGGGAGGAGGGTCGGCCGTGTTTGTGTGGTCCGACCTCCTACCGTTATAATGATAGAGAGCGGCCAACAATTATCAATGAAGTTCATTAAATAAAACTTGAACGAAGATTAAACCCCTACCTTGGAAATGGTCCGCTCGTCGAAGACACGGGAAGCGATGTCACTCCGTCAACACCAGGAAAGAACCGTCGTCGGTGTCTCGGAGAAGAGAACTGTTGGCGTCATGGTACACGACATCGTGTCGTCGATCTCTGAGGATTCGGCGTTCTTCGTCGTCCTTCGTCGGAGGCCGGTGTTCTTCGTCAGCGACGGTGCGTTCTTCATGTTCTTCAAGGAGAAAGATGTTCTCTCAAGCTCTCCACCCAAAAGCGCAAGAACGTGCCAAAATAATAGAATATAATCTATTATTCTTGGAAGTGGAAATTAATTAAGTGGTCCCCACTTAATTAAGTTCACGATGGTTGGCACAATTCAAAAAGTTGAGAGGCTCCACCAAATTAATTGCCCGAGTGGATAAAATAATTAATTTGGGGGAGTTTCAAGGGGGTTTTGGGGCCCGGGTGGTTCCCACCTAATTAACAGGGAGAGGGTCAAGGAGTTTCCTCCCATTAAATGGGGGGGTTTGAGGAGGTTTTATTCTCCTCCATTAAGAGGGGAGTTAGAGTCCAAGAGGCTCTCCCTCATTAATGGGGGAGTGTTGAGAGATTTCCTCCCCTCCCATTAAATGGGGGGTTAAGCCCCTTGTGGACCCCATGTCATAACCTCTCATGGGAGGCTATGCTGCTCGGGTGGTCCCCACCCTAATTATCCTCCCATGGGATGTTATAGTGTGGCGGTCCCACCAACAAATCCTATGTCGAGATTTTAACCAACACTATGCACAAGCCGTGGGTTAAACAAAGATAAAATAAGTTGTCACTTATTTTATTTTATTAATCCACGTGAAACCCAAAAACCAACTCTCAAACCCGATCATCTACCGTCGAGGTGAAAGTCCTCTTAAGGAAAAACTGGCACTGCGAGTTCATCGGTGCCCTCAGATTTTGATTCCGAGCACCGGTTCAAAAGTTAGAAAAACCCGCTCATTCGTTCACTGAAAGTACCTGAGCTAAACTTTTGAAAATGAATCCAGGAACATTGGGCCTCAGAATCAGGCGCCGTAAGAAACTACGTACTCGTAAAATCCCAAAGAAAATAAGAAAAAAAATTTCCTTGAAATTTCCGGGTCTTTACATTATGAGCGAGAAAGTGTAGATTTTTTTTTCAATTTAATATATCTATAAAAATTAAAAAGAAGAAAATGTAATTTTTTTTGTTGGAGAATAATTTTTTTAAACTATTTGTGAAAAGAGGGTGCACATGCACTATTGGATTTTTTACATAGTGCTATATGAGTGAAAGTGGATATCTTACTCATTGTAATTAAAGGATTATTTTATAATAGATTGTACGATATTAGATCATTTCTATACCATACCAAGGACATAGATATTCTTATTGGATACAAAACCTTGTAAATACTTCGGTTCCTATGGATGTGTGTTTGAATTTTTTTAGTAGGGAATTTAAATATTTAATGGAGGTGTAGGTTGTTTCAATTAGAAACATAAAAGAATAAATATAAATGATTCACCCATCTTCTCTTAGTGATAACATTACTCTAACTGGGAACTTTTAAGTGGTATTAGAGTAAAGGTTCTCTTCACTTATTCTTTACTGTTGTTTTTTAGAGAAGGTTGATGGATAATTTGAGTTGTGTGAACTATAAAGGTAATCTGGTTTTCGATGAAAATAATTATCATATATAGAATGATATAATGTTTCCATATCTCATTTCTATTGGATATGATGTCCTTGAATCTGAAATTTTGGGTTTACCACTATAGTGAAGAATGAAAAGATAAAAATATGGAGATTGAAATATGATGGTTTGAAGATAATTAAGAATAAATCTGTTGGGGGATTCATTACTAGGGTAAATTGTATTTTCAATACTATCATATGTCTTGGTGAAAATTTAGAATATTCTAAAGATATTGAAAAGATCATAAGAATCCTTCCTGACAAGTTTGACAAAAATGATTCTTCATTGGAAGACATAGATCCTAGAATATTATCTCTTGATTATTTCCATAGTAATATCATCACTTATAAAATGAAAGGGGAGAAACCTTTGAAAATAAAAGAAAAGTAGATAGAGAAATGACTTTTAAGGCTGATAAAAAAGAAAAGTCAAAAAAGAATTTTATTTAAGATGAAGCTGGTTATTCTAACTCATAAAACGAGGTATGTAAAAACCATGAAGATATTTTATCCTGGTTTAAAAAAAAATTAGTAGTGGTATCAGGAAATACCAAGGGAAACGTCCCTTAAAATGTTTCAATTATGGAGCCATTTGTAATTTTGCAAGGAATTGTCCTCAATGAAAGGAAAATGAAGACAATGATGAAGAAGAAATAAATACAAGAATATCTTAGAATAAATAGGGTGAAAAAGATAAATCTTATATAAAAGGGATGGATAGGAAAATATTCAAATTCAAAAGAAGATGTTTCTCATGTAAATATTAAGAAAAAGAAGAAAGTGATGCAAAATCTAAAAATTCAATTGATTATGGAGTTGAAAATAATTTCATTTCTATAGTGAATGGTGAGGAATTCAAAATTAGTAGTTTTGAAGAATATGAAGAAACTCAAACTGGACATTATTTTAATGACGAGTAGAAAGAATGTATAAGAATGATTAGAATGTTTAAAAATAAAAACAAAAATATGGAAGATTAATGTTCTTAAACAACCAAATAATAATGTGTTTCAAAATAGAATGTGAAGCTAGTGAATGATATTGGTGATTTGAAGAAACATCTTGATGAATAAAATAATATTAATGAGCATCTATATGTGAATATAAAATTAAAAATAAGTGTTGGAACTTTCCCAAAAAAGACATTATAAAGATGAAGAGAAAGGTACGAGTTTCCAAAACATTATCACTAAAGTTGGTGAAAGATATTTAAAATTGGAACCTAATAAGGATCCAAATAAGAAATCATAAATGGTCAAAAAGGAAGAAAAATTTGTCTGTCAAAATGAAAAATGTTGTTGAAGTTATGAATGTTTCCAAGGTGGAAATGGTAAATAATTCAGAATTTTCAAAATACACTGAGTCCAAAAATGTTTTATCATGATTAAGAAAAGGTTTTAAAACTATTTAATATTATAAGGATAAAAATAAGAATAATAATTTGACTCATAGTAGAAAGGATGATGACTCAGAAAATAAAGACCAGAAGGGTGATGAGAAATTTGTTCACAACTCCACTCAACATGGAATTTTCAGAGGCAAATACTCTTTCTATAGCTATTGCTGGTATTATGGGGGATTCAGACTCACAAAAAAACTTTTGTTGGTTCAACCAAAAACATTTCTATTATCCCATTGGCTATTAAAGAAAATATTGACGGGGAATCAATCTCATCAAATAAAAAAACCTAAAAAGTATAATGTGAAGATTGAAAATAGGTTCAAAGACTTAGAAACTGTTTGTGAAAGATGTAAAAATTCTGGACACCTTGAAAAAGGATGGAATGATTTGTTAATAGAACAAAAAAATATTCTTAACAATTCTAAAAATATAAAGGTGAAGAATGTAAAGTAAGAATAAAAATCTCTTGTTGTTGAAACTACATATAAAGATTCAAAATGGGAATGACCATGGATTCTTTATAGTGGGTGTTCTTCTCATATGACATGAGAATTGAAATTTCAGAAAAATGTGAATAACTTTAAAGAAGGAATAGGGATGTTTTTCAATAGATAATCATTAAAAATCAAAGGTGTTTGATTAGACATAATTGGAAAATAGAAGATAGAATCCAAGAAAACACTATATGTTAATGGGATGAAACACTATTTTCTAGGTGTTTTACAATTTTTTAATGAGGGTAACGAATTTATCTTCAAGAAAGGTGGGGGTTTTTTATAAAAATTAACGTATATGTTAATATTGTTACAAGAGGAAAACTTTCAAAATGAAATTTGTTTTAGATTCATGAAGTACAAAGCTATTGTTAGACAAGTATTGTGAAAGAGAATAAAATGTGGCAAAAAAGATAGGGACACATGTATCAAAAAAACATGATAAAGATATCAAAGCGTGATAGTGTAAGAGAAATTCATAACTTTCAATAAAAAAGAAATTGGTGTTGCACTATTTATCTGAAAGGAAAAATTACAAACTTGTTGCATAGGAATGATGGGATTTGTTAAAGATAACCCTTGGATCTTATTCATTCCAATATTTACGGTCCTCTAAGGAAACAGTAAACAAATGGAGCTAGGTATTTCTTTAATTTCATCGATCATTTCAATCTCATTACTTGTGTTATTTATAAGAATCAATAAGTCATATGCATTGAGAATGTTTAAAATTTTAATAAGGAATGATGGAAAGGAATGTGAGTATTCAGTAAAGAAGTTGAGAACAAACAATGGTGGAGAATACAAAAGTAAAGAATTGAACATTTATATTGAGAATCAATTAATTCAGCATGAGTATAGCTCCACATACACTCCTCAACAAAAATGGGTTGCTAAAAATGATATAAGTTCGGTGGAAATGTGAAGAACTATTTTACTTGAACATAGTATTTCTTATTACTATTGGAAGAAGGCCATGAGTACTATTGTTTATATTCATAACCATTTTTTCTATTGGGCTCAATCAAAGATGACTCTATAGGAATTTTTTTATGAAAAAACTCCATTTCTGAAACACTTAAGAGTTTTTGGGAGTACAAGTATTATAAATAAGAAATGTCGAAACTATGAAATGTTTGAGTAGAAAGGTGAAGATGGAATTTTTCTTGGAAATTCCATAGAAGGAATAGTATATAGATGTTTTAACAATGAAATATGAAGAATATTTGATCCAGTTGATGTGAAATTGATTGAAGGATCTGATGAAGATTAAGTTATTTTGGCAGATAATGAAGTTGAGCAGAATATGGAATATTTTGATATATATTTAGATAAGGATACATGAAACTTTAATCATACTCAAGAAGAATAATTAGACATATATATTTCAAGTGATGAGTAAGATACTCAAAAATATCATCCATGGATTAGGAAATAAGTGGAGTATAAGAATATTATTTGTGATCAACATCATAAGGTCTAAATAAGAAAAAAATGCAATTACTCATACTTCTTTGTATTCAAAAGTTGAACCAAATGGCGTGAAAGAATCCTTTGAATATCCATAATGGTTTCAAGATGTGAATGAATAGTTTGATCTTATTTAATATAATGATACATGTGAACACATAGCCAACCCTAAAAACCAAAATATTATTGGCACAAAGTGGATTTTCTGAAAAAAAAACTGAATGAAGAAGGTGATGTAATAAGAAGAAAAGCATGATTAGTGTGAAAGTGTATTCAAAATTGAAGGTATTGATTTTTATGAACCATTTTCTCCCATGGAAATATAAGAAAAAAAATAGAATCTTTCGTTCTATTTCTATACAACGGGGCTACAAGATCATTAAAATGGATGTCAAATTTGTATTCCTGAATGAAGATATTGAAGAGGTCGTTTATATTGAACAAAAATGTGGATTTGTTTTAGAAAAAATGAAATTTATGTGTGTAGATTGAAAACGTAATCATATATACAAAATCAAGCTCTGACGGCATGATATTCCAAATTGTGAACAGTTTTCTAAAGAAATGAAAAAGGTATTTACAATTTCTATGTTAAGGGAATTTAAATACTTTCTTGGGTTACAAATAAAATAAAGTCAGAATAAAATTTTCTTTATGAAGAAATGTATTCCAATTAACTTCTTAATAGGTTCTACATGGAAAACTCAAAAACTATTTCAACACGGATATCTATGGGAACAATGTTGTCCAAAGATTGAGAAGGAAAGGATGTTGATCCGAAATAATTAAGAACGTTGATTAGAAGTTTGTTGTATTTAACTACCACAAGACCTTACATTGTTTATTCTATAACCTTATGTGAAATATTTTAGAGTTATCTAAAAGAATAAAATTTACTTTTTTGAAAAATAATTCTCAAATACATCAAAGGCACAACTAATTTTGGAATGAGTGATGATAGCGTAGAATGTATTGAAGTGAAGTTACACATGCTCTTTGGTTGTGATAATCAATGTACAAACAATCTCACCAAGAATCCTATTAAACATTAGCGTTCAAAAAATATTGATACCAAATATCATTTCTTCCCAGAGCATGTGGATAAGAATGAATTTATGCTGGAGTATGTTTCAACATCAGAAAAAGTTGCTGATATATTCACAAAACAATTACAGAAGGAGCCATTTTATAAATTGAGCTAAACATGGGTGTTTAGACTCATTATCATCAATTTTGAGGTATGAATTTTTTTCTCCACAATTATCTTACCTTTGGTTAGTGTTTTAAGGGGGGGGGGAATTGTTTCATTAATCTATCCATTTGATGCATGTTAAAAGTGGGAGTTGTGGGTAAGCTATGAATTTAGTAATGTTTTATCAGTGAAATTTTCTAAATGTTTTTTGGATTGGTTTTAGGGGACATTTTTTTCTAGGAAATATTGAATAACTAGGGAAGATAAGTAGAGAACATAGTTTAAAGATGTTTTCATAATCACTTATTTTGGAAATCACGGTTTTGTTATCAATGATTGTTATTTCCTACAATGAGTCAGATCATGTTGTCTTAGAATTTTCGATAAGTAAACCAATTCACGAGGACAAAAAGTTTAGTGATTTATGAAACTTGGTTGACCAAAAAATCCAAATAGGGAGATTTTTAGAACTAATATGATGAAAAAGGTGATTGTTTCCAAGCGTTTTCCTTTTTGGAAAGAATGTTTTTGAATAAAATAAATCATCAAACTTTGATCAAGGAAAAAATCATACTCAAGATGAGATGAACAGTTGATTGAATTACTTTGTTTTTTATCTCAACATGGTTAAGTGAAAAGGTGAAGAAGTTCAAATAGAACAGATGAATGCATTTTATGAAATTGATGACACTTTTCTAATTTTTATTTCATATAAATCATATGTAATTGATAAAACATATGATGCAAGATTGATGAGAAGGAAATATTGATGGTGATAGTATTCATCCTAAATGAATTCCGGGAAATCATACTCAGGATCAGGAAGAAAATGATTGGACCCAGAAATGATCGGACCAATAAATGATAGGACATAGAAATGATCATACTTAGAAACACTATAACATCCGATAAACCATTGGAAATTTTTGAAAACTTATGTAAACAGAAAAATTAGACTGGGATTTCTGAATGAAATCAGACTTGGATTTCTGAATGTAATCGGATTTGTATTTCTAAATAAAATAGCACTGGTATTTGTAAATGAAATAATATTTGGATTTATAAATGAATATTTGGAATAAGATTTCTAAATGAATGATCATATTGGTATTTTTGAATAAACAATAAGATTGGGATTTCTAAATAAAAAACCATACTAACATTTTTCAAGAATGTTTGAAGCATTAATAAAGTCAAAACTGAAATTCAAGGGTATTGAAGAAGTCAATGAATTAATTGAGATTTAATTAGATTTAAATATTCATTAAATCATTGAATATGTAAAATAAAGACTTGAGTTTTTTGGAATAATTGAAAATTCAAGAATATTTGTGAGGTTTGAAAATTATTTTTGAATAATTCCAAATCATTTTTGTCAATCCAATAAATGGAGGATAAAAATGTGTGAGTTTTTTAAAGGCATAAATTTCTCAAAATTGATGTGACATAAGTTACACAATTCTTGAAAATTAAAATGATTTTCCATATTATTCTTTCTTAAAAAAATCATTCTTACCGAACAGAATGGGAGAAGATTGTATTGAGCTCTTATAATTATATTCTACAAGATTAGAAATCGAACTAAGTTTTCCACAATATTTTCTAGGATGTTCTTACCAAAATTTAGGTAAAAAATTGAATAATTTTTTTCAAATGAATACATTTGTGTAAATTATGAAGAAACACATATAACATATTTTTTAGACATTCATTGTTTTACCCTATTTGTTCTAAGAGGGTACACACTCACTATTAGATTATTTACAAAGTGCTATATGAGTGAAACCTAATATCCAACTCATTATAATCCAATGAATTTTTTCTGGTGTATTTGGTGGTATTGGATTATTTCCTTAACATACTAAGGATGTAGTTATTTATATTGAATAGTGAACCTTGTAAATACTTCTATTACTATGGATGTGTGTTTTATTTGTTTTCAGTCAGAAATTGAAATCTTTAACTAGAGGAGAAGTTTGATTCAATTAGTTACATTAAATAAAAAAAATCACAAATTAACCCCTCCCCTATTAGTGATACAATTATTCTAAATATGCAATTTCAAATCTAACTCAAGAAGGAAATTAAAAATACTCAATCATATATGATTAATGTAAAAACATTCCCTAAAACCATTTTATCGATATGTTAAGTCTATAATAGGTAGTCATAGTCTTTGTATATGGATACATCAACATACACATAAACACTAGGTTCATTAGCCTGAGATACTCACACGAGAAAACATGGAACTATTTCTCTATGCTCTCTACCAATCTTTTTAAGGGGAAAAATGAAAATCCCATCTCATGGTTGAACCACTTCTGAAACCACTGTTTAATGACCTAAAAAACTGGGAAATTCCTAGCTGGTGAAGGCTGATCTACCTCAAACCCATGCTCACCTCTAATAGGCTAGGGTTATAAAACAAGAAATGGTAAATAATAACTAAAATTTGAGTCTCTTATTTAGTTTAACATTACACACACACTCAAACCCAATTACCTCCATGAAATTGTACAAAGGAATATAACATTAAGAAGATAAAATCTAGAGATAAAACATGCACATAATAGAATATATAGAATACAAAGGAGTACAATAGAATAAAATCAACGTGTAAGTGAAAAAAATATAGACCCAAATATAAATTAATTCCATACCTATCAAAAATTGGATATAATATAAGCTGAGTGATCCCTTCTCATAACCTCTAATACTATCCACTGTATGTGGTCAATTCACAAAAGTATCACTATGCTCCACCATAATCACCAATGAACTATCTTTTTTCATCATAAGACATAAAACATGTGAGAAAATTCCATACATGGGTGAGTATGTACTTACCCAATAGGATGCCTCCAAACAAAAATGAAGAGATATATAGATATAAAAACAATTATCTCTTCACAAATCAAGAGGGAAAAAATGTTAAATATATACACTTATATACATTCCTATAACGAAACCCAAATGATGGAGAAATAGGATCTCCATATCTCAACATAGCTAATATCTATGAGTAAGAATAAAACTCCAAAACTCCATCACTAAGGACAAATATAAAATGAAACATCAACAAAATATGAGTAGAGGGGTTTGCACCTCACAACTATGATCTATAACCAAGGGACCAGACATATCCAATAGAGTACCAAAAACTTTCCAAAGCTTGAAGATGAGGTTGTATAACTCCATTGTTAGAGTACCCAATCCCTTTTGTTTGGGTATTACTGACCCTACCTATCAAAATAAATGTGTATCTGTCACCCTAGTTTTATAGGGGATTATTGACCCCTATATCTATCTGATAGACTGAGGAACCTAATCTATGATGTTACATGGGAGTGCTGACCCTAGAATTTTTCTAGTAGCATGTGAAATCCATTCCATAGTGTGACAGTGGATTACTGAACCAAAAATATCTTTGATATAGTAGGAAAATCATTCCCTACTATTATAGGGAAGTACTAAATCAATCATCCATATAATGATCCTGCTTGTCACTTCAATCGTCAAGCCTCACCTGAATAATTTTCATTCTCAGAATATCTCATATCGTATTTCAAAATCCACTATAAAGGTCACCATCAAATTTTATGAGTAAAGACACATAGATGACCCTATTTATAATAGAAAAATATTAACCCAAATGAATGATATACTTGATACAAAATTTTCTCAGAGGGATATAAGGCATGTAAGGGGGCACATAAGGCATGAAGACTCTCTTTACTGCGTAGAAATGTTCTATTATGGGCATGGATAGGAGTATATGTTAGTATAAATAGTTTTTAAGGGGTTTACACAATTTTTCCTAGCCACGGAAGGCCTACCCCTATGCTCCTGGCCATGCATGTGTTCATCGGGTCATGTCTATGTACCTAGCTGGGTACCTGGCCATGTCTGGGTACCAACCCATGTTTGTATAATCCTATAATACATAACCTATACCCCACAAAATCTCCTAGATATGTGGAATTGGAACACAGATCAACCACTTGGGGAGGGTCACATAGTGTATGGGCCAATCCACATAATGTTTGATCCTTATCTTCCCCGAAGCCCATTTATCCAAGACAAGGGGGTACTACATGGAATGTGTTCATTCAATTACAGGTCGCATCATTGAATTTTCTGAAAAAAATCAATGACTTCCACGCTATTTTTAGATAATTTCCCCCCACCAAAAATCATGCATAAATAAAACCTAACACTGGTTGGATCTTCCTTCATACATTAATTCTAGCACTTCAGTGGATGAATATTAGAATTTTCTCTTTCATAAAAAGTACGAATAATGTTTGCAACTCGATACCTTCACCACTCCAATTACCATATCTATGAATAATCACCAAAATACATGACCAATCGTAATATATCCTGTATTTTCTAATAAAATTTCCATATGAATAACTATAAAAAATTTGAGGGTTTTATAATGCTCAAAATTTCCAATCAAAGTCAATACTGGACCACATGGTCCAATGGTGACAATATATATGAACATAGGGGGATAGGACACTGAAAACACTAAATTTATCATTTTACAAGTTTTCCTAGGTGATGATCATAGATTGGGGATTACTAAGAATGATTATATTTTGATAAGGGTATAATTATAGTAAATCAAATTAAACAATGAACAATGGGGATCATATGCAGAACAATTATCAAAAATAAAAAGTAGATAAAATCCATGATAAATCCTTAAAAAGGGTATAAATCTAAAATTGATGAGAAAAATATTGAAAAATTGATTTATATTTGGGGAATAAAATGTTATCCAGCAAAGGTGAGGACCTGATTCCTCTTGATCCACCGGAATATAATCAGTCTTCATCCTCTATTCTTGGTCCACCAATGAATAATGTCAGTGATCCTCTCATTTTTCTTAGGGTTTATGGGGAAAAACCTAGAAAATTTTTATAAAGAGTTATAAATATAGTATTTAGGTCATGAGATTTTAAATAAATAATTTATTATAATTAAATACACCATCAATGACTTCCTCAACCGAACATCCAGTGCTACCCAACATTAGGTTGTACCTTGGGTAAACCATCAGTTCTGGACTTGAATATGGTCTTAAAAATCTGATCTGAGTCTTTATTGGTGAGTTGTTACATTAATCTAAAAAAATGATCAATCATGATATTATGATATTTAAAATTTTTATAATATTAATTATGGAGTCATTAGGCCTCAAAGTCAGATGTTCTCTAATACCATGGCTCTAAAAGTAGTACTTATCATTTTTCAAAGCCTTATTAGGTAATCCATGATGAAAAAAATAATATAATAATATAATAATAATACTAATTTAACATTTTAATATGGGTTAATGATATTTTAAGAAGAATAAGTGAAGATAAATAAACAAAAAAGGAAATTAATGATTATAAATTTATACCTCATTAAATGGATTATCCCTATATGAAAAGGGGGTTAATCCTTTTAAATATAGTGTTTAAAAACACTATAATCTCTTTAAGTTTCATATGAGTGTGAATAAATAGATTGGAAATATTTTTAATGAAAATAATTGGGTTTTGGTGTGAAGGAAATTTAGTATAGGAGAACCACTTTTATGTGGGAAAAGGGATGATTTTTTTTAAAATACCCCAATGGTTTAAATAATTGGAGTCAGTCTCATGAATGGTGGATCCAAAATTGATAAATAATGGATATAGTAAGTTTTAAGGTTAAAATATGCCTTAAAAATTCATTCCCGCACTTGTTTTAGCCGTGTTTTTGGTCTTTTACTCATAGATTGTTTACATTTTCTATTATTCCATTTGACACGATAACTATGTTTTACCTTAGGTAACTAAATATTTATGTGTAACACCCCAATATTATATGGAATGCTTCTCTTTGGATAATACAATAGCTTGCGCTATACACAAATTTGAGTTCTAATACACCATGGCTAATAAAACTAGCCATTATGAATAGTATAACCAATGTTTTAAATATTTTAAATATAATTTTTCAAAATGGACTTACTTTTTGGATTCAAAATATAAAAAATTATCTTAGAGTGAATTTTTGGTATTTTTTCTAAAAACATTCATTTTTAAATGAATAGTGAAAAACACTATGTTATTATTTAAAAATGAATTTTTATTTAAATATTTAGTTATTTTATTTAAATTTATTTTCGATAAAAATAGATACATAAAACCTATATATGTTCAATGTAATTCATTGGAGTCATTTTATAATAATATTAGATATATAAAATTTTATCGAACTTTTACCGTCTTTTACCCACAATCTATCCAAATTTGAAAATTAGAATAAAACATAATTTTGCCACTTCTGTGAATTGAATTTCAAAAATCCAAGAGACATGGTTAACATCAGTAAGTAAAATTTGGTTCAATAAGATTAAAATAATATTTTGTGAATAATAAATTTTGACTTTTATTTACCACAGTTAAAAGTAAATAAGGCAATTAAAGGTAAAAAATGATTTTATAATTACCCTAACACATGTATTAATTCTATTGGATAAGTTTATTTTGACCAAAATCAAACTTATAAATAATATCTGATCCTTTTGGTTCACTTGGATTAGAATTGGACATTTATCATTATTTAATTTAAAGAAGAGTTAAAAGTGTTAAGTTCAAAGATTAATTACTAAACCATTTTTAATATAGGGTTATAAAAAATATTAATTCAACTATAAATATTCATTATAAAACTAAAAGGATTTCTTACATAATGGTATTTTATTAATAATTTTTAGAAAATAAACAATTAAATTTATTTTTGACACAATGATGATGTAGTAATTACCATATTAATGAAGGATTAAAATAATTGATATTATAAATATCAAAATAAATGTAAATAGATACTTTTGATGAATTGAAATAATTTTATTGGTTAATATGACATGTTTTCATTGATTAAATAATTTTTTTTAAATTCATAACATTGTTATGACTTTCACAAAAACAAAATTGAAAATAGTGTGAAAATTGACATAAATGTGTTTTTAAAACAAATACTATATTATTAATTGATATAATATCCCTAAAAATATAAGGTTCAGACAAAGGACCTATATAAGGATAGATATATCAATAATTAACCACTATCTAGTCTTTTTATAGTATGTTTATTTACTATTTATAATAACAATACATGAATACATGGTAAAAGATAAACTATTTAACTAAGAGTTAAATCTAAAAGATTAGTTTAATAGGGTCTCTAAATCTATATAAATCCTATTGGTTGTCAGGTTTTTGACCCATCCCTACCTTATCATCTAAATGAATCCTTTTTGAGCCATTATAATCTCAAAATTATTGTATAATAAAATAATATTTCAAGATTTTTCTAAAGTGACCCTCACCTCTCTTATAAAAGGGTACTTCCCCTTATCTTAAAATAAAACATCTAAAGACATTTGGATCAGCCAAAACTTGCTCAAATATCCTTCCAAAAAATCTTACATCGACCTTGATGCCTTATTTTGATCATAAATCCAACCTAATTATCCCTTTTGATCAACTAAAATTGAAACACCTCAAGAAGAGGTAACCATTTCACCACCTCTTTCAAAGTTATTTTCATCTTCCACTTCCTCATTATTTGTTATTTTCATACTAAATAATAACTACAATACCATATACATACTGTGATGTTATTATAAATTTGGTACAACTATATTCATTACTCTCTACATCCTATGAATTACAAATTCACAATATGTGTGTACATACGATTTACCATCTCCACGTCATGTTGTAGTTTTTTATTCAAAACATCATTATTCAGATTGGTATAATAATTAGTATAATTGATATAAATAATAAATATAAAATTTTAATAATTCTTTATATTTGATATACCATCCAGTTACATATGCTTTCACCATTAATACAATGATATTGTCACTTGTGCATTTGAACGGATTATCGTCTCCCCAAACATGATGAGATTCATTCCCCATCATTATCATTCTTGAATAATATTCATTTTATGATTAAAAATAATGTTTAAGAACTTAATATCATTTGGTATACGAATCCAATACATCATATCCATTACCTACATGACTTATGTAACAAAACATATAAAGGAAAAAGAATCAGTTAACACTCAGAACAATGATAATACTAAAATATTATTAACAAAGATATATTCAAGGATAATATATGATATCATATTTATGTATGTGGTTCTTATATAATTTAATTAAAATGATTGAACTTTTATATAGGATCTTAACGTACCCTTGATCAAGTAAAAGTACAAGGTAAAGGTTAATTCTATAATCTCTTCATTATCCGAGGTTTTTTATATGTGACTATCTACTGGGACCTCTTTATCATCCAAAAACAAATTTCATAAAACTGTATTTCAATTTTTTTTACTATTTTATATACAATGGGTTAAAGTCATTTATACCTTTGTTTTGACTATTTTAAAAAATGTTTATAAAAGAATCATTCTGCCGTTTTCCAAAAAATGTCCTTTATGACTTTTTCGACAAATTATGGAAATGATGTTTTTTAACTTATATGGTGGTTGTGGCTATTTTCTGACATTATAACACATTCAAAGCTTCCCTTACAAGCTTATACAAATATTTTCAAAATAAATTCTTTCATTTATAATTATGTGACTTTTAAATTACTTCTAAATATAAAGATATATTTCTCTCAAATAGTTTTGATTTCGTCTATGTCATCATCCTTCGAGGGATTTTACACTTTCTTGAAGTTAATTCGTTAAGATAAAATCTTCCTTATTATTGAAGGTTTTGTAAAAATCTTGACTGTGGATGTTTTATTTTTATACCATTCATGGTTTATGGTTAAAGTATTAACATTTTTTATGCTATTTTTAATACGAATGTTTTATGTTATGTTTCAACATTTTCATATGAGGAATGCATTGGACTTAGTAAGTGACATGTGGAGCCTGATATAGCTCCTTGATGCATCCATATGTCTCATGAGACAAACTAGTGTCTTGTCACAAGGCCTTGACAAAATATTATTTTTAGTTTTTGCATGATGCCTTGACTATGTGGTTATGATGTCCGACATTATGCATTACATCATTATGAAATTTTCTATTGATGTTAAATTTGATTATTTGACTTGTAGAATATCCATGTGAATAAGTAAATGGAATTATTTGATTTATATGTGGAAAATTATGCATAAGTTTATGTTTAAAAGGATTGTGTGTTAGTCTTATAAATTTCCTTAAGTGTTTATTCTTATTTTTGAAAGTTCCCGCCATATTGTTATCCTTATTGAGCACCTGAGCTCACCCATTTCTTTGTTTTATTTTTACTAGAATGTGAAGAAGTATATTCTGACTAACCTGATGGGATAATCTAAGGGATATGAATGTGTTCAAATAATATATATATTTTTTTTCATTTCATAGTGAAATGTAAAACTAATGTTTGTATCTAGTACTTCTAAGGATACTAAACGGATCGGTCTTTTGGGATTTGATCCCTTGTGATCATGCCAATGTTATGTAATAATGCACCAACTCTGGTTAATAGGGGTTATGGAATTGTAGTCGGTATCAGTGGAACTTTAGTACTAACATTGGAAACCAGATTAAGAAAAAATATGATTAGAGAAACATTACCCTAAGATAGACATTGAAGATTAGAGTAGAAGAAATTCCATGAATTTTGGTAATGTAGAGATTTTTCAAATTTTCCAAGCAATACATCCCTGTCTGGATAAGATCAGGTAGAGGTGGCTCTGGCACATATGTAACAAGGAGGGAAAAATCTAACAAGGAGTTTGAGGCTTTACCTAAGGTATCTTGGTACATAACAACAGGCCTTGCTGCACACTTGGTTATGACACTCCCGAGGGATATGCTTAAGATAATTTACATTTTCATTACAAACCTTTATGAAGCATTATGAGTAAATACTTCTTAAAATGATATTTTTTATGATTCTGGATTATATCAATAAACTATTTAATTTATGTTAAGTTTTTTACATGTTTGGAATTATGTTTCGTGATTCATAAACAAATCTAGTGTATTCCATTGTTTAGAAATATCACCTAGTGGAAGGAATGGAAACCGTATCAATGTATGTAATACATGTAGGGATGAACCTCCTAATAAAGATAATTATATTGGAGTTGGTGATGAAACTAGTTCTCAACAGTTTATCCTCATATGGGACAACTCACTCAGGTTATGAATAATAACCATACCCGTATGGAGAACCCTAATCCACAATGCGAAGGATCAATGTTAGACCGCTTCATGAGGCAACAACCAAAATCATTCAATGGGACAACAAATCCATTTGTAGCTGAGAAATGTTTAAGTTCTTTAGAGAAAATATTTAATGATTCGGGGAGTAGCAAAATGGAAAAATTTATCATGGTATTTTATCACCTCACAGGATATGGAGATCAATGGTGGTAAATAATTCAAATCACAATGGAAGATGAAGAAGTATAAAATAAGTAATGTATAGAGTTTAAATAGACTCTCTTAGAAAAATACTTCCTCGTGACCATCGAGAGGATATGGAATGACAATTTCTAAGTCAGAGGCAAAAGGAGGATGATAATGTTGCAAAGTATGAGGCTAACATTAAAAGGTTATAAAGGAATGCTATAGATTATATACGTAACCAAAAGAGTAATATTGTTTGATTATTTTATGGGTTAAAACCATTTATCTATCGAGAATTAGTCTCACAATCCTTCTCATCATATGTTTATATTGTCCCATGTGTTATCAAGACAAAAAAGAAATTATCTATGTCTTATGACTTTAATGAAAAGAAAGAGAAGAAGAGATCTTCTGAACACTCTGGAAAAGTAAATAAGGGGAAGAAGGAAAATATTGAATTTCCATCCTATGGTAAATGTGGAAAGAAGCACCATGGTACATGCCTGAAGGAAATGAGAGTTTGTTAAAAGAATGGAAAAAATGGCCACCAAGCTTGTGATTGCATGAGAAAGAAATAGGCTGTCAATTTTCAATGCTACAATTGTAGAGAAATAGGGCATTATGAAAATTAATTTCCTAAGAGTCAGGGAAACTTACCATAGAAAAATCCAAGGGAGCAAGGCCAAGCTTATGCAATCACTACTGCTGAGGTTGAAGCTCTGAATGAAGTAATGGAAGATAATTTATTGGTTTTCACATGTTTAGAAAATGCCTTATTTGATTCAGGATCATCACATTGTTTAATATCTTCCCAGTTTTCTACAAAAATTAGGTATCTCCAATTTAACTTAACAAGGGTGTTATCAGTCCATACTCATCAGGGAAGTATCATTGCAAAAATTTTTTGTGAATATGTTTCCATTAGGTCATATAAATGATCTTTATCTATTGATCTCTTCGGCATACCCATGATGGAATTTGATATAATCCTTTGTATGAACTGGCTTTTAGACCATGATGCAAAAATTTATTGTAAGAAGAAGGAGGTTTCAATTTTCGATGATGATAAGGAGTACCTTATATTTAGAGCAAAAATGTCACCATCTGATTCTCATCTTGATCCACCCCCATTAGCTCTAATAAATTCAATTATTGGGGAGGAAGAGAGTGAAATAACTATGGGTGAGGAATGCAATGTTCAAATACAAGACATACCTATTGTGAAAGAATATGTTGATGTGTTTCCAGAGGATTTACCTGGACATTCTCTAGAATGAAAAATTGAGTTTTCCATTGATTTAATTCCTTGATCAAGGCCCATATCGAAGACCATTTATAGAATGTCCACTATGGATTTTGAGAAACTAAAGAAATAACTAGAGGAATTGAATAAAAAAATTATTCTACATATTGTTTCTCTAGGGAGAGACCATTTTCTTTTTGTTTTGAAGAAAGATGGATCTATGAAGATGTGCATTGAGTACAAGGAGATCAATGTTATAATAATAAAAAACATGAATCCTTTACCTCACATTGATGGTTTTTTCGACCAACTTCATGGAGCTCAATATTGTTCAAACATTAACCTTCGATCAGGATATCATCAGTTATGTGTGAAGAAGGAAGACATTCCGAATACAACAGTTCATAAAAGGTATGAACATTATGAGTTTAATATAATTCCTTTTGGACTGAATAATTAACCATATGTTTTCATGGATATAATGAACAGAGTTTTCAAGGAATATTTAGATGACTTTGTAGTGGTATCTGTTGATGATATCTTTGTTTACTCCAAAAGATGTGAAGATCATGAAAATAAATTTCATACTACTCTAAAGACCCTTAAAAGAAATTAATTATATGGGATGTTTAACAAGTGTGAATTATGGATTCATGATATTTCTTTTCTTGGTCGTATTGTCTTTATGGATGGAATCCATATCGATCCATATAATACAAGAGCATTACAAGAATGGCCAACACCAATGAGTATAACTGAGGTACATTGTTTTTTTGGTATAACTGGTTTTTATCGACATTTTGTCCTGAGTATTGAATAATGGACTAACCCATTAACCAAGCCCACACTTAAAGGGTTTAAATTTTTTTGGACAAAAGAGTGTGAAGAATATTTTGATGAACTGAAGAGAAGATTAGTCAATGATCCTATCTTGACTCTACCATCAGGGAATGATGGGTATTTAATTTATATTGATGATTTAAATAAAAGAATAGGTTGTGTCCTTATAAAAAATGATAGGGTTATTGTCTATACATCATGACATATAAAAATTCAGGAACAATACTATACTACTCGTGATCTTGAGTTAGAAGTTGTAATCTTTTCTTTGAAGATATGGAGACACTATCTCTATGGTGAAAATTGTGAGATATATACTGATCACAATAGTTTTAAGTATATTTTCTTGTATAAATAACTCAACAAGAGGAAAATACAATGGGCTCAACAAATTAAAGATTATGATTTCACTATACAGTACCACCTAGGGAAGGAAAATAAGGTGGCAGATTCTTTGAATAGAATGTATCATAGAGTTTTGAACAATTTGAGAGTTGAAATGGATCCTATGTTCATTGATCTAGTAAATATAGATCTGGGAATAATCATGGAAGGTGAAACATCAATAATTTTTCAAATGGTTTCCAATGAAACATTAGTAAAAAAGAAAAAAGTTCTCAGACTGATGATTAGGATTTTCAAAATAAAGTTAAAGTTGAGAATGACAGGAGATTGATTGACTTCGTATATGAAGATAGAATTTTGAAATTTGGGAAGAGACTTTGTGTTCCTAACATACCTGATCTAAAAAGGGAATTGTTGGATGATGATCATAGATCTTATTTCTATATACACCCTAGTAGCACTATGATGTATATATATTTGAAATACAATGTCTGGTGGGACAACATGTAGAGGAAGATTGCTGATTATGTGTCAAGATTTATAGTTTTTCAGCTGGTGAAGGCAAGAAGACATCATACTAGAGGGGTCATGAAACCTCTTCCCTTACCTAAGTTGAAATGGGATGATATTAAAATGAACTTTTTTTATGGGGATACAAAAGTCTCATAGAAGTAATACTAAAGTATGGGTCATTATTGATCATCTTACTAAGTCAACACATTTTCTTTCTATAAGAGAAGATTTACCACTTTAACATTTAACAAGACTATATATTAATGAAGTTGTAAGACTTCATGGTGCACCAATATCGATTGTTTCTGATCGTGATCATCATTTTACATCGTGATTCTGGAAAATTCTTCAGAAAGCCCTAGTTACAGAACTTCGTTTGAGCACTGCCTATGACCCCCAAACTGATGGATAATCAGAATAGACTATTCAAACCTTAGAAGACATGTTGATATATTTCCCACTTGGATTTCAAGGTATGTGGGATCAATATTTACCTCTGGTAGAATTTTCCTATAACAATACTTCTATTCAAGTATTTAGATGGAACTATATGAAGGATTATATGGAAAGAGATGTCTCAAACCAACATGTTGGGATTATGTTGGTGAAAGAAAACTCTAAGGCCTAGAACTTGTTGATGAAACAATGGAAAAGGTGAAGGTTATCCGAACCCACATCCAAGGAGATCAAAGTAGGTAAAATATTTATGCCGATAGACGAAGGAAATATTTGAAATTTCAAGTACGAGATCAAGTTTTCTTGAAGGTATCTCCATGTAAAAAAGATATATGATTCGGTAAGACGGGTAAATTAAGTCTCAAGTATATCGGACCTTTCAAAATTCTAGAACTAATTAGAATTGTAGCTTTCCTTTGGAAATGCCTCTAAGTGTCTTCAATGTTCATGATGTGTTCCACGTATCACTGTTGAGTAAATACATTCTTGACTCAAGACATATACTCACCTATGAAGAAATAGAACTGGAACTTGATCTATCTTATTTTGAATATCCTGTCAAGATTCTTGATTCTAGAGAGCAAGTGTTGAGAAACTAGATGACACATTTGGTAAATGTTCTATGTTGAAACCATAAGATAGAATAGGAAATGTGGGAACCCAAGGAACATATGATGAAGAACCACACAAATATTTTTACGAATTAGTATTCTAGAAATTTTGAGGATGAAATTATTTGAATGAGGGAAGAAGGTAACACCCCAATTTTCCACAGTACGCTTCTCTTTGAATAATACAATAGCTTGCGCTGTACCAAACTTCGAGTTCTAACAAACCATGACCAATCAATCTAGCCATTATGAATAGTAATACCCACTTTTTGAAATTTTAAAAAAATTATTTTTCAAAATGGACATCATTTCAGGATTCAAAATATCAAAATTAGCTTAGGGGTGAATTTTTGGTATTTTTCTAAAAACTTTCAATATTTGAGGAATAGTGAAGAACACTGCGTTATTGTTTAAAACTGAATTTTTATTTAAATAATTAGTCATTTTATTTAAATTTATTTTAGGTAAAAATATATACATAATATGTATATATGTTCAATGTAACTCATTGAAGTAATTTAACAATAATTTTAGATATATAAAATTTAAATAAAATTTTTAACGTTTTTTAACCACCTTCTAGGCGCATTTGAAAATTTGCATAAAATGTAATTTCACTGATTCTATGAATTAAATTATAAAAATATAATAGAAACAGTTGAAATCAGTTAGTAAAATGTGGTTCAATAAGATGAAAATAATTTTTGATTACTAGTAACTTTTGAATTTTATTTACCACGGGTAAAAGTATTTAGTGTAATTAAAGGTAACAAAATGATATTATAATTACCCTAACATATGTACTAATTCTATTGGATAAGTTTATTTCGACAAAAATCAACCCTAGGAATAAAATATGATCCTTTTGGTCTAATTGGATTAGATTAGGACATTTATTATTATTTTATTTAAAGATGAGTTATAAGTGTTAAATTCAATGTTTAATAAATAAACCATTTTTAATATAGGGTTATTCATAATATAAATTAGAGTATAAATATACATTAGATAATATAAAAATATTTCCTACATAATCGTATTTTATATATAATTTTTATACATTAGATAATTAATTTTTTTTATGACACAACGATGATGCAATAATTACCTTATTAATGAAAGATTAAAATAATTGATATTATAATTGTCAAATAAATATAAATTGATACTTTGGATGAATTACACAAATTTTATAGGTTTATATGATAGGTTAGGGTTGATTAAATAATTTTTTTTCAATGTGATAATGTTTTTATGACTTTCATAAAAGCAAAATACCAAATAGTGTCAAAATTGACATAAATGAGTTTTTAAAACAAATACTATATTATTAATTGATATAATATTTCTAAAAATATAAGGATCTGCCAAAGGACTCAGATATGGTTAGATATATCAATAATGAACCACTTTTGTTTCACTTGGATTTTTATAGTATGTTTACGAACCATTTATTAAAATAATACAAGAAAACCTGGTAAAAGGTAAACTATTTAACTAAGAGTTAAATCTAAAAGATAAGGTTAATATGGGGACCTAAACCTATATAAAACCTATGGGTTGAGTTGTTTTCAACCCAGAACCACTTTATCCTTGATATAAATCCATTTGGAGCCATTATAAACCAAATATGATAGTAGAATAAAATAATATTTCATGATTTTCCTAAAGTAATCCTCAACTCTCTTATAAAAGAGTACTTCTCCTAATCTCAAAATCACACCTCAAAATCCATTTTTCATGGAATAACCCTAATAAACTATCCTCAAAACTAACATTTCATAGATCTAGAGGCCTTTCTTTGATCATAAATCCATTCTAATTATCCATTTTGATCAACTCAAAAGGAAACAGCTGAAGAAGAGGTAATAATTTCACCACCCCTTTCAAAGTACTTTTCTTCTTACACATCCTCTTTATTTATTGTTTCCTTACCAAAATAATCACTCCAGTACCATATAATTATCATTATGATATTATAAATATGTTACAACTGTATTCATTATACTATCCATCCTATGAATGACATATTCACCATACGTTCCTACGTACGGCTTACTGTCTCCACAACGTGGTGTAGTTTGTTATTCAACACTTCATTATTTGGATGGGTATAATAATGAGTATAATTGATGTAAATAATAAATATAAAATGTTAATGATTTTGTAAAGATGATATAAAATCCAATTACATATGATTTCACCATCAATTGAAACATATAGTCGCTCGTGCGTACATACAGATTAATGTCTCCACAAACGCGATGAGATTCATTTCCTATCGTAATAATTCAAGAATAATTTTCATTTTATGATTAAAAATAATGTTTAAGAACTAAATATAATTATGTATATGAATCAAATACATCATATAAATAAAAAACATGACTTATTTAACAAAAAATATAAAGGAAAATGAATCAGTTAACACACGAAACAATGATACTACTAAAATAATTTTAACAAAGCAATATTAGAAGGTCATATATGATCTCATATTTATGTATGTGGTTCATTTATAATTTAAAAGAAATGATTTAACTATTATGAAAGAGGATAATCTACCCTCGATCAAGGAAAACTAAAAGTTAATTGTAAATTCTACAATCTCTTCATTATATTTGGTTGTTTATACGTGAGTATCTACTGGGACCTCCTTACCATCCACATCTGTGGTTCTTAGAAATGTATTTTAAAACTTTTTTAATATTTCCTATACTATGGGTTAAATTAATTTATACCCTTTTTTGAATATTTATAAATTTTTTATAAAGGAATCTTCCCGTCGTTTTCCAAAAAATTTCTTTTATGACCTTTTCGACAAATTAATGTAAGGATGTTTTTTAACTTATATGGCAGGTGTAGCTTTTTTCCGCCGTTATAACACCTTAGAAAATTCCCATAAAAATTTATTAGAATATTTTCAAAATAATTATTTTCTTTAACAACTATATGACTTTTAAATTATTTCAAAATAGAAAGAGATATTTCTCTCAAATAGTTTTGATTTCATCTATGTCAACATCCTTTGATGGATTTTACACCTATTTGAAGTTGACTCATTTTGATGCAATCATCCATATTGTATTAAAGGTTTTGTGATATTCTTAACTGTCAATGTGTTATTTGTATACCATTCATGGATTGTTTTTAAAGTGTTAACATTTCATATGATAGTTTCAATACGAATGTTTTATGTTATGTTTCAACCTTTTCATAAGAGGAATGCATTAGACATAGTAAGTGATGGATGGAGCCCGCTATAGCTCCTCGATACATCGATAGGTCTCATGAGAAAAACTAGTATCTTGGCGCAAGTCATTCACAATATATTATTTGTAGTCTTGGAACGAGACCTTGACTATGTGGTTATGATGTCCGACATTATACGTTCCATCATTATGAAATTGGATATTTATATTACATGTGACTATTTGACTAGTAGAATATCCATGTGAATAAGTAAATGGAATTATTTGATATATCTAATCCATATTATGCTGAATTGTATGTTTAAAAGGCTTGTGTTTTAGTCATATACGTTTCCTTAAATCGTTATGATTATTTATAAAGGTTTCCGCTATATTGTTATTGTAACAACCAAAGTAAATAAAGATTAAGACATATTTAATATTTATTAATATTTGTAAATTAAATATTAATTTTACTTTAATGTGGTTGCTATAATCGATAGCGTACCAGATACGCAACAACATATTTCTTTGAAATCTTACATTGCACAATAATAATATTATAATATTATTCTAAATGGTTGTTAACTCTTAGATTTTGTATTTGCGGGAATGAAAAATACTATCAACAATATGATTATACATGTTTGTTAAATGTATTTACATTTATCCAATAAAATTTAGAGGCTTAAAATGTGAATAAATCCAATTTTAAGAATAATTTACATTAAAAGGCAGATTTACCGCATTTTAATGGAGAACCCTCATTAAATCACGTTTTGGTCATATTTATATGTTTTAATTGACCTAATAAAATCCTTTTTTATAATGGGGACATCAAATTTTACTTTGGGTAATTTTTTGGTATTTTTCTAATAAAATTCATTTTTAATGAATAGTGAAAAATATTGCATTTTAATTCAAATGTGCCTTTTAATATAATTTATTTATTTTCCTAGATTATCTTTTTAGTTGGTTTTAAAGTGAAATTAAAATATATTTTTACCATTTAATCCAATGTTTGTCATTGTAATTAATTTCACTATTAAATTGGACATAAACAAGTATCAATCTTTTGATAGTTATTGTTTTTTAAAAAACACGCTATTTGTTTTAACAACGGGAATTAATTTTTAAATTAATTAATGCCAATTATATGTTTTGAATTTGGAAAAATAGAAATCATTTTTTAATTCATAATATCAAATATATCTTAGGCTGAATTATTGGTATTTTTCTAAAAAACTTAAAGTTTTGATGAATAGTGAAACCACTTAGTGGTAGTTAAAAAACTGACTTTTTTTAAAATGAAATTTTACTACTTCTGTGAATTGAATTTATAAAATCCGACATACATGGTTGTTATCAAGAAGTAAAATGTTGTTCAATAAGATGAAAATAATTTTTGGTGAATAGTAACTTTTGAATTCTATTTTCCGCAGTTAAAGGTAAATAAGATAATTCAAGGTTAAAAGAATATTATAATAATTCAAAATTACCATATCACTTGCCCAAACCTTATTTTTTGAGTCATTAAAGACCATGGGTATCTCTGGGTCGATTTTGGGACCCCTTTTATCCACTTGTAAGTGATAATGACAATTTAGATTTTAATGTAAAGACAAAATTGACATTAACAAATATCTTTTTGTAATTAATTTTCATATGGTGTTATATAAGTCCTATTTTTGACTATAAATATTATTTGGAAATATAACAAGATTTACTATATCATGGTATTTGTTTTATAATTTTTAGACATCAAATAAATTATATTAGTTATGTCACAATAATGATGTAGTATTTACCTCATTAATAAATGATTTAAATAAAAAAGATTATAATGATTAAAATATTATCCAAAACATGTCCAATTATGATTGGATGATTTTATTTAGACCATAGATCATCTTATATTTGTCTATAATGATTTTGGGACTATTTTAAACTGAATATCATTATATTAAAAAATAATATTTTCACACTTTCCTAAATAGCCCCTCCTCTCCCTTATAAAAGGATACCACTTATAACCAATTCCTCACACCTCTCAAGCCATTGGGATCGTCCAACCTCAGCCCAATTAGGCTTACTACATAAATATACTTCCCCTAGGAGCCTTACCTTAGGCATAAGGCACTTCAAGAAGTCTTTTGGTTCAAACCAAAGGGAGTTACCCAAATTAAAGGTAACAGTTTCTCTTAAATTGTATTCATTTATTTTACTTCTCCAACCCCTAAACACTTTTTATATATTTCTTTTGTAATAACACCAGTATCCTCAATATACTAGGATGTTTTTATAATAAGGATTCGAACTACACTTACACACACCTCCATCTAATGGATGAAGAACATAATGTTTCTGTGGATGGAAAACTAACGCCTCACGAAACGATGATTGTTCAAATATCTCCAACCGCCTATCATGGTGGCCATTATGATGGAAATGTATTTATATATGATATATATTATCTTTATTATTTCCTTATGCTTATGTAATCCCCAATTATATCACACCTTTATGGTTTTGATAGTGGGTAAGTACGATAATCTCATTTGAGGAAATGCGGACTACCACCCCCTCAAAGTGATGTGATTCGTTAATGCCTTATGTGGGATGTATAAAGGATGGAGTTAATGATATTATATATGATATTATACTGGAAATATAATATACCTATGTATCATTATGTTTTAATTCTATTAAAAAAAGAAATAGAAATGAAAGTAGCATTCATGCGTACGTACGACCTACCGTCTCAATGAACGATGCATTTCATTTCTTACCTATAAATGTTATGTACTATTATAAATACATGTATATACTGGATATATATGATATATATGATATATTAATCATGAATATCATTCTGGATATAATGGACTATTGACCACATGGGCAACCTGTAAATATAAGGTGTTCATTTTTTAATCAAGTACCAAATATCAACAAAATGGACATTATTAACTTAAATGATTACATAAAATTTATAACATGGTAATAAGTGATATTAAAGGGATATTAAACTTGAAAAATGCTCTTAATAAAGTATAAATTAATTTTAGTTTATTATTCAGGAGATTAAAGAACGATCGAGTCAAGTTGGACACAAGGTAAGGGACTTCATCTCAATCTCCTTTCATTGAGGCATATTTTGTTCCAATACAAGACTTCATTTTATACTCTATATAAAAACCTTTTACTATTCATTTATTTCAAAGGGAATCTTTTTCTACGAATCGTTTTACTAAAAGACAAAAAATAATGTTTCTTTTAACAAACGCGGTGACAACGACCTTTTCCGCCGCTGCGAGTATTATTTGATCCTTGGCTTCCTCAACAAGATGTAATGTTTTTAAAAGAAAATAAATACCTTATAATATTTTATTTATTTTTGCTATTGAAAATGGATTTAAAAATGGATTTGTTATGTCAATATATTTAAGTGATATATTGTGATTGAAATGTGGAAATGTTTTCTTTCATTTATATTTGTTGTATGTGTTCTGATTTTATATTGGTACTTGGACATTTGATGGGTGGTTACATGATAAACTAAATGATGGGTGGTGCCGTGAATACCAGGATAGGTTGTTACGTTATAACCTCCAATGCATTGGGTATGGAAGTCGTCCGTATGGCTATTCCATTTAGTGATATGTGTGGAAGTCGACCGTATGGTTATTCCATTTAAGTATGTTTATGTCCCATGTTACCTTTATATGTTATGTGTTCTGTATATGGGTTTTATAGTAATATTTTGGTTAAAAAAATGGTAATTAATGATATTTTATTCAGTGAAGAGTATTTACTACTTCATTTGGGTGAAAATTATTACTTATGTTAAAGTATTCATGGTTTACTTGTTGTTTTGAAAAACTAACAATTTTCCTTCTTTGTGTATCCCTTAATGAGTTTTTTATGCTCATCCCAAGTTTTTGAAATGTTTTACATAGGATATAATGTGGAATAGGGTCAAGGATGGGATCAAGGAAAATTAATGCAGTCTTAAACATGGAAATAGACATGACTCTTTTTTCAAGAGTTAATGTTTTGTAATAAAAATAGAAACTGTGTAGAAGCATCTACTTTGAAAATAATTTGAGATGTAATAGTTATGTCCTAATTCCCTAAAACTCTAAACCTGAAAAGTTACTCAATGTGAATTATTCATTTAATTCAATATTAAGTATGTTTTAAGGTCGGGTCCTTATAGTTGGTATCAGAGGTCGGTTTAGATAACTTTATGAGTTAGGGTATTGTTAAATTAATATACATAATGTAATTTATGTTAATATCGAAATCATACATCATTTTCAGATTACCATGTTGCTTTGCCTAAGATATTTCTATGTTCAGAATGGTTTTTCATAGAAGAAAAGGGATAGTTGTGCTAGGAAGGCATACAGAGAGAAATGACCATCTCAATGAGTATCCTGAGATAGTCAGAATCTGGGTTGAACAGTTTGTTGCAGTGATGGCTCAGTTGAATCAGGTTATAAATGGTGGTTTCTTTTATTGATGATATTTTGTTTTATTCCAAAAGTAATGAGTATCATGAAATCCATTTAAGGGTTGTCTTTAAATCCTTAAAAGAAAACAAATTGTTTGGGAAATTCTGCAAGTTTGAGTTTTGGTTACAACAAATTTCTTTCCTTGGTCACATTGTTTAAAAAAATGGTATAACTGTTGATCCTGCTAAAACGAAAGTTGTTGGAGAATGTCCAAGACCCAAAAATATAATAGAGATACATGGTTTAATTGGTTTGGAAGGTTATTACCATAGGTTTGTTGAATGTTTTACACGGTTACCTAGTCCAATTACTAAGTTAACTCGAAAAGGTGTTAAGTTCATCTGGACAAAAGAATGTGATGATTTTTTTTCAGGAATTGAAAAGAAGATTGGTGAATGCTCGAGTTTTGGCACTACCATCCAAAAATGGTGAGTTTTTTATCTACAGTGATGCTTTATTGAAAGGACGGGGTTGTGTCCTAATGCATAATGATTAGGTAATTGCTTATTCTTCAGGTTAGTTGAAACCTCATGAGTTAAATTACCCTACACATGATTTGGAATTAGCTGCTTTTGTTTTTGATTTAAAAATTTGATGGGATAATTTGTATGGAGTGAAGTGTGAAATATATAATGATCACAAAAGTTTTAAGTATATATTCACTCAGAACAAATTGAACATGATACAGAGGAGATGGTTGGAATTAATCAAGGATTATGATTTCAGGATCCTTTATCATCCAGGGAAATCAAATAAGGTTGTTGATGCTTTTAGTCGAAAAATTAATACTTCATTAACCATGTTACGTTTGGAACGATATCCTTTAGTTTTTGATTTGATTAACATTGGCATTTAAGTTTTTGTTACAGGAAATTCTTCTGTTTTGTTTGAGGTGTTAGTGAAATCATCTCTATCAGATAGAATTAAGAAAGCCCAGAAGGAAGACAGTGAGTTGCAAAAAAAGGTTAAGTTGGTTTAGAAGGGTAAGTTTCCTGATTTTAATCTTGATAATGATTATGTTTTGAGATTTGGAAAGAGATTATGTTTACCTTGTGATTCATAGTTGAAGAATGAGTTTTTATGTGAAGCTCATAGTTCTCTATTTTCAGTTCATCCTGGCAGTACTAATATGTACAGAGATCTTCATGTGTATTACAGGTGGGATGGAATGAAAAGAGATATTGCTGATTTTACTGTGAAATTTTTGACTTTCCAGTAGGTTAAAGTAGAGCAGAAGTTACTGAAAGGGATGCTTCAGCCTCTATCAGTGCCAGAGTGGAAATGGGAAAACATATCCATGGACTTTTTTGTGGGATTACCAAAGGCATCCCTAGGTAATAATGAAATCTAGGTTATCGTTGATCGATTGACTAAATCTTCTCATTTCCTTCATATTATAGATACATTGTCTCTAGATCAACTTGCTCAGTTGTATGTTAAAGATATAGTCAGGTTGCATGGAGTTCCCCTCTCTATTGTATCTGATCGTGATCCAAGGTTCACTTCTATCTTTTGGAAAGTCCTTCAGATGTCATTGGGTACTGAATTAAATTCTAGTACAGATTTTCATCCTCAATCAGAGGGGCAGTCATAACGAACAATTCAGACCTTGGAGGATATGTTATGTGCTTACTCGATGGATTACCAGGGATGTTGGGACCAACATCTTTCTTTGTATGAATTTTCTTATAATAATAGCTTTCATTCCAGTATACAAATGGCTCCATTTGAGGCATTATATGGAAAGAATTCTCGAACTCCATCATTCTGGGATGAAGTTGGTGAAATGAAGGTGATGGGACCAGAATTGGTAGAAGAGATGGTAGAGAAAGTTCAGTTGATTCAAAAGCACATGAGAACAACTCAGAGCAGACAGAAAATTTATGTAGATAACTTGATAAAGGATCTTTAATTTGAGGTAGGTGATCATATCTTTCTCAAAGTTTCTCCATGAAAAAGTGTGATGCATTTTGGTAAGAAGGGAAAGTTGAGTCTGAGGTTCATTGGACCTTATGAAGTTATGGAGAAAGTTGGATCAGTTGCATACAGAGTGGCTTTACCACTATGTTTATCCTAGGTACACAATGTTTTTCATGTTTCGATGTTGAGAAAGTATATTCCAAATCCATCTCATCTTTTGAGCCCAGAGGTAGTTCAGTTGGAAGAGAATCTCTCTTTTGAAGAACAACCAGTCTAGATTCTTGACCATAGAGAGCAAGTGTTGCAGAATAAGGAAATTAACCAGGTAATGGTTTTGTGGAAAAACCGTATTGTTGAAGTGGCAACGTGGGAATCTGAAAATTCTATGAGGGATAAATACCCCCACTTATTTTGATAAGTGAATAAAAATTGTGAGGAAGAAATTTCTAAAAGAGGGGAAGGATGTAACATCCCAAGTAAATTAAGAATAATACATATTTCATATTTATTAATATGTGTAAATTAAATATTAATTTTACTTTAAATTGGTTTCTATGTTCGATAGCGTACCCGATACGCAATAACGAGTTTCTTTGAAATCTTACGTTGCACACTAATAACATAATATTATTATTTTAAATGGTAGTTAACTCATAGCCATTATATTGGAGGATGAACAAAACTAACTAAAATATGATTATACATGTTTGTTAAATGTATTTACATTTATCCAATAAAAGTTGGAGGCTTAAAATGTGAATAAATCTAATTTTAAGCATAATTTACTTTAAAAGGCTGATTTACCACCTTTAATGGAGAACCCTCATTAAATCAAGTTTTGGTCATATTTATATGTTCTAATTGACCAAATATAATCCTTATTTATAATTGGGACATCAAATTTTACTTTGGGTAATTTTTTGGTATTTTTCTAATATAGTACATTTTTTAATGAATAGTGAAAAATATTGCATTTTAATTCAAAAGTGACTTTTAATATAATTTATTTATATGGATAGATTATATTTTTAGTTGGTTTTAAAGTTAAATTAAAATATATTTTTACCATTTAATCCAATGTCGGTCATTGGAATTAATTTCACATTGAAATTGGACATAAACAAGTATCAATCTTTTGATAGTTATTGTTTCTTAAAAAACACGCTAGTTGTTTTAACAATGGGAATTACTTTTTGAATTAATTAATTCCACTTTTATGTTTTTATTTTTGAAAAATAAAAATCATTTTTGAATTTGTAATATAAAATATATCTTAGGCTGAATTTTTGGTATTTTTCTGAAAAACATCAACTTTTGATGAATAGTGAAACCACTTAGTGGTAGTCAAAAAACTGACTTTTTCATTTAAATGAAATTTTACCACTTCTGTGAATTGAATTTTGAAAATATGAGATACATGGTTGTTATCAAGAAGTAAAATGTGGTTCAATAAGATGAAAATAATTTTAGGGTGAATAGTAACTTTTGACATTTATTTACCGCGGTTAAAGGTAAATAGGGTAATTCAAGGTTAAAAGAATATTATAATAATTCACAATTACCATAACACTTGTCTAAACCTTATTTCTTGAGTAATTAAAGACCATGGGAATCTTTGGGTAGATTTTGGTACCCCTTTGATCCACTTGGATGTGATAATGACAATTTAGATTAATTAACTTAAAGTAAAGACAAAATTGACATTAACAAAACTCTTTTAGTAATTAATTTTTATATGGTGTTATATAAGTCCTATTTTTGACTATAAATATTCTTTAGAAATCTAGAAAGATTTCCTATATCTTGGTATTTGATTTATAATTTTTATACATCTATGAAATTAAATTATTTATGACACAATAATGATGCAGTATTTACCTCATTAATAAATGATTTAAATAAATAAGATTATAATGATTAAAGTATTATCCAAAAAGTGTCCAATTCTAATTGGATGATTTTATTTCGTCCATGGCTCATCTTAACATTGTCTATAATGATTTTGGGACCATTAGAAACCGAATATCATTATATTATAAAATAATATTTTCACACTTTCCTAAAGAGCCCCTCCTCTCCTTTATAAAAGGGGACCACTTATAACCAAATACTCACACCTCTCAAGCCATTTTCCTCGTCCAAACTCTGTACAATTAGGCTCCTTACATCACTCTCCTCCCCCTAGAAGCCTTACCTTAGGCAGAAGGCACTTCAAGAAGTCCTTTGGTTCAAACCAAAGAGAGTTACCCAAATTAAAGGTAACGGTTTCTCTGAAATTGTTTTCATTTATTTTACTTCTCCAGACCATAAAATCTTTTTATTTTTTTTTATTTTGTAAAAAAACCAGTATCCTCAATATACTAGGATGTTTTTATAAGAAGGAATCGAACTACACTTACACACACCTTCATCTAATGGATGAAGAACATAATGTTTCTGTGGATGGCAAACTAACGCCTCATGAAACGATGGTTGTTCAAATATCTCCAACCGCCTATCATGGTGGCCATTATGATGGAAATATATTTATATATGATATATATTATGTTTACTATTTCCTTATTCTTTTGTACTTACAAATTATATCACACCTTTATGGTTTCCATAGTGGTTAAATACGATAATCTCATTTGAGGAAGTGTGGACTACCGCCCCCTCAAAGTGATGTGATTCGTTAATGCCTTATGTGGGATGTATAAAGGATGGAGTTAATGATATAATATATGATATTATACTGGAACTATAATATACCTATGTATCATTATGTTTTAATTCCATTAAAATAGGAAATATAAATGAAAGTAGCATTCATGTGGACGTACGGTCTACCGTCTCCATGAATGGTGCATTTCATTTCATACCTACAAATATTATGTACTATTATAAATAATTGTATATACTGGATATATATGATACATATGATATCTTAATCATGAATATCATTCTGGATATAATGGACTATTTACCACATGGGAAACTTGTAAATATAAGGTGTTCATTTTTGACTGAAGTACCAAATATCGAAAAAATGGGTGTTATTAACTTAAATGATTAAATAATATTTATAACATGGTAATAAGTGATATAAAAGGGGTAATAAACTTGAAAAATGTTCTTAAGCATGTATATATTAAATTTAGTTTATAATTAAAGAGATTAAAGAACGATCGAGTCAAGTTGGACACAAGGTAAGGGACTTCATCTCAATCTCCTTTCATTGTGGAATATTTTGTTCTAATACAAGACTTTCTTTTATATGATGTATAAAAAACTTTTACTTTTCATTTCTTTCAAAGGTAATCTTTTTCTACAATGCATTTTACTAAACTAAAAAAAAGAATGTTTATTTTAATGTACGCGGTGACAACGACCTTTTCCGCTGACGTGAGTATTATTTGATCTTTAGCCTTTTCAACAAGCCGTAATGTTTTTAAAAGAAAATAAATACCTTATACTTTTTTACATATTTTTGGTATTGAAAATGATTTTGAAAATGTATTTGTTATGTGATAGAGCAAATATTTTCAATTAATTCATATTGAATATCATTGTTTTAAACCCACAAAATTGTTCCTCTAAGATGAATTGTTTCATTTTTATGATAATGGTGTTATTTTGAGCTAAATAGTAAAAATTGGCCATTTTGGATTTTTAACAGTTTTAACTTATTTCGGTAGATTGTCCATAACATTATCTACACTGATCCAAATTGCAAAATTATTTCTTTTTAAGATTCTACACATCCAGGGCTTCATTTAATATATTTGGACCAAAATCTGAATCGGCCATATGGAAGCTCAAAAGAAGCTCACAATTTGGCTCAAGAAAACTGTTTTCAGTTCTTCCTAGTTTTGATGTGGGATCCATAACTCATCCACTGTGGGGCCAAAGCTTGTTAAAGTCGGTGGGTGGACGCGCAAGGAGTTTGGGAGCATCTTTTATGAAGGACTCACCGAGTGAATTGGCCGTTTATGGGGCCATTACATCACCCTAATCCGGAGGAGTTCGTTTTGGAGAGTCTGACTGGACAGAATAAATTCTCATAGTAAAACGGCCATAACTCTCGGAATACAAGTCCAAATCCGCTTCAATTTTGAGGGGACACGCAAAGGGGAATTATGAACAACATTCATGAAGGGCGCAATGCGTGAAGATGTCATTTAATGGGGCTACAACGCGTCGACATTGGGGGGAAGAATTCTGGTTATAAAAGGAGGAGAGCTCCACCCTCTCAAGGCATCCATTCTCCACCCCATTCCTTCCGGGACACCAAGGAGAACTTTTCAGATTTCTCTTTTATTTATTTTCTTTTTCATAGTTTTTCAATGCCTTCTTCTTCCCCATTCAACTCGATTACCCTTACCATGGTGGGGTAAACTTTTGGAGTGATTGGGGAAGGGTTGGTTTTCTACATTGTAATGCTTGAGTTCTTGGACGCAATTGAATAAATTTCTTTCTTCTTCAAAGTTGTTTTCAATTTCATATAGCGGATTTTATAATCAAGTGCGATCGTTCTTGAATATTAATTACGTTATTGATTTTTGCCTTGGTAAAATAATCAATATCTCCCTCCACTAATTTCTGGTTTATATACGATGAAATAAACTAGGAATTAGTGGTGAAGTACTCGACGATCGTCAGTACGTGTAAAAGGTGTAGTGAATGTTCTTGATTGTTTGGGATAAACAAAACCCGATCGGGAATTGCCCATTTCAATGAAGAACATTCACTACACCTTTTACACGTACTGACGATCGTCGAATACTTCACCACTAATTCCTAGTTTATTCCATCGTATATAAACCAGAAATTAGTGGAGGGAGATATTGATTATTTTACCAAGGAAAAAATCAATAACGTAATTAATATTCAAGAACGATCGCACTTGATTATAAAATCCGCTATATGAAATTGAAAACAACTTTGACGAAGAAACAAATTTATTCAATTGCGTCCAAGAACTCAAGCATTACAATGTAGAAAACCAACCCTTCCCCAATCACTCCAAAAGTTTACCCCACCATGGTAAGGGTAATCGAGTTGAATGGGGAAGAAGAAGGCATTGAAAAACTATGAAAAAGAAAATAAATAAAAGAGAAATCTGAAAAGTTCTCCTTGGTGTCCCGGAAGGAATGGGGTGGAGAATGGATGCCTTGAGAGGGTGGAGCTCTCCTCCTTTTATAGCCAGAATTCTTCCCCCGAATGTCAACGCGTTGTAGCCCCATTAAATGACATCTTCACGCGTTGCGCCCTTCATGAATGTTGTTCATAATTCCCTTGTGCGTGTCCCCTCAAAATTGAAGCGGATGTGGACTTGTATTACGAGTGTTATGGCCGTTTTACTATGAGAATTTATTCTGTCCAGTCAGACTCTCCAAAACGAACTCCTCCGGATTAGGGTGATGTAATGGCCCCATAAACGTCCCATTCACTCGGTGAGTCCTTCATAAAAGATGCTCCCAAACCCCTTGTGCGTCCACCCACCGAATTGCACAAGCTTAGGCCCCACAGTGGATGAGTTATGGATCCCACATCAAAACTAGGAAGAACTGAAAACAGTTTTCTTGAGCCAAATTGTGAGCTTCTTTGGAGCTTCCATATGGCCGATTCAGATTTTGTTCCAAATATATTAAATGAAGCCCTGGATGTTTAGAAGCTAAAACAGAAAGAATTTTGCAATTTGGATCAGTGTAGATAATGTTATGGCCAATCTACCGAAATAAGTTAAAACTGTTAAAAATCCAAAATGGCCAATTTTTACTATTTAGCTCAAAATAACACCATTATCATAAAAATGAAACAATTCATCTTAGAGGAACAATTTTGTGGGTTTAAAACAATGATATTCAATATAAATTAATTGAAAATATTTGCACTATCATTATGTCAATATATTTAAGTGATATATTGTGATTGAAATGTGGAAATGTTTTCTTTCCTTTATATTTGTTGCATGTGTTATGATTTTATATTGGTACTTAGACATTTGACGGGTGATTATGTGATAAACCAAATGACGGGTGGTGTCGTGAATACCAGTACGGGTGGTTACGTTATAACCTCCAATGCATAGGGTATGGAATTTGGCCATATGGCTATTCCATTTAGTGATATGTGTAGAAGTCGACCGAATGGTTATTCCATTTAAGTATGTTTATGTCCCAAGTTACCTTTATATGTTATGTGTTCTTTATATGGGTTTTATGGTAATATTTTGGTTAAAAATATGGTAAGTAATGATATTTTATTCAGTGAAGAGTATTTACTACTTCATAAAGGTTAAAAGTATTACTTATGTTTAAGTATTTAGGGTTTACTTGTTGTTTTGAAAAACTAACAGTTTTCCTTCTTAGTGTATCCCTTACTGAGTTTTTTATGCTCATCCCAAGTTTTTGAAATATTTTTTACAGGACATAATATCGAATAGGGTCAAGGATGGGATCAAGGAAAAGTCATGCTGTCTTAAACATGGAAATAGACATGATTATTTTTTCCAAGAGTTCATGTTTTGTAAAAAAAATAAAAACTGTGTAGAAGCAGCTACTTTATAAATATTATGAGATGTAATAGTTTTGTCCTAATTCTCTAAAACTATAAACCTAAAAATATCCTCAATTTGAATTATTCATTTAATTCAATATTAAGTAAATTTTAAGGTCGGGTCCGTATAGTTGGTATCAGAATTCGGTTTAGATAACTTTATGAGTTAGGGTATTGTTAAATTAATATCCATAAAGTAATTTATGTTAATATTGAAATCATACAACATTTATAGATTACCATGTTGCTTCACTAAAGATATTTCTATGTTCAGAATGGTTTTTCCTAGAAGAAACAGGTTAGTTGTGCTGGGAAGGCATAGAGAGAGAAATGACCTTCTCAATCAGTATCCTGAGATAGTTAGAATCAGGGTTGAACAGTTTTCTGCAGTGATGGCTCAGTTGACTCAGGTGATAAATGGTGGTTTCTTTTATTGATGATATTTTGGTTTATTAAAAAAGTAATGAGGAGAATTAAAGTCATTTAAGGGTTGTCTTGAAAACCTTAAAATAAAAGAAATTGTTTGGGAAATTCAGCAGGTGTGAGTTTTGGTTACAAAAAATTTCTTTCCTTGGTCACATTGTTTCAAAAAATGGAATAACTATTGATCCTACTAAAATGAAAGTTTTTGAAGAATGGACAAGAGCCAAAAATATAAGCAAGATCCGTAGTTTTCTTGGTTTGGAAGGTTATTACTGGATGTTTTTTGAAACTTTTGTACGGTTATCTAGTCCAATTACTAAGTTAACTCGAAAATGTATTAAGTTCATCTGGACAAAAGAATGTGATGATTGTTCTCAGGAATATAAAAGGAGATTGGTGAATGCTCCAGTTTTGCTACTGCCATCCAGAAATACTGAGTTTGTTATCTACAGTGATGCTTCATTGAAAAGACGAGGTTGTGTCCTAATGCATAATGATAAGGTGATTGCTTATTCTTCAGGTCAGTTGAAACCTCATGAGTTAAATTACCCTACACATGATTTGGAATTAGCTTCTGTTGTTTTTTCTTTAAAAATTTGGAGGCATAATTTTTATGGAGTGAAGTGTGAAATATAGACTGATCACAAAAGTTTGAAGTATATATTCACTCAGAACGAATTGAACATGAGACATAGGAGATGGTTGGAATTAATCAAGGATTATGATTGAACGATCCTTTATCATCCGGTGAAAGAAAATAAAGTGGATGATGCTTTGAGTTGAAAAAGAAATACTTCATTAACCATGTTACATTTGGAATGAGATCCTTTTGTTTTTGATTCGATGAACTTTGGAAAAAAAGTTATTGTTATAGGAAATTATTCTGTTTTGTTTCAGGTTTCAGTGAAATCATCTCTATTAGACAGAATTAAGAAAGCGCAGAAGGAAGGCAGTGAGTTGCAGAAAAAGGTAGTGTTGGTTCAGAAGGGTAAGTTGCCTGATTTTAATCTTGATAATGATTGTGTTTTGAGATTTGGAAAGAGATTATGTGTGCCTTTTGATTCACAGTTGAAGAATGAGTTGTTATATAAAGCTCATAGTTCTCCGTTTTCAGTTAATACTTGTAGTACTAAGATGTACAAAGATCTTCATGAGTATTATAGGTGGGATGGAATGAAAAGAGATATTGCTGATTTTACTGTGAAATGTTTTACTTGCCAACAGGTTAAAGCAGAGCAGCAGTTACTGAAAGGGATGCTTCAGCCTCTACCGGTGCCAGAGTGGAAATGAGAAAATATATCCATAGACTTCATTGTGTGATTACCAAATACATCCTAAGGTAATAATGAAATCTGGGTTATAGTTGATCAATTGACAAAATCTGCTCATTTCCTTCCTATTCGAGATACTTTGTCACCAGACCAACTCGCTCGGTTTTATGTTAAAGAGATAGTTAGGTTGCATGGAGTTCCCCTCTCAATTGTATCTGATCGTGATCCCATGTTCACTTCTATCTTTTGGAAAGGCCTTTAGAAGTCATTGGGTACTGAATTAAATTTTTGTAAAGCTTCTTATCCTCATTCAGATGGGCAGCAAGAACGAATAATTCAGACCTTGGAGGATATGTTACGTGCTTGCTCTATGGATTACCAATGGAGTTGGGACCAACATATTTCTTTGGTTGAATTTTCATATAATAATAGCTTTCATTCTAGTATACAGATGGCTCCATTTGAGGCATTATATGGAAATAATTGTCGAACACCAGCATTTTGGGATGAAGTAGGTGAAAGGAAGCTGATGGGACTATTATTAGTATAAAAGATGGTAGAGAAAGTTCAGTTGATTCAGAAGCACATGAGAACAGCTCAGAGCAGGCAGAAAAGTTATGTAGATAATCGGAGGAAGGATCTTTCTTTTGAGGTAGGTGATCATGTATTTCTCAAAGTTTCTCCATAGAAATGTGTGATGTTTTTTGGTAAGAAGGGAAAGTTGAGTCTGAGGTTCATTGGACCTTATGAAATTATGGAGAAAGTTGGATCAGTTGCATAGAGAGTGGATTTACCTCCTTGTTTATCCCAGGTACACAATTTGTTTCATGTTTCGATGTTGAGAAAGTATATACCAGATCCATCTCATGTTTTGAGACCAAAGGTAGTTCAGTTGAAAGTGAATCTCTCTTATGAAGAACAACCAGTCCAGATTTTTGACCATAGAGAGCAAGTCTTGTGGAATAAGGTAATTAACCAGGTAATGGTTTTGTGAAAAAACCCTGTGGTTGAATAGGAAACGTGGGAATCAGAAAATTCTATGAGGGATATGTTTCTGACGCTTTTGTCGGGGCGTACACATCCGTTTGTGGAGGACGTGCTACTGTTGCCCCGCATTCCCGCTTTCCGAAGGCGGGCGGCATTCGCTCCTTATCCGGGACGTCTGTTCTTTGATCGAAACCGGGATGATGGGATGTCGGTTCTTCCTTCTGTGGATTCCTCCTCGGAACTCGTCACCTAGTCCGAGTCTCCCTCATAGATTTAATACGTTGTTCTTGAAACTCTTCCCAGTTCCATGTTTCCATGGACGCCGGTTAATTGCACTGCTTCTATCAGGACATTCCAAAGGGTCCGGTCAGGGCAACAACCTTTAGTTGGGGGAGTAGTCACGTCGAGGCGTCAGTAGCGTGTCTGAACACTAGGGAATTGGAATTTCTATCTTTTTTCCCTAGTCATAGGGCTTCTCGAGGGCCTGGAAGCCCGAGGCATCCCACATCGAGAACGGGGAATTATATTCCCTAGGCATATATATGAGGTTTTCCTCAGCTTCCTATGTTTAACACAGGGTATTCCGTAGGTTTAACGCCCAGCGGAGACAGATCGTCCTGATCAGAACAATAGTTAGAAGGGATCGGATTGATAAATTTCCCTTGAAGGGATGCCGATATCGGGGCAATCCCGTGGGCGGCTTCCTAAATGCTGCGAAGAGGAGCGGAATGGAATGATCTCGCTGGGATATGGCAGTCTGGGTAAGAATCAGGGAGGATTATGGATGGATGGATGAAGTGGGGGGGGGGGATGAAACATGACCATCACAAGGGTGACAGTAAAGTTGTGCTTGAGCCTAGAAGAGACCTCCTACGTATCCCCGTGGCAGGGAATCAAACTCCGCGTAGTTCAGGATGATGCCGGAGGGCTGACGTGAAGAAGGACCAGGGGTCCAGGTGGCGATGGGCTTGAACCTCATGAAGGCTTCCCACGTACCATGCCTTGACATGGATCAAAGACCTCATAGTTCATAATGGTGTGTCGGCGAACTGACGCGAGCGAGGACCTTGGTCCAGATGGTTTATGGATTACACACTAGGCTGCCCAGGTGAGGGTGAACTGACGTGAAGAGGGTCGGGGTGACCAACAGGTGGTGGGCTTGAACCTTTGGGAGGCTTCCTACATACCATGCCATGACATGGATCCAATACCTCGTAGTTCATAGGGCTTCGTCGGTGAACCGATATGAAGGTAAACCTGGGGGTCCAATGGGTATCGTCAGTGAACCGACGTGAAGGTGGCCTTGGTCCGATGTGTATCGTCAGCGAACCGACATGAAGGTAGACCTTGGTCGGATGGATGGTGGGATTGATCCTCCGGAAGGCTTCCTACGTACCATTCCTTGACATGGATCGATGACCTCGTAGTTCAAATTGGAATACAGTTTAACGTCATTCTGGATGGGGGTGGACCGACGTGAATAGGGTCAAAACGACCGGGTGATGGGCTTGAGCCTCATGAAGGCTTCCTACGTACCATGCCTTGATATGGATCAAAGACCTCGTAGTTCAGGTGGTGGTTTTCATCAGTGAACCGACGTGGAGGTGAACCTGTGGGTCCAATGGTGGTGGCCTTGATCCTCAGGAAGGCTTCCTATGTACCATGCCTTGACATGGACCAAAGACCTGTTAGTTCAAATTGGAATACAGTTTAACGTCATGCGGGATGGGGGTGGACCAACGTGAATAGGATCGGAACGACCGGGTGATGGGATTGAGCCTCATGGAGGCTTCCTACATACCATGCCTTGACATGGATCAAAGACCTTGTAATTCAGGTGGTGGTTTTCGTCAGCGAACCGATGTGGAAGTGAACCAGTGGGTCAACTGGTGGTGGGCTTGAACCTCAGGGAGGCTTCCTACATACCATGCCTTGACATGGATCAAAGTCCTCATAGTTCGAGCAGAAATGGTGGGTGTCGGCGAGCAGACGTGAATGATGGACCTTGGTCCGATGGGAGATGGGCATGAACCTCAGGAAGGCTTCCTACGTACCGTGCCTTGGCATGGATCAAAGTCCTCATAGTTCGGGTTGGTTACAACGGCTTGCCATCGAACTTGATTGCAGTTTAACGTCATGCGGGATGAGGGTGGAACATGACATGAAGAAATGATGGGCGGGCTTGAACCTCGTGGAGGATTCCTACATACCATGCCTTGACATGGATCAAAGACCTCGTAGTTCAAATGGATGTGAAGTTTAACGTCATGATGGATGGGGGAATACAGTTTAACGTCATGCTGGACGGGGGAATACAGTTTAATGTCATGCTGGATGAGGGCATACAGTTTAACGTCATGCTGGATGAGGGCATTGCCATGTTTGATGCTTACTCTAAGCCCACATTAGTCATGCTCGGTGTGAGAAACAAGAGGTAGCAAAGACCTGACGATCACGTCACGAAGGGTACGTCCGTGAGAACCGAAGAGGGACTTACGTGTTAGCCAACCCATGGTGATGAGACTTACTCCAGTGGTGTCCCGCACCCAATGACAGACCGGGTGAGGGTATTGTTGGATCGGACGGTCTCGCCACAGCTGTCAGCCACTGATCTGAGGGAGTGCTTCCCCCTGCTGGAAGAATCAGAGGACTCCTCTCGAGAGGATGAGGCTGGCGGAGGGAGCATATTGGAGGAGGGCGAAGTCAGAGACCAAGACTCTGATTCTGAAAATTTCACAGAGGTTCTCGAGGTAGCATTCTGAGCTTCTTTCCTCATGGTACATTCTCAGGCCGTCATGGATTTCATACCGATGTTTTAACTATGCAAGAAGAACTTGTACACAAGCCTCGCTCTCTCCATTTGGCGGGTGATGATGCAGGACCTTCAGAACCCGTGCCCACGACCACGTCCTGTTCTTTGTCTGGTGGGGTCAGAGCGCCCGAGGTGGCTCCCCCAGACTCTCCAGACCTTCCAATAGTATACGGAGGGCCACGCCTCGGGGTCCCGTCAGCATCGACTCAAGAGAAGCACTAGGAGATCGATCTCTGTAAGTTTCCTCTACTGGATTCATTGCTCTCATATGTAGATTGTGCCAACTAACGTTTATATCCCTCTCTGTCGTACAGTTCTTCAACTGGCATGGGATACTGCGGAAAGCCTGATCGTGATGTCTGGCGGCATCCCTCATAGGGGCATGCTGGTGATGGTGGAGATAGTCCCCCCATCTCCCCAAGCTTCAACACACACTATCATCGGCAGGACCACCAGCAGGGTCGTGCCCGAGGTTATTGAGGTAGAGTCCGGTGACGAGGATCAATCGGCCGACCCAAGTCCCATCACACCTGCTCCGGTGTCAGATGTCGCGCCAGATTCAACACAAGATGCAGATCCTGCCGAGGAATTCCTATGGGCGTATCATGCTTATGAGCCTCCCAATCGCGCAGACTAGGACAAAACAACCTCTGAAGAGGAAGACAACAACATAATCTGCCACCGATCATGGAAGCTAATCACGCGCTTCATCAAGGAAACCCCCCAAGCACTATGGCTGAATGAAATGGAAAGATTTCACTCGTGACTACGTGAACTATGTGCTGGGGGAGTGGATGACCAACGTCCTCATGCGCTCATCCGAGATCTCATGGCCGAGAAGATCTGGGAGTATGATCGCGGGCTCACCGTGGGCTGGTAGCGGAGAAAGGAGAAAAACATCAAGAATCTCCAGGAGGATGAAAGTGAGGTCCAATAGCTCCAGGCCCGGGAGGATGAGCATTTAGCCTCTCTTAATACACAATCTGAGCTGATCTCACGGTTGAAGGCCCAGCTGGCGGAGGAAGAAGATCATATGAGGCAGGCTTCTGGAAAGATGGCTGCCATTCATGCTGGCGTAGAGAGGCCCAGGGCCAAGACTGACGAACTGCGCCCCGCCGCTACTGAGGAGGAGCGGGAGAAGAGTCAGCGGCATCAATTCTTAGACGCCACTAGCCGAAGGGTGGTGGAGCTGCAACGCTCTTTCGACAGGGTCAACCCATCCGTGGGGGGAGTCGACCCCCGGGTACTGTAACAAATTACAAACCTTTTAATGTTACTTTTGTGCTTCAATTTTTTCTTCTTTGTTTTAAATGTCTTAGCATGCACGATATCTACTGTTTGCATCGGTTCATTATATCCCTACAATGTTTTCGGGACGTCCGACGACAATTCCCCAAGCTCACGTGGGTTGAGCTCGATGTGAGAAACATGAGATTGTTGCCTCATCGTCCCACCCAACATAGGAGTGGAAACAAAGCTTCGGGCACCCGGGGATTAGATAACCGGTCCAGATTTCCGAAAGATGGGAGAGGCCTGGCCGGAGAAGGATGTTCTCAAAACAGCCGAATTACCATTTCTTCAGCATGCTCTCATGCACGAACGGTGTAGCACCAGGGGCGCTAAAAGCGTTCCAAACAGACGGAAATGGGAAGTGTGTATCACGATACCCAATATTCGGAATGCTGTGGGGGTGGCGTGACAATAAAAGACAACTGTTAACCATGGCAGAGAAACAATATCCTTACTGCGTTAGCCTGAAATGGGGAAAACAAATGAGGGTCGACCGTTGACCATGTTCGAAACACAGGACCAGATCACAAATGTTGCCAATCAATCCTTCGGGACGTTGGCCCAGGACAGTAGGCGGACCCTAGGTCGAGCATCCATACTGTTAGGGGGTCCTTCCAAACCTGACCAGTCTTTCAGAACGTTGGCCCAGGATGTTAGGTGAGCCGATGCGGCATGGGACCAGGCCGTTAGGGGGTCCCTTCAGACACGAAAGGGGACGAGGGTCCGAGTAATGGGCAGGCAAAGTGTGCAATATGGAGTGATGGGTTGTCCGAATAGAATCCAACACTCATGTAACTACACCACCGTGGTGGGAGTACTTCAGATGGGCGCATTGGTTTGGTTATTGATTTTTTGTCTGAAACCCTCTGGGGTGTTGGCTTGTAATGGTAGGAGAGCCCTTGGGTGTTGTATCCAGGCCATTCTTGGGGGTCCCTCCAGGTGTAAAAGATGATAGAAGCCCTGACGAAGGGATACACAAAGCCTGGAAAGTAGGTGCCGACATGTCCGGGTAAAGTCTGAAATTCCAGGTAATAAACCGGAGTACCCTTAGGCACATTGGTGAACCGTCAGAAAGGGTTGAAGAAACAGCTCGGGAATGAGAGGTACATGGAATGGTCATTACATGACTGACATGAATAAGGGCATAACCCCACACCACACCATATAATCCCCTCGTGGAGGAAGTGTAGGCCGAGGAGCCAAGGTGTGATAGATATTCCCAAGAGATGGGGCTGGACCCAAAGCCTAGACATTCAAGTGATCCTATGTATCCCATAAAGATGGGAACCAAGCTATACGTCGTTCTAAAGGGATACCCAGGGGGAAGAATATCCTAACAAGTAGGTGTACGGTGCGGCGGGTAATGAGGACATAATCCCACACCATACTGCACAGTTCTGTAGGAAAGAATCTGGGCCAAGGGGCCCGAAAAGGCCAAGGGGCCTGAGGGTAGGCATCAGACAAGAAGGCCTAACTGGATTACAGTTTAACGTCTTGTAGTGAGGATGAGGGTTGGGGGCCCGGAGAGGCCAAGGGGCCTGAGACTAGACATTGGTCAGGGAGGCCTGGCTAGTTTGCAGTTTAATGTCTTGCAATGAGGACGGGGAAAAAGATAACTGCATCTCATCCGGGGAGGTGTACGGAATGGAAAGTAACCCGACGTGAAAGAGGATGTAATTCCACACCACACCGTACGTCCCTTATAAGTAAATTGGGGTTGTGGGCACGACCATTGGTGGCACCCGGAGGGAAGTTTTTCGCTTTAGGATTGGGAAGAATGAATCACTGCACTAGATGTTTGGGACATCTCATGGTGGACCCGAAGATCCAGGACACTGTTGACCATGTTTGAAACACAGCGTTCCTATGGTGACCTGATATGGGAGCAACAAATGAGTGTCGACCGTTAACCAAATTCACAACACGAGACATATATCGGCTTGTTTCTCGGAAGAACTCGGGGGATTTGGCCCGTATCGGTAGGAGATACCTTGGGCGTTGTATCCAGGCAGTTCTTGGGGGTCCCTCCGAGTGTGAAAGATGATGGAATCCCAGTCATGGAGTGGGTGAAGCATAGCTGTATCCATCCACGAAAGAGGTGAACATCTCTAGGGGGGCGTGCTGCCAGGTCGAGGCTTGCTCAACGTGAGTTGGAGCGAATGTGTGCACCCTGTCGTATGTCTTGACCCAAGGGTAAGATTTTTGGCTTTTGGGTTGGGCCGAAAGACGAAATGTATGGGAGTTCCTATGTATCCCATTAGGATGGGAATCAAGCCATACGTAGTTCTTGAAGGCCATGCAGTTTAACATCATGCAGTGAGGATGTGGGAGGATAGAAGAATGGGAGTGGGAACATGGTGAAACCCTTATAATCCTTGTATGAGCGGGGCTAAGAAAGCCTACTCCTTGTCATGCAAGGATCCTCCATGGAAACTATACAGAGGGGGGCAGTGGAAGAGAAGATCTCAGGGTTGGGCTCAAGACGAGGCGTCCGAGCGTTCCTATGTATCACATTAGGATGGGAATCAAGCCACACATAGTTCTTGAATCTTAGTTTAATGTCATGATAGACAAGATATGCGTCTCATTTGGGGATAGGTACGGCGGGTAACCCGATGTGAATGTGGACGTATCTCACACCACACTGTACAATCCCATAAGAGAGCCTGAGTCGACGAAATACAAGGGGCCTGAGACCGAGACGCGGCCAGGGAGACTTGACCGGCTTTCAGTTTAACATCCTATAGTATAGACGAGGGCTAGGGGCCCGAGGAGGCCAAGGGGCCTGAGGCTAAACCTTGGTCAGGAAGGCCTGACTGGCTTGCAGTTTAACGTCTTACAGTAATGACGGGGGCCATGGGCCCGAAGAGGCCAAGGGGCCTAAGGCGAAGCCTCGGTCAGGAAGGCCTGACTGTCTTATAGTTTAATGTCTTGCAGTAAGGACGGGGGGAGATCTTAGTTTAAGGTCATAGATCTCGGACAATTTTTTGCAGTTTATCGTCTTGCAGGACGGTGGTGCATTTTAAGGTTGTGCATGACCATTTGTGCTTAGGCAAGGTACTTCTTTAGGAACTTGGCGTTTGTGGGAGGAGTTATCTGCTCACCATTCGTGGTCACCAAGGAGTATAATCCATTGGGGTAAACCTTATGGATGCCGTAAGGCCCTTCCCATTTAGGCTCTAGCTTGGGCGGTTTCCTACCAGGGATCATTGGCGCTCGAAGGGCCAACACTAGGTCTCCCTGTAGAAAATAACAAAGGCGAACCATCTTGTTGAAGGCCCTTGCTATCTTATTCTGATGCCTTTCCAAATTTTGCAGGGCACGAAGCCTGTTCTCGTCTAGTGCTTCCAATTCTACTAGACGGATTCCGACCACCTCATCTGGCGCCTGCTGGACATAGACTGCAGTGCGTAATGATGGAAGCTGGATCTCAATGGGTAGGATGACCTCATCCCCATACACCAGGGAATATGGGGTCACCTGGGTGGAATTGCAAGTCGTCGTCCGATAAGCCCAGAGGGCATTGGGGAGCTTGTCTGACCAACTTTTCTTGTTTTGACCAACAATTTTCTGCAAAATGTTAGAGTGGGTTTTGTTGAACGCCTCGATCTGTCCGTTTGCCTATGCATGGTAGCAGGAGGTATGGTTCGAAAAGATATTGTACTTGGCATACAATTTTTTCAGCTCAGTTGCCCAGAAGTTGGTGCCATTATCGGTGGGGACAACGTGAGGGACCCCAAACAGGTGGATGATATTGGAGCTCACAAAGTCGACGATGGAATGAGCCTTGACCTCTTTGAGTGGAACTGCCTATGCCCACTTGGAGAAGAAATCTGTAGTAGTTAGGATGAACCTACACTGGCGAGCTATTGCCAGTGGATATGTTCCCACTACATCGAGTCCCCTCACCCCAAATAGCCAAGAGTACTTGGTGGAGTGGAGAGGCTCTGGTGGCCGATGCAGGAAGGTGGCATGAACTTGGAACACATGGAATCTCTTGGCCAACTTGATACAATCATGGACGATAGAGGGCCAGAAGTACCCCAACCTCCGGATTGGATGGGACAGATTGGGCCCAGCCTGGTGGGAACCGTAGGAACCAGCGTGAACCTCTTGCATAACCAGAGAAATCTTGAATCCTTGAATGCAGCGGAGGAGAACGCCATCGAAGATCCTCTTATAGAGGATCTGAACAAGACTGGGACCACTCTGGAGGGTAAATTGCAGCGCGCAACATAGGATTCGTTCGCATTCGGCCCGGTCATCCGAGAAGCAACCATTTTGGAGATACTTGAAAAAAGGTGCCCTCCATTCGGGAGTGGCTTCAACCACTGTGTCTGACGAACCCAGGACCCCTGACGTAGAGGGTCCGGCGGTGAGATGACTTAACTGCAGGCCATCATTTTCCTCTTGGGTGACGGGGGTTATGAATCTCCGGTGTGCCACATGTATGATCAAATCATCTTGCTTGGGTTCTGAGAGCGGCGCAGCTAAGCCGGCCAAAGCATCAGCTCGACCGTTCTGTGACCGAGGGACATGGGTGACCTCTGGCCGAGAGGAGAACTGGGCCATTAGATGGAGGTTGAACTCCAGCAATGGCACAAGCTCTAGCTTCCTGACGACATAATCACCATTGACCTGCTTAATTACCATCTCGTAATCTCCTTTCACATGTAGATGGGGCACATCGATCTCGAGGGACAACTCAAGGCCGGTGATGAGAGCCTGGTACTTTACCTCGTTGTTGGTACAACCTTTTGACAACAGGAATGAGTATGGTAGGACGGCTTGCACCGAGGTGATGAAGACGATACCCAAGCCCACTCTGTTGAGCTTAGGATCGTTGAGACTCCTACCGGTGGGGCTCCGGGAGGCACCGTCGAAGTGAATTTTCCAACATGAGACGACACGATCGAATTAGAGGATCGTCTCATCTGGAAAGTATAGGTCCAAGGATTGATCCACAGAGGTTGGATGGGTAGCTAAAAAGTCTACCAACTCCTGTCCCTTAATGGCCTTATGAGGTACGAACCTGAAATCAAACTGCTGGAGGATCACCGCCCATCGCGCTAGTCGGCCAGTCAACATGGGGTGGTTCAAAATGTACATCATTTGGTCTACCTAAGAGACCAATTGTACCTCATGGTGCTGCAGGTAATGCCGCAACTTCTGTACGGAAAAAACGTGTGCAAGGCAGCTCTTTTTGATAGGGGAGTATCTGATCTCCATATCGAGAAGCATGCGGCTGAGATAGTAGAGATTGTTCTCTGTACCCTCGTTATTCTTCTGGGCGAGAAGTGCATCGAGGGATGGTTCCAGGGCGGTCACGTAAAGGACCAGCGGCTTTCTGGAGACGAGTGGCATCAAAACCGGAGGTTGGAACAGATACTGCTTGATTTCCTCGAGTGCGGTCCGACACTCTTCATCCCATTGGTAGGTGGCACCTTTCTTCATGAGCTGGGAAAAGGGATTACACTTGCCGTCTAGATTCGTGATGAATCGACATATATAGGCTATGTTTCCTTGGAGATCTCAAAGTTCCCAAATATTTCTCAGGGGAGGCATTTGGCTGATGGCCTTGATCTTCTCTAGGTCGATTTCAATGCCTCGGTATCTAAAAAAAAATCCAAGAAACATCTCGGAGGTGACCCCGAAGGCACACTTCAATGGGACCATCTTCAGGTGGCGGGAATGGAGGAAACCAAACACTTTCTCAAGGTCTTTGAGATGATCCTGGCGCTGGTACGATTTGACCACTAGGTCATCCACGTAGCATTCCACCTGCATCCCGAGAATCAGCCTGAATATGCGATGCATGTCCCTCTGATAAGTGGAAACTGCATTTTTCAGGCTGAAGGGCATAACCTGGTAACAAAAGGTACCTTCTGGAGCCCTGAAGGTGGTGGATTCCTCATCCTCAGGGGCCATCCGGATTTGGTTGTACCCAGAATATCCATCCATGAAAGAGAGTTCTTGGAACCCGGCCGTGGCATCAATCAATAACTCGGTCACTGGGAGGGGAAAGTCATCCTTTGGGCAGTGGCGATTGAGGTCACGAAAGTCGATGAAAACTCTGATCTGCCTGTTCTTCTTCCTGACTGGAACAATGTTGGAAATCCACTTGGGGTACTGGACTTCCTTGACGAAGTTGGCTTTTATAAGCTTGTCAACTTCAACCTCAACCATATCACCGTGATAAGGGTGCATCTTCTTGGGAGGCTTATGAAACCCATGATGGTTTGAAAGGAGGCCTAGGCAGTGAATGGATACCTGAGGATATAGTCCTAGCATCTCACTATAACTCCAGGAAAACACATCATGGTGTTCCTTGAGAAAGTCTATGTATCGATGTTTCTCCTCGGGGGACATGGCTGCACTGATCAATGTGGGTCTCGGATCTTCCTCACTACCATGGTTCACCTGTACCAGTTCATCAACCGTGGTAGATACGCCTTCCTCAAAGGAGGGGGGAGCATCCTCCATATCTTCCTCTCCACCCGTGGAGGGATTTCTCAAAAAGGGAGCGACTTCTGAGCTATCAAACCCTGACGGGCATCTGGTGCCGGCTTGGGCAGCAGTGGTCATCATATCAGGAGACCCACTCACCACTGAGACCATAGCATTGAAGGCAGTCGATCCTATCCCATCTGGCCTTCAGCCTAAGGGTCCACGTTTGATGACATCAAAGCAGTGGTGACGCGTCGTCCTGAGTCGGTTGATTCCATCCTGGCGGAATAGACACATATGACGTACTTCCATTGTCATAAGCTTGATATTCCGATACCGCACAGGGGTAGGAGGCTCCAAGATCACCTGAACCTGGTTGGTGTAGGAGTACGAGGTGATTTTCTGTCGTCGCTTGGACATGGGAACATGCATTCCTTTCGTACCTAAAACAACAAAACACTGCCCCATGTCGTGGGTTGTGGCCTCCAATCGATGGATCGGGAAGATGTAGGTGTCATCCAGGCCTGCCCATGGATCACTTGTGACCGGGGCGGGTTCATCCTCACTTTCTAGGATTTTCTTATCCTTTCTATTATAATAATCGGCATCCAGATAGCGGGCTTCACAAGAGGAAAAAGGAGACGCATCTCTTTGGAGCACACCTACTCAACCATTGATGGAGTATTTCAGGCATTGGTGATACGACGAAGGGACCGCTGCGTGCAGATAGAGCCATGGCCTACCCATCGATGCATTGTAGGCGGTGTCATGGGAGACAACCATGAACTCGGTGCTAGAAATTAGGCCACCGAACTGTGTCTGTAGGCGGATCTTTCCGACTGGGGATTGCTCGGTTGTGTCGTATCCTTGGATTATGAGGTCGGAGGGAATTAAATCTTCTTCAGACAGACCCTAATTTCGTAGTGTTCGAGTCAAGATTAGGTTGATCCCAGAACCCGTGTCAACGAGGCAGCGGCGGACTTCTACACCATTAATGTGTCTAGTGAGGTACAGTCGGTGAATATGCCCCTGTATGGGAGGGTCTTCATCTTCACTGGAGAAGGAGATAACTGCCTAGCATTCGACGTTCTCAATTGCCTCGGCGTTGAAGGCTTCCACAACAGCTACCTTCGTCTCAAACTGAATGGGGAACCTTAGGGCCTCAACAAGTGCTTCACGCATTTCAGATGATAGGAGATGGGCCTCAAGGATAGAAATCCTTGCTGGAATGCCGACCAGGTGCTTCAGGACATCATACTTTCGTGCCAAGCGCGAGCCTCTGCTTACATGAGGTCGTTCTACAGTTGGAGGCATAGCGGGTCCTGCCAGTTGAACCGATGGTTGGCTAGTACTGGGCACATCCCGCTGCCAACTAGTTGAAGCCTGGAGAGTAGCCACCGAATTAGGACCGGACAATGGATATTGGCATGCAACCGGGCAAGACTGACCATGATACAGATGAGTCAGCTCTGCCTAATCTAGTAGCACAAACAGCGGTGGAGGTAGATCTGAGGGCATCAGATGAGGTTGCACGTGCTGAGCTCTGCGCTGAGCCTTCTGTCTGGTTTCAGTAGCATGCACAGCCTAACTGAAAGTGGCTGCTGACATGCCTCGACGACTAGCGAGGTTGTGTTTCCGCTGACGTTGATGTCGGCTAGGAACGTTGGGGGGGGGGGGGGGGTTCACCTGGCTTTTCCCCTCATCGGGAGCCATATATGGCTTTATCAGCTCCACGGTGTTAACCTAAGCGTACCCATGGCTGTCGCTCAATGAACTGTCCACCACCGGGCAGATTCTGGGAGAAATCCCCATTTCTGGGGGCATAAAGTCTCCAAAAGTGCGGGATGACGACATCAGTGGTGGAGCGCGTTGCTTCTTCTTGCATCATCATTTCTTGCCCTTTTGGGAGGATGTTGGCTATGATGATGATGCAGAGGTTCTGGATACTTCCTCCAAAGGATCCGGCTGATTCAAGCGTGCCCGAATGATACCATGGGCGTGGGCGACGGTTTTTCGAGCCATCCAGTCATCGTATTTCTGGGACCCACGGCTGGGAACCTGCTGCCACTCGCCTTTTCTGTCACTACCGATCTCTGACCCTACAAAGACACCAGCTACTTGTGTCGGTGTTGGGCCCAACCTGAATATGTTGTTGTGGACCTGGTCTTGAAGCCAGTCTTTAAACACGTAGCATTGCATGAGGGTGTTCCCCAGAATCCGATGACAACAATAGTAATTGGGGTGATCGGTGAGATTCGCCTCTGCTGGCCTTCTGCACTCAGGTAGGCGAACAATCCCTTGCTCAAGAGCACTTCAGAATTATCCATGGACCTGATTCTTGTAGAATGAGTAAGTCTGGTGCCTTCTTTCTGGATAGGGGGCCCTGGGGGCCTGGCCCTGATGAGGGTCCGGAGGGGCCTGCTGAGGAGGCAGTGCCTGATTGTCTCTCCTAGGTGGTGGTGGCGCATTGCGCGGGGGAACCTGTCGATTATGAGGCGGTCGCGGCTGGGCAGGAGCCTACGCTTGAGGTGGAGGAACACTGCGGGGTTGCGGGGCCGATGCCGCTAGCAGTAATTCCAACTTCCTGGGGGCTTCTATTTGGGCCACCGCGGCGGGGTCGGCTCTGACAGACCTCCTGGCTGGGATCATAGGGAGCAGCGAACGTGCCTGACTAGCCTGTTGTAGAGCCTCCTCGAGGCGCTGAGCCTTATCAGAGAAATCCAAGAACCCTCCAGGGTAGTTCTGGGTGATCATGGAAGGCACCAGCTCCGTTTTAACGTTCCCTACACACATCATCAGTAATTTCTCCTAAGTCAGTGGAATATCGAGGGAGTATGTAAGTCCCTTCCACCGGGCGATGAAATACGCAACTCGCTCATCAGGGCTTTGTTTTCATTTGAAAAGGTCTGTGATGCTGGTCTTTTTTGTGGTGGAGCTGAACTGGTATAGGAACTTCCGGTGGAGATCCTCCCAACTGGTCACTGATCCGATAGGGAGCTCGTTGTACCAGAAAAATGCGGGGCCCTCCAATATCTGCATGAAACATCGGAGCTTGGAGGCTTCTTGCTGGGCCGAAGTCCCTAGCATGGGGCCACACCTGGAAGGAAAATGGGTCAAGTGCTGTGGCGGGTCCCCTATCCCATTGAAGGGCAAAAAGTGGGGTTCCCAAAGCCCGGGGGTGCGGGTGTATCATCCACACATGCGGGATATGGATTTCCATCCAGCGGGACTGCCACCTTTCGCGTTTCCAGTGCTTCGAGGAGGGTGATGAGTGCCGCTATAAGATCATCCGGGTGGGGGTCCCTGTCTTGACGAGGATCCCTAATCACAAGTGTATTTCCGGGTTCTTCTACATGGTAGATGGCTTCAACAGCTCGTGGATTGACTGGCGGAACGAACTGTGGGGTGGCTGGGGGAACCCGGGCCGGATTCCTCAGATTGCCCTGTCGTTCATGAGGGTTCGGCGAGACGTATCGCGCCATCTTGCCGTGGGCTCCAGCTTCTGCCCTGTCTATGGAAGTAGCATGATCAGGGTTGCCCGAAGGCATCTCGCCAGGGGGAAATTGTTCCTGCCCCTGCTGCCCTGGCTTGGGATTACCGTAGTCGGGTCGCAGTTCTGCAGCACGCTCGGTCAGGAGTTCGTCAACCAGCCTCTTCTGTTCGGAAAGCTACTGGCACAACAAAGCCTTCTCGGGATCTTTGTCCGTATTATGTACAGTGGCGGACAGGTCATAGTTCTTGACAGTTCCGACATGCTCTTTACCCTTACCAGCATTTTGACTGAGTACCAGTGACTCGGTGGGTATAGAGAGGCCTAGAAGGTCCCTCTGCTAATGGGTAACCCTCCCTGATGGGTCCAGCAGTGGCGGTACACCCTCGAGGGGGTAAGTCTCCATCGAGAAATTCAAGCTCATCCTCCTTGTCCACCATGTCAGCCATGTGGACCGCGACCCTCCTTGGGGGCATGTCCTCAATGTCGCATAACGAATAAGGTTGCCATCGGATAGGGCTAAAGAGGAGAGCAGCATAGTGTCGCCATCCACGGACTTGCACATGGGAAGTATCTTCCCTGATGACTCTACGAAGTACTTTGAAACTCTGAACGCATTTTCGTTGAAGGGTGCCCCGGCGGACTGGTGACTCAGGGTACTGGGCCAAAGGGAGTGCAGCCAAATCGATTAGGCGGCATTGCTCGCTGATTTCTTCAAGGTGCTCTCAGCTCATGGGGTACACTACCCGCTCATAACAAAGGCAGAAGTCTATCTCCCATAGAGTTCGGAGGAAGAACCCTACTTCCTCTGGGGTAAGGGACTCCGGTGCACACAAGTTCGATACTGTCGTTGGCCAGAAATTTTCCGGGAAGTGATCCACTACGAGAATGTTTTAGAAGCACCTGGGCTTAGACTCAGGGTCTGGCCTGGTATTTCCCCACGCGTCAACCAGAGGCAGCTAAGGGACTGGCATCGGTACCGAGGCGGACAGCTAGGACAATAAACCTGGTGGTGGAGAATACAGTGAACGAGCTGACTGGACACCAAATTTCTATCCATCCTCTGAAGAGTGAGGTTACCTGACCATGATATCCTGATATGATGGGATGATATCCACGTCTTCTGGCACAGTAATTGCGGTTTCTGGCGATGGGTCATGCCGTTGCTCTACCGCTGTAGATCCCCAAAAAACCTCTCTGTGATCTCTGGTAGAGGTAGATGGCGCTTCTGGTGATGACAGTGGTGATTGCACCATGGGAACCTATGGAATTTCCACAATTTATTCATCCTGAATGTACCTGCGGAGAGAGGCGGGGATCCGGTGGACTTCAAATTCTGGGAGAACGAGGCTGACGCACGTCGTTCCTGCCCCAGTCCTTGATACAGAGGTGCGAGGGGGAAGGTTCCATCGCTGAGTAGCATTCCGCTTCATAATCCGAGAAACGGGCTGGTTTGACCTCCACTCGGGCCTTCCCAGGACTCTTCTTGTGGCGGTGGCGACCCGCTTTCCTGCCCCTAGATGGCTCTTTGGGACAAGGTTGATTATCGACATGTAGTCTCAGAGTAGCGCTGGCGCCATGGCGAAGAGGACTACCGCTTAAGACAGCCGGGGTGCGAGGGGAACCAGGGAAAATGATGAAGGGTACATGGGGAGGACCTCCATGGACAGCAGCCACGTGGCCGAAACCTCTGTTGTAACCGGCAAGAGCATGGAGAGGACCTCCATGGTCAGTGCTGACAGAGTGAGGTTGACCTTCACTCCTCGTGTTGCTGGGGTGAGGAGGACCTTCGCCAGTTGCAGAGAGGACGTAGGCAGGACCCCCACATTGGAGAGAAACTGGATGGTCTGTGCCTTTTCATCGACGGTCGGGGGTAGGAGTAGGGACTCCATACCCTGTATGGTGGGCGCGGGAGAGGTTTCCGCGTCGAGCGTCACTGCCACGGGGCAGGTCATCCTTCGGGATGTGGGTAGCATGAGGCATACCTCTGTGACGAGCTTCGGAGCGGGGAAGGACCATGCTCTGTGGAATAGTGGTATGGGGAGGCCCTCCGTAAGGGGTGACATTACAGTGAATTGGTTCGGGGCGATCACCACTCATGCCTCCAACCCCGAGAGCCAACCCGACCTTCCCATGGGGTGGTTGGGGTCTCGGTCCTGATCATGTGAAGAAGTGCCCCTGCTCAGTGTATACAGGGACTCCATGATGCACGTCGGTGGTGGCTCGGGCCACAGTAGCTGTTGACATTGACGCCCCCTGACGAGCGTCCTAAGCTCGGGCCCGACGCTGACGCCGGGTTAGGCGAGCTAGCGCAGGTGGTGTAGGGGCATAGCTTATCTGCTCCTCTAGAGAAGCCGGATGGCGGCGCTGACACAGTCGGATGGGAGCCCTTGCCTGGAGCCCTTGGATTGGGACTCTGACCGGGCCGAGACAGACATCACCAGTCTCATCAGTGTAAGGCGAGGAGTCGTCGAGGCGTTCCGGGGATAGGCTCCCGAAATGATTGAATGTTGGGGTGGGGAGTAAGGGCTACCTTTGCGGCCTTTTAGGGCGACGTTGACGGTGGGGCCTAGATGCCTCAAGGTCCAGCCAGGCCATGTCCTGAGTCGGGATGACTCCTTCCTCCTCGTACCTGCATACAAGGTTGTTGATCACCCTTCGTTGGATGATCTCTGACAGGGAGAGGTGACGTGGGCGTCCCATATTCACAGATGTAGAGGCCTTCATGGCAGTAGTGGATCCATGAAGGGCGGCTGTGCTGGTATTTCCCCCTCCCCTGCATAGGTGAGCGGGCGGTGATCATGTCTCCATAGTAGCAACATGGTTCCTGGGAAATGGGGAGATCAACTCATCAACACTGCGAGGAAAAGGATTGAAAACCAGTGCCCCAGCATCATTCCATCCTCCATGTTGGTAATAGGGATCCACGCCAACATGTTTCAGAACAGAATGCCCCACGTTCTACTACCCCAACATCCAGTGAGTTTCACGCCAGACCCACTATTTTCTTGGCAGGACCCGGCACCGAATATCTGGATCCGGTGACACGTCAATCTACTTGTGTCTCGAATGCTACTAATCTCCACATTGAGGAGAATAATTTCACGTCGGTTTCACCATTTCTGTTTCCGACGCTTTCGCCGGGGCGCGCACATCCGTCTGTGGATGACATGCTGCTGTTGCCCCAAATTCCCGCTTTCCAAAGGCAGGCGGCATTCTCTCCTTATTCAGGGACGTCTTCTCTTTGATCGAAACTGGGATGATGGGATGCCAGTTCTTCCTTCCGTGGATTCCTCCTCGGAACTCGTCACCTAGTCCGGGTCTCTCTCATAGATTTAATACGTTGTTCGTGAAACTCTTCCCAGTGCCATGTTTCCATGGACGACGGTTAATTACACTGCTTCTGTCAGGACATTCCAAAGGGTCCGGTCAGGGAAGCAACCTTTATTCGGGGTAGTAGTCACGTCGAGGCATCATTAACGTGTCTAAACACTAGGGATTTGGTTTGTCTATCTTTTTTCCCTTGTCATAGAGCTTCTCGAGGGCAAGGAAGCCCGAGGCATCCCACATAGAGCACGAGGAATTATATGCCATAGGCATATATCTGAGGTTTTCCTTAGCTTCCTATGTTTAACACAGGGCATGATGTAGGTTTAACATCCATCGGAGACAGATCGGCCTGATCAGAACATTAGCGGGAATGGATCGGATTGAGAAATTTCCCTTGAAGGGATGCCGATACTTAGGCCAGCCCGTGGGCAGCTTCCCAAATGCTGTGAAGAGGAGCGGAATGGCATGATCTCGCTGGGATATGGCGGTCTGCATAAGAAATTTTGGTGGATGATGGATGGATGGATGAAGTGGAGGGGGAATGAAACGGGACCATCGCAAGGGTGACATTAAAGTAGGGATTGAGCCTCGAAGAGACCTCCTACGTATCCACATGGCTGGGAATCAAAGTCTGCGTAGTTCAGGATGATACTAGAGGGCCGACGTGAAGAAGGACCAGGGGTCCAGGTGGCAATGGTATTGAACCTCGTGAAGGCTTCCTACGTACCATTCCCTGACATGGATCAAAGTCCTTGTAGTTCATAATGGTGTGTCGGAGAACCGACGCGAGAGAGGACCTTGGTCCAGATGGTGTGGGGCTTACACACTAGGCTACCCAAGTGTGGGTGAACTGACGTGAAGAGGGTCGAGGTGATCAACAGGTGGTGCGCTTGAACCTCTGGGAGGCTTCCTACATACCATTATAGGACGTGGATCAAAGACCTCATAGTTCATAGGGCTTCATCGGTGAACCGACGTGAAGGTGAACCCGGGGGTCCAATGGGCATCATCAGCGAACCGATGTGAAGGTGGACCTTGGTCCGATGTGTATCATCTGCGAACCGACGTGAAGGTGGACATTGGTCCAATGGATGGTGGCCTTGATCCTCAGGAAGGATTCCTACGTACCATTCCTTAACATGGATCAAATACCTCGTAGTTCAAATTGGAATACAGTTTAACATCATGCGGGATGGGGGTGGACCAACGTGAATGGGGTCGGAACGACCAGGTGATGGGCTTGAGCCTCATGGAGGCTTCCTACATATTATGCCTTGACATGGATCAAAGGCCTCGTAATCCAGGTGGTGGTTTTCGTCAGCGAACCGACGTGGAGGTGAACCTAGGGGTCCACTGATGGTGGGCTTGATCCTTCGGATGGCTTCCTACATACCATGCCTTGACATGGATCAAAGACCTCGTAGTTCAAATTGGAATATAGTTTAACATCATGTGGGATGGTGGTGGACCGACGTGAATGGGGTCGGAACGACCATGTGATGGGATTGAGCCTCATGGAGGCTTCCTACATGCCATGCCTTGACATGGATCAAAGACCTCGTAATTTAGGTGGTGATTTTCGTCAGCAAACAGACATGGAGGTGAACCCGTGGGTCCACTGGTGGTGGGATTGAACCTCAGGGAGGCTTCCTATGTACCATGACTTGACATAGATTAAAGTCCTCGTAGTTTGGGCAGAAATGGTGGGTGTCGGCGAACCGACGTGAATGGATGACCTTGGTCTGATGGGAGATGGGCTTGAACCTCATGGAGGCTTCCTACGTACCATGCCTTGACATGGTTCAAAGTCCTCGTAGTTCATGTTGGTCACAACAACTTTCCATCGAACTATAATCTAGTTTAACATCATGCGGGACGAGGGTGGAACCTGACGTGAAGAAATGATGGGCGGGCTTGAACCGCGTGGAGACTTCTTACGTTCCATGCCTTGACATGGATCAAAGACCTCGTAGTTCAAATGGATGTGTAGTTTAACGTCATGCCGGACGGGGGCATACAGTTTAACATCATGCTGGACGCCGGAATACATTTTAACGTCATGCTGGATGAGGGCATATATTTTAACATCATGCTGGATGAGGGAATTTTCATGTTCGAGGCTTACTCTAAGCCCACGTGAGTCGTGCTCGGTGTGAGAAGCAAGAGGCAGCAGAGACCTGACGATCATGTTGCGAAGGGTGTGTCCATGAGAATCGAAGAGGGACATATGCATTAGACAACCCATGGTGCTAGGACTTACTCTAGGATGAAGGCCCAAGGTGCCACAAAGCGCAGCGGGAGAGGGATTTGGGACCAGAGATGGAAGGTGCCTCGTTCCCTATCGCGCCCTCCACTGGCCTCGGCAGTGGGGAGTATTGAGGTGCATGGGTGCTACCTTCTGCAAGAGTGGCTCGAGGCTTACCCCAGGGTGGTTTCCCTTCTCCCGTGGACATACGCCACTCTGATAAGGAGGATATCATCCCCTGTGGAGGGGGTGATCCCATCTCTGTGGAGACGAGCTGCGTAATGACTGTCCGAGATGGGGGGAACTTGCGTACGAGGTGCAAGGTCAGATCATAGTTTAACATTATGTGTTGAGGGTGAGGTTCTTGGTAGTTTAACATCCTGTAGCTCGGATGAGGCGGGTTCACTCTGCACCCCTAGGACTTACATGACCAGCACCCTCTGCTCCTTGGGGGAGGGATGGTACCAGTAAGGCCTTAGTCAAGGGGGGTTGCAGAGCGAACCCTCGAGGGGTCCATGTGAGCGTGGCTATGAGAAGAAGTAATAGCTGTTAGCATGCCTATGCGAAGAAGAATTAGGTGAAGCAATGCTACAAGTGGTTTTGTCCACGGGACTTTGACGTCACATCGTGCAAACCTGGAGGGTCGCATGGGAAGAGGAATTGCCAAACAATGGAGTGTGCTTCACGAAGTGGAGTGCCTTGGCCTTAGCATGGGGAAGAGGTGCGAAAGGGAGGTGATTAATGAATCAGAATAGTATTCGCAGAGCACTGCCTCATGAAGAAGAGTTGCCTCGCGAAGCAAGGTGCTGCGAAGCAGCGTGCTTCACAATGTTCAACGACCCTGCCTTGGCATGGGGATCACAAGTACAGGATGGGTGTTTCGTGAAGAATAAATGCTCCGCGGCTGCCCGGGTTCCCTTTGGAATCCCCTTCCTTCATGAATGCGCTTGGGATTCATGAAGGGCATCCCTCTCGGAAGAGGGGCTCAAAATGAGACAAGGCGAAGGCATCTCGCGAAGTAAAAATAACTCGCAGAGCTCATGATTTCCGGGGTGAAGGGTGCTTCGTGATTCAGCGGTTGAGAAGCCGAAAGGTCGGATTGTCTATCCCGTGGACTCAGGGGGATCCCAGTATTTATTGGCAAGGGGCGCCATGAAGAAGAACTCACGCAGCGCGAAGGGGCGGCGGTTGCTTCGCGGTGGGCTCGCGAACATCAGGGTGTTCGCGGAGCGTTACCGCCTCAGGGTCTTCGTGGCGGGCTCACGAACGTCAGGGAATTCGCCGAGCGTTACCGCCTCGTGGGATTCGCAGGGGCCGTGTTGCTTGGGGGCGCTCCACGTCGGAGCTTCACGACGCAGTGGGGGGCTTCTTTTTCATCCCTTCTTTCACTCAATATTTTGGCGCCAACAAGATAAATACCCCCACTTAATTTGATAAGTGAATAAAAATTTCAAGGACACAATTTCCATAAGGGGGGAAGGATGTAACATCCCAGGTAAATAAAGAATAAGACATATTTCATAATTATTAATATTTGTAAATTAAATATTAATTTTACTTTAAAGGGATTTCTATGTTCGATAGCGTACTCGATATGCAATAGCGGGTTTCTTTGAAGTCTTACGTTGCACACTAATAATATAATATCATTATTTTAAATGGTAGTTAAATCCTAGCCATTGTATTGGTAGGAATGAACAAAACTAACTACAATATTATTATACTTGTTTGTTAAATGTATTTACATTTATCCAATAAAAGTTATAGGCTTAAAATGTGAATAAATCTAATTTTAAGCATAATTTACATTAAAAGGACGATTTACCGCCTTTTAATGGAGAACCCTCATTAAATCAAGTTTTGTTCATGTTTATATGTTCTAATTGACTAAATAAAATCCTTCTTTAGAATTGGGACATCAAATTTTACTTTGGGTAATTTTTTGTTATTTTTCTAATAAAATCATTTTTTAATGAATAGTGTAAAATATTGCATTTTAATTCAAAAGTTCCTTTTAATACAATTTATTTATATTGATATATTATCTTTTTAGTTGGTTTTAAAGTGAAATTTAAATATTTGTTTACCATTTAATCCAATGTTGGTCATTGGAATTAATTTCACTTTGAAATTGGACATAAAAAAGTATCAATCTTGTGATAGTTATTGTTTCTTAAAAAACACGCTATTTGTTTTAACAACGGGAATTAATTTTTTAATTAATTAATTCCACATATATGATTTGAATTTGGAAAAATAGACATTATTTTTGAATTTGGAATATCAAATATAGCTTAGGATGAATTTTTGGTATTTTTCCGAAAAACTTCAAGTTTTGATGTATAGTGAAACCACTTAGTGGTTGTTAAAAAAATGACTTTTTCATTTAAATGAAAAATTTACAATTCTGTGAATTGAATTTAAAAAATACTACATAAATGGTTGTTATCAATAAGTAAAATTTGGTTCAATAAGATGAAAATATTTTTTTTCGAATAGTATCTTTTGACTTTTATTTACCGCAATTAAAGGTAAATAGGGTAATTCAAGGTTAAAAGAATGTTATAATAATTCACAATTACCATAAAACTTATCCAAACCTTATTTTTTGAGTCCTTAACGACCATGGGAATCGTTGAGTTGATTTTGGGACCCATTTGATCCACATGGAAGTGATAATGACAATTTTGATTAATTAACTTAAGGTAAAGACAAAATTGACATTAACAAAAGTCTTTTAGTAATTAGTTTTTATATAGTGTTATATAAGTCCTATTTTTGACTATAAATATTATTTTGAAATATAACAAGATTTAATATATCATGGTATTTGTTTTATAATTTTTAGACATCAATTAATTTAAATTATTTATGACACAATAATGATGCAGTATTTACATCATTAATAAATGATTTTAAAAAATAAGATTATAATGATTAAAATATTATCCAAAACATGTAAAATTCTGATTGGATGATTTTATTTAGACCATGGATCATCTTATATTTAGATATAAGGATTTTTGGACAATTATAAACCGAATATAATTATATTATAAAATAATATTTTCACACCTTCCTAAAGAGCCCCTCCTCTCCCTTATAAAAGGAGACCACTTTTATCCAATTGATCACACATCTCAAGCCATTTGTCTCATCCAACGTCTGCCAAATTAGTCTCCCTACCTAAATATCCTCCCCCTAGAGCCCTTAACTTAGGAATAAGGAACTTCAAGAAATCCTTTGGTTCAAACCCAAGGGAGTTACCCAAATTAAGGGTAAAAGTTTCTCTTAAATTGTTTTCATGTATTTTACTTATCCAACCCATAAAATATTTTTATTTCTTTATTTTGTAACAAAACCAGTATCCTCAAAATACTAGGATGTTGTTATAAGAAGTATTAGAACTAAAATTACACACACCTCCATCTAATGGATGAAGAACATAATGTTTCTGTGGATGGAAAACTAACGCCTAACGAAACGATGATTGTTCAAATATCTCCAACCACCTCTCTTGATGGCCATTAGGATGAACATGTATTTATATATGATATATATTATGTTTATGATTTCCTTATGCTTCTATACTTCCCAATTATATCACACCTTTATGGTTTCCATAGTGGGTAAATACGATAATCTCATTTGAGGAAGTGTGGACTACCGCCCCTGAAAGTGATGTGATTCATTAATGCCTTATGTGGGATGTATAATGGATGGAGTTAATGATATTATATATGATATTATACTGGAACTATAATATACCTATGTATCATTATGTTTTAATTCCATTAAAATAAGAAATTGAAATGAAAGTAGCGTTCATGCGTACATACGACCTACAGTCTCCATGAACAGTGCATCTCATTTCATACCTACAAATGTTTTGTACTCTTAATAAATACATGTATATACTGGATATATATGATATATATGATATCTTAATCATGAATATAATTCTGGATATAATGGACTATTTACCACATGGGAAACTTGTAAATATAAGGTGTTCATTTTTGACTCAAGTACCAAATATCGACAAAATGGACGTTATTAACTTAAATGATTACAAAATATTTATAACATGGTAATAAGTGATATAAAGGGGATAATAAACTAGAAAAGTGTTCTTAATAAAGTATAAATTATCTTTAGTTTATTATTCAGGTGATTAAATAATGATTGAGTCAAGTTGGACACAAGGTAAGAGACTTCCTCTCAATATCCTTTCATTGAGGCATATTTTGTTCTAATACGTGACTTTATTTTATATGCTATATAAAAACCTTTTACTTTTCATTAAGTTCAAAGGGAATATTTTTCTATGAATCATTTTACTAAATGAAAAAAATAATGTTTCTTTTAACGTACGCGGTGACAATGACCTTTTCCGCCGCCACGAGTATTATTTGATCTTTGGCTTCTCAATAAGCCTTAATGTTTTTAAAAGAAAATAAATACCTTATACTCTATTACGTATTTTTGGTATTGAAAATGGATTCGAAAATGGATTTGTTATGTCAATATATTTATGTGATAAATTGTGATTGAAATGTGGAAATGTTTTCTTTCCTTTATATTTCTTGTATTTGTTATGATTTTATATTGGTACATGGAAATTTGACGGGTGGTTACGTGATAATCCAAATGACTGGTGGTGTCGTTAATACCAGGATGGGTGGTTACATTATAACCACCAATGCATTGGGTATGGAAGTCGGCCGTATGGCTATTCCATTTAGGGATATGTGTGGAAGTTGACCGAATGGTTATTCCATTTAAGCATGTTTATGTCCCAAGTTATCTTTATATGTTATGTGTTCTTTATATGGGTTTTATGGTAATCTTTTGGTTACAAAAATGGAAAGTAATGATCTTTTATTCAGTGAAGAGTATTTACTACTTCATAAAGGTGAAATGTATTACTTATGTTATGTATTCATGGTTTACTTGTTGTTTTAAAAAACTAACAGTTTTCCATCTTTCTGTATCCCTTACTGAGTTTTTTATACTCATCCCAAGTTTTTTAAATGTTTTTCACCGGACATAATATGGAATAGGGTGAAGGATAAGATCAAGGAAAAGTCATGCTGTCTTAAACATGGAAATAGACATGACTTTTTTTTCAAGAGTTCTTGTTTTGTAAAAAAAATAGAAACTGTGTAGAGGCGTCTACTTTGTAAATCTTTTGAGATGTAATAGTTATGTCCTAATTCACTAAAAATCTAAACCTGAAAAGATCCTCAATGTGAATTATTCATTTAATTCAATATTAAGTAATTTTTAAGTCCGGGTCCTTATAGTTATCCTTACCGAGTTCCTAAGCTCACCCCTTTCTATGTTTTATTTTTTTCGTGCATGTGAAGAACTATTTTATGATTCACCTATAGGGATACTGTAAGGGAGATGAATGTGTTGAATGGATACATAATTATGTTGTTTTTTATTTTATAATGTAATGTAAAACTTATGTATGCATCTAGCACTTCCAAGGCCACTAAACTGATCGATATTTCGAGATTTGATCTCATGTGATCATGCCAATGTTATGTAATAATGCATCGACACTAGGTAACTTGGGTCTGGGTGTTACATTATGCCTAAAAATAATTAGTCCCTATAAAATATTTTATAACAACTAATTCTAAATTTTAATTTCATTTCACTTGATTTTATTTATAAAATGATATAATTTAGTTTTAAAATAAAAATGTATAATGTATTAAAAAACAATTTTTTAGAAAATATTTACTATCTTATAAAATGATAAACAAAGGTATCTAAATTAAACCAACATTTTTAAAATTATAAAATCAAATATAAAATAAAAAATTTCTAATTTTATTTTGTTTTTTGAATTTACAATTCATACTTAAATACTACTAATGTCATAATAGTCATGTTAATTATAAAAACAACATTCTCATTTAAACATAATTATTTTCAGAAAAATATAAAAAACTCAACTTAATATCATTTTATTTTTCTTAAAAAAAATTAAATTCATTTTTTAAAATTAAATTTTTAAAATTTCATAATTCTATAATTATAAAAATTCCTAAAATATAGTGGAAAGCTATTTATATAGGAAATTATATTTTTAAAATGTAGTTTACTCTTTATTTATATTTACTATAAATTCTTATTTTATTTATTGATTATATATTATTCATATTATAAATATTTTTTATTAATATATATAACAATAAAATCTATAGTTTCTTGAAATATAACTTCAATTTTAGATAAATATATTTTTTAGGAAAAAATGATTTACTTAGTTATTTTAGAAATAATAATAGAATTAACATTATATTAAAAGTAGTCATTATTTTCTTTCTATAAATAATTCTTAAAGAGGGTTCCCCTATTATTTCACGGTAATTTAATGGCTAGTTTTATATGATTCTTTTTCATTAAAATATATTAAATTTTGTTTTGTTCCATTTTGGGTGTTGGGAACACAATCGAACACATTGAATTATTTAAAGGTATTCATATATTAAAATTTCAAGGTTTTTTATAATTTTATTATAAGATATAATTGTAATGACAAGGAGTTTTAAGAGTTGAATTTGGCTGGTAATTGAAATGAATCATGAAGTGGTTGAACATGAATGAAGATTCTATCTTGATCATGTTCTTAGGATGTTTTTCATCACTCACACCATACTGATTATGTGAAACCACCAACCTTTAATCCCAGTCTATATTTAAATCCTAAAATATTTTATCATAATCTATGTGAGCCTATTATAGTAGTTATATCACATGAGAATGAGGTTTTCAAGGCCAAGGAAATGTCTATGGTTATTTATGTCCCCTTGGATGTTAAAAAAAGTTTTTTTAATCTTTTGAGGGTGTCAAAGGTGAAAATATATTCAGATCTCTAGAGGAATAAAAAATGCCTATTTATTATATTTGGATATATTCATATGAATAATTAAATATCTATAATCATAATAAATTATTGAGATGTTTTAAGGATTATTCGTCTCCTTTAATAAGGGAAAACACTGCGAACATGATTTATTTGGAGTTAATAAATAGTTTACATTAGTCATAGAGCTTGTTTTAATTGTTTTGATGCCTCAATTATAGGGGAACATTTTGAAAATTATGTTTGTCAGGTTGGTGATTTTTATTAATTGTTGTCTTCTATATTTAATCCTTTTTGTGAGATTTTTGTCAAAGGAAAATTTGTATGTTAGAATCCTAATATTTTTTCCATGGATAAATGTGGGAAACAATTGATACATGTTGGTGTTTTAGAAACACTATGTGATAATGAAGATGGTTCCCCACAAAATAATGAAATTACAATATTTAGGAAATCATACCCCTTAGTGATCATGGTTATAAATTCTTGGAAGTCTGGACGAAGAATATAAACATATATCTTCATGGGAGGAAAGATATTATACAATAAATAATTATTTTTTTTATTATAATTTGAATGAAAAACTATTAAAAAAAATTTCTTCATCCATGGTGCTTCGTCTATCCCTTTTCATATTTTCTTCATCTGTTTGATTTATAGACCAATTATGTTGTCATTATCTTAGATATTATTTACTACATTTTCTCATTTTTTCATGGATTCATTTTTTTTAATTTTAAAAGTTTATTTTCATTATTAACTAATTTTACATCTACATGTACATTAAAGGTAAAACAAGGAAGTTATTGAAGTTTTATAAAGAGAGTGATATTTTAGTTGAGTAATAATAAACATCAACCAAATTCCATTGGAGTTTTATTTCTATATTTATCATAGTGTTTTGAATTTTAATTTAGTTAAAATAAGAACCTGAAACCGTAAAATTTTATTTAAAATATGAAAAGATGTTTTAAAATATGATCTGAAAAGGTAACTAAGTGTGTGATGGGATTATTTAATTTCATGAACCATAATTTTTCTAGCAGGATCTTTAATTGATGTGTTAATAACATGTTTATTATTTAATTGAAAATCATTTGAAATCATAATTAAAATCATGTTTTATAACTTTTAAAATTTCATTGAATTATTTGATAATTTTTATAACTATTTGAAAAGTGATTTCTCTATCAGATTCCTATAATAACATGTTACTTTTCAAGGAATTCCTTGGAATTATTTTGATGTATTTAAAATGAAAATGTTGGTATATTTTTTTTTGATATTTTATTTTAGATGAATCTTCAATGAGTAAATGAAAAAAGTTCCCTGTTCTTCTTCTATAATAATTCAAGAGATATTTCAATTTGTTTCAATATATAGGAACTGTAGGATCAAAAGTATTTGGGCTTTGGCTTAGTGGTAAGAACCCCATAATTCTACATGGAAAATGGGGGTTCAAAACCCATTGGGTGCAGGTTACTGTAGCACCACTGTAGTGCTACTGTAGCAGCTGAAATACTGTTGCAACAACGACACTGTAGCAGCGGCAGGGGCACTGTAGCAGCGGTGGGTACTATGCGGGACTGTAGTAGTGCAGGTATTGTAGCAGTACTATTCACAAAAAGGGCCTTGGGGTAAAAATTTGGACATACGGGCTATGTAATGGGCTAAAGGCCCACTGGGCCTTCGGGCTTTGTAATGGGTCTCCCTCTACCCAGTTAAAGAGGTCTTTGCTTTGTTTCAATAATAAAATTGAGGCTTTGACCCAAACCTTTAAAAAAAATCATGGAAGTTGAAATTTAAAAAAAGGAACTGTAGGATCAAAAGGTTAATAATGTTAGTATTGGAGGGGGATAATTGTAGTTAATAATCTAAAACATACAATTTTCTTACCCTCCTTATGATGGTAATTTGGAAAATCATTTTTCTTTTAAAATGATTTAATTGGAGAAATAGTCATACTAACACTTTACAAAATAAAAGGTATGGAAAAATTTATAACATACGATATGAAGCTTTCTTTAAACATGAACTAATAAAAAATAAACCTATAAAAACAAGAAAACTAATAATTGAAATGTGTGTAATAAAAAATTATATACCTTCATAATAAAGGCCTATGAATTAACCAATATCATTATGGAATATATGACCAAAAATTTAGGTATACATGGTTTAAAAAAATAATGGTTTTTCTTCATTAAAGAATGAATCACAAAATAAATAGATCAAAATAATTTTTATTTAATTATCCTCAAGAACCGTCTAAAAGAAAGATCAGAATAACTAATGTCTTCATATCCCCTATATCCCATGATCAAACTAATGATCTGATAGATAATTAGAAATAGAAAAGATCAGATGGAATTTACAATCCACTAATGGATTTATTAATAAAATTACCTTATAAATATTATAATAGAGAACATGAGTAGAAAGAGGTTACAATTGAAACAAATAAACATTAGATAATTGGTGATGCGTAATCATCATCTTCCTCTAATTCTAGTTCTATTTATAAGAATTTCTTCAATGGTCATATTCCACATTAATCTAAGGTGATTGAAACAACATAAGGTAGAATCATCTTCACTTGATAAGGGTCAATACATTTTCTTTATCCAATTTTTTATTTTAATGAAGCACCATTACAGTGCTTGAAAAATTCTATTTGGTATAACCAGTTTAGTTTATATTGCAAAATATTAAAGGTTCTTTCGATAGGTATTTACAAAATATAATTTTAACGTTATTCATCAATCCATATGATATGTTATTATGATATATTTTCAATTACTTTGTATTTTGGGAAATTTTTATTATTAATATTTTGGAATTTTTACATCTTGGTCTAATTATCCTTGAAATCCTTAATCTGATGTTCAAAGATCAAGTCTATCTGATTTATAATATTGTATCTGATTTTATAATTATGAAATAATTAAGTTAAGATCCATCCTATTTTATTTATTCGTAAAATATAAACTAAGTTCCATATGATCTATGAAATATTATACACCCAAAACGAAATAAAGTTTCTTTAAATAGAAATTCAAAATCAATTTTGAAGTGCAATGTTTAGTAAAATGATGTATTTAAGGTAGTATGTTGTGTTTGTCAAAAATAATGTAATAAAGTGTTGGAAGTGATATTTCACCCAAAATGAACTTCAATTATAGTCCTCCTTAAATGTAAATGAGAAATTGAACTAGTTTTGAAATCACATTAAGAGTAGAATTTCATAACTATTAGTATTAGACCCAAATTATTTTCCAAACACTTTGAATTATGTAGTTATTTTTGAGTCAGCACCCCTTTAAGTCATACTCTTGTTATTTATCTGTTTATTTTTAATATATTGGTAACTTATGTCGATCTTTTCAAATATTTAATAACTAAAAATGTCTAACTAGATAGATTTCCAATGGAAAAAAGGAATTTAATATTAGTTGAACATAAAAAAAATGAGAATCACTATTATGGGGGTTTCTATTGAAATTAATTGTTTATTCAATAATTTTATTAATTAAAACTATTTAATTATATTAAGTGTTTGGAAATGGTTGCAAATTATTTTCTATTTTTTGATTTCATGTTGGAATCTTGAGTAAATATTTACTGGTTACTATAGATGTTTTCTATATTTGTATAATTAAATTTTGGTGCGACATTTTGTTTGTATACAATTTTGAATTTGTTTTTAAATTTTCATGTGTTAACAAGAATGTTTCTAAAAATCATTTATTTTATAAAAAAAAATTTATGATGTACCTATTTAAAAAAATTTCGTTCTAATTTTTTGAGTTGTTTATTGCTTATGTATGTGAAAAATATGATTTTTGAGCAAGATTATGACCCTTATACATGTGTTTAAATTGATGAAATATACAATCCTTTTGAACTCAACCATTTTGATTATCAATTTCACATGAAAATCAACATAGGCGGTAACTTTTGATCTTAATTATGTGAGATGGATATCTTTTTTTAATAGACTACATTTGATGAAGTATATTTTAAAATATTATTTTTTTAAAGAATCACTATTTTCAATTACGGGTTTCAATTACTTGTTTAAACATTTAGTAGTTGAATTTTGTTTTCTAAAATTTGGCGACTTTCCCCTTTGAGCGGGTTAATCATTTTTATTTCTATATGGATTTAATTGGGTAACATATTTTCTTTAATTTAGAAAATAATAAATTTTTTGAAATATTTGGAGTAATATTTATAATTTTAATTCAATTCAATTATTTTATGGGAATTTTACTAATACAATGTGCTTTCAAATGGAATGAAAATGAACTCATAATACTACTTAGGCATTTTATATTTTTCTTCAATACCATTGGATGAGTAAATTATGTTGTCTTATTAATTATGAAATGAAATCATTCATCAATGATGTATAATTATGTAATGTGAAAAATTGTTGTGTCTGTTCACTAAGGAGAAAAAAATGTATGTTTGAACAACTTAATGAAAATTTATAATGGCTTAAATAATTTAATTTGTTTTCCAATTTGATCATATTTATAAAATTAGGAATCCAACCTGTTTCCAAAACCTAATTCTTTAATGTTGAAACCAAACATACCTATATGAAAAATGAAGAGGGGGAAAACCCTTTTAAAAATCAACTAAGTTGGCCTATATAACTATCTAAAAGTAATTGTTTTTCATTTAACAATGACTTAAACCACCGCTAAATTGTGTGTCGTTAACCAGATAAAGAAGGTTTTCAAAATAACCGAGAAACGATTTATCAGTAGTTTTTTATTTTTTATTTTTGTAAGGAATTAAATAATAATAATTTTTAATTTTTAATTATTTATTATTTATTGATTTATCTTACAATACATTTAATAGTTTATGCATGACACGTATATATCTACCATATATATGTGCTGGATGAGATTTGAACCTTTTGATTATTGGATATTCTGAAGATACTTTATCACTCCTATAAACTCTTCATGTAGTGAGTAAATAGTATTTAATATAATAAAAAATATATAGAAAAGGAATAAATATTAATATTAAAGAATAAAGCCTAATTAATAAAAAATAAAAATTATATAAAAATTATATAATCAATATATAATAAATAAATAATATATAAAAATGCATAATTTATAATTAATAATCCATAATATTATAATAAATATATAATGAATAATAAATATTTTTTTTAAAATAATAAAAAATAAAAAATAAAAAATATATATTACATAAATAAATATATAAGGAATATATAGTGAGTAAATAAATAATGATAAATAAATAATGATAAATAATAAATAAATAATAAATATATAATGAATATATAATATATTAATAAAAAATAAATTAAAAATAAATAATAAATAATTAACAAATAAATAAATAATAAATTTAGAAATTAATAATAATTATAATAGATAAATAATAACAAAATCATAAATAATAAATATAAAATCATAAATTAATATTAAATAAATAATAAATAATATTTTAATAATATATTAATAATAAATAATAAATAAATAATATATCATATAAAAATAAAAAATTCATAATAAAAAAATAAAAAAATAAAAAATGAAACATAAAATATAAAAAAAATAATAAATACTATGTAAAAATAAATAATAAATAATAAATAGAATTTTAAAAATAATATAATAACAATTTTATACTAAATAATAAATCAATATATGATAAATAATTAAAATTTTAAAAAATAATAAATAATTTTATAATAAATGAATACGTAATAAATAATAAATACTAAATACTAAATAATAAATAATAAATAATAAATGAAAGTCTATATCAATAAATAAATACACACATTGCAATATTTATATATATATACATCGACACACATTTATGTTACATAAATATATATAAATTCCCATGAACATATACAAATAATTTTATGTTAATATATATATATATATAATCATGGGTAAATATAAAAGTATCTCTATATATATGACCATATAATATGTAAAAATATATAAAAAAAAATACATAAAATATTAATAAATGGATATAAATATTGAAAAATGTACATAAATACAAATAAATATCAATGCATAGATGTAAGTATTTATAATTTTAAAGAAATTTTGATAAATATAGCGACCTAGGCTTCCCGTATATAGACATTACATATTTTTATAATAATATTCAATAAATCACACAAACACATGATTGAGAACTATAATAGTTTAGTTACTTTAGAGACTAGGTACACAATCTTCTAATTTGGTATAGGATATTCAACACCTCTCATAAAGATCATCCCCTTTAGTGCTCTTTACCACGCAAAACCTACACAAAACCTTTCATCATAACTTAAGAAAAGGAAACATAAGAAAGAATGAACTCACATGATTAGTAACATTAAAAAAGGGATAAATGTAAGGGTAACATGAACATAAAGGAATGAGGACATGCTCATAACATTTGGAAACCATACCCATCATATCCATGATAATAATATCATGTCATAACATAAATATTTGAAATTCAGAAGACATGAATCATGAGGGAATCAAAGAACATGATCCCTAACCTTGGTATAGGACATATATATTTTTCAATCACATCAGGTTATAGCATTGTGAACATCTATAAATAAATATAGGTTCACTCAATAAATTAAGGACATGAAACCATGCCCCCACATAAATATATGGAAATGAAACCAGGTCCCTAAATAACATTATCACTATGAAATATCGGTCCACACATAACACTATGAAAATGTAATTAGGTTCAAATATAACATTGTTGCCATATAATCAGGTTCACACATAACATTGTGAACAAACAATTAAGTTCAGGAAAAACATTGTGAAAATGAAATCAGGTTCATGCATAATATTTTGAGAATATAATTATCTTCATGAATAACATATTTACTAATGAGTTTTTCATCTTAACCTAATGCATTGGAGGGAGATATCTGTCCCACCGACCACATAATGAAAAACATATGTATGTGTGACACAATATCATAAAATATTAATCATATAATAACACGTGAAATGAAATAGGATTCATAAATATATAAATAAATCATAACCTATGTAAACAATATAGGTTTGATAATCATTTCATCATTTAATCATAATATAACCTACGGAAAAAGAATCCAGTTCCACCATAAGTTTATCATGCTATAACCCATGGATGGGAAATGGGTTTCATATAAAAATATTCATGATAAATCATTCAAATATTGAATAATAATTATATCATTAATTCATATCCATTGAAACTCATAACATAAATCAGTGGATTATATATTATAAAATGATTATGAAATATCACTTGGAACATTTCTTGAGGAACAAATCATTTCATTGAAATTTTATTTTTAAAATTAAAAAATAATTGGAAAATTTTAAACTAATTTTATTTGAAAATAAAATTGAAATATAATAGAGGAATATTCAAATACAATTATGGTTTGGATGGTAGAAAATTATATTAGTTAGATTCTTGTTAAAATAAGGATTCATTTACCATTATCAGAAAAAGAAAAACATGCATTTTTTTGTAAAACAAAATGAAGAATACGTTGAAAAAAATTGTAAAAAAAGTTATACATGGATAGTAATTTCATTAAAAAATATATTTATGAATGTTAAATTAATATTTTAAAACATGGTTTTAGATGAAAAAGTAATTTTTATTGAAGTGAGAAATATAGATTTTTTCTTATAAACATTCTTTTGAACTCTTGAGTAAATAAAGAGAGGAAAATTATGGGAAACATGTATTCTAATGATATAACTAGATTAGAAGAAAAATCATGAGTTTCAAGAGAGTTTTATTATAAACTTTTACCATTAGAATTATAATCAAAAACAACATTGATAAACGATGAGATTGTGTCATAAAACCATTACTAGTTTGATAACAATGAGCCGTAATCCCCATTAATGAATAAAATTAAATGAAACATAGAATATCATGATGAAATAAAAATTCAGAATATTTAATATCAATGGAGATGTATATAAATATCCTAAAATTAGAGAGTTTCATAATATAAGATTTTTCTCAAAGAAGGAAAATTGAGACAAAAGTCCATTACTATTTTTGTATCATTATAACCCCAAACCTCTCGAAAGAGAAGTCCTAAAATTGATATTTAAAAAAAACTGGATAAGAATCATATAATATATTCCCCAGTAGTAAACACACCACATAAAATAAGTAGGTGGTAAATACGGCATGTGTCTCACAAAAGTAAAAATTGAGATGAGAATCCCATAATTTAAGTCTCTACTTCCTTTATACACATTCTAACATTCTATATAATAAATATAAGTTTATTAAAAATATATTATAAAACCATAATTTTATATCTTATACTTTATATTATTTATTTATGAACATTTATTACCTTTTTATTACCAATTCCATGTTAAAATCATGTTTCAGGTAATAACAACATTGTTTTTCATATATGTTTTTATTTATTATTTTATATCCTCTTAAATTGATCATGGTTACATTATTAAAAAAATAATAATCATGATATAATTACAATATTTATAAATAAATAATAATTTTTATACCAATCATGAATGACATGTTAGATAAATAAATTATGTTATGATCATATAGATGGTATGTCATATGTACACTTCACTAACATTTCCATTTTTCAAAGATCATTATAGAAATGTGGTATATAAATTTTTTATTAACTAACGAAAATAATATCTTAAATAATATATCATTTATTTGACTAAAAATATACATATCATCCATGTGGTGTGATTATTAAAAGAGATACTCACTTCGCTTCATGAAGACAGTAGTCCACACACACATGAACGTTGTTATCATCTTTCTGTGAGTGAAAAGGTAAGATATAAAATGATATTTTATATTTTTATAATGATAAATATATCATTAATATAAGAACTATTTCATGTATATCACATATATTAATTAAATTTATCCTTTATATGTTCCACGTAAAGAGTTTGTGAAAAAAAAATCACTTCTCTTCGTGAGACGGTTGTCCATCGTAAGTACGTGCAACGTTATCGTGTCCCTTAAATAATGATAAGTAGAAAAGGTTTATATTATATAATAAATAAAAATATATAATTGTGTAATAAATATTATTTATATATATATTATAACAATCATAATTTTCAACTTTGATAAGTGGTAATGGAAAAATGAATGGAATTAGTACGGGAGGTGGTTGTTCATTGTACAAAAAAATTAGGATTTGCATCAAATTATTTGGAAGAGTAGATGGTTTTAGGTCATAAAAATAAAATAAAATATTTATTTGAATTTAATATAATGTTTTTTATGTCATAATGTGCTCATAATTATTTATGTAGGTGTAGGATGAAAGAAAATAAAAATGCTCGGTCAAGAATGTTACATCTTCTTCAACTAACCTGCTTAGGTTTTAAACAAAATCTACACTATAATTGAATTACTATCAAAATAAGGCCATTATTATAAGATGAGGGAATTTGGAAAGTTAAAATTTTATGTATTTTCAAAATAAAAAGGGTTCTAATGTGTAAATAGGTGAGGAGAGGGGGTTTCCTCTTATAAGTTTGGTGAGTGACACACATTCTATTATTGAAAGCAAAACGTTGTACCCACCCTTTTCACACAATAAAAGAGATAAATATTTAGTATTACCAAAAATTACACATTAAATGGTTGATATATTTAAATAAAATATATTTCATACAAGTATTCATGTCATTTAAACCCTTAACCTTTTAGTTTAACCCCAGTAAGCCCATTTTACATTAACAATAACGAATAATTTTTACTGTATTTACAATTAATTATGGTAAGAAATTAATTTTTCCTTATTAGAGAATATGTATTATGTTTATTCCAAATATTGAAACAATTTTTACAAATTATATTCACACAATTTCACCAATTTAATTTAAAATTAATCCTACATATGTGATAATAAAGTGGGTTTTCAAAGTGAAAATTATCTAAAGTTTACAAGGCTTATTTATCAAAACTAAATATAAAAAAGAACACAATGTACAAAATATTTTTAATAAGAAAATATGTGAAATAATTTTAATTTAAAACCAATTTAAAATATGATTTAACTTTATAATTAATTTAAAATAGAAGATAATGTTCAATTAAATATAATCCTTTTCACCATTCATTTTAAAAATTAACATTTTTAGAAAATTTAAAAATATACAGCCTAATATAATTTTAACATAATGATTTAAAAAACAAAAGATTATTTTTTAAAATATTTTTTATATATGTTTCAAATGTGAATTTTAATAAAATTACAAAATAAGAAGAAAAAGCTGTTTTGTAGAAAAATTTAGTTTTAAAGGTTATGATTTGAGTTATTCTTATTATTTATAATGGTGGATATAAATATAATTTTTTTTTTGACAAAAGAAGACGGATCCATTAATAAGAATAACTAAATTAATTATATCAATGGCATGTCATGTTTCATTTGAACTCAATCTTGTGTGTAATGTGATATAAAATCAGTGTTGCATTTTTTTGTAAAATATAGAAATATAGAAATTTATTTTAATAAAATATTTCACAAGATATTATGGTGTTATCGTAAATATATATTAATTTTTAATTAATATGCATAAATATATAATATATATTTATATATAATAGACAATTAATCATAAAAGGAGTGAAGTCGACAATAATTATAGCACCATAAAATTAAGAGGAATTTAAATCCATAAAAGGGAATAATATAAGACCTAAAACACAAATATAAAAACTCTTAAATGTAGCTGAAATATTATTAAAATTTTAAAAACTATGTTATTCATAAAGAACATAGATTTAGAGGCCTTATAAACAATTTTTAACCTCATATAAATAGTGGATGTAGGTTTGAATAATAATAAGTCAGAGAGATCATGATATCCAAGTCTAGATGAGGGAGTTATGAGAGGTATAGGTTTTTGAAAGGGATACATGTCATGTAAGGTGTCCCACAGGATGTGTGGCCTCTCTATGGTTCCCTATCATGTTCTAATTTGAAAACAGTTTAGAGGACATTTCAGTGTACAAGACCTGAAAGTGGTCCACAAGGATTTTCTAAGACACCTAAGGTGTGCCTATGTGCTCATGGTCTTTCTCATGTTCATCGAGCTATGATCTTGTACCTGGACATGTACATGGTAGTTCCTAGGTACCTTCCCATGTCCATGTACTCTCAGAGTTCAAAGTGTGTCATCCTGTATAGGGTCCTGGTCATGTGCAACTAAAACATAGCTCAATAATCTGTGTAGGGTCACATTTAATTTGGGTGCAACCACACAACATTGGATCCTTTTTTTTAATGAAACCCTTGCACCACAACTAGGGGAACTACAAGACGTCTTTTTATCAGAATACACAAGGTGTAGTAGACTTTTCTAGAGGAAATATTTTTCCTCCATGAGGGTTTTAGATCCATTACCTCAAACATGAATCATTCTCAAATGCCACCCAAATTTTGGGGGATACACCTTTCAGGCATTATGTATAGCCCTTCAGTGGTTGAAAATCAGGAAATTCTCATTCACATAAAGTTCATACTCCATCTTCTTCTCAATCTCATCACCAATATAGATCCCAGATTCATGAAGAACCTACAAAAACTTGTGATATTTCCCAATCCATCTGTTATTTTCTAGATTGTTATTTTTTTATTTCAACTATCATTAATATGTGGGTTTGAACATGTTTGAAACCATTTTGGAAAATTAGAACTGTTACCTCGTAGGCCAGTGGTGAATATTGTGAAGAATAGAGGTGGATGGAACACATAAAATGGCGAATCTATCATTGGTCAAGAATTTTTTTCCAATAATAATATATTAGGGATTACCGAGGGTGATTAAATGTGAAATTAGATAATAATTATATTATATAACATTAATCAATATACTGTGGTGCTCATGTGTGGAACAATTATCATAGATCAGAAGAAAATAAAATATTTCCTCAATATTTTAATCAAAAGGGAGTAAATCAAAAATTTATGAGCCCTACCTTGAAAAATATTGATCTATGGTGCTGAACATGTTTTCTAAAAAAGGAGAAGGCATGTTCTATCTTCTTCCTCTGTATCAACATTATTCTGATTAACTATCTTTTCTAATTTTTGATCTTCCAACGAATACAATCAGATATCCTCACAATTGTCTAAGGATTTAAGTGAAAATACCTTATAAATTGTTATAATGAAGAATATATAGAATATTTTAGATCATGTGTGTTTAAAATAGAATAAATAAATTTAATTATTTATTTTAATTAAATGATCCACCAACGACTACCTCAACCTGAAGTTTGGTGCTAATTGAATTGAGCCTACAACAAGGTTCAACCTCTCACATCAGAGTCAACCATGGTGTCAGATTTTTGAATTGAGACACAATTTATGATTCATTCAATTATTCTCATAAAACATCATGTAGTTGATATTATTACATATAATGTTTTTATAAAATCAATTTCGGGCTTATTGGGCCTTAAAATATGCATTATCATAGTATTTAACTCAAAAAATATTATTTAACATTTTTTAAAGTCTTAAATTGAAATAATGTCCCTGCATCTTACCACCTTTAAAACTATTAATTATTGAACAATAAAAACTAAAAAAAATGGTGTGGATATAGAGCCCACTTCTAGCTCTCCACCTACGATCTCTCTTGTATACTCTAATGCCTCCACAATACATGAAAAAATGGAATCATCCATCCTCACAAGATCCGCAACTGTCGATCCTCGATATCCACCCAGTAAATTGTGAAGGAGGATCCATCCTCAATGTCCAGCATTCCCCAGTCAATGATGTGAGTATGATAATGCATGTATCTTCTTATCTATTACACATGTATGGATTCATGCACCCGTTTAAACTTTTGGGGCATGGCTATGTGGTATGAAAACTCACCAACCGTCACTAGGAAATCAAATGGCATGATGATCCTCAATGATAGATTGAATCACCTAAAATATAAACATATTCCTCATCATTTGGATACTCTAATTAAAATATTGCCTCCCTAATAAAACTACAAGGTCCTACAATGTGGATATATATATTATTTCTATCAGCTATTATTTTTCCTCATACACGTGCAGATCACCTAAACAATCTTCATCATTGCCTATAACATCTCTAAACCAACAAGACATGTCTCTCCAATCGCATCATTCATAAAGGATACCATCACAGTCTCTCATACAAGGACTCAAATGGTGTAATTAAAATTATATAGTTACCATTTTTATTACAATAAAACAATAACAATTGAATGTTATCCTCCCATCTTAGACTGAAGTCCAAAACACAATCCCTTAGTATAACCTTCAACACAAGGATAGTGTGCCCAATGTTCCCATAATTCTGCAGGTGAAAAATTATACTCATATGAAACTAGGTCTTGAATGCATACTATAGGACACTCCAAAATAGTGAAATAAACCTAGCATCTTGGTCAGAGACAATCATAAAGGTTACCCCATTGAGACGAATGATCTCTATTATATACAACTCTCCAAGACTCCCCACTAAACTTTGATCCTGTATAGAAAGGAAGTGTTATTACATCTTAAGTCAGTCAAATATCACCTAGATGGAATCAGGGACTTTCAATAGCCATATAATCCCTATCAAAGATCATATGGATATTTTTTACCATTTCTACTCCAAAATCTCAATAGGCCATCACAAACCTATCAAACCTAGAGCTTAGTTTGCACCTACTAACATGTGAGACACAGAGAGATGAACTCGAAAAAACATAGCCTTAGGAAATCCCACAATAACTTCTATAGAATGCCTATATATGTCATCCCATAAAGGGAATATAAAATAATGTTATATGTGTGGACCTCTCTCATCACCTCCCCCTACATCATGACCGTAAACACTTTCCCTCCTAGGAAAATGTTAATGTGATCCCCTCATATAAAAAATTCATATATTGATTATATTAAAGAAAATTGGTCACTGAGAACCTCACATTTTATATATACTAATTGAGAATCCATCACATGTTATAGAAGTGTAGGATTTAACACTATCGACTAAAGATAAGATACCACTTTATCCTCTACTAGTTTTAGATTAAAAGAAGCCAACTGTTCAGACACCTCCTCCACCAAATTAGATCAATACTTTCAGGTTAGGGAATCAGCCTCCATGTTTCCATTCTCAAGATTATGAACTATTTTGAAGTCATATTAATATAGGAACTCCAAAAAATCCATATTTCTCAGATTCATATATATTTTCTTGAGGATATACCTAAGACTCTAATGGTATGAGTAAATAAAAAAAGTGATATCTTAAAATATTGTGCCACTACATATTCATAGAAATGACCACCATTTCCAACTCAAGTTTATGAGACACATATTTCTTATCATGGGGTCTCAAATACCTCATCTCATTTCCTAAATCTACATTAATGCATAGCCATGCCCAACTCTAGATGAATTGAAATACATAATATACTCCACACCATCCTCCAGCTACTCCAAAATAAGAGAAATAGACATCCTAAAAATAAACTCCTAGAGGGATCACTATCAATACTCAGTCAAGGTAATTGGAATTCCATTCCATGTTAGGATGGTAAATAGGGCTTGAATCCTGGGTAAATCCTCCAATAACCTCATGTAGTACCCTTCATAGTCATGAAAATTATGTACCTCTGAAAATATATTTGGGTACCTCATATTAAGGAAAATCATCAATCTTCACTGGGTCTACTGCTAATCCATGCTCAAAAGTGGAATTCCCTAGGAAGTGGACTACATGGATCATGAACCAGAAACATAATATCTTATCATAATACTAGGGATCCTTGTTTAAATCTTGTAAAATACTTATTATCCATGTGTGACCCTCTGCTTCGTAGAGTATATGAGTATATAATTAATGAAGATAAGCACAAATCAGTTAATCATATGGATAGAATATCCCATTAAACAAAACCATTAATAAAAATGGGGAATTTTCAGACCAAAAGGAATTGTAAGGAACTCATAGTGTCGGTAGTGGCATTAGAATTCTATATTTGGAATATCAGACGTGAAAATTCTGATCTTTTGGTAGTCGAACCTGAGATCAATTTTCAACAAATATTTCATGCCTTAGAAATGATTTAAGAGGTTATAAAACCTTGACAAGGGGTACATGTTCCTTATCCTATCCTTATTTAGGTTGCATTAATCAAATCAAAGATGAAATCACATGTTCTCATTTTTTATGAAAAAATTTTAAGATTCCTTGGGGGGAACACTGGGATTGATAAAACCCATTTCTCAAAGGTCCTCATAGTTAACCTATAGCTCCTGTAGCTCAAAAGGGGACATAAAATTTGTATAATAAACTTTTGGGATGGTACATGGGTTATAGTCCATGAAGAAATCCTTATCTTACCTTATATGTAGTCCCAAAAAATATTTTCGAAGGACATACAGAAAGTCTCCCACTACCAAAAGAATCAAGATACCTGCATAGTCTTTGTTTAAGTAATAAACTCCCCAACTAATGGGTGATGGGTTTCTGCATCCTACACACAAGTCCCACTAACCCAATCATGAGATGACTCTCCCCACAAAAGTAAAATTTCATCTCATATATACAAATGCATAAAACATATATGGGATGTTAGAAAATATGGATTAAACCATGGAAAAAAATCCATTATGAAGATGACATCATATGGTTTCGTTTTGATGACCAAGAGGTCCCATGTGAAACTCTCTCAATAAAGTGATAACTCACACTGACGAAAGATGAGTGATATTCAAGAATCTGCCCTTATTGGAACCTATAGCCATTTAAGTTAGATTGATCTCTAAAATACAAGCACAATTACATAGAATTGGAATAATTAGATAAAGAAATGACTCACACCAATGTCTACATGTACTAAAGAAGAGTATAATAAAAAGAAAATGTAACTTAAATAATCTTGTGTATAAATTGGCCATAGTTCATTTTGGCCTAAAAATACCCCTGACCACAACTACTAGCTCTGGGATCTGAATAAGGTCCCTAAATTTGTGGTGGGGGCTTAATCACATAATGTCACCCTCTACTAATTTCCTCCCTCTAGATATGATTCAACTACACTACTAGCACTGCCTCCCTACATGCCTCCCTAGACACTTCTGGGAGATTCATTACCATGGTGTTACCTTTACCCTGGAGTTCCATCCAATGTCTACTGATCCTGCTCAGCATGAGAGGTTATTAAATACCTAGCTAAGTGACAATGTAACACACTGATATTTTGTGAAATATTTTATTTTTAATTAATTTAATCCTTTTTTTTATCTTTCATTTCCTACAACAATGAATATAATTTTTTTTATATGAAATCACTTTGTTCGTCTTTCATTATACGAATAAAAAAGTCAAACATTCCCTTCATAAAACACTTATATTATCTTGTTGTACACTCAACACTATTTTAATCTTGTGTTACAAAAAATGACGAGTTACTTCAATTTCTTATGTTACATGCAAGTCTGACTTTAATTGAACAAAAATATACATTTAATATTGTTATGAAAATATTATTATTGTTACCTCATAACCATTGGAATAAAAGATGCGAATAATATTAACAAAATTGTGATAATATTTTATACGCAAGATTATTCCTTTGGATAGAAATTAGTTATAAATGAATTAAATAATAATTTGAAATTAATGAAATTACTTTTCTTAGAAAAATATTTTTCCATGTATAAACAAATATTTATATTATTATATTAAACCAACCATTTTTGATGAATATTTTCAACAAAATTATTGTATTATATATTCAATAATTTTTTTTGATACTCATAAAATATATTTTATAGGTATAAGTACAGAATAAATCCAATTGTAGGAATAAAAAGATGTATTTTTCTAGAAGGTAATTATACAAATTTTTAATAGAGAACCAAATTTAAATATAATATTTTTCAAACTTTTATAATTTTAATTGGAGAAAATAAATTATTTTTTTGAAATAAAAATGTCAATATTTACAATTGAATAATTGTTATTTTTTTCTGAAAGGTTTCATTTATTATGAGTAGTGAAAAACATACCATTTTAATTGAAAACTGCATTTTTGTCTAATTAAAATATGCAGTTAATTTATTTTTATAATTGGTCTTAAAGAAATTATAAAAATTTTATATCAATTAATAAAATTTATTACATTACAATAGATATTACATTGAAATTGGATATAAACACAATTCAAAAAATTTAAACATTTTAACTTTAAAAAATCGTTGTATCATCCCATATGCGAGATTATTTTTATATTAATTTATTCCTATAATGTTTTTTAAATTTGAAAATATATATTACATATATCTATTCATAATAGGTTAAAATTAATAATAAGTTAAAAAAATTGAGCAATAATACTAGTAAATGTAATTTACCTCAATTACAACGATTAAGTTAAAAACAATAATACTTAGTGTTTAAACATTAACTGAAGGGGCCAAATACCCTGGAAAAATTTCAAAAATCAATTTTATATCCATATTTATTTCTTTTTCACAATTTTATCGAAAATGGACAATTATTGGAGGCACATGATATAAGGGAGACCACTCAATAGTATTTTCCTTTTATAATTACAATAATATCACTCCTCCTCCTCTATAAAAAAATAACTCTACCCCCCTAATTTTTAACACCTATCAATCAATTTGGATCTACCAAAACCTACCCAACTATCCTTGAAATCTATCTAGCTTCATCAAAGAAGCCTATATTTAGACATAAATCCAACCAAGGAATCCATTTGGTTAAAACTAAGAGGAGTTACCCAAACTAGAAGTAACATTCTCCCACATGATCTTTTTCTATTTTCAGTATCCACACAATAAATAATTATTATTTATGATTATATAATAACATAATAATCCTCAATATACTTAGATTTTTTTATTCTAAAAATTGAACCTACATTTACACACATTTTCATCAAAGGTGTAATGACCTTATTATTCATGTGTACGGTGGACTAACACCTCATGAAATGATGTCATTTTTTCCATTACCATATCCCATGGTTGGGTATTGTATTGGAAATAATATTTTTATATGCTATATATTATATATATGATTTATTTATTCTTATATAATTATTAAAAAAACAGACCTTCATAATCTCTATTTTTATAAATATGATGACTTCATTTGTGGATGTGTGGACTACCTCCACCTCCAAGCGATACGATTCATTCACAATTTACATCAAATGTTTTAAGAATAGAATTAGTATTCTTATATGATATATATGAAATAATAATGATACTAGAATTATAATATATATATATATATAAGTCATTTACTTCCTTTCTTTCAATATTACAATAAAACAGAAATAGTGTTCATGCATGCGTACAGCCTACTATCTCCTTGAACGGTATATTACATTTAAAATTACAATATATTATATATTAAAATATATATATATATATAATATTTTATTTAAATCATGTTCTAAATTCATTAAAAATCTGCCTAATTATCTAAGTAAGAGGATCAAGAATAACGAGTCAAAACATATCTGGAAAGCAATGCAGATATTACCTGGAACATAACATTAACATTGAATTGTTAATAAACGGGAAATATAATGTCATAATAAAATAATATATGGTATTATATACAGTAATATTGGATTATTTATATTTATATAAAACATATATTTATTATAATGGAGGTTTGTACATATATGATGAAATTCGAGGCTTATATTAATAGTTTTCTCATCTTACTTTTATTTCAATGAGATATATTTTATATTCACCACTTCTTATTTTTGTGTGGTGTATATACTACCCTATGACATGTACAATCATGAATTTAATTTAATTTATTAAATTAAATGATTCAATGGATGCTATTCATTCACAGATCTCATGATTCAAATGATACTCAAGTTGTTTGAGAATTTCATCTCACCATTTTATATCTATGAGATACATGCCTTATTAACCACTTTTTATTTTGTGTGGTGAATATATTGGTCATGAATTAATTATATGATTATTATCATTAAATTTATGGGAATTTACATATCCATTTTATGATCTATCTTTCATGGGGTTTATGTTTTAAATTGTATCAAATAGTTAAGGTAATTTTGTCTCAATTTTCTTTATTTGAGATACATACCATGTCATACATCAATATTTTTGATGAAGTGAAGATACTGTCATTTGACATGTTATATCCTTAGTATCATTATATTAATGATATTTTAAGGATAATTTAATGTTATTATTTATGGGGATTATGATTCAAATTTACAAAAGTGGTAACAATTTATTGATATAATCTCATCATTTATCGTGATTATTTAATGTAACACCCGACCCCAGAATCTGATAGCCAATAAATTATTTTAATACATTGGAATGATTACAAGGAATCATGTCCCAAAGGAATGATCAGTTTAGTAGTCTTGGAAAATAGATTTCATACATAAACGTAACATTACACATTCAAACATGAAACAAAACAGAAATAATCCATTAAGAACACAATTATTTACATAGATTAACCCTACATATCAAAAATAATACACTTTTTGGATTCTTGGGAAAAGAAATCCTAAGAAAGGGGTGAGATTAGATGCTCAGTATTGGTAAATAATTTAGCAGAAGCGATAAACATTTATGGCAATATGTGTAATAAAAACAACAACCATTTAAACATAAACGTGAAAATAATATAGAGAAAATAAATCAAACATTAACATATAAACATGTACAAGGATATTCTATTAGTCTAATAATCACATGTGATAGTTAATTTCATTATGAGTGAATGCCTAATACTGAACATCATTACCACATATCCAAGGCCTAGTGCCAAGACTACAATTTTTTTGTCAAGGCCCAGTGCAAAGACACTAATTTGTCTCATGAGACATACCGATGTATTGAGGGGCTATATAAGGCCCCACCAGTCACTTACTATGTCCACTACATTCCTCATATGAAAATATTGAAACATAACATTAACATTCATATTAAAACTAGATTCCAAAATGTCAATACTTCAACCATAAATAATGAAAGGTATAAAAATATCCCATCCACAGTCAAACATATCATAACTCATTCAATACAATATGGAAGATTGTATTATAATAAGTCAACCTTAATCAAGAATAATATCCAGTAAAGGATGTTGACAAAGTTGAAAATGATCAGTAAAACTTTTTATGAGAAATATCACATTTTGTGAAATCATTTAAAATTAACACATTTTAAAAGAATACATTTAAAATATATTTTTTAAAAAACGTATCCCATACTACATTGAAACATTTTAAAGGAAATTATATTTTAAAACAATCATTTCCATGTAAATAAAACCTTAAAACCATTTTGAAAACATGAACATTAATAAGAAATATTTAGAAGAATAAATATTTAAAACATTTAAAATGATGTTTTAGTTAAATAGTACCTCAAATGAATCATTTTTAAATGTATTTTATGAAACATGGAAATGGATAAGAAATATGTCGCAGAAAATACATAAAAATAAACAATCTGGGATAATAATTAGATTGAGGAATTAACCCTAAAATTTCACTTTTGTTTAGTCGAGGGTACATTTAACCTCCATTATAATGACCATTGTATGTTATTAAATTATAACAGAACCATATACATATTTATGATATGATACATGATTAATTTATGACTTTATACTATGCATTTAATAATTATTTCAATGTTAAATTAACATTTTAGGTAATAATCGTTTTCTTTATCGTACGTTTTTTAACATGTTTTTTTTTTATCATACCATTAAGATCTTGATTTAAATACATCGAAAATAAAAAACAGAATTTATATAGTATATAAATTTAGAATATAAATCTGTATAATATAAAGATATATGAAATGGAAAACACCATTTATGGATACGGTAGGCCGTATGTACGCATAAACATTGTTTCTATTTTCATATCGTATTGAATAGAAGTAAGTGGATAAGATATTGATAAGTAAATATAAATAAATAAATATATATAGTAGAATTATTATGTCATATATTACATACTTATTAATAATATTTATTTTTATAATCATCGTTGAATGGTGAACCTGGAAATGAATCTCATTGTTTTGTGGACACGGTAAGCCGTACATACACACGAGCGAGGATATTATTTCCTTAATGATTAAAATGTGTGGAATTGGATGGTATATTAATTTTATAGAGAAATTAGAATGTTACTTTCATTATTTATATTCATATTACTCATCATTATATCCATCCAAATAATATAGTGTTGAATAAAAAACTACACCACGATGTGGAGACGGTAAGTCATACACATGCATTCCTGGTGACATTATCATTCATAGGATGGGTAGAATAATGAGTATGGTTGTGACATATTTATAATAACATAATAGTATGTAGAATTTATTTGAATTATTATTTTGGTATGGATGTAACAAATAATGAGAATGTGGAAGAAGAAAAGAACATTAAAAAAGGTGATAAAATAATTACCACTTCTTTGGGTATTTCCTTTTGATTTGAACAAAAGGGATCCTCAAGTAGGATTTATACCCAAGATAAGGCCTATATCTTGAATTGGGGGATGTTGGGAGGATATTTGGGCCAGGTTTGGCCAATCCAAATGTCTTTTGAGGTGTTATTTTGAGATAAGGGGAAGTACCCTTTTATAAGAGACGTGAGGGTGACTTTTGGAAATGTTGGATATATTATTTTATTATAATTTCATTTTGGGTTTCTAATGGATCAAAATTGATTTATCTCTAATATATGTTAGATATGGGTTGAAAAAATCACAACAAATAGGTTTTAGACAAGTTTAGGTGACCATATTATCCCTATCTCTTAGATTTAACTCTTAGATAGATGGTTTAACTTTTACCATGTCCTCTTGTATTATTATAATAAATGGTTAATAAACATACCATAAAAAGACAAGAGAACCCTAATTGGTTAATTATGTATATATCTAACCTTATCTAAGTACTTTGTCCAAACCTTAGATTTTAAGAAATAATATATCAATTAATAATATAGTATTTTTTTAATGACTCATTTAGGTCAATTTTGACTCTCTTAGGTATTTGGGTTTTGTTCGTCATAACCACTTTATCAATTCAATTTTTTTTAATAAACCCTAAAACATAATAGTAACCTAGAAAATTGTTTTGGGGCATAAAAGACTCAATTTACATTTATTTTTATATTTATAATATCAATTATTTTAATGTTTCATTGATAATTTAATTACTACATCATCATTGTGTCATAAATAAATTTAATTATTTAATCTATAAAAATTATAAATAAAATAAAATTTTGTTGGAAATATTTTTATATTTTTAATGAATATTTATATTCGTATATATCTTATGTATAACTATATATTAAAAATGTTTTAGTTATTAAACATTGAATTAAACACTTTTAAATCTTCTTTAAATTAAATATTAATAAATTTATTAATCTAATCCAAGTGGATCAAAAGGATCATATTCTACTCATAAGGTTGTTATTGGTAGAAAAACACTTATCCAATATAATTAGGACATATGTTAGGGTAATTATAATATCATTTTTACCCTTAATTACTCTATTTACTTTAAATCGAGGTTAATAAGGCCAAAGTTACGACTCATCAACAATTATTTCCATATTATTGAACCACATTTTACATACTGATGTCAACTATGTCTCTCTAATTTTAGACATTCAAGTCACATAAGCAGTAAAATTACGTTTTATGAAAATGTGCAAATGTGCCTAGAAGGTGGGTAAAAGACATTAAAAAGTTCAATAAAATTTTATACATCAAATTTTATTTTAAAATGACACAATATAATTAAATTGAACTTATATAGGTATTACATATCTATTTTGGGTTAAATATAATTTAATTTAAATAAATTTTTATTTAAATAAATGGTCGTTTTTAAACAATAATGTAGTGTTTTTCACTATTTATAAAAAATTGAATGTTTTCTAAAAAATACAAAAAACTCACCATAAGATAATTTTGGTATTATGAATTAAAAAAGGAATTATATTTTACTAAATTAAAAACATAGAAGTTTAATTAATTAATTTAAAATTAATTTCCCGTTGTCAAAACCAAAAGGCGAGTCTTTAAAAGGTGTAAACTATCAAAAGATTGACATGTATTTGGGTCAAATTTAAATGTGAAATTACTTAAAATGACCTACATTTTATTAAATGATAATCAAATAATTTTTTTTATATTTAAAATAAAGTATTTTCATTGTTCATCAAAATATGAAAGTTATTATAATAGTATGAAAAATTTATCAAAACTAAATTTTTTATGTCCCACTTCTAGAGAAGAATTTATTTTCATTAAACTTAATATATAAAAGTGTCAAATATTGGTTTTAAAAAGGGTTCACCCTTAAAAGGAGGTAAAACTTCATTTTTTTTAAAATACTTATTTTATCTGATAAAATTATTTTTTTCTTATATTATGTCTAAGAAACGCCTAATATAGATTCTAAAATTACATAGAGTATATAAAAGTCAAATTCAGTTAATAATTTTCATAACCTTTTTTTGACTAGGTAGTTTGGTAAGTCAGTGTGTGCTCGAACTCGGTGTGGCATGTAGCGCATGCTATTTAAATAGATCACTTACTATGAAATAATAGGGTGCTACATTCTTCCCTCATTCAATAAATTGCGTCCTCACAATTTGAAATTGTTTTTCGAAAATAAAAGGTTGAAAATAGAAAATTCTTTTGTTGAAAAACCACATTAGAAATTGGGTTAATAAAATTTATTCCACATAAGAGGGACAGGGAAATGAAAAAGTCACCACCAAATTAGGTTTTTGAATAGGATAATATTGGTTTCAATTATAATTAGAGGAAAAACATAAATATTTATAGGGAGTAACTGAGGTCCTCAACATGAACAAGTGAATGGAGAATTGAGGGCCTCAAATCCATAAATCTATAATGATTTAAAATAACATTAGTTGAACAAAACATGAGTTATTAGGATAACATGTTTTGGTTTAAAATTCTTTCTTTTATATTTAAGAAATAATTTCATCATATAATAAGAAAAAAAGAATACTTGACAAATAGAGTCACATACTTTAACTAATTTCTACCACAAAGTCAGCTTAGAACAGAAAAATAATATATTTATCCTAATCATATAGAGTTCAAAAAAATTAATTTACAATTCATCTATCAGACCATTAAAAAACAACATTATACAAACAAGGAAATCACACAGGCTAGTGGTAGGTGATTCAACCTTGTCACCCTTCGGTTGTGGGTTAAAGTCTCGCGGACTAGTTTTATGTGACAGTTTGTCGCCGACCTCCGGGTTATCCTTTTTATAACTATCCAAAACAAATCTTATGAAATGATTTAACCAAAAAAATGTTATCCAATTTCTATCTTAATCCATTCCAACCATTAAAATTATCCAAAATACTTCTTTCCAAACTCACAGTCCAAAATTTATACGGAAAGTAAACACAATGAAGTTCTTTTTTTGACACGAAAGAACATCTCAATACCATCATCATGTATTGTTTTTAAAACATAGGGACACCATGAATTACCATAAAACTTTATTTATTACATACATTCTCCCTTGTTCATTATATATTAATGGGTATAATCCTTATATCTAAAAAATTTGTAAACTCCAACCATAATTGAATAAAAAAACTATTAATTAGTTTCCAAGTAGTCAAGAATGTCGAATATAATTTATCCTAATCAACCATATATTATTTCAAAATCACCACCTCTTTATTAGAACCATATTAAGGTTTATCTTTCCTTAAACTATGTATTTTCCAAAAAAATTATCTTTCTATTGAGTCACTTTTCTAAGAACCATATAATCTCAAATACTCAATGAAATAGTAATGCAGTACAATCGTTATTTATTTCTATAACTCATATAACAAGTACATAGTTGATACAACAATCAAATGAAATAATTATTTGATAAAAACTTAAGAACACTAGCCATTTTACTTCATCTGTGGTAGTATCACAACTTTATTATTTTCCAATAGCATCATTTGGGGCATACTCTGATGATTTGGACATTGATTCGCATAATGTACAATCTCTTTATTGATGAAGCATTTTATATTCGAATCATTTTTCTTACCCATGAAATCATGTACTTGGTGTCCTTTTTCTCCACACTTATAACAAACTCCAATTCCCTTCAAGCATTTACCATGTTGATTCTTTCAACAGTTACCACATTTGGGAAAATCCTTCTTTCCCCTCTTCCAATTATCCATATTTCTCTCTACTATTCTTTTCTTATCTTACTTCCCTTCAAAACCATATGACTCATAGAATTATTTATTTATCTTATAAACACATGATACAATTTATTCATATGATGAGAATACATGGGAGACTATTTCCCTTCTAAATGTTGGCCTAATACCATGAAAGATATGATCCTTCTTTACTCTTTAGATCATGTGTATTGCCGGAGTTCTCATTCCTTCTTCTTGGTTCCCTTTCTATACAATGGCATACACTAGGTTAGTTTATGAATCAAAATTCATAATTACAAACATGTAAAATACCTAACATAAATTGAAAATATTATTCATATAATCAATAATCATAAAAAACGTTTCCTTTGACAAAGTATTTAACCGTAAATCCTTTAGAATTTCTTTTAATAAAATATGATTATCTTAAAAATATCCCCTGGGAGTGTTACAACCAAGAGTACGTCAAGGCCCATTGTTTTGTACTAGGATACCCCATGTCATGCCGAAAACTTCGTGTTGGGGTTTTCACTCCTTGGTACATTTTTGCAAGAGCCACCTCTTCCTGCTCATATCCAGACAGGGATGCACAACATTAACAAAATTCAAGGAAGTTCTTCTATACTAATCCTCAATGTCTATCTTAGGGCATTGTTCTCTAATCAGTGTTTTTATAAATATAGTTTCCAAGGATTATAGTAAACTTCCTTTGATACCAACTATAATGCCCTGTCCCTAGAAGCTCAGAGCCAGTACATTATTTTAATTCATTGGCATGCTTAAAAGGAATCATGTCCCAAATTACCGATCAGTTTAGCAGTATTGGGAAATAGATTACGTACATGAACATTACATTATACATTCAAAAATAAAACAAAACATAAATAATCCATTGGGAATGCCATTATTCCCCTATATTAACCTTTCATATCAAACATAATATACTTTTTGGAATCCTGGGAAAACGAATCACATGAAAGGGGTGAGCTCAGTTGCACATTAAGGGTAAATAATTTAGTGGAAGTTTTAATCTTTTAAGGCATGATGTGTAATAAAAACAACATCCTTTTATACAATAAATTGAACATAGCATTGATAAAATAAAACAAAAATTACCTTATAAACATGCACATGGATATTATACTAGTTGAATAATCACATGTAATAATTAATTTCGTAATGAAGGAATGCCTAATGCCGAATATCATTACCACATAGCCAAGGCCTCGTGTCAAGACTACAAATAAATTTTTTTAAGGCCTTGTTTCTAGGCACTAGTTTGTCTCATGAGACCTACAAATGCATCACTGAGCTATAGTGGGCCCCACCCATCACTTACGAAGTCCACTGCATTCCTCATATAAAAATGTTGAAATAAAACATAAACATTCATATTAAAACTAGCATACGAAATGTCAATACTTCAACCATAAACCATGAAGGGTATACAAATAGAACATCTATAGTCAAACATATAATTACTCATTCAATACAATATGGGAGATTTTATTAAAATAAATAAACCTTAATAAGTAATAATATCCACTAAAATATGGTGACATAGTTAAAAATGACCAGTAAAACTTTTTGAGAGAAATATCCCATTTTGTGACATCATTTAATAGTCACACATTTATAAAAAAATCCGTTTAAAATATATTTTTAAATCCAAGTGTCCCATACCAATTTGAAACTTTTTAAGGGAATTAAAATTTTAAAACAATCATGTCAATGTAAATAAATCCTTAAACCACTTAGAAAACAAAGATATTATTGAGAAAGATTTAGAATATAAAATTATAAAACATTAAAAATGTAGTTTTTGTTGAAGAGTACCTTAATAGAATAATTTCAAAATTTCTTGTATGAAACATGGACATGGATAATAAATATGTCCCAAAAAATACTTACACATAAATATTCTCAGATAATAATGATATTGAGGAATTAACCTCTACCTTATACTTTACTTTGGTCAACGGTACGTTTAACCTCCTGTATAATGACCCTAATATGTTAATAAATTATACTAGAACCATATTAATATTTATTATATCATAATTTATTCGTTTATTAATTTATTATACCCATTTAATAGTGATTTCCATGTAAAATTATCATTTCGGGTAATGATAGAGCAAATATTTTCAATTAATTTATATTGAATATCATTGTTTATACTCCTAAAAAAGTGTTATTTGATGGGTAATTGTCATGTTTTTAGGTTTTAGTGTTATTTTGATCCCAAATGTGAAAAACGACTATTTCTGGATTTTTGACATATTTTTACGTCAGTGGTATTTCGGTCATTTCCGGAAAAATAAAATTCCACATTTTCTGATTAAACTTTTGTTATAATCCTTATTTTATTTTCATCATTTTTGTCTGCTGGACCAGGAGCTGATTCGGCCATCTAAATGGTCTAAAAATTCATTGAAGTTTGGAATTTTTCCGGGCGCACAGCGTGGACCCACCCAAAATAAAGGACATCAAAATCGGCCTAAAATATCTAAATGGTGTGTTTCCACCTGGGATATGACGAGGACATATAGTGGCGACTCTACAAGAAATTTGGGAAAGTTTGGAAGTCATTAAGGAGTCCATTAAACGACATACATTTGGAGGAACCATCCTGGAAACTTCATCCAGAAACAAAAATCGAGAATGAAAAATTCATAACTCCTCCATCCGGTTTTCAAATGAGCTGAAAGTTTGGGGAGAGACGGACAAGATAATTGTTCACAACATTTATGAAGGGTGGAACGCGTGAAGAGGTCATTAATGGGGTCAAAAACGCTCCAACTTTCGGGGGTCGAATTCTTCCTATAAAAGGAGGAGAGCTCATCCCCCTCAATACATCCCATTCTCCACCCCATTCCTTCTGGGGCACCAAGGAGAAGAACTTCTCAGATTTTTTCTTTTATTTCATTTGTTTTAAAATGTCTCTCCTCTCCTGAATTATCTCGCTTACCCCATCCATGGAGGGGTAGTTTCATTTGAGTGATCGGAAAGAGGGGAGGTTGGACCTATGTGTTGTGCTTGAGTTTTGTGCTTGAAATGAATAAAATTTGTTCTTCTTTCTTCTCCCGGTTCCAATTCATAATTCAGTATTAAATTCGGAATGCGGTTGTGTTAAGGTTTTTATTCTGAAATTATAAATTGCTTTGGTCGATGATCACATCTACCTCCACCCAATTCTAATCTGTATACGGTGGAACATGATTAGGGTTGGGTGGTGATTGCTCGACGGTTGTCAAGAACGTGTGTAGGATTGTATGTCGAAATCTTGGTTTATTAGGGAACAACAATTCCAGGTCTGGGATTGCTCTAATTAATCAAGAGACCTTCTACAACCCTAAACACATTGGAAGTAGGATAGACCAATCTAAGGTTTTAGAAAGGGAAATTCTAATCACATCTCTCTTACCAGTTTAAGGAAGAAGAAGAGATAAAATTTGGAAACCATGATGGCACAACACTAAGTCTAGCCGAACCTAATCCGATCACCGACTTTATAATTTGTTAAAATCAATCAATTTCTGTTGTTTGTTTCTCTCATAGTCATTCATATTAATTAAAACCAATCTTTTTAAGAAAACCAACAAAAAGTGACAACCTTGTTTTGTGTGCACTCCTCTTCGGGAGACTACCTAGGATCAACTGCTATACTATACTTAGGTAAATAAAATATTGTTTTGCCACGCCCCACGACAGGCGTGCGTCAAACTTGGCGCCGTTGCCGGGGAGGCAGTGCCTCAAAGTTTTTTTTAAAAAAAATAAATAAAAAAATCTCTTTTGAATGACCCGAAGTTCAAATAGCAATTTATTAGAATTCGATCCAGAAATTGAGCGCACAATAACCAAATTGAAAAATCAAAATCTTCCCAAAGAATTTGAAGAAATCAATGTCACCGATTCAAGTGATACCTTAAGTAAAGACTTTGAACCTTTAATAATGGCTGTAAATCCCAACTGAACCCTACGTGACATCTGTGCACCTCAATTTGTCAATCAAAATTATCAACTTGCAATTCCTGCCATAGAAAATGATTTTGAATTGCGAATTAAAATGATCCAAGTGCTTCCTAAATTTCATGGTCTTGCAGGTGAAGACCCAAATCGACATATTCAAGAATTCACCTATGTCTGCTCCAGCTTCAAACCTCGAGCAGTCACGGAAGAGCATGTGAAGTGGAGGGCTTTCCCCTTCTCACTAGAGGGAGAAGCAAAGGAATGGTTGTACAATCTACAACCGGGGGAGATCAGTGACTGGGAAGATCTAAAAAAATTCTTTCTACAAAGATTCTTCCCAACATCTAGGAGCGCTGCAATAAAGAAGGAGATTTATGTCATCCATCAATCAACTGGAGAAACACTCTACGAATACTGGGAACGTTTCAAGAAGCTTTGTGCAAGTTGTCCACACCATGAAATAGAAGAGGACCAATTCCTTGTGTGCTTCTACCAAGGATTTCTTGACAATGACAGGAATCTACTAGATGCCTCGTCGGGAGGAGCCCTCATTGATAAATCACCTGCAGATATACGAATCCTGATTGAAAAGATTGCACAAAATTCACAGCAGTTTGGCACTCGAGGTACGATCACTAGAGGGATCCATGAGGTAAGAACATCTGATTCAGTTGATTTAATTAGGAATGAAATGGGTGAACTCACCAGGTTGGTGCGACAAATAGCTGTGAACCATGAGAAGGAACAACAAGGGCCGAATCAGGTATGTGGTTTATGCTCTTCTAATTCTCATTACACTGATCAATGTCCAGAAGTACAGGGGACAGAAAGTTGTGCTGCAGCCTATCAACAAAGGAAATACCAACCGCAAACCCAACCAGGGTATGGGTTTCAACAGAACCAAGCGAGAGCACCTTTTCAGCAGCAATATCAGAACCCGATAGTATTCCAACAACCTTATCAGAAGCCCTTCCAACAACAACAAACTTCTCAACCACCACCTTTCCCGCAGAAGAATTATGAGCAACCATCCACAAGTGCACCGACAAATGAAGACCAACAACTGAAGAAAAGATTTGCAGGAATAGAAGATAAGATGGACAAGCTAGCTGATCAATTTGCAAGAATTATGGATGCTTTCACCAAGAACCAAGGTAAGCTTCCTGCACAAACAATTCCCAATCCAAAGGAGAATGTTAGTGCAATCACAACCCGAAGAGGGAAGGAGCTTAAACCACCAGAACAATATGAGGAGGATGAATCTAGGGAACCTGCTGAAGCTCATCCTTTCCAACCAAAAAATAGAGTCAACAACAAAGTAGAAAGAACAAGGATCAAGAAAGAAAGACAAGAAACACCATTGCAGAAAAAAAGGGAGAAAAAGGATATTCCAGCACCATTCCCATCAGCATTGGTTGAGTCAAATAAGGGCGAAGAAGAACGACTTCAACGGGAAATTCAGGAAACATTTCGAAAAGTTGAGATTAACATTCCACTACTGGATGCAATCAGGAAAATCCCTAAATATGCAAAATTTCTGAAGGAGCTATGTACTAAAAGAAAGAGGCTGGATGGAAATGAAAGAATCAACTTACGAAGAAGCGTCTCAGCATTGATCACACCATCGATACCGCAAAAATCTCAAGATCCAGGGACTTTCTCTATTCCTTTCACTATCGGTTCATTAAATTTTACTGATGCACTATGTGATCTTGGAGCTTCGATAAATGTGATGCCTCACTCTGTGTTTTCATCTTTGCAGGTTGGAGAACTAAAATCAACTTGGGTGGTGGTACAATTAGCAAACAGATCCACCGTTTTCCCAACTGGAGTCGTTGAAGATGTACTTGTAGGAGTGAGAGGATTAATCTTTCCAGCAGACTTTTATGTCCTTACCATGGAGGAAGACCGAGCACCATCACAATATCCCATCATCTTAGGGAGACCATTCCTGAAAACAGTAAGAACAATCATCAACGTGCATGAAGGAACCCTCACCATGGAGCTCGGAGATAGTACGGTACACTTCAATATTCTTGATACGATGAAACACCCTTCCAGCAATCACTCACTTTATGCAATCTCCCATGATGAAGGTATAGAACCAATTGAAGACTCAGGTATGCTTCATGACTTGTTATCTATGGGAGAACACTCTTCATTTGAATTTTATAACTCCCATGAACCTGAAAATTCTGATATCATGTTGGAGGATGAGGTAAAATCTGATTTTTTCGATGATTTGTTAAGAGGAAGTAAGATTATTCCAGATAATTCAACATTAGATGTAAAAAACATAAATGCAATATCATCCCTTGAACAACCCCCATGTTTAGAACTGAAGCCTTTGCCATGTGACTTGAAGTATGCTTACCTAATGGAAGGAGAGAAATTTCCAGTAATAATTGCCAATAACCTATCCCATTTTCCAGAACAAACATTGATTGACCTTCTCAAAAGGAATGTAAAAGCTGTAGGATGGAGTTTAGGTGATATTCCTGGAATCAACCCTAAGGTATTCTCTCACAGGATATTTTTAGAAAGTGAATCTCGGCCAGTTAGACAACCTCAAAGAAGACTCAATCCCACAATCATGGAGGTCGTTAAGAAAGAGATTGAGAAATTGTTAGCAGCTGATATCATTTACCCAATCTCTGATTCTCAATGGGTCAGCCCAATTCATGTAGTCCCCAAGAAAACTGGCCTGACCACTGTCACAAATGAAGGAAATGAACTGATCCCCATGAGAATACAAAATAGCTGGAGAGTGTGTATAGATTACAGGAAGCTAAATCAAGTTACCAGAAAAGATCACTTTCCTATTCCATTCATTGATCAGATACTTGAAAGGTTATCTGGAAATACTCATTACTGTTTTTTAGATGGATTCTCAGGATAGTTTCAGGTACCAATTGCACCAGAAGACCAGGAGAAGACAACCTTCACCTGCCCTTTTGGAACATTCGCCTACAAAAGGATGCCTTTCGGGCTATGCAATGCCCCAGGTACATTTCAACGGTGTATGGTGAGTATTTTCTTGGACCACATTGAGGATTGCTTGGAGGTTTTTCTTGATGATTTCACAGTTTTTGGAAATTCATTTGACCATTGCTTGGGAAATTTGGAAAAAGTTTTGAAAACATGCATTGAAAAGAACCTTGTCTTAAATTTTGAAAAATGTCATTTAATGGTTGAAAAACGGATAGTGTTGGGGCACATAATTTCACAAAATGGGATTGAGGTTGATAAATCAAAAGTTGATGTAATAAATTCCTTACCATATCCAACTTGTGTCAAACATGTTATATCCTTTTTAGGGCATGCAGGATTTTACAGAAGATTCATCAAGGATTTCAGTAAGATTTCTCTCCCTCTCTCAAGATTACTTCTAAAGGATGCTAACTTTAATTTTGATTGTGCATGTAGGGAACCATTTGATGAATTAAAGGAAAGGATGATAACACCACCAATAATGCAGCCACCCAATTGGGATTACCCTTTCGAGATACTTTGGGATGCATCCAACCAAGCAGTGGGAGTCGCTCTATCACAGAGAATTGACAGAAAGCCTCAAGTCATCTCCTACGCATCAAGGACCTTGGATGAAACACAAATAAATTACACAACCATAGAGAAGGAGTTCCTTGCAGTCGTTTTTTGCACTAGATAAATTTTGATCATATCTTCTGGGCACTAAAGTTGTTGTTTATTCTGATCATGCAGCTCTTAGGTACTTAATGAAAAAGGCGGATGCAAAACCACGGTTGGTGAGATGGATGATACTCTTACAAGAGTTCAATTTGGAAATCAAAGATAAGAAGGGGACTGAAAATCAAGTGGCTGATCATCTGAGTCGACTACCCCACACCGCTGAAACAGAAATACCAAAGCAGAATCCACTTAATGATGAGCTTCCTGGAGAACAACTCTACATCGTCAACAGTGAAGTGCCATGGTATGCCAACATTGTCAACTATTTGGTGACATCTCAGGTACCCTCTCATCTAATCTCTCATCAACAACATAAGATTAAATCTGAATCAAGATTTTACATTTGGGAAGATCTGTTTCTGTGGAAAATTTGTAATGATCAAATCATAAGAAGATGCCTGCCAAGAAGTGAAATTGAATCAGTGTTTGAATTTTGTCATAAATTATCATGTGGAGGCCACTTTGGATCTCAGAGGACTGCCCGAAAAGTTTTAGAATCTGAACTCTACTGGCCCACCTTATTCAAGGATGCATATGAATTTTGTAAAATATGTGAAAATTGCCAATTTTCTGGTAACATATCCAAACGACATGAAATGCCACAAAAAACAATAACCTTTTGTGAAATTTTTGAAGTTTGGGGCATAGATTTCACGGGACCATTCCCAATGTCATTTGGAAATTCATATATTCTTTTGGCTGTAGACTATGTTTCAAAATGGGTGGAAGCAAAAGCAACCAGAACTGATGATGCAAAAGTTTTTTGTGATTTTGTTAGGGCTAACATTTTCTGTAGGTTTGGCGTGCCACGAGCAATCATCAGTGATCAGGGAACTCATTTCTGCAACAGGAAAATGGAAGCATTGCTGAAGAAGTATGGGGTACATCATAGAACATCTACCCCATACCATCCCCAAACAAATGGCCAAGCAGAATTCTCTAATAGAGAAATCAAATCCATTCTAGAGAAGACTGTTAAACCCAACCGGAAGGACTGGAGCCAAAAGTTAGATGATACATTATGGGCATACAGGACGGCCTACAAAACACTGATAGGGATGAGTCCCTATAGATTGATCTATGGAAAGAGTTGCCACCTTCCTGTTGAGTTGGAGCATAGAGCCTACTGGGCGGTCAGAGAGATGAATCTGGGCCTTGAGAAAGCTGGGAAAGAAAGAAGATTGAAGTTGCAGGAGTTAGAGGAAATTAGAAGGGAATCTTTTGAAAACTCAATGATCTATAAATAGAGAACAAGGATGGCCCATGACAAGATAATTCAACCAAGAACCTTCAACCCTGGAGATCACGTGTTACTCTTCAAATCCAGACTTATGCTTATGCCAGGTAAAATTCGTTCCAGATGGGAAGGCCCCTTTACTGTTACTCATGTATATCCCTTTGGTGCTATGCAGATTCAAAAGGAAGGAGGAGGAAAACCATTCACTATAAATGGGCAGAGGCTGAAGAAGTTCCATGGGACCGTACCTCAAAAACCAGTGGAGGAGATCACATTCCTTCATCCTGAATACAAGTGAACACCTACCAGGTTGCATCATTCCTTTACACTTGATTAAATGCAGTAACTCTAACTTTTTGAAACATACATTTACATGCGTTGAGGACACTGCATAAATTAAGTGTGGGGGAGGAAATCTTGAAGTCCAGGAGATTTTTCAAAAAAAAAACAATTGTTTTGTTTTGTTTTGTCGAGCCAACGACATTAAACAAAGGCTCTACCGGGAGGCAACCTGCATTTTCCCCCGTTTTCCACTTGTCTTCTTAGTCATTTACCAGCATGATTGAACGGGCCTGCACTATCAATTGTTTTCATTTTTTTTTCAGGTCCATTAATGAAGAGGGTGTTGTGGGATTATACGTCGTGAAGAAAAGGATCCATTTGACAGGGGAGTATGAGTTTCAATTCTATATTATCTGACTTTATTCCCTACTTTTTTAGTCTTTTAAAAAAATTAATCAAAAAAAAGGCATGAACACGCTTGAATTCATGTTTTACTTGACTTATCTAGGAGACATGAGTTTCTTAGGAATATTGTGATGCCATGTTTTAGATTTCAATGTTAATGAGATTGAATGATTAAAATGGATAATTGGATGATTAAAGTGAAGCAAGGATATTGAAATAAGGACTCATGATTTGAGGGAATTAATTGATTCATGTAAATGAAATTTCCCTTCCATTTTTCATTCTTTGAATTTCTGAAATTCATGTGAATTAATTTGTTATTATTAATCATGCCATGAGTGATTGTCCAATATCATATTCTCATTCCTAAGAGGATTTCTAGACCAAATATTTCCTATTTTATCTTGAGCATATTTCTTGAGTGATCTTGGGACGTGCCACATGCTAGAACATGTATTGAAACTTGTCAAAGCTATGACTGTACAAAACCACATTTAAAATGATTGAGGCATCTCTTTGGCTAGCCACATTTTATCCTAAGACCCACCTTTACATTTATCCTTCGTAAGACCTTAGATGCCATGAATTGCCTTATAGGTTTAAGCGACATTACAATCCAATTTTTCCTTACCTACCTTCCCTTTTAGTATTTTTGCATGGTTATTTCAAGTTTGAGTGTGGGGGAAGGGCCTTTCGTGTGCGTTCCATGGGATATGCATCATTTTTGGGTGGTGTAATGTGTGCGTCATCATTTTGAGCAATGTATTATTAGAAAATTGGGCATGAGTCATCATTTCATTATGCTTCGTTTATTTCATCCGGTTCTCCATGAAAAAAAGAAAATAAAGATGTGCCTTTCTGGAGCTTTACAAAAAAAAACAGGGAGAACTTGGATGATATCATTCTTTTTAATCATTTATTGACTCATGACCCATGTCATTGAAAGGGGAGTGGTGTTGTGATTCACATTTCAAGGGGATTTGAGTGAGGTTCATCTTGTGTTTTCACTTGATTAATCATGAATTGTACTTAAAAGTAAAACCTACTACTTCTGGCCTTAAATTATTTCAATCATTTACCCACCAACCCTAAGCCACAGAGTCATTTGAACCTTTATTGCAAGTCCTCATGATTTTATGTGTGTTTTGTCTTTACAAAGTGGAGAAAGTAGTTACTTTACAAGCCTATGGGTAAGGAGCATGTTCTCATGATATGAGCATAACTCCACTATTAATTGTATCATAAGTGATGAGTGAAAAGATTCATAAGTGAGGTAGATAATGATTTGGCCTGTTTAATAATAATAAATTGAGAAGCTTGAATGAATGAAAGGAGAAGCTTCATTATTTTTCAAAGGGGAAAAGTAAAATGCATGAATTGATTTTTTCTTTGAAAAATGGGAAATTAAATTGTTATTTTTGTGGAACTAGAAAATTTTATTGGACATTGATAATCATTTGATTTTATTCCATTTGAAATTTAAATATTGGTGACATTGGTGTCCTTTGAATTCCATGTTGAGATTTTATGCTTGAGGACAAGCATAGTTTAAGTGTGGGGGAATTGATAGAGCAAATATTTTCAATTAATTTATATTGAATATCATTGTTTATACTCCCAAAAAAGTGTTATTGGATGGGTAATTGTCATGTTTTTAGGTTTTAGTGTTATTTTGAACCCAAATGTGAAAAACGACTATTTCTGGATTTTTGACAGATTTTTACGTCAGGGGTATTTCGGTCATTTATGGAAAAATAAAATTTCAAATTTTCTGATTAAATTTTTTTTATAATCCTTATTTTATTTCCATCATTTTTGTCTTCTGGACCAGGAGCTGATTCGTCCATCTATAGGGTCTAAAAATTCATTGAAGTTTGGAATTTTTCCGGGCGGACAACGTGGAACCACCAAACATAAAGGACATCAAACTCGGCCTAAAAATATCTCAATGATGTGTTTCCACCTGATATATGACGAGGAAATATAGTGGAGACTCTAAAAGAAATTTGGGGAAGTTTGGAAGTCATTAAGGAGTCCATTAAACGACATACATTTGGAGGAACCATCCTGGAAACTTCATCCAGAAACAGAAATCGAGAATGACAAATTCATAACTCCTCCATCCGGTTTTAAAATGAGCTGAAATTTTGGGGAGAGACGGCCAACATAATTGTTCACAACATTCATGAAGGGTGGAACGCGTGAAGAGGTCATTAATGGGGTCTAAAATACTCCAACTTTCGAGGGTCGAATTCTGCCTATAAAAGGAGGAGACCTCCTCTCCCTCAATACATCCCATTCTCCACCCCATTCCTTCTGGGGCACCAAGGAGAAGAAATTCTCAGATTTTTTATTTTATTTCATTTGTTTTAAAATGTCTCTTCTCTCCCGAATTATCTCGCTTACCCCATCCATGGAGGGGTAGTTTCATTATAGTGATCGGAAAGAGGGGAGGTTGGACCTATGTGTTGTGCTTGAGTTTTGTGCTTGAAATGAATAAAATTTGTTCTTCTTTCTTCTTCCGGTTCCAATTCATAATTCAGTATTAAATTCCGAATGCGGTTGTGTTAAGGTTTTTATTCTGAATTTATAAATTGCTTTGGTCGATGATCACATCTCCCTCCACCCAATTCTAATCTATATACGGTGGAACATGATTAGGGTTGGGTGGTGATTGCTCGACGGTTGTCAAGCACGTGTGTAGGATTGTATGTCGAAATCTTGGTTTATTAGGGAACAAAAATTCCAGGTCTGGGATTGCTCTAATTAATCAAGAGACCTTCTACAACCCTAAACACATTGGAAGGAGGATAGACAAATCTAAGGTTTTAGAAAGGGAAATTCTAATCACATCTATCTTACCAGTTTAAGGAAGAAGAAGAGATAAAATTTGGAAACCATGATGGCACAACACTAAGTCTAGCCGAACCTAATCCGATCACCGACTTTATAATTTGTTAAAATCAATCAATTTTTGTTGTTTGTTTCTCTCATAGTCATTCATATTGATTAAAACCAATCTTTTTAAGAAAACCAACAAAAAGTGACAACCTTGTTTTGTGTGCACTCCTCTTCGGGAGACTACCTAGGATCAACTGCTATACTATACTTAGGTAAATAAAATATTGTTTTGCCACGCCCCACGACAGGCATGCGTCAGGTAACAATCCCTTTCTTTATCGTACGTGTTCTAACTTGTTATTCTGAATTGTATCTTTTGGATCATGATTTAAATACTTCCAGAATATAAAAAACAATTTATATAAAATATATATTTATAATATAAATATTTATAAAAGATTGATATATGAAATGGAATACACCGTTTATGGAGACGGTAGGCCGTACGTATGCATAAACGATATTTCCGTTTTCATATTGTATTGAACGTAAGTATGTGAATAATATATATATAAGTATATATATATTTATATATATCAAGTAGCATTATTATTTCATATATTACATACTTATTAATAATATATATTTTTATAATCATCATTGAATAGGGAACCTGGAAATGAATCTCATTACGCCGTGGAGATGGTAAGTCGTACGTACACACGAGCAACCATATTATTTCCTTAATGATTAAAATTTTTGGAATTATATGGTATATTAATTGTACATATAAATTAAAATGTCATTTTCAGTATTTATATACATATTACTCATCATTATATCCATCCAAATAACAGTGTTGAATAACAAATTACACCATGGCGTGGAGACGGTAAGTCATACACACGCACACATAGTGACATTATCATTCATAGGATGGATAAAATAATGAGTATGGTTGTACCATATTTATAATATCTTCACAATATATATAAGGTACTAGATTTATTATTTTTGGTATAAAGATAACAATGAAAGGGAAATTGGAAGAAAAAAAAGAACATGAAAGAGGTGATAAAATAATTACCTCTTCTTTGGGTGCTTCCTTTTCATTTGAACAAAAGGGCTCCTTAAGTTGGCTTTATGATCAAGGGAAGTCCTCTAGGTTTAAGTGAAGAATTTTGGGGGCATATTTGGCCAGGGGTTGGTCGATCCAAATAACATTGGAGGTGTGATTTGGATTTAAGGAGAAGTAACCTTTTTTAAGGGATGTGAGGGTCACTTTAGGAAAAGTTTGAAATATTATTTTATTATAAAATATATTTCTTTTTCTAATCACTCAAAATTGATTTAGTACTATATTAAGGTGGTTATGGGTTGAAATAATCAAAACAAATAGGTTTTAGACAAGTTTAGGTCACCATATTAACCCTATATTTTAGATTTAACTCCTAGTAAAATAGTTTAACTTTTACCATGTCCTCATTTATTATTATAATAAATGGTTAATAAACATACTATAAAAAGACAAGATAACCCCAATTGGTTAATTATTAATATATGTAACCTTATCTATGTACATTGGCTGATCCTTAGAGTTTTAGAAATATAATATCAATTTATAATGTTGTATCTGTTTTAAAAACTCATTTATGTCAATTTTGATACCATTTGGTATTTTGTTTTTGTTAAAGTCATAATAACTTTATCACTTCAAAAAAATATTTACTTAATCAACCCAAAAATTCCATATTAACCTTGTAAATTCATGGATGGCCGAAAATGCCTCAATTTACATTTTTTTGTATATTTATAATATGAATTATTTTAATCTTTCATTGATTAAGTAATTAATAAATGATCATTGTGTCACAAGTAAATTTAATTATTTAATCTCTAAAAATTATAAATAAAACACTATTATGTAGGAAATATTTTTATATTTCTAATGAATATTTATAGTCTAATTTATCTTCTATGTAACCCTATATTAAGAATGTTTTATTTATTAAACATTAAATTTAACACTTTTAACTGTTCTTTAAATAAAACAATAATAATTTTCCTAATCTAATACATGTGGACCAAAACGATCCTATTTTATTCCTAAGGTTGTTTTTGGTCTAAATACACTTATCCAATAGAATTAGGACATGAGTTAGGGTAATTATAATATCATTTTTACATTTAATAAACCTATTTAATTTTAACCGTGGTAAATATAAGTAAAAAGTTATTCATCACCAAATTTTATTTCATCATATTGAACCACATTTTACTTACTGATGTCAACCATGTCTCTCAGATGTTTTAAATTCAAGTTATAGAATCCGTAAAATTATGTTTTATTAAAATTTTCATATGTGCCTAGAAGGTGGGTAAAAGATGTTAAAAAGATCAATAAAATTTTTTAAATCTAATTTTATTATAAAATGACTCCAATGAATTACATTTAACATATATAGGTATTATATATTTATTTTTAATGAAAATAATTTTAAATAAAAATAAATTTTTTTTTAAATAAAAAGTCTGTTTTAAACAGAAACGCAGTGTTTTTCATTATTAATCAATAAATGAATGTTTTTAGAAAAATACTACAACTTCCCATAAGATAATTATGATATTATGAATTCCAAAATGAATTATATTTTACCATATACACCATCCAGCGGTAATCCGTTATGACCCCCATTCACCAATAAGTCATTGTCAACCCCTTCCATTGGTAAGCCGTTGTGACCCCACATTCAGTAGTAAGCCATTTTCAATTGCATCCAGTGGTAATCCGTTGTGAACCCCCATTTATAGGTAAGATTTTGTCTATCCCGTCTAGCAGAAAGCTATTTAAACCCTATTCAGCAGTAAGCCATTGTCAACCTCATTTGGTAGTAAGCCGTTGAAGTCCCCAAGGATGGTAAGTCATAATCAGATGAACCATGTGGACTTTGATTCACTACCACAGGGATACGCAAGACACCACTTTGACGTTCAATCCTATCACTCATGAATCATCCCAATCTACCTCTCAATCCCATGTGATCCAGGAATATCATACCCTAATGTCCATGAATCTAGATATGCCCCAACATGCTAGATGTTGTCATCTACTCTGAATAATTGTTGATACCATGTCAAGACCACATGGAATGTCCTGAATAAAGTTGTGTAATTAACTGGTGTCCACAAATATTTCTCACCAGGAATGAGATTCATGAACCATGACTTAATCTTTAAGGGATGCCTAGGCTTGGTGATGAGTTCTGAGGAGGAATGCATGGAATGAAGAACCGAGATTCCATCAACCCATTTCGATCAAGGAGAAAATGTTTCTGAATAAGCGATAGATGTGACCACCTTTGGAAAGTGGGAAATTGGGGCAACAGCTGTGCGTCCTCCACAGATGGATGCGCGTGCCCATGAAAAATCGTCGGAAACACCACTACATCATATGCCTCTCGATCCCCCTCGATATGATCAACTTGCATCCTCCATTATCAATATGCTAACGAAAAATGTCATAGATCCTATCAATTCATCAAGGGTTTAAGTGAATAAACCTAATTTATTTTATAATGAGGTATATATAGAGGATCATATGTCATGTTTTATTAAAATAAAATAAATAAAATAGGGAAAATAAATTATTGATTTTAACTAAACATAGCACCAAGACTGGCTCAACCAGACATCCAAAGATGATCAACCTTAGTTCATTCATAGGGAAAACCCCATATTACAAAATAAACGATGGTATCCAATTTAGAATCACTAAATCCTTTTAGAAGTATTTCCATTATGTATAAGAAACAACATTTATATGTTATTAATATAATGATTATTTTTATAAAATAAATTCTTTGATCATAGAGCATCCGAATATCACCTCGTCTTTGAATTTGCCTTTGAATATATTTCAAAATATTTTTCAAAGTCTTTCTAGGTAGGAATATGGTCACTACATAACATACCACTATAATAAATATACAAATTTTTTTATTTGAAGATGGTGAAATTAGATTTATGGAATAATAAGTGCACATAATGAAATTTTAAAAATAATGTAAATTCTATGAATATCACATCATTGATTATCGCCTTCATAAAGCGGGTTAATCCATTGAGATAAGGGCTTTTGGCAATTCCAGAACCTATTTATGGTGTATAAGAGTGTGAAAGAGAGGAGTAAAAATATTTTTGACTAAAATAATTGCATTTTTTGTGAGGTAAAGTGAGAAGAGGTGATCCCATTTTATAAGTGAAATGTGAAATAATTAAAAATAACCAAAATTTTTCATTAATAAGAGTAAATCTCAAAGAATGTACAAAAGAATTTGATAACTAATGAATAGTATAAGAGATAATTTTTCTCATGGCCCCAACCATAAATTCCCAAACATGTTTAAACTATTATTCTTTCTTTTACTCTATGATTATTTAAATTTACCATTTGGATTTCTACAAAAGTAACTAGTTTTTACCCATGGTAACATAGTAATTATGTTAAAAATGAAGTGGTACTTTTAAAATAACTTTTTCCCAAAAATTTTAGATTGTTATTCTATTTTATTACATTTAATTAACAAATATTATTAAATTTATTTTTGCAATAAAAATGTATAATGTATTTAAAATCAATATTTTGAAAATATTATTAATGTTTTAAAATATTAAATCTAGATTTATAATTTAAAGAAACATTTTCAAAATTATAAGCTCACCTATAAAATAATAGTTTCATAATATCAATTTTTTTTAATGAATTTACAATTAATACATAATAAAAATGTTGTAAAAGTCATTTTATTTGAAGAAATTTTTTTTTATCAAAAAATAATTATTTTTAGAAAAACACTAACTTTTTTTCTTATCTTTATATTACTATACTTAATCTAAAAATGATTTCTTAATATTAAAATTTCAAATTTTTATAACTCAATATGAAAATAAAATGCCTAAATATAGTATAAATTCTTAATATTGGAATTTAACATTTTAAAATTGTACATACCATTTATTTTTAATTCTTATAAATTTATATTTATGTGATTTGTAATATTTTATTCATATTATCAATATATTTTATTATTATCCAACTATAATGTAATTAGTTTCTTGAAATAGAAGATAAATCTTAGATTAATATATATTCAGAAAGAAAATAAATTTTGTAATTGTTTTAGATATACTAATTCATTTTATTTTATATTAAATACAACAATTATTTTCATTATATAAGTATTCCATAAAGCCATTACACCTATACATCAATTCTATGTTAATGGATATGTTTTAATGATTATTTTCTGTTAAATTATATTTTGGTATCATTTTAGTTCAGTATTACAGGCGGGGAAAGCTATCAAACAAATTGTGTTACTTAAAGGTAATCATATATTAAAATTTTTGATAGTTATATAATTTAATAACACTACACAATTTTAATGACTGGGGAGTCATAAATTTATAATTAGTATTATAATTTGAAATAATCTAGAAGTGGTTCAACAAAAATAAATTTCAATATTCAACATGTTATCAGGATGTTTTTCAGCACTGACTCTATTAGGTTTGTGATAAAACACCCTCCCCTATACCCATTATAGATTTTGCTTCTAAAATATTTCATCTTGAGCTCTGTGAACCTATTAATGTTGGAATATTATCTAAGAAATATTCTTTCAAGAGTGAGGAAAGTTCTCATGTTATTAATGTTCCCATGGATGTTAAAACAAGTTGTTTAAATATTTTTTGTTATCAAATGTGAAACAATAGATATATTTTTAAAGGAATAAAAAACTACCTATTTTTCCTATTAATATCTTTTCAAAAGAATATTTTTTAAATATAATCAAAAAAATTTATTGGGAAATATTAATGATTATTATTCTGATTAAAGTGATGGAAAAAACTATGAACATTATATTTTGTGAGTTAATAAATGTTTTACAATAGTCCTTAATAATTTTTATTATTTTTTGGATGCCTCATGTGTAGGGGAACAGTATTAAAATGATGTTGGTCATCTTGGTGATTTTCACATTTTTCTTCTATATTTTGTCCTTTTTGTGATAATTTTTGCATAAAAGAATTTGTTTTTTCCAATATTAATCCCATGACTATGGATGCATTTAGGAAACAAATTGATAAATGAATCTATTTTAGAAACTATATGCGATAATGATGAAATTTCCTAAGAAACAATTAAAAAAATATATAGGAAATTAAACACCCTAGTGATATTGGTTAGAAATGTTTTGGAGGATGTATGGATGAATAATATAAACACATATATAAATGTGAGGAAACCCATTATACAATAAATATTTTCTTTATATTCCTTTGAAATAAAAAAACTCTCCCTATTGTTTTGGTGAATCCATGATTACTCATTTCCCATGATCATCTTTTTCCACATCTTGTTGATTTATGCCCAAATTTCCTGGTTATTATATTTTTAATTAATTTCTATATTAAATCATTTTACATGGATTTATTTTTTTAATTTTTAATGTCTTATATAATGATGGATTGGTTTTACATCAATAGTAACATTGATAGAGAAATGAGTATGTTTTTGAATTTTTTTAAAGAGAGTGATATTTTGGTTGAGTAATAAAGAACATGAACCAATCACCATGGGAGTTTTCGTAATATATTTATCTTGAAATATTAAATGATAACTTTGTTAAAACAATAACATTTTACCCTTAAATTTTATTTAAATGGTGAAAATATTTTTTAAATTATAATCTATAATGGAAACTATGTGTTGGAGGGGATATTTGAATTTCTTGAATTAGATTATTTTGAATTCGATATATAACCGATTAGAGATTAACATTTTTAAATGATTATTTATTGAAAATAACATGAAAATATAATTAAGAGCTTATTTTATCACCTTGAAATTTTCTTTGGATTTTATGAGAATTTTTATAGTTATTTGAAAAGTGTGGTTTCTATATGATTCATTTCATAACAAGTTATTTTTCTAAGCATTCAGGAAAATTCATTTGATCTTTCCAAAATAAAAATGAATATACAGTTTTTTGGATAATATCGTTGAGTGGAATCTTAAATGTCTTAATGAATAAATTTCCCAGTTATCTTGAAGTAACAATTTTATATATATTTTAATTTTTTAAATAGATTTTAATTATAGGATAAAAATAATAATCATTTTTTCTATAAGAGGGTGAGGGGGTAAATTGTATATTTTTTAAATCAAAACATAATATTTACTTACCCTCCTTAGGTAGGTAATTTTGATAAACCATTTTCCATTAAATTAAATTAATTATAAAAAATAATCATTCTAATAATTTTCAAAATAATATTTACGACACTTTTCATTACATAAAATATTAAACCTTACCTAAACATACACTACTAAAATATAAATGTGAAAAAATAATAAAACTAAAACTTTTATAGTGAGTAATAAAAACTTATAGAAATTTATAAAAAATATCGATGAGTTATCTTATAGAATTAAGGATGTCTATAACCCTTGGATTTGGTAACAATTATTTTCACCAAACCATAAAGGTATACCCTCTATAAGATAGGAATACCTCAATAGAAATATTAAAACCAAAACTAATTCCCTATCCTTGAGAACCTTAGATCAAAAATATTAGAACAACCATTATCATACTATCCATGGAATACCTTGATCAAACACAATATTAGAAAGAAAATTACAAACACAAATGATATTAAGTAATTTATAACTCTCACACAGATTCCTTAAGACAAAAATTATCTAAAGATTATAATAAGATGCATGGGTAAAAATAAATTAAAAAAGAATAAAAGTAAATTCATATCGTTAATGATGACATAAATTACTCTTATTTGAATACCGATTATAATTATATATATTTATTAAATGGTTATATACCAGATTTCTAAGTGGTGGATATATTAACAATTGATAGAATCATATTCACATGATAATGTTCATTACATATTCTTTGTCGGGTTGTCAATTTTCATATAAAAGTATTGTAATACTTGAAATGTTCTCTATGATAGAATTATTTTTGTTCATCTAGAAAAATATATAATGTTCATCCATTAGGTATTTATAAAATATTAATCAAATTAAATGTCTTCCTCCATTAGATATGTTTTTCTAGTAGATTATAGAAATAATTTTATTGTGGGGCATTGTTATAATTATTTATTTAGACTTTATAGAACTTTTTTTGAGTTATTTTGAAATCGTATGTGTGATGTATAGAGTATAAGTCTATTTAATTTATAATATTATATGTTATTTGACTCATTTAAAAGGCTTAGGTTATGATCTATCCTATTTGACTCATCTAGAAAACCTAAACTACATTCTTTTCTATTAGTAATATATTTCATGTTTGGTAAACAATATATATGTTTCAAACAAAAACATTGTAAAAATCATGGGATATGTAATTATTAGTTTATTTAATTAATTAAGGAAGTGTATTTGTTTTCTAAACTATGGTTATAAAGTGTTCAAAGTAAATTTTTGACCAAACATGAGTTTCAATTCTAGTACTCCTAAGTAATCAATGAGAAATCTAATCTATTATGTAATCAATTTACAGGTGGAATTTCAAAACTATTATAATATGATAAAAATTATTGTTCAAGTAATAATTAATGAAATATTCTGGATCAATATTCGAGTCCTGAACCCTCTAACTATGACTTTTATTATTTATCTATTGAGAATTAAATTCATTATATTTTATTTTTATCTGTTCAAATTTGTAATAATTAGAATTGGGTAAAATCAGTGATTTCTCAATGAATAAAATGAATGTGTAATGGGTTTATCATCAATGAAAAGATCTTTATTTTTAGGGGATTATCTTTTAAATTTCGAAATTTTATTTCATACTTTTATTACATAAAACTATTACTTTCTATTATGTGGAAGAAGACGATCGAAAATGTTTTGAATTTTTTTTTTCATGTTATGATAATTAGTGAATTTTTACTTGTTACTGATTTTTTTCAATATTTTCCTAATGAAATTATAGTCTTACATGTTATTTGTATACCTCGTCCAATATCATTTTGAATGTTCATGTGTTAACAAGGATTTATCTATGAATCATTCATTTTTATTGAGAATTTTTTGAAGTATCTTCTTAAAAAACTACATTCTTTATTTTATGAGTTTCTTATTATCTGAGTGTGTGGCCAATAAAATTTTGGAGCATGATTTAAACCCTTATACATGTGTCTGAACTAATGAGATTTCCAAACCTTTTGAACATAACTGTTTCAATTGTTATTTCACCTTGAAATTCATCATTAGGGGAAATATTGTGATTTATGTGTGGGGTATGGATCTCTCATTTTTTTGATAAAACAGATTTTATAAAGTATAATTTAAATTATCCTTAATTTTTTCCAGATTTAATATTTTCAATAAAAAATTTATATATTCTGTCAGTGATTTTTTCTTCTAAAATCTGGAGTCTATTTTTCAACTTTGAAGGGGTCAGACATTTCTATTTCTCCATGGATTCAATTGGCTAACATATTTTCTTTTGTGTTTAAGAGAACAAATTATTTTGGTGAGATATTGGGAAGTTGTTATATAATTATAATTAAATTTTTGTCTCATTATTAAAATTTAACTAATAAAATTTACATTCAAATGGACTAAAAGTGAACCCTTAATCTTATTTAATAATTTTATATTTGTGTCAAAAGTATTGGATGAGTTAATTATGTTGTCTTGTCAGTAATAAAACTCAATCATTCTTCAATGGTGTCTAATTATGTAGTGTGAAAAAATATTTCTATTTGTTCATGATGGAGAAAAAGAGATATTTTTTATAACAAATGAATGAAAAATTATGTTGTCCTAAATTATTCTATATTTTTAAATATGACCATCATTATCAATATACGAAACCAAATTTTTACTAAAACCAATTTATTTTGAGAATTAAATCATAAAAAAATACATGATAAATTTCATTGGGAAAATTATTTTTAAAATCAACTCACTATTCCAAAATAGGTGTTTAGTGGTGATTTTTTATTCATTTAGAAGCAGATTTAACTACAGCTAAATTGTGTCATTAATAATTTAATGAATTTTTTCAAAATTATGCGTAATGATTTAGGGAAAGTTATTTTTTTCAAATGAAAATATTATAATTATATATATAGTAATTACTAATTTGTTAATTTTTTTATTTATTTATCCAACGATACATGTATACTCTATGTGTAAATCCAACATATAAATGTATTGGGAATGATTTAACCCTCCTATATATTCGTTATTATTCATAGACTATATAATCCAACAAATTCTTCATGGGGTGAGTAAAACAAATTTTATATACTTATATATATACAGAATAAAACAAATAATAATAGGAAAGAGAAATAAATAATAAGTAATTATTAATTAATAAAAAATAATAAAATTATAATAAATATTTAATATCAAATAAATTTATAAAAAAGTAGTAAAAATTGGTTAAAATATGATCAAGAGAATTCCCTCATGAGAACACGAAAGAATCAATAACATAGACTTTCATTCCTTCCAGGACATCGTTTTTGGGTTTGATGATTCAAAAGCTTCATTACTCATCAAGATGAAAAGTTTTCAGCATAAGGGTTTCATAGAGATCTCTTTATATAAGGATGTGGTATAACTCCTTTCCACCGATCTTTATTTTTTACTATTTGTAAATGTTTTGAAGCAATAACACTCACTAACATTTCTTCGAATGACTTTTGAAGCTATTGGTTTTGTTAGAATTCACATTGGGTTTCTGAACTCCATTGATGGGCTTTTCTAATTATCCTATGATATTGAATATTATCTTTTATGGAAAAGTGGTTCATGGTCGGTTTCTCCATGAATGGTTTAAAATGGTCTCCAGACTTTAGCACTGATTCTGAGCCTCCGATATCCCCTCTATAGCAGGGATAAAATGGATTGTTATTTTATTTATTTAAATAGTAGTCACTTTTTTAAATTTATATTTTAATTTTTCAAACTCTAAAATGATATTTTACTACTAATAACTTTTCTAGGATTTCCTTTTAAAGAATATTTTCAATGTTGAACATATATCATCCTCTTTAATTCCAAATATGGATTCAAAATGTCGATTCTAGTTTTTTTCAAGAGGCTATATTCAATAAGAATCTACCATGGTTTGGTAAAATTTTTATAATTGGGTATTCCACTGTGGGATGTGGAAATGTTTCTTCTCTTGTTCACCCTCTCACTCAGAATATGTCAATTTCTATTCAAAAATAAAATCATAAGGATATGACTTCTACTTATTAATGACCCACTAAAGATCTTCTTAATAATAATTTAAATAATAACTTAGAAGGAAATATATGAATCATATGTCTCATGAATAGTTTTCTAAATTTTCGAATGACATTAATAATTACCTCCCTATCCGGGAAGATAAAGAGAACCTTAACAAGAAAATGTTAGCTGAACTTAAGATTCATAGAGTTATTCAACCCATACAATATGGGGAACATGATGACCACTATGATTCTAATAAATAAAAAATGATGCTAGTAAACAACCATATCATATTGAAGATGATTTCATAACGTTGAGGTTTAGGAATGGTAAAAACGCCAATGATTGATTTTGATGGCATCATTACACCAAAACGCATGAAGACTAAAAAACAAAGTGGTTATCCTAACATTATTATAATTATAGTTACTCATTTTTATAGGCCTCTTAGAATGAAAAAATAAATACTACCCCAAAAACCTGTGATTTCACCCTCTAATAAAGATTCTTAAAAAAGATCCATTTTTAATGAAGATTTAGATCTTACTATGGTGGGTGCATATTGGATCGAGGAGGACCAGGGGGATGGAATCATATTTCCTTAGATAGACAAGAAAGATACTTTTGTCTTATATAAAATCTGGGGAAAGTTTTAGATAATTTTACCATCAAATCAAAGAACGTATACTAATTGAAATGGTGAAAGAATGCAAATGAAATCCTAATGGTAACTATAGAGACATCCCATTGCAAGGAATTTTGTGCTTCCTCCCATTGTTTGTTTTTTTAGGCTCCTCTTATTTTCAATCTATTTTGAGGCATTTTCTTTTATTTTATGTGTTTTCTGATTTGATGCTTCTTATTGATTATGATCTTAGAGTGTGATTTCTATATTTAAATGTTTGGTTTGAATAATGCTTTTGTTCTGGGCTTGCTCTTATAACAATTAAACTTGTTGTTTTTTAGTTTTTTTATATTTCTTGATGTAACAATATACTAGGATTTTATGTTTTAAGTTTTTCTTTGATAGATCTTTATAGTCCAGTTTGATAGATATGTTTCTAGATCAAGCATGTTTTTTGGTTTTTTTGTATTCTTATATTTTATAGGGAATATAGAGATTTTTATCATCCACATTATCGGGTGATGACTTGATCTAGAAGATCATGGTAGTTTCATGCAATTTATAGGGACCAATAATTACATTACCATAGAGTATTCTTGAATTTAATTAAGATGTTTTTTCTTTCCTTAAATGTTTTTTGGATAGTTAGTTGGGAACTGATGGTTGCTTCAGATTCATGGTTCAATAGATTACATGGACTTCATCAAAATAGTCAGTTTTGGTAAGGAATTCATCATTTTTGGAACTTTTTAGAAAAATATGAATCTTAATTCGTGTATTCCGGTTGAATAATCAAACATATCTCTTACTTTAGTAATCATAAGTCACACCTTCATTCACTTAGATGACCTTTTGGTCTTAGAAAAGGAACAAGGATTGGAAACTAATACTAGTAATTTTTGGATCATGATATCCTTGATGTGGGTCTACCACCTAAAATCAAGCCTTCAATGTCCATGTCTAATGATTTACCACATTTCCTAACACCTTGAGAATGATAAGGAAAAAATCATTGTAACAAAATTGTTCTTGAGTTTTTTTGGGAATTTTGTTAAACTTTTTGGTGGGATTAATGGGAATAAATGAACAAAAAAGAATCAATCCAAATGGTCTATGACAACCCAAGAAATTGATCTCTTAATAATAAATATTTTGTGGGGATATAACTAGCAACTACATGAATATATGATAATTGTTTTGCAATTTTATTTGAAGTATTTGTTGTTTTATACTTTTTTGGCCATCACTTGTGTAATATTTAAGTCTTTTTTGGTACAAGAACATTGTACCCCATGAATACACATGTCACCTTTCCTTTTTAAATAAAACTTGTGGGTGTGGGTTGGGTCACCAAATCATGCTCAAAATTTGTCATTCAATAAATTATTAAATAATAAACAATAAATATTAATATTTACGTGAAAATTAAAAAAATAATAAGGAATATATAATGTATAAGTAATAAATTAATAACAAACTAATAAATGATAGGTGATAGATATTAAATAATAAATAAATAAATAATATAAAATAAATATTGTAAAATAAACATTAAATAATAAATAATAAATAAATATATAGTGAACATATAATAAATAAATAAAAAATAATAGATTATAGAAGGTATATAATAAATATATAATAAATATATAATAAATATATACATGGTATGTAATAAATAAATAAATAATAAATAATAAATAAGTAGTAATTACAGAAATAAATAAAAAATAAATAATAGATAAAAAATTTATAAATATACTATAAATTATAAATGAAAAAACAAGTAAATAAATAATAAGTAAATAAATAATAAATATTTATAAATAAATTAATAAAAAATAAATTCTAATTCAATAAAAAATAATGAATAATAAATTAAAATTAAATAGACAATAAAATATATGTTAATAACATATTAATAAAATATAATAAAATAATAAAACATACTAAATTAAAAATAAGTTAAAATTAAAAATTAAATATAATTAATACTATGTTATAATATATTATAAATATTAAATAAAAATTCAATAAAAATTAATAATATTTTAATACAATATTATGTCAATATATAATAAATATATAATAAAATAAAAAATTGTTGACGAATTTTTAATAAATGAATAAATGATTAATAATATATACTAAATAAGAAATGGACATAAATACCAATAAAAAATACACATATAACAATATTTAAATAAATATATTTAAAAACAAATTTATGTTATGTAAATATATATAATCGCACACACCTTGATTATTGTCTATTAATATAAATATATAAAAACACTTGTAAATATAAATATTTCTATATATTTACACATATAATATATACAAATATATAACACTAACATATATAAATATTTAAAAATGTATAAAAATATAGAAATTTTTTCATAAATACACGTAAATATCCATGTATAGATACAATTATATATAATATTAAATAAATATTAACAAATATATATATATATATATATTTAAATTCATAGGTATATATATATACCTTTAGAGAATAGATAATTCATCACCAATGAGGGAACACCATAATAATTGAAACACCATCAAATCAATATGAATGTAAGTCTATGTAATGAATTCATAGAAGACCTAAAACCCATACTAAGACACTATTAAGAGAAGTTTAAATCTCATTGAATGTTTAGAAATCACGTTATTTGAAAAAAAAATTGTATTAGAGGCCTGATGTAGCTTTTTAACCTAAAAACTAGTCATTGGTTATTTCTATAAACATATGGAATAAAGGTCATCACAACCTTCGATTCAATATATGGAAGAGCTCAAATGGACAATTGGATCCACTTTTGTGTCCATTCAAAGTTGATGTTCAATTCTCCCATTCTCTTTAAACTAGTCCAAATTATATTCTATTAATTATAATCAAAATAATTTATAACTTTTTTAAAGATCAATTTATAAGAAATGATTTGACTAGTTATGGAGCTAAAATAGACCCCCGAATCAAAATTTATTACCATTTGTTGCTGAAGTCATATTTTAAAATTATCCAAGAATTAATTTATGTTTCCCTTAAAAATGAAAAAATAATTAAAAATATATAATTACCAATAAATTATAGTTAACTAAAATTTTAAAGAATAAAAAATATTTGGTTATAACTAATAAATAAAAATTATAACTACAAATTAGAACTAAATAATAAATATATAATATTATTTCTCATTAATTTGGTGGAATTTTTTTAAAAACCTATAAAAATAAATTAAGAAAATTTAAAAGGAAATAAATGAACTTTTTAATTGAATTTTTTATAAAAATCAATGGTTTAAAAATAAATAATTAAAAAATACATTCAATGGTGGTTTTAGAAACCACTGTGATTTTTTTTCATGAAATAATTGGGAGTGGTTTTCAAACCCACCACAAAACCCATTATTATTCTAATGACCCAAACATTAAATACATGAATATTAAATTATATTTTTGGAATACTTATTACATTACACAAATAGAAACCCAAAGACTGTCTTAGTTTAATACCTTTGGAAAATTGGAACACATTATTATAATTTGGTGATATATCATAAACATATTCAATAGAGATACTATCCTATAGTTTTCTAACCTAAAACGTTTCTTTATGTCCAGCTGAAAAGAAAAAAATATAAAATGTCTAATCTCAAAAGCTCAGCAAGGGTAAACAATGAAAATATCAAAAAAAAAAGTGAACATGAGAATTTAAAAACATTAACATAACTTTTTAAAATCATATCATGCATAACATATATCAAAATATTGAGTCATGAAATAAATCATAGAAGTTTATAAGGAATGAATCATAAAGGAACACATGCTATGAGAAAATAGCGTTGGTATAAAACATGGAATTGTGGAAACCAAATTAGCATATAAAATAATTTCCATATTTTACAAGGATAATTTATAAGACCATCATAGTGGACAAATACCTTTATTAGAGTGAGGTCACTCCTCATTCTAGCCCAGTATTACTGTACCTAGTTTACGTACCATTCCAACCTTGTATTACTGAACTGAGATCATTTTTCATTATATCCTAATATTACTGAAACATGATCACTTCTTATTACATTCATTTCTATCTCATGAGATATAAATATTTAACCAATTAAATGGAGGGAGATATATATCCCACCCATCACATAATTAAAACCATACATATGATTTCCACATGAAAATAAATGACTATTCATATATTAACCCATAAAAAATGGGTTTTATAAACCTAATTCAATCATAAAATAACCTATTAAAATAAATTATTTGCATGAATTCCATTCTATTATAAACATAAATCTATTATAGTCATAATATTTATAATATTCTTGAAAAATATACCATTTAATATGAAAGTTACATTTGAGATATCACTTGAAAATAAGTCTTTAGTAAAATATTATTTTATCTTTGAAAATGTTTTCTTTTCATAAAATACAACATAACATTAAAAGAAAACATTTACTTTTAAAACCAAAAATTAATATTGTAAGGGAAGCTTCAAGATATTGTGGTCTTATTAAAGCAGAAAAATCTATTAATTTAATATAAGTTAAAAAACAATCTTCTCATATTTTTTTGAAAAAGTCAAAAAGTACATCATTCGGAAAATAACAAAAGATTCATTTCAATCCCTTCAGTAAAATTTCATGGTTGCATAAAAATTTCTTTATACAATTTTAAAACAATAGTAAAAATATTCTGGAAAATTATTTTAAGAAACATGGACATGGATGATAAATATAACACAGTAAATACTACCATATAATCAATCCTCGACGACAATGAGATTATGAAATTATACCTTACGTTAGGTATGTGTTCCTTCATATGTATTAGGAACTTCAGTATAATGGATTAAATAGTCATATAAACTAGATTCTGAATCATATTTATATTTATGATATCATATGTGATCATATAATCACTTATTTAATAATATTTCATTATTATACTTCTTTCATGCGTTATTTACTATATTGTTTCATATAAATAGAAGTTAATATTCATGGATTTACCTTATATAATTTATATAATTATAATAATGTCATATATACAATATTTATTCATTCTAAACATTTATTCAATCTGGATTTAAATGAGATCACGAAGAATGAATCACATGGCGTTGTGCAGGTGGTAGGCCATACTTACGCATAAGCGATGATATCATTTCTTTAATTATTAAATGGTATAGAAGTGTATGGTATATATATTGTTCCCTTATAAATATATTTTTATAATAACTATATGTGGATATTATTTTTATTATTATATCTATTAAAATAATTTGGTGAAATAGAATACATATAACGTGAAGATGGTAAACCGTACGTACGCACACATAGTGATTTTTTCATAGGACTGGTAGAAGGTTGAATATGATAATTACATAATCATAATAAAATCTCATCATATATGTGATACATGCATTATTAAATTATAATGTAAATAACTAATGAAGAGTAAGTAGAATAAGAAATAATTTTGAAAGAGTCGGTAGTGGAGATTACCTCTTTTTTCAACGAGCTCCCAGTAGATATCCTCTTAAAGGAACTAGTGTTTTTCTTTTGAGAATACCAGAACCACTGCAGTGTTACTAGGGAAGTTGAGAAGGGAAATTAGCTGGTGATGGACGATATTAAAGGATCAATGTGAAATGAATAAGTGAGGGAGGGAGTTTCCTTTTATAATTGAGGCGAGTGGCATGTTTGGAATCTAAAAAAATATCAATTTTTTAAAAAATAAACACCCATCCAAAAACCTCTAAAATTTAATATTTTCAAAAAAAAGAAGATTGAGGTTTTTAATATCATAATCCAATAAATTTTGGACATTTTTTTCTATAAATTTAAATAGTATATTTTTATTAACCCTTAGTAAATCTATTTTAATTTTAACTTAGGTAGAAATATATTAATTATTACAAGTGTATAATTTTTATCTATTTTAATTCAATTATACAATAAATGAAAAATTTATAATATTTCACATAATATAATGATTCTCTCATATTTTAAAATTATTTTATTATTTGTAAAAAATTTAATAAAACATTATTTTGAGAAAATATCAATAGTCTCAATTTTTACACAATTCATTTTTTGGATTATTAAAAATATCAAGATGATATTTTTACCATGAAAAAATATTGAATTATATACCTATGTGGTCTGGTTCGTCTATAAATTTTGATGGATATATTAATTATCCTATATTATATTTATTTTAATATTTTTATTATAATTTATTCGACATTTTCATTAATAAAATAATTACTATATACATTTTGTGTAATTATTTAATAACAATTTTTGTATTAAATTTAAAAATAAAATACTATTATGAATATAAATTCTCTATAATTCATAAAAATTCTTATAGTGGAATATATTTTCTAGAAAATCCAACATTAAAAATAATAATTTTAATCAAAAAATAATGTGACTACATTAACATTACATTAGATAATATATTATAAGTGTCAGGATCATTTAAATTTGGCTCAAAATGTTTGATAATTATTCCTTGTGTGATTATTTTCCAGATATAACTAACCAATAATATTTGGACATGTTTTTTTTCTTTTAATGGTTATAATCATTTTAATTAATATTGTTTTATTGATTTTTCATCAAATAAATATCTTTTGTATCATAATTGTATAAATGTTTAAAGTAATTATTTGATTTCTAAAAAGTTTAAAAAAATTACTATAAAAAAATTTAGTTTTAAATTTTTTTATTAATAGATGAATTTGGCATATGTGTGACATTATATTTCAAATAATATAGTTATTATAATTTGAGTATGAAATCCTTTACTTTTCATCAAATAAAATATATAAAATGTCATAATATATTACATGTTTCTTCTTATGGACACCATTTATACCAAAGGACTATTTAGTTAGAAAAACCATCATCTAATTATTTTAAGACAAGTTTTAGGGTAATTTTATTATATTATTTTTATCCTTAATTACCCGATTTAACTCTATAAAGTATTAATAAAAATTACCAAAGTTATTATTCAGAAATCCTAAAAATATAAAAAATATATTTAAATAATGTGGATCCATTTATTCCATATATGAAATTGATTTATCAATATTTAAAACACCTATATTTTAGTAATTAATTTAAAATTAATTCCTTTATCTGAATGAGAAAATGTTATTTAAAAGTTAAAACATTGTAAAAGAATGAATGATTTTACATAAAAATTAAATATAATATAAATGCGAATGACCTCGAATATATTAAATGATAAAAATATAATCTAATTTTTTAAAAAACATTAAATAATATAACTACACCATATAACTTATTTCAATGAAAAAAAATTGTATTAAATTAATATTTACTATATTTTTACGATTCATCAAAACATGAAACCTATCATAAAAATATAAAAAATTCATCCAATGAAATTTTTTATATTATGATTCTAAAGGATACATTTATTTTTTAAAATTTAATATAAAAATGTTCAAAAAAACTTCATATAAAATGGGTGTTCCATCAAAAGAAGGAAAAACTATTTTTTATACTTATTTTATTCGAAAAATTGAATTTTTCTTATATCATGTCTAGAAAAGATATAATATGAATTTTAAACAATAAATTGAATATATTAAATTTATAATTCATTAATAAAATTCATTAAGGGTGATTTTATTATTTTATAAAATCACTTATATTTCATTTCAATATTTTTTTTTCAGAGAAGCATTTCCTTTTATTTAAAAAGAATTTTATTTTCATTTATAATTAATTTCTCACAAAAAAATTCATTATGTATACATGTGTAATTTTTTTTTCATAATTAAAATTTTACTATTCATATCATCCAAAATAATGGTTAGGTTATAAGGAAACATAATTAAATTTAGTTGTTCACTTAAACTCAGTTTTGTATGAAACCAATTCTACCAAAAGATCTATAAATTTTTAGTAACATAAGAAAATAAAAGTATTGAATATACCGCAAAAAAAGAAAATGTTTCATGTAATGAAATTTTATTTAGGTTTAGTGTACAACACAATACATCAAATAAATTAAAAAATATATATCTCATAAAAATCTCTGGGTGTTAAATTATTCTCTTTAAAATGAATTTCTCCCACTAAATTTGTATGGGTTATCAATGGTTTATTACTTGAATGTTTTTTTATAGAATTCCTCACTATAAAAAAATACTAAAACTTCTTTTAAAAAAATAGTTTTAAATATCGAATACCCAAAGTAAATCATATCCATGTCTCTATGTAGGAGAATATATGTGATGATTTGGACATGGGAGAAAAGATTAAATAATAATAGAGATTCTTTAAGATCGTTGATCATAAGAAATTAGGCGATCTAAAAAATTTAAGAAACAAAAAACCATAAACTAAAGAATAATGAAAGAGGTTATTTATATCATAAAAAATTATTATAATAAGACACATTTTTACAACATGATCCATTTTACCAATGATAGAGAATTTTCCCGAGAAGATATGCTTACTTGATCTCAGTACAATATTACCATTGGTCGTGCCATAAAAATTACCATTTAATCTCTTATTCAATGAAATGAAGTTGAATTTTTCATTCACAATGCATTATTAGACAATGTGATACATAAATATAATGATAATTCATTCCATCTATATTTATAATAATGAAAAGTTTAGACCATGTTACTAAATATGAATAAGTCCACCTATGGTGAGATAATAATTTATTCTAACAATATTCATCCAAACTTTAACATAAAAGTTCCAATAATTGATTACATTAAAATACTTCTAAACGATGTTAATCGAAAAATTTAAAAAGTGGTGCACTAATTCAGCTTAACATTTATCCCCCATAAATCCTTATTTAAAAAATGAAAGTTTCCTTTTTCTATATCTTATTGGATATATTTCTCATATCCCAAAAAATATTTATTCTTTATCCATGATAACATAACCCTCTTGAAAAAAGTCCATAATTAGTTCCCAAGAAAATTGTATAATCCAATTTATTCATATACAACATATCTTTATCCAAACATAAATATTTTAACATAATGGAAATATTAAGGGTTATCATTCCATTAATCATGTGTTCCCTAAATATTTCATTGTACCCATAAATAAAATTTCTAGTTCTTTATAACTATTTAACATATCATTTTTATTCCATAATGATAATATTATACTAAAAACACTTATACATTTCATGATTCGTATAACATAATATTTGAATATCGAATCATATACACCTCAATCATCCAATATTATTTATAAACCCATAATAAATATCCATTATTTTATTCTTTCCTAAAATATGAATCATGTATTATGGTTAAACAACCTTAATCATACCAAGCTTCTTAAGTTTAATGTAAACAATAATGAAAGAACATCCCAGACCTTTCACTTTTCATTTAAAATCTCTTTTTTCCTTAGTAGTATTTCCAATATTCATACCACCTTCTTGATTCTCATCATGATATTTCCACTATAAAAATCAATTTTCATAATTCTCGAAGTTTCTTCATCTGAAACATTCAATGCTAACCATGTTCTATCTATTTCCATCTATTTACTAATAGAAGAAAGTAAAGTCTAAGAAAATATTTTCCTAGATGAAAATCACATAAACAATCTATATTACTTATAATATTTCAATCTACTACACCTTAAATTTAATAATTCTTTATTCATGATTGTTACTAAAATTATAGTATTGTAACCTTCTATTGGACTTATCCTTAGAGATTTCCCTAGAAATATACATAGAAATATCTCTAGGGATCTCCCTAAACATTTGTCAATCTGGTTTCCAAATGTTAACAAAACATTTTCTCTGATATCAACCCTAACAACCCATGTTTGATGTACATGAATATTAGATTACTTTTTTAGAATACTTAATACATTACACAAACAAATGACCATAGACCATATTAGTTTAGTACCATTGAAAACGTGGAACACATTTTACTATTTTGGTGATAGTTATTCAAAAACTATGATAATGATATTACCCAATATTATTCATACCTAAAACCATTATTTATATCATTGGGAAATGAAAAAATATGAAAAGGGTGATCATATAATCTTAGTAATGGTAACCAAGGAAATTATCAAAAAAAAACATGAACATATGAATATAAAAACATGTCACGACCCGCCTTCACCAAAAGGTGGGAAGGGACAACAGATTGCCAGACCCTAATTTCTTTAAGTTGAAGGAAAGATAATATCCCCCGAGACCTGCCTTCAATAGGTCCCGGAGTGGCGACTAGCACCAAGGGTATATAATCTCACACAAAGTGGAAGGCATTACCCTTTTTATTTTTATAGGAATGAGAGATAAGATATAAACCCAACAATACCAAAAATGAAAGTAAAGGCAATGCGTAAAGTAACCCATTCCCATATGCATGTTCAACAGTAAATAATACAAGCCTCAAAACTCCAAAGGTAAAGTACCAAGAAAAAGGAAAACGACAATATCAACTGCCCCAAGGTCCACACTAGTACGGACCCACACGATCTCTAAAGTCCTCATGGAAACTTGAAAACGGTTTTATATACATAGGGTGAGCATAAGAGTACACTCAGTAGGGAAACCAAAGACTCCCATGCACAGTTGGAGAGGCATTCTATTTTCCTGTGAGAAAAGACTATCCACCCAAGTCTCACACCAAGGCAAACTCCCCAAATAATGCAAGTCATGTAACATATAGTAATATCCCATCAAAATTTGGTTACCCCGTGCCACTTTCCCACTGGATATTTTAAGACATCTTACGCATCAAACCAATCATGTCATTCTCACAGCAGCCCCACTCCCACACCCGCCCGCACACACCTTGGCCACAACCACACATCCAACCCGCAAACACCTGGGCCACAACCACTATCCTGCCCACAGAAACCTGGGCCACAACAACCCCACGTAACCATGACTTAAAACACTTAGTCCATAATAACCACTACCATGCCCGAAGAAACCTGGGCAAGAAAGCTACAGTCACGCCCGAAGACACCTAGGCCTCATTCCGAAGATACTTGGGAACTAACCTGCCCGTAAACACCATGTCCAACCACCACAACTACCCCGAACAAAGATTCTTGGGCTAATAATGGACCTCAGTCCATCCCAGCATGCCCGAAGAGCCTTGGGCTATTCAGGAAAGGGAGTAGAAAAGGAGCTAATAAACAGCCACTCATAGAAGTGTTGGAAAAAACGCCCTCCCCCATGAAATGGGAGTGTTTAGCACTTATGTTCTCAACTTGGGTGGGGCGCGAATAAGATATATAAAAACCACAGATATATGTATAGGTAAAAAACACTCATCCCAGCCTAGGGGTTCTAAAACCTAAGCACAAACACCATCGTTACTAATTATTCATGAAAGAACAGTACAACACTCACGGCCAAGCCACAACTCATTCCCAAAACCAATTCCCATTTAAACTGTTCCTGTTATCATGTTCATGTAACCCCATTAAGGTGAATTCTACACTACTAGGCAACTAACATGCATAAACACAAGCCAAAAATGACTGAAATAGCCAAATAATAATTTAAGCATTCACACTCGGTTCTCTTGCAAGTCACAACAACAAAGGGATAAGTGAGATCCCTCGAAGTACTGGAACCAAAGAAAACCCCAAGACACAACCCCATGTCCCCAAAATCCAGGAGCCAACGGTCTCTCAACAACAGAGGATTCCACCCCAGTTTGTGATATAAGCATAGTAACGACACAACCTCAAATTCACAACCAGCTAAAGTATAACAACATGGGATCCCATCCCCAGCCGTATCACCCCAGCAATCGGCAAGTGAAAGAAAAAACCAAACCACTAACAACCAACACAAGGTAGGCCCATGCAGGTATTTTATGATTTAAAAGATTTAACACACTCAATGGTTTCAATTACACTATGCTTCAACCCGGGTTATCACAGAAAAGGGTTGATCTTGGTGGTTTCAATTTATTTAACTGAGTATACATAATTTACCAATACAATGTTATGGTTATTTAAACATCCAGCAGCACCGAGGTTTATTAGTGCACCGAGAAAGACCACCAACGACCATGATTTTCAGTGAGCATAGGCCCGTACAATTCAAAACACATAACAACATATAGAGTACTACAGAACATCGATCACACCCCCTTTTCTTTCTTTAAAGGTCTGTTCATTATCTTCTTTATGTTCGGTTTCATCAATTTACACAGAGGAAAAAACATTCCCACCCCACATGATACACAAAAAGGAGATACGAAGGAGAAAATACCTACCTGGTTGATCAAATATCAAATTTTTTCTCCATGCGCCAAAACAGGGTAAGTGCAACTCACAGGGCTCCCGCACAGGTGCACCACATGCCTCGGAAAGAAAGGACTTCGAACGCACAAGAAAAAGGAGGAGACTATCCAAGAGGGAGAAGAATAATTTCTAGCATGATAAATAGATGAAATTAGAAATTAGAATGCCTTAGAAGTCAGATCGTGGTTCTACCACGCCGTTGGGTGGTTACACACCACTAAATTAATTGTTATTTAATAGGGAGGTTTCTCGGGATTTTTAGATTTTAATTATTGGATAAAAATGGCCTTGAAATGCCTTAAAAGGTCAAAAAGTCCTAAAAGATGCATTACGGGAAAAAATGTAGAAGGAAAACATGACAAGGCTGGATAACACCGATCGATTGCACCGATTGGTCGGTCGCGCCGATCGGTCGGTTGCACCGATCGGTCGATCATGCGGATTGGCCCCTCTAATCGATCGCGTCGATCGGTCACGCCGATCGATTGCGCCGATAGGTCACGCCCAACTGTCGCGCCGATCGGTCACGCCGATGGGTCACACCAAACGAGGGGAGACCCCTTAGGATCCTATAATTTGGAAAAGGGATGGATCATGAGGGTCTGGGCCATTACATCAGATACCTCTCAAACTATTCTCACCCTCGAGAATCCAGAACCAGACCCGAAGGAAAGAGGGGGGGGGGGGTCCGAACAACCACCATGAAATATACCTCTCTGAAGTGAACCTCTATGACATAGAAACACCTTACCTCCTAAAAAATCACAGATTTCCTACCGCTCCTTTCCCCGTGAAACCACAAAAAACAAAAGACTAAACAGTCCGACCATATGGGATAGGGGTTTTCCTTCCTACGTGTTAAAATACTATCCTCTTTGGGTGGAAATGACTCGCCCGCACGTGTTTAGGAGCATCCAATTTAATGATTCCTAACTAGGAATCAGTTCCTCCCCTCCCCATCCTTTAGGACACTTCACACTCATTCATAGGAAAAGGAAACTTCCCCTCCCATTATCAACAAGGTAAATCATTACATAGAAAAAAAGTACTGTCAAAACAAGATAAAACTCAAAAAAACTCTGGGTACTAGGCACGCATCTATGCTTCCCACTCCTAGGTAATCCCCTCAAGCCCACTATGCCTTCATAACACGCAAACCAACGGGATGGTTCATCAACAAAGCACCTTCTCCTCACGACCCTCGATCATCACTGGCCGTTCCATGAAGGTTGCATCGTCTTCGATGTCTACCTCTCCCCAGTCGAGGACGTGCGAATCATTGTGCCGATATCGATGAAGCTGGGACACATGGAAGACATCATGCACCCTTTGTAGCTGTGGTGGCAATGCCAGCTGATAAGCCACCTCACCGACCAGATGCAACACCTTGAAGGGTCCGACGAACCGTGGAGAGACCTTACTTCCCTTACCAAACCTCCGTTGTCAACGCCGAGGAGTGACCTTCAAGAACACGTTGTCCCCAACCACGAACTCCAAGGACCTTCTACTATCATCCGAATTTGACTTCTTCCGGTCCTGAGTCACCTTCATCCTCTCTCGTATAAGCTGCCCCTTCTCAATTGGGCTCTGTACCACCTCTGGGCCAAGAACACCTGCCTCCCTGACTTCTATCCATCACACGGGTGAGCGACACGACCTCCCATACAAAGCATTGAATAGAGACATGACAATGGTAGAGTGGTAGTTATTTTTGTAGGCGAACTCTACCAGAGGAAAGTGTCTCACCCATGATCACTTGAAGTCCAGGATGCATGCTCGTAGTATATCTTCGAAGTTCTGTATGGTGCGCTAGGTCTGCCCATCTGTATGGGGTTGGAAGGCAGTTCTAAGGCATAGATGGGTGCCAAAATCATGCCGAAAACCCCTCCAAACTCATGAGGTAAATCTTGCATCCCTATCCGAGACTATAGACATTGAAACCCCATAAAACCACACCACCTCATCCACATACCTTCATGCTAGAGCTTCCACTGCACTCGACTCCTTGATTGCCAGAATGTGAGCCGATTTCGTCAACCGGTCCACTACTACCCAGATGGTGTTTCACCCTCCTTGAACATTGGGTAGCCCCGTGATGAAATCCATCGAGATGTCGTCCCACTTCCTCTCCGGTACAACTAAAGGTTTCAACAAACAACCTGGAACACGGTGTTCAGCGTTCAACTGTAGACACACTAGGCACATGGCCACAAACTCTGCCACCGCCCGCTTTTCCCCGGGACACCAAAACTGTCTCCTCAGACCCTGGAACATCTTGGAAACTATTGGGTGCCCCGAAAAGGGTGAGGTGTGGAAATCACCAAGGAATCTCTCATGCATCACCTCCGGAATGAACAAATTACCTCAAAATAGCATCTAATTCTGACCATCTTCTGTCCACACTTCTAGAGCACTGCCTTGGCTAACCCGGTCACGCATCACTACACTCTCCGGGTCTCCCCACCGAGACTCCTCCACATGACATAACAGAGAAGACTATACTGTCATCTGATACAAGCATCCCTCACTGCTATCCATCCTCGCATCTAGGTGCAGGGCGGCCAACTCCTCCATCGCCCTCTAGGAGTCTGCCGACTCTCGGATCGAATCCCTCTGTGACTTCCTGCTCAAGGAATCAGCCACCACGTTTCCTTTCCCTAAGGTGTAGGAAATCTCTAAATCATAGTCCTGAATAAACTCCTTCCACCTTCGCTGCCGTAAGTTCAGGTCCTACTGGGAGAAGACATACTTCAAGCTCTTGTGATCAGTGAAGACCACGAAGTGATCCCCGGAGAGGTAGTGCCGCCGGAACTTTAGTGAGAACATGACCGCCACAAGATCCAGATCATGGGTGGCATAGTTATGCTCATGGGGATGTAAATACCTAGACCCATAGGAGATCACCCCTTGCTGCTCCATCAACACACATCTGAGGCCCTACCCTGAAGCATCACATAACAACTCATATGCTGCCCCTTATTCTGGTAACCTCTGCACTGGGGCACTAACCAACTTCTCCTTCAAATAACTGAAGGCTGCTTCGCATTGCTTGTCCCACACGACAGCGCGATCCTTCTTCGTCAAGGCTATCAAAGGTGCTGAAACTCGAGAGAAGTTGGGTACAAACCTTCGATAGTAACCTGCCAGCCCGAGGAAACTACTGACCTATGCCACGTTCTTGGGTGCTTCCCAAGAAACAACCGCCTCAACCTTCGATGGGTCTACCGCTACTCCCTGCGCAGACACTACATGCCCAAGGAAGTGCACTTATCACTTCCAGAACATGCACTTACACATCTACCCATAGAGCTGTTGCTGTCAGAGGACCTCCAAAACCATCCTCAGTTGCTCAGGGTGATCCTCCTCTGATCCTGAATAGATCATAATGTCATCGATGAACACTACTATGAACGGATCCAGATACTCCCGGAATATGGAGTTCATAAGACCCATGAATACAGCTGGAGCATTTGTAATGCCAAACGTCATGAACACAAACTCGAAGTGCCCATATCTGCACCTGAAGGCTGTCTTTGGGATGTTTCCCTCCTTCACCCTCAACTGGTGATATCCAGACCACATGTCGATCTTGGAGAACCATCATTCCCCCTTCAGCTAGTCGAAAAGATCATATATCCTCAGAAGAGTGTAGTGATTCTTGACCGTTACCTAATTCAGCCTCCTGTAGTGTATAAATAGCCTTAGACAACCATCTTCCTTCTTTGTGAACAAGACTGGAGCACCCCATGGTGACGCACCTGGTCGAACATAACCCCTCTTCAACAGATCGTCAATCTGAATCCGCAAATCCCGTAGCTCCGAATGTGCCATCTGGTAGGGAGCCATCGAAATCGGACGAGCACCAGGCTGCAATTCTATCCCAAACTCGATATCACTTCAAGGGGGTAGAGTCTTCAACTCCTTAGGGAAGACGTCTATAAACTCACTGACGATCCCTGGTACCTCCACCATCTCTGCATCCGCTGACTCCTCTAATATCTCAACCAACAAGGAGAGGAGGGGTCCCTCTCGCCTGCTTCCCTTCTAGCCACGCTGCTTGTTAAAGAAAGTAACATGTCAGCCTCCTAAGTCTGAAAACACGACCCTTCCTCGAAAGAAGTCGATGACGACACATACAGAGAACAACCAGTCAATGCCTATGATGACATCTTATGGCTGTATCTGCAATAGTATGAGGTCCCTAACTGACTGATGTGGCCCTATCGTCAGTCTACATCCTTGAAAAACATATATCAAGTTGGTCTTAACTCTGACTGGTGTGCTCAGAACCAGGGGAACTGTAAGTCTCATTACATCTATACCCAAATCACGGGCCAGCTTGGGTGTAACAAAGGAGTGTGAAGCTCCGGTATCAAACAAGACGTAAGCAAGGGTACTGAACAAACTGATCGTACCTAGAACGAACTATGGTCCTGATGGTACTGCTACCTCCGCGGCGTGCAACTACCCGCACTCGGCTCCTCTACCTCTCGGTTTTCGGACACCTCCCCAACCATGCCCTAGTTGATGTCCCTAAAGAGTGCACTGGGGGCGGCCTCCTCTTGCAACATCTGCCCTTGGAGGAGTGGGAGTTCGCTGCCCCTGTTGTTGCTGCTGAAAGGGCCTAGCTGGAAGCTACTGCTGCTGAGGTGGGTGCTGGGCCTGCCCACTACTGCCATACTACACTCTATCCAGGCACTGGTTTCGAAGGTGCCCATGGCTCCAGCAGATGAAGCATCTCAACCCTCGGCTTGAAGGGAAAGGGCGAGGGCCAGGGGATCAGAACCGGAACTGCTGAGGCCTGCTCCCTGCTATTCGGAACCTAGAGGGTCCCGATGCTAGAGGTCTGGTGCTGACAACCTTTCCCTTTGACGGGCCTAGCTGAATCCCCTCTCGTGATACACCTCCCAGTGTGTGCATCCTCTCCACCACTTCATCCTTCTTCTGCACCTCTAAGTATGTCGGTAAGGTGAAGGGGGTAACAACATACTGGAGGGAAGGTCGGAGCGCCTCCTCTAAACGTCTCTCCTAAGACTCCTCATCCAAAAAAAAGGTCTGGAGAAAAGCGTAGGAGATCCTTGAACATGATCCCCAACTATCTCACTACATACCCCCTGCGGGAGGGAGACTAGCTCCTACCTTTTCTCAGGTTTCATCATAGAAGCGAGGATTCCCCCAGGAACTGGTTCTAAAAATCAGCCCATGTCACCTCAGCCTCCCTCTTCTCCCCCAGATAGAGCTTCCACCACTAACATGTTGCTCCCCACATCTGTCTCACAGCCAGAGGAACCCAGTACTCCATCAGAGCTCGGATCAAGCCGAAAGCTATCACCAGCTCCTTTAGCCAGCTCTCTGTATCCATATATGAGGTGATTCCCACATACATCCCGAGGGTCTTCCACTTGAAAGCACGAAGCGTCTTCTGCCACAGATCATCCTCCTCCTCTCAGTCGTCCCTCTATTGGTCAGCGAAGTCAACCTTTTGTGCCTCTATTGACCACACTACCCTTGGTCGCCTCCCAAGTGCCATAGCAGCAAGTAAAGAAGGAATGCCTAAGCTCGGGTAGTGTAGAATATTGTTATTACATTTTATTTGAATTCTTTATTTATTTTTGAATCCCCAAAACACCCATAAACATGAGAACACAAGTAATTATGATGCTTGTACCTTTCCTAGGGTCTCTACCCTACAATCAGTGTAGCCTCACTTGGTCGTTTGGTAGGTCCAGAGTCCTTGCATCAGATCATGGGGGCCCTAAAATCCCATGTCCTGGCCGGTCTTCCCTGGCCTATTTCACACACCAAGATCACCCAACACTGTTTTCCTACCATACCATGCAATCCTCACTATGCCTAACTCCAGACTCCATCCTATCTATCAACCTCCATACTTTGATACCATTCTTTCATTACCCGCCTTCACCAAAAGGAGGGAAGAGACAGCAGATTGCTAGACCCTTCCTTCTTTAAGTTGAAGGATAGATAATGACCCCTGAGACCTGCCTTCAATAGGTCCCGGAGTGGTGACTAGAACCAAGGGTATAGAATCTCACAAAAAGTGGAAGGCATTACCCTTTTTATTTTTATAGGGATGAGAGATAAAATAGCAACCCAAAAATACCAAAGATAAAAGTAAAGGAAAACCCAAAAGTAACCCATTCCCATATTCATATTCAATAGTAAATAATACAAGCCTCAAAACTCTTAAGGTAATTTACCAAGAGAAAGTAAAATTAAAACAACAACTGCCCCAAGGTCTGCGCTAGTACGGTCCCGCACGATCCATGAATTTCTCTTGGAAACCTAAAACAATTTTATATACTTAGGGTGAGCATACAAGTACACTCAGTAGGGAAAACCAAATACTCTCGTGCACAGGTGGAGAGGCATTCTAATGCCCTGTGCGAAAAGAAAAACCAAAGCACCTAGTAAGGAAAAACTATCCACCCAAGTCTCACCAAGGAACACTCCCCAAATAACGCAAGTCAAGTAACATATTTTAATAGCACATTGATATTTGGGTACCCCACACTACTTTCCCACTGGTTATTGAAGACATCCTACGCATTAAACCAATCCCACCATTCTCACTATAGTCCCACTGCCACACCATCCCACACACACCTAGGCCACAACCACACATCCCGCCCGCAAACATCTGGGCCACAACCGCTATCCCACCCGCAGACACCTGGGCTAACACAACCCCACGTAACCATGCCCGAAAACACCTAGGCCAGAACGACCACTTCCACGCCTGAAGACACCTGGTCCAGAAAGCTACCATCATGCCCGAAGACACCTGGGCCTCATCCTGAAGATAGTTGGGAAATAACCTACCCGTAAACACCTAGTCCAACCACCACAACTACCCCGCCCAAAGATTCTTGGGATAATAATGGACTTCAGGCCATCACAGCTTACCCGAAGAGTCTAGGGCTATTCGAGAAAGGGAGAAGAAAAGGAGATAATAACCAGCCAATCATAGGAGTGTTGGAAAAAACACCCTCCCCAATGAAATGGGAGTGTTCGGCACTTAAGTGATCAACTTGGGTGGGGCGAAAATAAGAAACATAAAAACTATAGATATATGTATAGTTAAAAAACACTAATCCCAACCTAGGGGTTCAAAAACCTAAACACCAACACCCTCATTACTACTTATTCATGAAAGAACAGTACGACACTCACAGCTAAGCCACAACTCACTCCCAAAACCTATTCCCATTTAAATTGTTCTTGTTTTCATGTTCAAGTGACCCCGTTTAGGTGAATTCTACACTACCAGGCAATTAACATGCATAATCAGAAGCCAAAAAGGAAAGAAATATCCAGACAACAATTTAAGCATTCACACCCGGTTCTCCTGAAAGTCACAAGAACAATGGGATAAGTGACATCCCTCGAAGTACTAGAACCAAAGAAAACCCTGAAACATAGCCCCATGTCCCCAAAATCTAGGAGGCAATAGTCTCTCAACAACAGAGGATTCCACCCCAATTCGTGATATAAGTAGAGTAACCAAAGAGCCTCAAATTCACAACCAGTGAAAGTACAACAATAGGGTATCCCATCCCCACCCGTATCACCCCAGAAATCAGCCCGTTAAAGAAACAACCAAACCACTACCACCAACACAAGGCAGGCCCATGCTGGTATTTTTAGATTTAAAATATTTAACACACTCCATGGTTTCAATTCCACTGTGATTTAACCAGGGTTATAACAGAAAATGGTTGATCTTAGTGCGTTAAATTTATTTAACCGAGTATACGTAATTAACCAATTCCATGTTATGGTTATTTAGACATCCAGGAGCACCGAGGTTCATTAGCGCATAGAGAAAGACCACCAACGACCATTATTTTCAGTGAGCATAGGCCCGTAAAATTCACAACACATAACATCATAAAGAGTACATCAGAACATCTATCACACCCCCTTTTCATTCTTTAATTTTCCGTTCATTATCTTCGTTATGTTCAGTTTCATTAATTTCCACAGAGGCAATGTATTCCCACCCCGCATGATATATAGAAAAAAAAGACGAAGGAGAAAATCCCTACCTGGTTGATAAATGATCAAAGTTATTATCCACACACCAAAACAGGGGAAGCGTGACTCGAAGGTCTCCCACACAGGTGTACCACTTTCCTCAGGAATGAAAGAACTTCAAACACACAATAAAAAGGATGAGACTAGCCAATAGGGAGAAGAATAATTTCTAGCATGATAAATAGATGAGATAAGGAATTTGAATGCCTTTGAAGTCGGATCGTTCTTCTACCATGTGGTTGGGTGGTTACACATGACTAAATTAATTGTTATTTAATAAGGAGGTTTCTTGGGATTTTCGGATACTAATTATGGGTTAAAAATGGCCTTGAAACGCTTTAAATGATCAAAAAGGCCTAAAAGAGGCGTTACGGGAAAAACTGTAGAAGGAAAACCCAACAAGGCTGGATAACACCGATCGGTCGGTCGCACCGATCGGTCGGTCGCACCGACCGACCCCACCGATCGATCCCGCAGATCGGTCGCGCCGATCGATCGCGTCGATTAGTCGTGCCGATCGATCGTGCCAATCTGTCACGCCGATAAGTCATGCCGATAGGTCGCACCGATCGGTCATGTGGATCGGTCGCACAGAACGAGGTACGACCCCTTAAGATCCTAGAATTTGGAAAAGGGATGGATCATGAGGGTCTGGGCCATTACAAAACATGATAATAAATTTTCAAATCATACAACGTATCATATATATCCAAATATAGAGTCACAAAATAAGTCTTGGTAGTTTGTAAGGAATAAATCATAAAGTAATAAGGGCCATGAAAAAATAGCATTAACATAAAACATGGAATTTTGGAAAAGAATTAACAATATAAAATCATTTCTATATTATCCAATTATCATTTCAAAAACCATCATAGTGTGCATGGTCCTTTACTAAGCCGAGTTTAATATTTGTTCTAGACCTATATTACTAAACTAGGTTTACGTACCATTCCAGCCCTATATTACTGATCCCAGATCATTTACCATTGCATCCCTATATTACTGAACTAATATCAATTCCCATTCTAGTATTATCTATCTCGTGAGAGATAAATATTTACATAATTCTATAGAGGGAGATATATGACCCACCCATCACATAATTTAAACCATACATGAGTGTGAAATAAGAAAATAAATCCTTCATCATATATTAACCGATAAAAAAATGGGTTTCATAAAAATTATTCAATAATAAAAAACACGTTGATAGAAATTGTGTTCATAAATACCATTCCTTCATTAAAAAAAATCTACCATATCCATAATAGAGATAACATACTTTAAGAATATCCCATTTAAAACAAAGTAACATTTGAGATATCATTTGAAAATAATTCTCATAGAAACTATTTTTTCTACATTGAAATCATTTTATTTTCTTCAAATGTCATGGAATATTTAATGAAAACATTTCCATTAAAAAGAACATTTTAATATTTTAGGGTAATATTCAAGGAATAAAATAGTTATTAAAGAATAAAAATCTTTCAATGTCGTATAAGTTAAAAAACATTCTTCTCAGTCTTTTTCCAAGAAATCTAAAAAGTTCCAGATTAGGAAAAAAACTAATGATTTCTTTAAAACCATTTTGTAAAGATTCATAAATCATTAAAAATGTAATTAATAAATTGTAGAAGAATATTGAAAATATTCAGGATAAAATAATAATAAAAATGGAGACCGATGATAAATATACCCTAGTAAATACATATGTATATACAATCATGAAAAATAATGAGACTGTAAAATTATCCCTTACCACATGTATGGATTCAATTGTATGTATCATAAACTACTTTATAACTGATTAATGAGTTTTATAATCTTTATCAAGAACCACATTTATATTTATGATATCATATTTGATCAAATTGTCTCAAGTTTAATAGAATTTCATTATTACTCTTATTCTAGAGTCTATTTTCCTCAGGTTTTATATTATATGTAAAATTTATTCATTATGGGTTTCCTTTATATCATTTATAGAATTATAAATATGTAAAATCTATCTTATTTATTCATTCTATACATTTATACAATCAATTATAAAATTAGATTATGGAGATGGAATCACATCACATCGTGGCGATGTATGATGTACATACACACGAGCGATCATATCATTCCTCTAATAAAGAAATGGTATGGAATTTGATGGTATATATACTGTTCTAGAATCATTATCTTGATATAATAATGATATATGTATATTATTTATATCATTATACTGATCAAAATAAATTGGTAAAAAACAAATTACCCTATCACATGGAGATAGTATGTTGTACGTATGCACACATGGAGATCTTTTTTTGTAGCATGGGTAGAATATGGAAAATGGTTTTACCATAATCATAATAAAATATAAGCATATAATTGATATTAGATTTAGTAATTTATAACGTAAACAACTCATAAAGAAGAAGTATTAGAAGAAATTATTTCGAAAGAATCGATAGGGGAGATTACCTCCCTTTCGACGACCTCCCACTAGATATCTTATTAAAGACACTAGATTTTGTATTTTGAGAAGGAGAGAAACTTTATAATGTGAGTAAAGAATATGTTAATGTTAATGTGAAGGTTACATCTATGATTTATGTATAAAAGTCAGATTAATAATTGAGGGAGGAGGTTCCCTATTATAATTGAGGTGAGGGGCACTTTTGGAATCTCTAAAACTAATAATTTATAATAAAATAAAACTACATAAAAAACCTCTAAAATGTAATATTGTAGAATATTAGATGACATAAGGTTATATTATAATCAACAAATAAATTTTTGAAATGTTTTTATGTTAATTTAAACCTTATCAATTTAATTGACCCTTACTTAGTCTATTTTAATTTTATCTAAGGTAACAAATAATTCATTATTAATAGAGAATAATTTTATACAAATTTTTAATAAATTAGACCAAAAAATAACATTTTAGAATATTTTAGATCATATAATAATTATTTTTTATTTTTAAGAATATTTTATGATTTTAACAGATTTAACAAAACATTATTTTGACAAAATATCAATAGTGTCAATTTTGACACTATTCATTTTGTAGATTTTTAAAAATATAAATATATTATGATCACATAAAAAAATAATTTATTATATCCCTAGGGTGTCAAGGCCACCTATAAAATTCATTAGTTATATTAATTATCAAAACATATATTTATTTTAATATTTTTAATAACATTTATTTGATATTTCTATTAATTAAATAATTAATACATAAGTTCTTCCTAATTATTTAGAATACCTATTTGTTGAATAAGAATTAAAAAAAACATAATAACATAAAGGTAAATTCTCAATAATTAAATATAATACATATAGTGGGATATATCTTCTACAAAATCCATCATTAAAACAATTATATTCATTAAAACATGAATTATACTACATTAACATTAATTTAGATAATATTTTATAAGTGTCATAATCATTTCCATGTGGCTCAAAATGGTAAATATTTTTACACTTAAATTGGTTAATATATACTCGAAAAATATGATTTGGCTATTTTTTGGTCTTTTAATGGTTTTTATCACATTAATTAATATTGTTTTATTGGTTTTTTGTCAATTATATAATATTTATATAATCATTGTATAACCCTTCAATATAATTATATATTTCAAAAAAATAAAAAATAAATTAACATGAAAAAAATAATTTTTGATTACAAAAGAGTGTTTATAGTAAAAATTACCACATGTAAAACCATATATTAAAAGTTACAAAGTTATCAAAATTTGAGTGGGACATCATATTTTTTCTTTAAATAAAATATATTAAATGTTCTATTCCCATCCATGTGGCTTCCAAAGGATACCAATTTTAACCAAGGATGATTTAGGTCAGAAAAAAATCCAATTAAATTAGGACTACTGTTAGGGTAATTTTATTATATTATTTTTACCCTTAATTACCCAATTTCCCTTTTCACCGTATTTTTAAAAATTACAAAATTTACTATTCACAATGACAAAAAATAAGAGAAATATATTTACGTAATTTGAACCCAATTATTCCAAATATGGATTCAATTTTTAAAAATTTAAATCACATAAGTTTGATTAATTAATTTTAAATTATTCCCGTTAATTGAATGACAAAACGAGTTTTGAATGTAAAACCATTACAAAATATTGAAATGTTTTTACACTAAAATTCATTGTAAATTAATGAAAAATGACCAAAATTATATTAAATGTTAACAATATAATCTATTTATATTTTAAAACAATTAATTAATATAAATTATCCTTATATACTATTTCAATGAAAAAAGTTATCTACAATTAAAATTTAGTTTATTTTTACGATTAATCATAACATGAAACTTGTTAGAAAATTAGAAAAAATTCATAAAAAGTAAATTTTTTATACTACATCAAATGAAAATTTTTACTCCATCATATATAAAATAATATATTATTATAAATTAGATTTAAATTTTGTGCGCCATCGAATGGTGAGAAAACTGCATTAATTTAGAAATACTTCTTTTATTCGAAATGTTGAATTTGTTCTTTTATATTGTATAGAAAACATATAAGTTTTATTTTAAAGATTAGATTGAGTATATTATATATATATATCATTAATAAGATCGATAAATAGTTATTTTATTATTTTATAAGATCACTTATTTTCATTTAAATAGTAATTTTAGAAAACATTTCTTTTTATTTAAAATGGTTTTTATTTTTATTTATAATTAATTTCTCACAGAAATATCTATTTATTACTAAACTTGTAAAAAATATTTTTATTATTTAGTAAATAATCTTTATAGCCTCCATTATAGTGGCTAAGTTATAATTTAACATAATAATATTTAATTGTTTGGTTTAACTCGGTCTTGTGTGGAATGAATTTGATCAAAAGAATATTAAATTATGTGTAACACAGTCCAAGCATAATTGTTGAGCATATAAAAATATAATATGGAGTTACATGTAGTGCAAGATTATCTTTGTGTAAAGTACAACTCTATACATAAAATAAATTAAAAAATTGTTTCTCATAAAAATTTCAGGGTGTTACATTCTACCCACCTTAAAATAAATTTCTCCCTCAAAATTCATTTGGGTTGTAAATGGATTAATACTTGAAAGTTTATTTCCTAGAAAAATTCATTAAAAAATACTAAAACATCCTTAAAAAAATAATTGTTAGAAAATATTATTTAAACAATGTAAATCATAATTATGTCTTTATATAGGAGAACATAGGTGAAGATTTGGGTAGAGAAGAAAATCCTAAATAATCATAGAGATTGATAAATATCACTTATGACATGAAATTTGGTGATCCAGATAAAATAACATTAAAAAATCCTTGAAATAAAGAATAGTTAAAGAGGTTAATGATATCATAAAAAATTATGACAATAATACTCCCTTTTACATCACAACGACTCTTCCAAATTTTAATGAATTTTCATGAGAAGATATACTTACTTGACGTCGGCACAATCTCGCCATTGTTCGTGCCTTAAAAAATTTATACTTCATATCTTATTCAAGGAAATAATGTTGAATTCTTCAGTATTGAATCATTATAAGACCATGTGATCCATAAATAGAATGATAAGTCGTTACATTTATCTTTATCACAACAAAAAGGATAGAAAAAGTTATAAATTATACATAAGTCTACCTATCGTGATATAATACTTTATTCTATCAAAAATCATCCAATATTTAGCATGAAATATCCATAAATGGATAACCATACAATCCTTCTGAATGTTAAATAACCCAAACATTAAAATGAGGTTCACTAACTCTACTTAACATTTATCACCGATATATCATAAGGTATATCTTATTGGTTTTATTCGAAACATTTGAACTCCTTCCTCATGTATTGTCTTGAGTCATGGTAATAACCGGAATTACCATATAACCTTATTAAAAACAAGAATCTTTTCATATTCCACAACTTATTTGATATATTTCTTAAGTCCCCAAAAATTGTATACTTCGTCCCTGATAGCATTACCCTCGTGAAAACAAATCCATTTTTTGTTCCCAAGAAACTATTATCATCCAACTTACTTATTCATATCCGACATATCTTTATACAAACATCATTATCTTAACATAAGGGAAATATTAAGGGTTATGATTCCATTAATCGTCTGTTCTCAAAATATATCAATATACCCTTATGTCACATTCATATATCTTTAGAACTATTCAAAATAACTTTTCTAATACTTAATTAAAAAACTATACTGAAAAAAATAATATATTTCATGATTCGTATAACATAATTTTTTAATTCTGAAACATATACTCCTAAATCATTCAAAATTATTCTTAAAACATTACTCAGGATAAATCAATTTAGTCTTTCCTAAAATATAAATCATGTCATAATAATCTTAAACCTTAATCTAAAATCTATTTTTATGTTTATTGTGAACAATAATGATACAACATCCCATAAAATTCACATGTCATTTAAAATACCATTTTCCTCAGTAGTATATTCAATACTCATACCACCATCATGATTCTCTTACTTAGATGTACAATTAGAAAGTAGATTTTCATAATTTTTATACATTCCAAAACTAAATAATTCAATGTTAACCATGTTATATCCTGTTCTAGATATTGGATTAGACCAAATAAAAAAGTGTGAGAAAATATTGTCTTAGATGAAAATCACATAACCATGGGATATTACTTATAATTTTACAATCCATGACACCATTAGTTGAATCCTTGGTTATTCATGATTGAACCACAATTATAGGATTGTAACACATAATAAGACTAATCCTTAGATATGTCCCTAGAAATATCATTTGAAATATTTCAAGGGATCTCACTAAGGGTTTCTAATCCTTGTTTCCAAATGATAGCTAAACCTTTTCTCTAATACGAACTCTAATTTCCCACAATAGATGTATATGAATATTACATTACTTTTGAGGAATATTTAATACATCAAATAAAAGAATTCCCAAATATTACATTAGATTAGTTCATTTAAAAAAATGGAACACATTCTTATATTTTAGTAATAGATCTTATACGTCTCCCATAATGACCTTATGCTTTAGTTTTCCTTCCTAAAAAATTTCTTTATATCCCATGGAAAATAAAAAAAATGAAAATGGTGAGCTATGATTCTCAGTAAGAGTAAACAAGGTAAATATTAAAAAAACATGAATATAAGAATGTAAAAACAAGAATATATCTTTTTTACATCATACCACATATAATTTATATCAAAATCTTGAGTCATGAAATCAATCATCATGGTTCATAAGGCATAAATAATAAAGGAAACCGAGCCATGATAAATAAAATTGGCATAAACCATGGAATTATGACAAACACATAAGCATAGAAAATGATTTCCATATTATCCATAGCTCAATTATAAGTCCATCATAGTGGAAAGTGTACTTTAATTTATCAAGTTTACGCATCGTTCCATACCAAAATTACTGAACCAAGTCTACGTACGATTTCGGCCCTATATTTCTAAAGAAAGAACATTTTCTATTCCATCCATATATTACTGAACTGAGATTATATACTGTCCTAGTACTATCATTCACACGAGATACAAATATTTATCTAATTCATTTTAGGTAGATATAGGTCCCTCCAATCACATAATGAAAACCATACATATATGTTCTACAAGAAAATAAATAATTCATCAAATATTAGCCCCTAAAATAAAATGGGTTTCATAAACATCATTCAACCATAAAATAATCCATAAAAAGAAATGGGTTCCATAAATATCATTAAATCATAAAAATAACTATACCATTGTCATGATAGGGATAAAAAACTTGAAAAATATCCCATTTAAAACATATGTAACATTTGAGATATTACTAGAAATAAATTCTTGAGGAAAATATTATTTCTACCATGAAAATGTTTTCTTTTCTTATAATTAAATGAATCATTAAAATAAAACATTTTATTTGAAAATAACCATTTAATAATTTATGAAAATCATCAGGGAATTAAGTCATTATAAAATCATAAAAATCAATTTATTCCATTTATTCATTATATGTCAAAAAATCATTCTTCTCGTACTTTTTCTAAAAAATTCAAAAAGTACCTAATTAAGAAAATGATAAAAGATTCTTTTCAAACCACTTAGTAAAACATCAAAAATTGGTAAAAATGAATTTAAATAATTTTTGAGTAATTTTAAAAATATTTTGGAAAACAATTTTATGAAACATGGACATGAAGGATAAATATATTCTAGAAAATAATTACTTATAAAAAACCTAGATAATAATGAGATTCTGAAATTATTCCTTACATTAGATCTAGGTTCCTTATTATGTATTATAAACACATATATAATGGAATAAAGTGTGTCATAAACTTGATCCAGAAGCATATTTATATTCCTGATACCATATGTGATCATATTATCACCTGTTTAATAATTTTTCATTATTACTCTTCTTTCAAGCATTATTTACTGCATTTTTGGTAATATAAATCCCAATTATTCTTCATGGGTTTCCTTTAATTAATTTTAAAAATGATAATAATTTTTCTTATATAACATTTTTCCATTCTATGAATTTATAAAAATCATGATTTAAATGAGATCATGGCGAATGAATCACATCACTTTGTAGAGATAGTAGACCATATATACGCATGAATAACGATATAATTCTATTAATTATAAAATGATATGAAAGTGGATGGTATATATATTATTAAAAAATACATATATTGTTATAATAAATATATATTAAAATTATTTTCATCATTATACCCTTCAAAATAAAGTGGTGAAAAACAGATTACACCACGGTGTTGAGATGATAGGTTGTATGTTACGCACCCGTGGTGATTTAGTTTTTCACAGGATGGTAGAAGGTAGAATATGGTTGTTAAATAATAATATTTAAATTTTTGAATATAATTCATACTGTATTTATTACTATATAATGGAATCTACTCATAAAGAGGAAGTATAAGAAGAAATATTTTTAAAGGAATCTGTAGAAGAGATTACTTCTTATTCAATGATCTGCTTCTAGATATCCTCTTAAAGAAACTAGAGTTGGTATTTTGAGAATAAAAGAACCTCTAGAACATGAGTAGGGAATTTGAGAAGGGTAATGGTCAGGTTATGGACGATTTTTAATGATCAATGTGAAATGAATAAGTGAAAAAAGAGGTTCCCTTTTATAATTAATGTGAGAGGAACTTTTGGAGTCTCAAAACATATTAATTTATAATAAACTCAAACCCCATAATGTATATTAAAAAATTCCATAATTTAAAATATTTTAGGATATAATGATTTAATCGCTTCAACCAAACAAAATTGGCATGTTTTTCTATTAATTTAAACCTTATCATTTTAATTAACCCTTCTTTAATCTATTGATATATTAAATATGATAATAAATGTTTCAATATTAAAAGATTATAAGTATTACATATTATATGTAAATTAGACCATAAATAAAAATGTTATAATATTATATATCATATCAGAATTATTTTTTATTTATTAAAGTATTTTATGATTTTTAAATAATTTAATAAAACCATATTTTTGAAAAAATATCAATAGCTTCCATTTTGACACTACTCATTTCGTGGATTTTTATTAAAATCTAAATATAAGATGTTAACCTCGAAAAAAATATATTTTATAATATCCCTAACGAGTCAAAGTAATATATTAAATTAGTTTCATATAATAATTGTCCCAAATTATGTTTATTTTTAATTTTTGTTATAATATTTATTTCATATGTCCACTAAAAAAATAATTACAACATCAGTTTTGTGTAATTAATTAATATACATAATCATTAAATAAAAATTTAAAATAAAATACTATAATGAATATAAATTCTTTATAATTCATAATAATAGTTATAGTGGGTTTTTTCTTACGGAAAATGATACATTAAAAATGTTATTAAAACATGAATGTGAAAAAATTAACATTACTTTATATAAAATATAATGAGTTTCATAATCATTTCCATGTGGGTCCTGTTGGTAAAAAATTCGTGTCTTGGTTGATTATAGTCGATATAAACTTGTAAAATAATATTTTACAATGTTTTTTGGTCTTTTAATAGTTATTATAATTTTAAATAAAATTATTTTATTGATTCTTCATCAGTGAAATAATTTATGTATCATCATAGTATAATCCTTTAATGTACTAATTTATTTCCTAAAAATTAAAATAAATTATCATAATAAAGAAAACATTTATATTTCAAAATAGAATTTATAGATTAAATGAGCATTTTTATAATCATATATGAACAATAATATAATTATTAAAATTTGACTAAGACAACTTTAACTTTTATATAAATAAAATATATTAAATGTCTTAATATCATCCATGTAGCTTCCAATAAATAAAATTTCCATCCTGGAATTATTTAGTTTGAAAAAATAATATTATTATATAAGTGTAATTTTTAGGGTAATTTTATAGTATTAGTTTTAATCTTAATTACCCTATTTACATTTTTACAGTATTAATAAAAATTACTGATGTTATTATTCAAAATACCAAAAACAAAAGGATGATATTTACCTACTTCGGACCCACTAATTCCAAATATGGAATAAATTTTTCAAATTTTAATACATATAATATTTAGTAATTAATTTAATATTAATCAAGTTTTCTGAATGAGAAAATGAGTTTTTAAAGCTAAAACATTGAAAATGATTGAAATGTTTTGACATGAAAATTAAATGAAAATTATTAGAAACATACTAAGTTATATTAAATGATTAATATAAAATCAATTTATATTTTAAAATCATTAAATAATATAATGTAACAGTAAAAATTATTTCCATAGAAAAATTTGTTTTTAAATAAAATTTTGTGTATTTTTACTATTCATAAAAAATTGAAACTTATCAGAAAAAAATCAAAAAGTCATCCGATGTAAATTTTTATATGTCCATTAAAAATAAAAAGTTCATTTTGTGATGTAAAATATAAAAAATTTGTTAAAAACCATATTTGAAATGGGTGCACCATCGAAAGGCGACAAAAATGATTTTTAAAAAAATACTTATTTTATTCGAAAAATTAAATTTATTATTATATCATGTATAGGAAACATATAAGAGAATTTAAAAAATTATATTGAACATATTACATATAAATTTCATTACAAAGACCCATCAAGAGTGCTTTTTTATTTTATATACTCACTTATTTTCATTTAAACAGTAATTGGGATTTTTTCCATTTATTTATGAGGGGTTTTATTTTCATTTATAATTAATTTCTCACCATTAATAATTAATTATATATATGTGTGTAAAGAATATTTTCATAATGAAGTTATTAATGTTCTTAACTACCATTATGATGGATAGCGGTAACATAATAATATTTTATTTTTCGCTTAAACTCGATCTTTTATGAAATGGATTATATCAAAAGAACCTGAAATTCTATGTAACTAAATCCAATCATAGAGCAGTGTATACCTTAATATATGTTTGTATTTCTTGTAGTACAATATTATATTGGTGTAGCATATAACAAAATACATAAAAAAATTAAAAAAAATATATCTCTTAAAAATATGAGGGTGTTGTATTTATCTTTAATGACTCTTGTATGGGATCATAATTCTTTCATTTTTAGATGAATTAACTTCCATCAGATATGATTAATGGATTGAAAGGGTATAATAAATTCTTTATATATGGTGGAATTTTATGATCCTTATTTTAATTCATGTTTTATATACCTTTTTAATAAGGTTATGAGGAACTGAGTAGATAATTAAAAAAATTGTATCATTTCTCATTGAATGTATTGATATTTAAAAATAAATTTATAATATGTGATTTTTTAGGTAAAGAGGGAAAATGATTTTTGTTTATTTTTCAAATATTTAACGATAATTTTTTTTTTGTTTTGGTATTACTTTCATTGAAGTGATATTTTAAAGGATGTTATAAATTTTTCTAGATTTTGAAGATAATATTTTAAATTTAAATATATTAATTGTTTGTGTCAATTAATGTAATAATTTTTTAGTAAATATAATAGAATTTCGAGTATTATCATTTAATTTTTTTTATTTTAGAATTTTCATTTTGAAATTATAATTTTCAAAAGTATTAATTTGTTATTTAAAATAACATAAAATTAAACCATAGTCTTGCCAAATACTATAGAGAAATAAATGGGTGTGATAGACCTAATATTCCTCAAAAATAAAGGAGTAACTAAGGGATCACATACAAGCTCTTCACTGAGTCACCAAGATTCATTCACTAAAAATAAAGATCTGATATAATTCTTTAAAATGGGTGATCCTTAATGATATCTTGATTGAATGAAGACGAGTCTCTTTACTTTATTTATTAATGGGGGTTCTTTAAACATCATCAAATCAAGGATAATGAAAACCAAAATGAAAGCATTAAAAAACAAGGATTCCTTTGGTGAAGTTTTAATGATATGTGAATTATTCCCATGAAAAATTAGGAAGTAATATATATTTAAGTAGGAAATAGGCCTCCAATGAATCTTAGATGAAGAACAAAATTTGGATGAAGTTGAGTTAAATAGTAAAACCCTAGAGAGATATAGATTTAATGAATTTAAATTAACATGGATTGGATTTATTGCTGTAGTGATATTTTTGTGAATTAAATTCAGAACAAAAATAAAAAAACATGAGGATGTTATTTAAGGTGGTGTAATAAATTATTTGGGATAAGGCATCCAAAAAATGAAACATGTAATCATTGGGGGGTGAATAGTGAATTACTAAACAAGGGGTATTGATAAAAAACAAACAACAATAGATTTATTAAGATAATATTAGGAGAGTAAAATTATAGAAACAAGAGGAGTGGGAATATATCATGACAGAGAAGATTTATGGATTTTTCCAATTGTGTATTAATTCGTAATATCGACTCTAGGAATTTTTTTTTCATGGAAATGATGGGATAAAAGTTTCTTATGGAATGCGATTGTGCTGATATTATTCATTGACATCATTTATTATTTCTTTTCAATGTTAGGTCACCATTATTATTTTTTATTTTTATTTGAATCTATATTTTCATAATTTTTTGATAGTAGGAAATGGTCAATGTTGTTAAATATTTAAAACATAATTAAGAAAACATTATATTAAAAATATTTTAACATAAAAATTCAAGCACTAATTATTGATCACAACAACAAACCATGATTGAGTGATTGTTATATCTCAATGATTTTTCATTATAATAATTCCATGTGGTTGTGTTGAAATATATAATTGAGAATTTGTATAACATGAATATTCACATTTTAATAAATAAATAGAGTAGGTATGTAGATTCCCTATATATCTGGACCAAGTTAAATTTTCGATGAAAGATGGAACCTAGTTTATTAATCAGGAAATCAAAATTCTCATGTTCCTTTAACCATTGCTTAATTCTTGTTTGTTTTTATGAATTATTAAAACATAAATATATCATGTCCAAAAATTACTTTATTGTTTCAACACTACTAAATGAAACTATGTTTTATCACTATTATTATTTCTATTTATCTGATATGTTGCATTTTTAATAGCTTGGGATTGCTTTTTGAGATTTCACAGACACCTTCTCAATGGGTTTAACCCTATTATCTATTACATTATTTTTAATAAAGAAAAACAAATAATTAGGAAAATATTTTTGGTGATACGCTAGCTTTTCATTAGTAGAACACATGAATGCATGATAAATTGAAATTTATTTTATTTTAAATCCTGTAAATATTTTATAACCATTATATCATGACTCTTATATATCTATTACATAAAGATTCAACCTGAACCACATAATATTTCCTCATTAATTATTTTTCCAAGGGATACAATACATTCTCCTAAACGTAGACTGTATATATCTTTACAATAATCCTCTCACATATGACTTGAATGAGATGGTATTTCCAAAGGATAAGTTTTGTCCTATTGTGGGACTAGAGTTACCTATTCAAAGATAAAATTCCATTTTTATGAATTTAAATTTCAATTACTCCCTTAAAATCTATTTAATATTATACATTTAATAATGAACTTTTGGTTCCAAACATCTTAATTTGTATAATAAGATATAGTGATTCACTCTTCCATTTTAGTTATGTATTACATGGTACACTGTTTTGAACTTTTCCAACAGATACCTCAAATATAGAGTAAAAATAAAAAACTAGAATGATTTATCAAATTATCTTTAGAAGATAATAAACTATAAATCGTTTCACCCTTTACAATGATATGAACCTCCCCTTTAGAGGATAATAACATATTTTTAATTCATCAAAATTAAGTAAGTAAATTCATGATTATAGTCTGTTGGATCTAAAAAGAATGTATGTAAAAAACACCTCCCTCAAACGTTTCCACATATAGGTTAGTTACGATGGAAGTGAGACAATGACCCACCTAAGTACATCCTCTAGTAGGCCTTTGGTTGGGTACTAGAATCGAGGGTATTAAAAACTCACATGTATGAGGCATTACCCTCTACAATAATACAATATCAAGAGATATATTATCAAAGATTAGTCAAATCCATGAAATAATAAAAAGGAAAACCATTATCATCCCACATTTAATGTATAAAGAAACATATAAAAGAGCCTCTTAGTAAATAACCAGATGAATGGTCCAATATAAGTAACAGTAGAGTATCTTTAAAGGTACAATATAGTGACTTCAAGAATAGTCCATATAGTAATCCTAGAAACATAAAAATAGTTTATACACACATATGAAGAGCAGATAAGTATACTCCAAAAGATCAATAATAGTATCTATTTTATATGTTAACGAAGTACACTAATGAACCTGTGAACAATCAACATAACCAATAGCACATAAACATGCCAACTATCTGATCCCATCGTCACAATAGAATGAATATGAAATAATTTACCTGTGTATGGTAATATAATTATAGACCTATAAATAAATATTCAATATACACTACTTTCCCACTGATTTTCTATTCTCACACCCTAACATAATACATCCTTGAACTGCCCTCATTTTTGTGAAATAACCATTCCCAAACACACAAGTGAAATCACATCACATCACACTAAATCTTTATTGAAGACACCCGGTCTATCACATCACACTACATATCATTTGAACACACATGATCCATCACATTAAAACAACAAGCATAAGCAGAATAGAAGGGTATCAGTAACATGAATGACATAAACCTTGTGGGTACATCCCATAGACCATGAACCCAATATATTTCACCTCATAAAACATAACAATAATTAAATTTTGATTTATGTCCATCACAACCCATTAATGTAGACATCTCTTAAAAGAGAGAGCATGTAAGTGTAGGTAGTCAGCTAGCCATCCTCACCGCAGGGATGATTGAAAAAACACCCCTAAAACATTTTGGCTTCCATAAAATAGTTCTCAGCATGAGTGGGGTGTATATATAAATCTCATAGAACATAAAAGGTATATATATATATATATATATACATCCACATAAAACCCCAACCTATAGGTTCACAATAAGAATAGCAACCAACTCAAATTTTCACCATCAATCTTCATAACATCACCCAATTTTGCTAACACATCTTAATTCATAACCCTATATAACATGACACAATACATATTACACATACCAAATTCCACCATTCCTTTTGAATTAATGTATTTTCCATATATTCTATATTAAATCCAACTTCAAATTCCATACCATTTATTTCACAGAAAACAATCACCATATTTAAACACACGACCCATTTTTTAATATTTTTTTTAATAATTCATCCCATTACATTTCAATTAATTATTTTCTTTTAATTATATTACTACCTAGGAATATAGCACAAAAAAACACAACACGAAAAACCATCCACCTCATACCAACCATCCCACACTTACACCAATAGATATCCTTTGCAGCCTCTTCATCACAACCATCACATCACCACCACATTCCATCAAAATTTCCCCATATCCTAACCAAAAAATCATCAAAAAAAATATTACAAAAAAACATGTCTTATTTTAGATTTAGATAAGGCACTTTTACTTGTTTTTCATGGGAATTCACCCTTAATCCATAATTCCAAGTGACCCCATATTATTACTTGAATAGTTTTGGTTTAAAAATTTCAAATAAAGTGATGTCAAATAATCACCAAACATGGTTCCATAAAATAATCAACCACATCAAAAACAAGCCCTCAAATGACCAATATTATCAAAAAAGAATCATACCTATAAAATTCAAATATCAATAATAGAAAAATACATAAATAATTCCAATTATTTCCCATTACTCTTAAATTAAAATTAAATAAATTCATTATCCTCATTAGGAAAATTCAAAATATATTTATTGAATATATCAATATAATAATCCCTCCCATATTATATAACTAGATGGGAAACTAATGATCCCCTACCTCAACCAGATCCTCCTAAACTATAGAAGAAGGTAGAATGATAGGGAGATCACCACCAATAACCCTAAAGAAGGATAAAACCATTATCACCCTAAATAAAGAACCTACAAAAGTTATATTACCATTACACCCAAAAAACTAACAGTTCCTTTGCAAGAACCCTTTATAAACATGCAAAAGGTAAAAGATAGAGGGAGAGAAATTAAGAACTCACTAGAAACTACACAGATCAAGCTTCTAAGATCAAGGTTGAAATAAAATAAAATAGTTATGAAATACCTCCTTGATATGCCTTGCATATCCTAATAAATGATAGAAAATATGGTATAATGATTTGGTTTAAGGGGAATTTAGTATTTATTTGTATTTTGATAAATATAAGACCATGATACAGCCCCGACCCGAACAAAAAAAATTCTCTTGAAATAGAGAGGACTAAAGAACAAGGTAAGGTTCTATGCTAAAACGTTTTTAATCATAGATCCTCTAAGGAATTCCGCTATCTCCTTACTTAAAATGTAATAAACAAGAGAAGGGACCACATACTAGTCAGAAGTTCCACATTGTATAATCCAATGTCTTGGAAGGGGACCACACCATATCTCATCTTCTTGAATTAAGTACATTTAAATCAAAATAACCCATGAATATAAACTCTCAATATCTATTCCATAGCAAGGTTGAATGAAATATATCCCTGAGGGAAATGGAATGGCCAAAAAAATTGAACCCCATTCCCCAATGACATAGCCGAGAACCACAATACAACCACATTGAATATGGATGTCAAATTAAAACCCAAATCCAAGATCCCTATTCTGATACTGCCCGAGCAACACTACTATAGAAACCACTATAGTTCAACTTCATTCTCCACATTGTAGAACTCTCCTGAGATGGATTTTCTAACTCCAACCTCCTGCCACCATCCTACTACCTTAGAACCTCCCAATGACACCTACACCTCAAGAATTCCTACAATGTTATAGATTGGAAGGTCCATTACATTCCATTAGATTGGTATTTAATTGTTTTAACCAAATAATAATCTACATGAACATGAGTCAATAATATGGAATACATGATATATCATATGGGGGACACATAAAAAAACTTATCCATCCTTTAAAGACCATTAGAATAATCTAGAATCATTCATAGATTTATAAAATGAAACTATGGTAAATACCCCTTCTTTGAGTTCTATATATTGTTTTTATGATTTACAATATGTATGTTTCGACTCATTCTAAGTCACTTTTTATATATATCTCTATTAATTTTCATACAAAGTATGTTGGTTTTTTCAACCATATATTTTTTCAAGAATAATTTTCCCAACCACAACATTACAAAATGAAATGTTCATTTTTCATCTTCAATTATTGGTATATCATCCATATAAAACATCAAAAATACCACATCACTCCCACTAACCTATTTATATAGAGAAGAATCATACACATTCTAGATGAAACCAAACTTTTTTATTCTATCATTAAACCCGATGTTCCTACATTCATAATTTTATTCAATCCAAAAATAAAGCACTAAAATATGAAAACCATAACATGCATGTTTAGTACTTCAAAACATTTTTGTTGTATCATAGACAAATCATTAACTATATTTACATTAAGGAATTTTTTTGACATATATATTATATAACCCATAATAATAATTAGTTTTTTTGGAGAGAAATATTGGAATATATTTTATCAAAAAAATAGAAATAGATTTGTTTAAAATAAATAACATATTTATTTTATAAACAGTATCTTACAGATTCTCTTTGTTGGTAGAAATAATACCATACATGTAAATATTCTTATAAAATCTTCTACTATTATCCTATGGGTCTCACCCATTATGGTACATCCATGAAGATACATACTTGGATAATATGCATATATTCTATCTCAAATTCCATGGTATTTATCTATTTATTAATTTAAAAAAATCTCAATTTACTCTTTTTAGGAAGTAGGTTCATCATCGATTAGTATTACATCGTTATAATTTATATAATAAATCTATATATCCAAAGGTGAGAATAAATGATAGCATTCCTATGAGGTTCTAGTGTAACCCAAGCTAGTTATTCTTCCAGAACACTTTATAGTGCTTCATCACCTTCCTTCTTTGTTATATACCATATCTATTGGACTTAAAATCTTACTAGTAAAAATATTATACCATAAACTCCCAAAATATTGTGATCCTTAATAAGGAAAACACTTTATTAGGACATGAACACTTTGAGTTTAGTCAGATTAAAAAATTACAATGACACAAAATAATTAAGACAACCAAAAATGTAGTTTCATTGATTTATTTACATGTTTATCAGAATCAAAATGTGTTATATATTCTGTAAAAACCTTAATCCTCATATAATTTAATTTAAAATGATTCTCAAACCTTTAAGAAAATGTTTTTTTAGGACTACCTTAGATGGAATGTGGTTTGGTATGGAAAATGTTTCTCTGTAATCATATCAATAGAGTATTATAGGAAGGAAACACCAAAAAATCATCAATTAAACCATGTGAACTAAAGTATGATTTCATCTCTTAGAAACATAATTAGATTGTATTTTTCTTAGAGGAGTACATTTTAAAATAATTTCACATTATAAAAAATAATTAGCGGATTATTAGATTTTGTATTGAACACCAATATCTAATATGAGAATCATAACAATTTTTCTATGTTGATTTTATAGTTCACTTTTTAACACCATAAAATTATTTATGGTTCCAAACTAATGCCTCATTAGAAACACATAACGATACTGATGAAAGTTATCAATAAAGGTTTCCATGTACCTATATCCACCACTTTATTGAGCACTCATTGTTCTACAAACATCAATATGTTCCACTAAATGGAGATTTGCTAAAGAAATTTATAAACAAGACATATAGTTATGAAATGATCCATAATCATATGACTCTACGAATCCATCTTATAATGTATTTGGTTGAATTTACTATTTACATGTGCAAATAGACAATGAAAAATTTAGATGTTGTTATAATCAACTTTAACATTCCAATATTGATCATTTTATATCAGATTATATATATATAATGTACAAATTATTCATTATATTTCCAATTCCATAAAAATATATAATTCTATATATATGAAAATATTTATCCATAATAATGAAAAAAAACTTTATTTTAAAATGAAAATATAGATTATAAATTAAGGTTTATATAAGGAACATCATAGGAATTTTGTAAATACAAAACTTAACCACTAGGTCATCCTAGATTGTAAGTGAAAACTCCAATATATTAAATCTTTCCCTATTAACAACACATAGACTGAGTTAACCTTTTATCAATTCCCTAAAATTTCATATTATTCATTTATCAGTAATAATGTGGGATTCACTTCTCTTATCAAATTCCCACAAGTTAGAGTTGGAGATATTTATTTCATAAACATTAAATTCCAAATGATTGAAATTCTTATCTTTATAAACACTTCTCATCTATAGATTCCAATCTATAATTATATTATTGGTCATACCAATATGAAACATCAAAATTATAATCATGAAGCTTCTATAATCTAAAATAAGAAATATTTGTGGGTCATTAACCTATTTTTATATCTTTACATCATGTAATTTTAAATAAAGTACTTCCATTAAGATAATGAACCCATACATCATTACCTTTAGTGGGAAATGATCCATATTTCATCATGAATTATCCCAAATAATCTTGTAACGCAATCCTTGACTATATCTAATATATATTCATGTACATCATATCATATATAACTATTAGATAATTTATAAGATGGCACCTTATCCAAATATATCATACAAATTCACTCAAATCTATTCTTCATGTATCCTACGAATTAATGTTTCCTAGCAAAATAATATATAAAGTTGAAATCAGATATAAACACATAATGGTTAGGGTCAGCTATAATATACATTCCTAGCAAAAAGATAATTAATGAGTACTTAATTTTTACGGCCACCCATATTTAATGATCAAGGTCATAACATATTTTTAATTCATAATAAAGAAAAAATTTCTTATATAGGGGATTTTCATTATATCACCATTTAAAAACGCATCATATGGATATTATTTTATGACCATTTAATACCATGATATTTTTAGTATATTAATAAATATTTAAGATCACATCATTTAATAAAATATATATTCTTTCTTCAAATGAATTATTTTTAGAATCTATATTCCATATTTAAAATTAATATATTAAAACCATATCAATGTAGAACTCTTCACACAACACCAAATTGTGTTATTAATCCGAACTAAACTTGAAATATATTGACACATATCTAATTGTACCCATTTAAAAGGTGTATTAATAACATTCATACAAGGGGTAAAATTGATACGAAATTAACAATCCACATATGAGTAAAAAAAAGTGACATGTTGTCAAACCTCACTTTTATACACAATATATTATCCTCTAAGATATCGATAAGTATAATGTAATAATATTATAACAATGGTTATTTATCTAAGATATAATTCAGTTTCCTCATAACACTAACAAAAGATATGTATAAACTATAATTAACTACTAAATTTATGTTTATATATGAAAAAATTGAAATCAGGGTATATTAAAACTAAATCTTGTGTCATTATACCTAAAGTGTAAAGAATTTTATGAAAATATTATCAAAACTTGGAAAACCAATTCAAAATAATTTCCAGAATTTTTATGTCATAAAATATATTATGTAGATGGATAATTAATGATTAATAAATAAAATAAATGAAAAATTAAATTATCTAACAGTATATATCAAATTGTTTTCAAAATAATATTACCAAAACCACATTGTATATGGTTTTATGTAACTTAGATTCAAAATGGACATTGAGGGACCACGCCAATTAAATTTTTTCTGATACTTTACTTAAAAATAAAATATTATTAAAAACTACACACAAAATGGATTATACCATGGACATTTAGGATTTTATTTTGGCCTTTTTTCTATACACAAGTACATTGTTTTTTATGCTATCCATTTTGGACACAATATTTTGATTATCTTTTCGTTTTGGTCCATTGGTTTAACTGAGAACCAAAGTATTGTCTGTGGAATTTACAAAATAATGGGGGCAATAACCCTGAAACAATTAATGTCCTAATTATTGTATAATTTCATTGAATACAGCTCTTCTTTATACCATATTTTATTGAATTATAATGTTGTATTATAGTACCATCGTATTTTTTGTATTCATATAATCTGTGGTTAGACAAATCAATAATAGAAACAACTACCATAAATGATAAATGTATCCATTCTGAGTAAAAATCCTTATTTGGGATTACATGATGAATCCATATCCAATAAACTTATTATCATTAGTTTATATGATAACATTTCTGGGATTCCATGAACATCCCAATTCCCATTCATGGTGGAAGAAAAAAAATCTCATACCCAATATCCTTTTGAGACAAAATGATTGAATAAAATGATAAAATGTTAATATGTGAGTACCTAAATATATAAAATTTCTGTCATCATTAGAAGTGATTTTAATCAGGTCCCTTACAAATAATAAACATTCTATTTACTCTAATTGTATGTACTGCTCTCTCGAATCACCGAACACATTGGTAGGAACTCAATTCTTCATAAAATATGCTCACACATACTCTATGATAGATGAAAAATCATGTTCTTGAATGGTTATTGAATATGTGATAATGATATAAAAATTCACATAACATGAGGCCCATGAGACTCAATTTATTGGTTACAATCAATAAATGACAGATCCTCTTTGAGTTAAAACATTTCACATGTTATGAAATGGAAAAAACACATTTGGATTCAAACAGAATGATTAAAAATATTGATAAAATCTATTCATAATCAATGTCTAACCAACAAATTATCACATGATTAATTAAAATATAAAATAATCACGCGAATTAGATTATATTAATGGTATGAATATTATCTCATACCATTATAACATGCACTATAATGTAGTGTTATATAACACAACCAAAAACTTACCTTGTTGTTGTGACCATGACCAAATCATAGCCTATTATTTAGATAATCTCTCCAGAAAAATTATTATTTACATAAAATCAAATAAATAAAATATTATAATTAACAATTAATCATCCTCTATGACATATTTTAAAGGATACTGAATAAATTTTTTGAAGATAATGGTTAAAGATTTTATTTTGAGAACATAAAACATGGATTGATGAGCATATATCACATAATTGTCAAAAGAAACATAAATATTTATTTGTGATAAGTATTATAACTACTTAAAAAAGATCCAGGAATGAAAATACCAGACCCAAAGTCTCTATATAGCCTCAATTGTGTCCCCTGATTAATAGAGTATAAAAACTAGTGTTATCAGAAAAAATAAAATCATAGTGAATTATTTTCATTCAAATACAGAATCCCAATCAATATTTTCATTCAATAATGTTAACCAATTTTGATTTTTTTAATAAAAAATCATTAAATCAAATAATTTAAAAATAAAAACAAGTTTATAAAGAGATAATAAAAAAATTAGAAAAAAAATTCAATATAATGTAAAATGAATGTTCTACTGGTCACTATATATACACAACAAACAACCCGTACCCCATGTATTCATCAAAGGATATATGACCCACAGATATCAAAGAATTAAATGTTCAATTTATCTGTATCATAACAAATGTGGTATACATGAACACCTCAGAATGAAATTAAGTGTTGATTAAAATATATTTTAGGATTTCCCCAATTAATCAAATATTTATATATATATACATAAATCCAAAAAAGAACTTCTAATGAGAATTAGAAATAAACAAAACTATTTGCATAAAAAAATAAATTCATTCTATTTAAATTTATTTCTTCAAACATGGTATATTTAAAAAAATTCAAATTTATTTTATTGAAATAAAAAACCTTTTCTTTCTTCTTATGGTGACATCCATTATGATAAGATCCCATTTTCTAATATAAATCAACCTTTATAAAATTCAATATTTTTCCAAAAATATACATCATATTGTAAAATATATTTATTAAAAAACTCAAATGTTTATCGGTATACCTTGGGTATGAAAAATATTGAGTAACCCAAAAAAGTTAATAAAACTTAATAAAAAAATATCTTCCATTGTCTAACCCAATATATTGATTGAATCATCACCCATCTAAATGTTCATCCTCTAATAAAACTACAGCAAACACCCAATAAATTAAAACATTGGAGTTTTTTATGAGACCTTGATAACACAACCATCAATCCCACCACTACAAAATTTCATTATAATTTATGATATATTGACCCACCAAAATCTATATTTTTAGTTTTCAATATAATTTTTTTACATACAAAATTCCATTTTGATCCAAAATTTTAAAGAAACATTAAAGACCCCACTTCAAAAAAAAATCATCAATAATTGTTTCCAATTCAATAAATATGATTTATTCATTAGTACTTTAACAAAAAATATGATTTTTTTGAAAAATAAGTAAAAAAATAAAAAAATTCTTTATTTAAAAACATTGCATATATCAAAATTTTGAATTCCTATGAAATAAAATATTTTATAAAATTATTTTGTAAAAATATAACAGTTGGAGATTATCAAAAATTATTAATCATATATCTGATAACAATATTAATAACAATATTCACTATTATAATAGATTATCCAAATTATATAAATAAATTGACTCCATAAAACTAAATGTGTCATTCTAAAATCCCTAAGAATCTCAAGTCATGGGAAACCCAAGGATGAGGATCCTCAAATATATAGAAATAAAATTCCTTAATCATCAATTGATACATGAACCTATAGATATAATACCATAAAATAAATATTTATAGTGGAAATGTAGATAAAATGTAGAAACATACATGAAATAGGAAATAAATGACCTATTACCTTCAATTGGAGGTTGATTTGCTTAAATTTCTAGTGATATTAATTAAAATATTTTATAAAGGAACAACACATTCCCTAGATAAACTCTAAATTTTTTCAAGGTTTATGAATGGTATTAATAGTGTAAAATAAAGATAAATTGTTTTGTTTAAAATTTGTTTATGTTCATTTTTCTGAATAAATGACTTGCATGAAAAATTATTTTAATTGGAATTAATCATGGATTCATTATTATCAATATTTTTACAAAATTTATGGATATAATGTATATTTTGTAACTATTATTTTATCCATGAATGGGATATTTACTTCATTTTTCTAAAATGCATTCTTCATGCATGGTTATTTAACAATGCATTACATGTAAATTTTCCAAAATCCTCTACACTACTCTAACCACATTTTAAAATTAAAATAAAAAACATAAAGTCATTATTAAATACAAGTAATAGGATGTTACATGTACATATCAAGGTAAATCACTGGATATATTTCCAATTACATGCTAAAAAATAATTCTTGATATTTAAGAATTAAAATGTATATTATAATATATTTGGACAATAATAAATAATTTCAGTTTAAATCAATGAATATGATAGAATTTTTGAATTTACAAATAGATATATTGAATGGATAAGCTAAATAAGTTTTTAGATTGATATATTAAATGATTAAATTGTGTTAATATAATTTCAAATTCTGTTGGATAACTATAAAATGATATTACTAGACAAAACATTTTGAAGCTTAAAGTACATAACTGATTGATTGTGTCTATTGTATGAAATGAATTAGGATTTATTTTAATGGATATATATATATATATATTTATATATTAAAATGTCCTATATTAAATTCTAATATTTTTAAAATTCTATATTTAAATTCCATGGATAATGAATATTGAAAAAATATATGGAAGATATCAGTAAAACATTTTAGTGTTTTTTAAATCTATGAAAAAAATGATAATTGAGTGTCCCTAAATCATATAGATATTGAAATATTTAAATATAATTATGTTGTATATGTTCCATATTATATATTATTATATTATAATGTACTCTATTTTATGATGTCTTTAGATAATTAAAAAATTAATACTATAAAACAAATTCCAGAAAATAAAATCGACAAAACGTTTTTATGGGATTATGTTGTAAAATATTTACCTCCACTGAATGAAAAAGAAGTTATAATTTATTTATTTAATATATAATCTCTTTGAAAACAAATTTTTGGATATATTATAGATATTTTTTGTAAATTTTCCAAGATAAAAGTAGGACAAATTCTTGAGATTTAATTTTTAAATCTATAAATACAAGATATAAAGCGATTTTATTGAGATATAATTTAATGATTAAATAGATAATATAGGATAAATTATCTTAACATATTTTATTATATAAATAGTTTCATAACATATATATTTTAATGAAAATTATTTTAAATTTACTTCCATATTTTAGTCAATGTAGTCAATGTAAAATTCCAATTTTCTAGAATTTAATTTATGTTTTAATCGATGATTTAAAAAAAATATTCATATAATATTTGGAATAATACAACTAATTTATTTAATAATTCATGTATATCAAATTGAAATATATTTATAATAATTAATAGAAGGCATTTATATAAATTGTTTTATAAGTACATGGAAAATATTAAAGACTTGAATTCATAAAATATGGTGTTATGGAATAAAGAATAAATTAGTGATCGTATAATGTTCAATAACACTAGAAAGATCATTTAAGGAGTCAATTTGATGTGTCCGAGTTAATTTATATATCATTTATCATGTTTATTTCTAAATGATTTTCATAAAAGAGAAATTATTTTATTATTATTATGTACACATATTGAAATTAGTCATTCAATAATAGAGTAACCCAAGCTTCTATATGAATAATATATAATGAAATATAATGGGGAATTATTTAATATGCAAAAAGAAAAAAATTGGGGGTAACATGTAAAACAACAGCGGAAACTTGTGAAAATTTTGGATATTCAATAAATAGGTTCATGGAAAATACCTTCTAATTAAAACCAATTATAATATTTATTAATAATTATGTAAAATGTGTTCCATGGATTATAAAATGTACTATAACGGTGTATTCTTCCACAATGGGAGACGAAACAAGTAAAAATAAATGTGATTATTTTATTTTTAACATATTACTTGTAAAATTTTGATATTATTTGAAAATATTTAGATGAAAATTTTATAGAAAAATTTAACAGAGGTCAAGTAGTATAAAAACATATAAATAAGTGAAAATAAATTACTTGAAACTGAAAATTTGATAATATTGATTCAACCTCTTCGTTTTTATTTTCCAAAAATTTGGAAACATGATGGGTGCACCAAGTTATACGGTACGTCCCATAGGACCCTATGGGTGTGTTATGAAGATAACCAGTTTAAACATTTTATTTGAAGATTTCCCTCTATTATATCTTATTCTAATGTTATTAAGGTTACATTTTAATCCTTAAATATATATGTGATCTAATTCAAGATATAAAAAAGATCTAAAGTGAGAAAATAATATGAGGGAAAAAAATAAATGGTAAACCAATAATGGGATACTCACAAGGAGAATATATTGAATAATTTGATGGTATACAAAAAATAAACTAAACATATTATCCTTAAATATATGATGTTATAGGTGATGGAGATTCCCTATCATGGAGAAGTGTATAGGGGTGTTTAATTATTTATATAAATGTGGGTATCTTTAAAACATAACATTGAAATAAATATTTGTGTTGAATTAATAATATTTTATGTGATGTATTGATGGTATCCACTTGCTTCTTCTATGTATCAAAACGTATTTGTGATCGACGCCTTTTGAAGAGAGTTTTTATAATATCTAATGAATAATATTCAAAATTGTGATCTCTTATACCATTGAAAATATTTATTAGATATATTTAATTTTCAATGAATGTTTATATATTAATCTACCACTTAATCTCTTTAAATATTAAATAATTATCAATAAATCTCTATTAATATTGAGCCTTCATCAAAATATATTAGATCTGTTAATATGTGCTCATTAGATCATATATCATCACTCTCTCTAAGTATTTAAATATTAAAAAAATATCTTATACATTATATGTACTCTAAATATAACAAAAATCCTTTAATATATATGACATATAACAAATACGAGGATCTAATGTTTTTCAAAATCCTCAATAATGATACCAGGAATAAAACACCTTAAAAAGTGATAAAGGGAATTATAATAGGCCATGTTAGATCTAAACATTTAATGTTATATAATTATATATATATAAATAAGATTAAATATTACTAAACCTATAAAAATCTACTATATTATAGTATAATTATTTTTGTTGTGGAATAATTTTATTCAAATATAATATCATATAAAAATCACATCCTAATCCAAAATTTATCTCAAATTTTATAAATGTTTTATTTTATGAAGATATATATATATATATATCAATTTTTGAGTGAGGTTAATTATTAAAATGTAATTTAATCATTTCATAAATAATATGACATCAATATATTTCATAATTACCAACATCAGTTTTATCAACCAAGATCTATTTGAAAAAAAAACTTCTCTATAAATGGAGACATATTAACTCACCAGAATCCATACATTTTTCCATATAATGAAAAGTACCAAAATATGACTTCTTATTATGTCCAAATCACATTATATTACTGAAAAATTGAATAAACCTGATTCATATTAATTAAAGCATGATGTGAATTAATACCACTGTGACATAATATTTTACTTTTAAATAAGTAAACTTCTACAAAACACCATAAAGTAATCATGAAGTGGCCATTAATATTATCCTTTGTTTTTTCTTAATTTAATCATCTTAAAAAAATCTCGTGTCAAAAAATAATTTAGTTTATATTCCCTTAAAAAATATTTTGTTCAATTGAATATAATATATGAAATACAGAGCTTAAAATAAACTAAAATATATTTTTAAAATATTATTATTTAAATATAACCATTATAACCTAAATATTGAATTAGATATTATGAATAGTATTAAATCAATTAAAAAACTAAATGAATAATTTTTTTACATCATAAAATTAATAACTATTAATACATTAATCTTCAATTGGTTATAAATGAAGATACAATTATATGAAGTAAAATAAATATTTTTCAAATTTTTTTAAACAAGTAAGGTAATTTAATGTTGATATTTAAAATTAATCATTATTGATTAGTTATTTTTATTAAATTAATTTAGAAAATATTCAATCTAATAAATTAACAACCATCTAAAGGTTTTTACTTGGTAATGAATGAGAATCAATTAACATTATGGTTTGAAAAAACATTTTTTTTCTATCAATAGTTTTAAATAGTTTATGTGTGTGTATTATTATTAATTTATAAAAAAATTAAATTATATTAGATAAATGGAAGATAATTATTCCATTAACCATGTAAAAATAGGATTATAAATATTTTTTTTTCTAGAAATAATTATATTTTAGAGAACAGTGAAAAATACCGAGTTTTACAAAACTGTAATTTCTTTTCATTAAATAATGTTTTTTAAAGTCCTATTATGTTTTATATTTATATTTTATATACCATAAGTCTAATATTTAAAACGTAACTTAAAAAATTATCTATTAATAAATATTACACTTTATTTTGTTGTGATATCATATTTCTATTTAAAGGGGTATTTTTATAAAAAATAATTATAGTACATTTTTCATACTTGTGTTAAAATTAAATCTTTCAACTTATATAAATTATATCATTAAAAATTTATTTATTATTTTGAATAATGTGGTTCAATATTATTAGTTTAGATAATTACATTTTGAGTCATAATAAATAGTAACCATTGTAAAAATTAGTGTCCACTGTAAAAGGTAGTCTAGGAAAATTAAGTCTACAATTATGGGATAAGGTCCCAAAATGTTTTATTTAAATTGTTTTAAGAGTATTTTATTGCTAATTTATACATTGTAAATTGTGATATATTTTGGATCAGTTGTAAAGATTATTACTTCCCTTTTTTATGTTAACAAAATAATATATAATAAATTATCTCTTTCTACTATTTAATAGATAACACAATCCATCATTAAAGGTATAATAGTAAATAAAAATTATTAATGGACCTTAATCAATATAATAATGGTTTGTAAAATATATTCTTATTTATTATTTATTTTAAATTTATAAAATTGAATAATTATTCGAAATACATATGATGTATTAAGATAACATTTATATTAACAATAGACAAGTCAATTAATAAATATTAACAACATTAAAATTAATATATTATTATTAAATATTGGGATACATAAATTTTATAGATAATTATGAGGTATAATTTTTGAATTATGTATTTTAATTTAAATTACATTTTTTTCTCGATATGTTTAATGTAAATTTTGTTTAATAGACATGAAAATGACCTTAAATGATATTTAATTTCTACAAATTATTTAAAAATCATTAAACAATCCAAAAAACACCTATATCGAATCAATTTTATGGGAAATTATTGATCATATTATTCATGGTACATGTATCTTCCACTTTTATTTTATAATATGTCTTTTATGATCCTTAATGATTTTAAAATTAGAAAATGTTCTTGATTTTTTCCTATAATTGGTAATCAACCTATTGTTTCCAATGAACCAAATGGGTTTTGTTTTAAACAAAAAATAAAATGAAATTAATCACTAAATTTTACTTATCACATCCAAAAGTCTCTAAGGTGGCCATAACCCTCTCCTTCAATGGCCTTAATCTTAATCGAATTTATGATATCAAAAGAAGAGGTATTAATCAAAACTGATATCTTCCATGCTAATTTTATCCCTTAAATCATTAAAACCTATCACAAATATGATGATAAAATTACATAATCTAATTAAATATACATAAATGGTATTATATTTATGTTATAACCCATTTTCATCTCATTTTTCATTGAATGGGAAATGAAAACATCACTTGTGTGTTCATGCCGACTACCAAATCCAGTAGGCAATGTGTTTATTTTTACATCACCGTCTAACATATATTTTTATTATGGTAGATTTAATAATTATATATTTTTATTTATAACATAATTATGATTCTTTAATGATAATATATTACTTAACTTCTTCCCTTTCCATCTATTAAAAAAGGATAATTTTTATTATGTGTACGTGTAGACTACCATATCCACAAAGTTATGTGACTCATTTTTCACATATGATTTTAATATATGGTTATAAAATTAATTTAAAATAATAATAATGATAATTATTTGTTGATTTATTTTCAGATGATAATGAAACAATGACCCATTGACCCTGGTCTAGCCACAAAAGATGTTTTGTTATTAGGAACAAAACATCCTCAAAATGATTGAAATGAACTTATCATATTTAGTAAGTATATAAATATAGAAAAATAAAACTAACATAATTTTTATAGGGGAATAATTATGAAAAAAGTAATTCAAACATGTAAGGAATTAATTTATGTTTATTATATTGTAGTCAAAGTGAATACACAATGAGTCAAACTCTAGGTAAGATATTTTCATTAGCTATTGTTTAAAATTAATTAATGTTTTTTAAGGCCACATATTCCTTGAAATTATTGTTTTATAAAAGGATTAAATAATTTTATTATTATAATAAAATGGTTTTTAAATCCATTTAAAAAATATCTTTTATCTTCCTTAAAATGTTTTTAAAATGTAAATTTTAATATCTTCTATAAGTTATTTTTTTGTAAAAGTGTGAAAATAATATTTTTTATTTTATGTTTCATGCATGGAAACCCATGTTCTATCTTTTAACTTTAGGTATCTGTCTCAAAATAAGTTATATTATTTTTAATGAAACTATATTTTATATTTATGATTAATTTTATTGTATAAATTGAGTGTAAGTTCCCACATTGTTTTTAATAAATTGATATGTATTATTTTTTATTAATTCCATGAAAATATAAATCTAATATACATGGGAACATTATAAAAATGTATTTCTTCCATTAAAATCATAATTATGAGTTGGTTAAGTCATGATACCAAATTAATTATTACTGATAAATGGGTTAGATAACTGTATAGGTTAAGATGATTTAGATGAGGATATTTTAAGATATGTAGTACCATCAGGCTTGAATAATTATAAGGATAATCACAATTTTAAAGGAATGGATACCCTTTCTGGTTCGATGTAAAGGATGTTTAAGACGATTTATGTAATTTTATGGATACTTTTTGGTTTTATAAATAATACAAAATTGAAGTGAATGTAACCCTTAAATTAATCATGTGATTTACTATTATTAATATTTGAACATAGTTTCATTATATTAGTGATAAAAGGTTAAGTTAACAAATAATTATAAAACATTATTTAATGATGTTGTAATTATGGTTATTTGGGATAAAGGGTTATCATATTTTTGGAAACATTATTTCATTATGGTGAATGGAAAATTAAGTCTAGTATGTGATGTTATTTGAGGAATAAAGAATGAGTAATCATTTCAAATAATATATGATATTATTTTAGAAAAAATTAGTTTATTTTTAATATTACATTATTAATAATCTACATTTTTTATATAACTTTATGATTGTTTAATTTTTTTCTGAAGATAAATGTTTTCGTAATATCAGAATAATTTTTGATCATATATTTTTTAATTTTGAGGTTCTCATTTTTTCATTCATATTTTAAAGAGCTCTAAGTTAGTTATATATAGATGTGTAATAGTGAACATTGGGTGTCATTATTAAGGATTTGGATATTAATTTAGTATTTATTTATAAAATGATTTATTTATAATGGATAATATCTTATCTTCTGGTCACCATTTTTTTGATTAAGGGACCGATATAGGATAAATAAAATTAAATCCTACTATAGATATTGTGATATATTAATAGTTAAATCTATTAATTTGGTTTGGAAAAATTTATCATGGTTGATTATCATATGAGTTGAGGAGGACATGGAATAATACTCAAAACACAACCAAAGTATGAATTTATTCATATTGTATTGAATAATGTTATGTAAGTATCTAATTATAATATTAAATATATTAATAGAAAAATAATTCCTTAACTCAAGAATAAGGATGTTAAATATATCAATTGTTCTATGTAAAATTTCACTAAGCTATTATGGTACTCTTTATGAAACCCTCCACTAGAAATTATATCATTATGGAGAATACATGGTTTGATAAACAAAAATGAACTTTTAATTTAACAAGTATAATCTTATACATTAAAAAACATTTTCTAAGGGAAATTCTATCAATGTGTATTAAAATTCATTACTTTATACAAATGTATATTTTTCGTCCAAACATTAGAATTTAATATAAATTTTTTTAAAAACATTTTAATCATTATAACTACCTTATCCAACCCACTGACATTAATCTGGAGGATCGCAACACCTCACGTACACATCCATATATGCAGGAGGTTTTCAAAATGTATTGAGGGTCTATGGGAATCATTGGGTAGATATACCCTCTATATCGATCATAAAGTTTAAAATAATATTAAAAAAGATAATAAATAATCAAATTAATCACAAAGAAACAATAATATGGAATAAGAGTTTTAGAAGATATAATAGATCTCCAATATTGTAGTCCAAAACAAATAAATTAATTACTCGTAATAAATAAAGAATCTATGGTTCATGTGATGTCTATCTCAATTAGATAACTGCTTCATACTCTTATGATATGTTGTCCACCATAGGAACTATTCCCTTCCATAGGTATTTAGCAATAAATTATATAGGCACACTGGAATTCTAATGTAGTGTGTGAGTTCAAGACTTAGTAAGACCCCACCAATGGATCCTCATCATCTATAAAAATAATATATTATAGTGTACATCATGATATAATTAAATTTTCATATAAATATACAATCATACATGTTTCAAGCCATAGTGTGATAAGAAAAATAACATGATCCCTATCCCCATCTATTTCAGATCATTGATGGAAAAAATGTTAGACAAGTCAACAAATTACTACCATCATGGTAACATTGATCAAGCCTACCTAATGGTTGCTGTCACTAGTAATTTCAAGCATTCCACCATGTTTATTCACTCACCCCTAACATACATTATGTTTGATCAATAACACCACATTTTGTATGATTTTAGTCCTCTCACACCACACATATGGTGGTTTTCATCAGGAAATCCACACCTTCCATAATGTAGATCCAAATTCAACAATCCTTTATATCACATTTGGCCCAAATCTATATGAAACCCATTTTAGTATCATCCAATTATCCAATTTAATACATAATATATATGAATAAAAATGATCACCTTTATGGAAATTTGAAAAAAAATACAGTAGTTTAACCGAAAACTTATGCACATCCCCCTATTGGGATAGCCACACTCACCAATAAGGATATTTGGGGAACACATACCCAACATCAAGGATCGACATGATTTTCACAATACCCAATACATAATTCCATAGGTTGTGCAACACAACATGGTATATATGTCATAGAAATGATAAATATCTCTCACAAATATCAAACAGTATGATCCATAGATAAGAACATGGTTATAATTTGGAAAGCCTCATGTTCACTAATGCACCCACTTGGAACTCATAATAAAAATGGGTTCATGAAACATAATCAAATTACCATGGAAATTATCATATATAAAACCCAAAATTTCATGGAACTTCCCATTACATGGGTATTACATAAATACGAAGGCCATTCAAATATTTCATCACCTAAACCATGTACACATAATCACTTAAACACAATCACCCTCAAAGGACTCCTAAAACTGGTTCTAATCATACGAACAAGGTGGAGAAGGAGAGAAACAAGGATTTAATTGAGGGAAAACATTTTCTATGTTTCCCAATTACCCAAAAATAGTGAATTATCTTCCTTAATATTACTCTATAGGATTACTACTAAAAAATATTAGGCTATTGAGCTCAAAATTCTTCTTCTAACACCCAACTATCATCCTAGATCCATTCATGTTGCCACTAAATCTTGATAATTATTACAATCCACTCTTGAATGAATTTCTCACACTATTCTATAATCGACACAAAACTCTCTTCATAAGATTCATTTGGATCCAAATAAATGTCCTCATATTCTATAACATGTTTATGATCAGGTGGGTAATTCAAGAGCTGTAGAACATGAATCATGTCGTGAATACCTCAGCAATGAGAAAAAATATATTGATTGTACAAACTACCCTTAAAAACATATTGATATCAAAGATCACGAAAAACAAGGAGGTATATTTCCATTCATCTTCAAACATGGATTCCCTAAACGATGAGTCACTCTTAAGAAAGAAAAGTGGTATATAGTTAACTCCAAAGGTCTCCTCATGTGGCCAATATATGATTTATCCCTACTCTGAATGTGGATAAACCTATTTTGAATCATCTATACTCTCTTTGAGGTATAATAAACCATAGTTTCTCCCACAAACATTACCTCAATGTATTTAAGAAAACAATGTAGTGAATAATACTACTTCTCATACTAATCCTCATAATGTTCCATGTGCATTAAATATAGGTATATATTATTTTATGTGAACTTAAATAGGGATATATAATCATATCATTCTCAACGTGATTGTTGAACACAAGATTGAATCATTTCCTTTAATATGTGTGTAGTCTGTTCAGACTGTTCATCTATATAAGGATAATATGTATTGATCAACCTCAAATGAGTCCCTAAGGCCTTCTGAAAGCCCTGAAAAAAGAGAAATATAAAACATGTTTATATATCTAAAAAATGGATCATAGTTAATCCATATATATGTAATATCCCACATATGTAAATATTTCTCATTACATCCACTGAGTGAATGTCTCCATTTGGTAAAATTGGGAAACATTCGTAAACTGAATGATAATCACCTAGATAAATCATGAATTCTTAGTTTAAAATGTAATCCTATAAAAAAGTACATCATGAAATACTCCCACTTCATCATGGGACAAAACATGGACGGGGAAAACCACTAGGATTTCAGTTATTATCCATCACCGTCTAGAAGGTAAGACATGAAGAGATGAACCCATTAATGTACCTCCATCCCTGGACACTAGAACTATAACATAAAGTCGAGGGACATATTTTTTTAATCTTAAATGTATTAAATATATAGTAATTTATCATTATCTCATCTTTGATAGAAGAAGGGAATACTACACTCATATTTACCATGATCAAATCAATGGCATACAATAATCACCGAGGTATCAAATCACCTCCAACTAATTATTCCCTCACAACATCACACTCTAGGTATGAATCATTTCTATTATTCACTATGTTAGGAGGTTATGGTGTGATCACAATATGATAACAAACCATCAATCCATGTACCTCTAAAACATCAATCCTCCAGCTATCCAATAGGCTAATTAAGCACCTCTACTCCTCAGAAGGCCGCCCACTACGATCCTTCTAATCCTCTGTATTATGAATAAGATCAACTATGTGAATTTTTTTCCTTACCATGTTCATAATAAATATAAAATTAAATAATATATAGATACACATCCCAACACCTCTGCCTCTGATTTATGTCCCACTATGATAAAATGGAGTAAAAGATTTTGTGTTTAGTGTAAACAATAAAATTTCTCACTGAAGAGATAGATCCATCAAGACATCATAGGGTAGAACATAGTATTTAGATACATCTTATTTGAAGGGTACTTACATTCTTGGGGTCATATATGATGATACCCATATGATTATACCTTTTCTCTAAGAATCAGTATCACTCATAGGGAAACACCAAATGAATGAAAACACATTTCATAACTAATCCCATGATCAAGGAATGTCAGTATATGAATTGTCATAAACCTCTTATTTAGCTCAATAGAAATATATTCACACAAGTCATCCCGTTGTAATTTCACTCCCTACTTTATTAGTCTGGTCTTGTGTATTGATACTATGGGGATGTCCTAGATAAACTATTGGTAATACCATACCAAACCTAAAAATCACTTAATATCAAAACATATACTAAAAATGTGTCTAGGACATGGAGGCCTCAAATTTATCTAGGTACAAATATATTATTTTAAAAGACACCAAATTACCATGGAATATCACCTCCCATATCCAAAAGTTACACTTAGACAAGTTATTATAAATCCATGTTTTCAAAAGTGTACCCAAGAATATCTCAATGTTTCTAATAAGCTACACTGATTCTGGTGAGTAGATGAGATTATCATATACAAACACCACAAGTAATGAGTCTATATATCATGTGAGGATCTTTTTCATGAGATTCATAAATAGTATTGGCACATTTTTCATTCCAGATGATGTTACCAATTACCCATAAAACCCATTATTTTACCAAAACACCATCATAGGAATTTTATCTTCCCTAAATCACAACTGATGACAGGTTAGTCAAATATGAATCTTGGAGAATTCGCAAGATCCATCTAATTGATAAAAAAGATAAAAAAATCATGGGGAAAGGACTTCAGTTCTTCACCATAACCAAGTTAAGCTTCCAATAATCAACTTATTGTATAAGAATACCATCCTTATTCTGGGAGAACAATACAGGTTATCCCCCTAAGGAAGTTCTTAGCATGATAAAGTCCATCCACTCCAAGTCATCTTGATGAACATTTTTCTCCTTCAACCCAGTTGGTTACATATGATATAGGGTATTGAAATGGGTTGTGCACTTGGAATGAGCTCAATCAAAGATTAAATTACTGATCATTCAGAGTCTCGACTAGGTCAAAGACTCCCACATAAAATTTTATCTCACTATTTATCATCCTATGGGCCTATGATGCCCTAGAAGGATGATAAATACTATATTTTATGGTAGGGAAAATTTTAAGAATGTTTTAATACTTAATAATAAAATTGGGACCATGAAAAAGACATATAGTCTAAGAGGATCTACTGATTAACCATATTGAACGTGTTGAGGCAAGATCAACATCATTCTCTAACACATCCAGTGAAAAAGAAAAAATATACTCCCTTTTGAGAATATTATTTTCTTCATCCCTAGTATTCCCATAAGAATAACTCAGGGTGATATCTTTTGTATATTGAATGAAATACTTAAAAAAATTAAAAAAATACTTGGATAAACCCTAATTAGTTAGTGGGATCACATAAGAATCCCCAATGGGCCTACTATTAAACCAATATATAATTCTCTGAGTACTAACCATGGTATCCATACATGTACATCATTGACTATAATCATATATATACTGACACCACATCATGCTCAGTTCAACTAATTAATTCCAATAAAGATATATCCTAACAACATGGAAAGACACTTATATCAAACAAAGAGAAACATTCTAGAAAAGATTGAAAAAGTCAAGGAATCTAATTAATGGAATAATATATTGAAAAAATAGGTATATATAGGGATAGTGAACCAACCTGGCTCGTCATGATGCAAGAACACACCCAAAATGTCATAAATTACATAACATCATGGGTATCACCCAAGTTGAATTTATTCAATTGTAGCCACGAAACATAATTAACCATGTTAAGAAAACTCAGAGGTACAATATGATGTGATTGAAATGAATAGTCATAGATCCCCTACATGAGTACCAACCATCATATCTTATATCGACAAATTCCCAAATAAATGATAGTGTAGAAACAAGCTAGAGATTCCTAGTAATCTGATACCATTTTGTAACACATTGAACTGAACCACTTGGATTGAGACAGAGGGTTACATGACTTCATGTTCACCTCCCAATTCACAAGTGGTTGCCTACTAGCATGGAGGGTATAAGTCTATCAGTGGGTAGACTATACCCTCATGAGTATTTCATTGATTGGATAATAATAATAAAAGATGTAATAAATAACCATATTAATCACAAAAAATTGAAAAATGGAATACTTTTCATATAAGAGATAATAGGGTACCAAAGTGGTAAACCAAACCAAATAAAAAAACATAAGGTAATAAATATATAAACTGAGGGTCCTCTTAAAATTTTAATTCTACTCTAGCATATCATTAATTATTTACACAACGGACAACCATAGGGCCCTTCCCTACATTTTCTTTGTTGTCATTAAATCTTTAAGTGCAATAAAATACCTATGTTTGGTTTGAGTACAATTCTCAGTAGGAAACCAAAAATACGTCATCAACCTAAGTACAAATAATAAATAATTTTTCACATCATGAAATAAATATTTTTTTAAAAACAAATACATCCATATATTTGATGAGTCATCATGTGTTGGAAAAGACACCCATAAACCCTTACCCCACCATCCTCAGATCATTGATATTAATAATGTAATATAATTTTAAAAAGTATTACTATCAATGCAACATAACTCACCCCAAATAGGTGACGGATTTAATTATGAATGTTTCATGTTTCACCATGTTGATCTTATCACCCACCCTGATGGTGGTTGTCATCAGCAACACCACAAATTTGAGAATATTGATCATTGGTCAGATTCCATTTCTTGAATCTATGAAAAAAACCATTAGAATCCCATAATAGTATCATCCAATAATCAAATTATACAGATCCATTTAAAGGGATTTCCAAACCCACCATTAAGGATGTTTGTATTATGTCATGTTGGTTTACTGAACACTTAGGAAAATAAATCTACTGGGAAAATTGTTCTAACAATTAAGTACATTTGAACCCCTTTATACTTAACATAAGGATCCACATAATCTTAATTTTACTTGATAAAATTTCCACGGTATATAAAACACAATGAGGAATACATATCATAGTAAGGAATTACAAGGTACACGAAGATGAAATTTAAGGAGCTTTATATAATCACATGGTGATAACCAAGAAATCCCCATGTCCACTCAAGCACCAAAATGAAAATCAATAAAATAATGGGTTAGTCAGGAATAAAAAAAACATCATAAAAAATCATATAAAAGGCTCAAATTATAATGAAGCTTCCTACCATATGGGTGTCATATAAACGTTATGGTCCTTCAACGATTTCATTATCCCAACCATATTCACACACTAACCAATAAGGAATTCAAGATCTAGTTCCAATAAAACATGAAAAGGGATATTTATTTAGGAATGGAGAAACATAAAAAATGGTAAAACATGTTTCTATATGAGGCTAGCCTTTGTAAAACCTAAATCCTTGATGGATGGATTGCAAGACGTATGGGAGGATCCACAGTGCATGCTAGTGGCTTCAACATAGAGGCCTATAGAAAACCACTACCACAACATTAGATGCACCACCATGGTACATGGGTACATTGGGATAATACCATAATGAAATATGACCAATGGTTGTGGAAAATAATCTCTTTAATCCAAACATCATGAAAATAGGATGAGGTACTATGGTATGAAAAAAACTAGAAAACAACCTCTTCTATGAAGTAAGGGGGATCTAAAACATAGAACTGGGCAGATTCAAAGTCCTCCAGGGAATAAGGATAGTCACTATGGTGTGGAATCATCTCTACATTCCATCAAAGTTCATATATTCCTCGATAATGTCAAGGGGGAATCGGTATTTATAGGGGGTAGCACTGTATAAAAGAACCTTATTAAATCCTCATGAATTCTACTCTTTCAATATCAAAACACTATCCTTGAGTTAATAATGAAATGGATATTGAAATCTAAAAACCCCCCAAACACTTATGGATGGATGAATATCTATATCAGCTATTTGTAACTGATGTGGAAAGGTTTATATGGGGTAATCTAAGATACCATGGCATAAAATTTCCCAACAGATCTTCATAATGATGGCTATAATAATTCCCATAAACCCACAATATTATGGTGCAGTTTCATCCCCTATGTTATGGACTCAATTAAAATATACCATTAGGAAACAACCATATCACAAAGGCACATCTGAAACCCTTATGGTGTGGTCATGAAGGATACGACACAACCAACCCTAATATTTATTCAATGATTATATACTCACTTTTAAGATTAAAAAATCTACTAAAAACACATAACACTTTTCTAAATCATTCCCAATGAAAAGAATAAGTAGGAGAGGAAGGGAAAGAAGGCTTTCATGAAGGGAATATAGTTTCAAGGTTTTAAAATCATACATGAGAAAAATAATTGTGAAGATTTAATTTCTTTAACGATATAGAATATTTCAACCCATTAATTTAGTTAATTTTATTTTAAAAATAATACTATGTTTTATTTGGGGTAACACATGTAATACTAATAATAAAAGGAATTGTGATATACTATTAAACTATTATTATTTATATTTGTCTATTATAACCTAACAACTAAATTGGTGGGAGTGGATAAGAGTAATAGAAATTTAAAATATATTTAAAAACATTTTCATTTATTAAAATATTAATCAATCATAAATTTATCATCAATATGATTAAATAAATATAGAATCAATTTATGAAAAAAATATTTTTTCAATTAAGCTATTTTTAAGCGCGCAATGCATTTTTTTAATATATCAAATTAATAAATACTGAATAGTGATTTTTATGAAATATCTATATAATATATTAAATAAAATAAATTATCAATCCTATAAGGGTTTATACTGGGTAATTAATTATAATAAATTCATTCCATGGTTTGAAAATTCATTATTAATAATAAAAATGGGGTAGAAGCATTTTTTTCTTTGATATCATGAATAATTTCATTCACTTTTAGTAATTTTATTGTATAAAATTAATGTGATTTTTAAATTCTTCACTTACAATTAATATTAGGATAAATTTTTCATATTTATTTGAAAATTTAGACTTTTTTGTGAATAGTGAAAATTTCAATTTTTGGCAATACTACGATTTTTTTTCATTAAATCATGTAAATTTTAATTACCATTATAATTTTTATTTAGTTTCAAATTAATATAATTATAATTTTATCAAACATTATTCAACTAACATTTTGGTAATGAACATTGTACTCTATTTTTTGTATAATATTTTCTATTCATAAAAGTGTCATTCTCAAAAAAATCGTTGTGTTTTCCATACTTATATTCTAACATTTTTTTACACTTTTAGATATTTTATCATGATGTTCTAATTTCATATCTCTAATTATTAGTTTCATATTTTTTAATAATGTCAATTTATTTTTTCTTAATGATGAATTTTAACCATTTTAAAAATTAGTCACCATAGTAAATGGTAAAACCAGATAAATTAGCTCACAATTATCTAATAATATCACAAAATATTATATCTCAAATAGAGGATGAGTATTTTCCAACCACCCTTTCCCCCCTAATAAATTTGGATTAATTTTTATATACATGGAATGATTATGAAGTACCTATTTATATTAATAAAATTATATTTTTAAAAACATCACTTTATCATATTTAATATATTAAATATGTCATCATGGTAAGGATATTAGTAAATATATATAATGAAAATATTTTGATAAAACTAATGATATATAATAAATAATATTATGGTTTTTAGTTTATTTTAAATTTTACAAAATACTATGAGTGTCTGGATCCGCCTGCTCCAGATTTGAAGAAACCCTTTACCCCCTTTTCTAACCCTAATCTCTTTCCTGATATCCCAGCCATCTCGTTAAGCCCGAAGGTCCCTGATCTCTGATTTGGTGATCCTCAGCTTGAAATTTCTACATCAGAGTTCTCTGAAGCATCACATCTCCTCAAGTTCACACTTCTAGCTCGCTTCAATCACCAAAGGCCGTCGGTGGATGAATTTGATCGCTTATTCTTCGACAGATGGGGATTGAAAGAGCGCGCGGTCATGGGACTTCATGAAAATCATCATTTGATGATTCGCTTTACATCAAAAGTGGATCTTATTTGTGCGTGGTCTAGGGCTCCTCATCGATGCACCGGATGCAAATTCCTGCTTCTTCGCTGGTCGTATGATGTGCATATGAACCGCGATTCTCCCTTTGTTGCAACATGGGTTAGTTTTCCTCAATTTCCTTTACTTTTTCAAAATCCAGCAATTTTGTGTATGCTGGGAAACCTTGTGGGTCGATACCTCTGCTCTGATAGAAGAACTTCTACTGTATGCCATCCGGTTATTCCAAGAATCTGTGTTGAAGTGGATGTCTCAAAGCCGCCTGTTGAAAGGATTTGGATCACGGTTGGAAAAGAGTTTAGATGCAGGCAGCCTGTTGCATTTGAGTCTTGGGTTGATTATTGCTCGGCTTGCTGCCGGCTCGGTCATCTGGCTATCCATTATTATGGTGTCATGCAAGGGATGAAGAACATGGATGATAGGCCCATGAACACTGGTGAACCAGTGCTTCAAATAGATACTGAGGATCACTGTGGAGGTGTTTCTGGTGCTGATGCTTCTGGTAGTGGACTCTAAGGTCCGTTGGATGGAAGCAAGACCGACCCCCCCAATCCTACTGGTGGCCATACAGAAGTGCAGCATGTGCATGTTGTTCATACAGCCAATGTGGAGAAGGAATTTCTGAATTCTTATCCAGGGCCGAATGTAGTGGTGGTTTTTGGGCGATTGAAAATGGATAATGTTGTTCTAGCTAGTCATGAGAAGGTGGGAGAAGGTGACAAGATTATCATTAATGCTGAAGAACTATCTTTCCCTGCCAAGAATGACACCCATCTGCCAGGTATGGAACGGAACATGATGAATACATGCTTCCAATATACAGGCAGAGGTCAAATGTAGAGTGGAGATCTATAGGAAATGTAAAATGGTAAGTTATTTGAAAATTATGTTAAAAATGGACCTTCTTTGTGCTTAAAAAATAGCTTTGATATTCTTGAGAATGAGGAATCAATGCAAGTTGAGGTGGATGAGAGTGCATGCCCGGTTGGTACTGAATCTCTTTCACTAGTGGTATATGATAGTTCTTCAAAGGACAGTAAGGTAGAGCTGTATGCCATGCATGACTCTAATCTCACTGAGAAATGGGCAGAAGTTTTGGAAAGTGAAAAAGAAAACGTGATTCCCAGTTACAGTAATATTGTTCAGTGAGGGAGTATGAAGACATCAAAAATAGCAATAGATGGGTCTACCAAAATCAAGCGACGACCTCAGAAAGATTACTCTGACTTGCCTAAACCAATGGCAACCAGGTCTGGCATGGGCAGAGCGGCAACGAAAAAAGCTCTTGAAGGGGATCGCCCAACCAAACCTAAGTTATCTCAAGAAATTCTACAGCGCAAGATGCAGTATCTGGAGATGAGGAGGAAGTATGAGTCCTCGGAATGGGAGTCAGTTGGACCGAATGATGAGTTTTCAGACTATGGAGGCAAGAATGAATTTGGTTATGATGTGATGTAATATGACTTGTGCTTTGCTATAATTTTCTGCCTTTTTATTAATAAATTTGGGAATCAGGTTTTTCCTGGTTCGAACCTTCTTGCTTTAAATTTAAAAATTTTAAATAGTCTTTAAAATGTCTTTAAATGATATTAATGATTAAAAATTATTTATAAATCATTAAAAAATTTAAAAACCCAATCAAGGATTTTTTGGACTGGATATTATCGATGCTATAATTCATTTTTCATGTATGTTCTACCTGAAATTTTTAAAATTATTTTCATGACCCATAAGAATTATAAAATTAAGAATTGTGTGATTGATATTTCCTATAAAAGGGACTCAATATATTCATTCCAAAGGAACATATTAATTATATTTTATATAAAAAATTCCAAAACTCATATAAAATTTTCCAATAGCACTTATCAATCCCATTTATTTTTCCTAAAACTCTTTTTAAGTGGCGTTAATCTCAATCAAATTTAGGATATCAAAAGAGGATGTATAAGTCTTATCTGATTTCATTCAGTTTTATTTATTCTTCTACCTCATTCACACCTATCATAACCATTATGACATAATAACATTTATATCTCTAATATTATTAAATTTTTATTTTATTTATGTTATAACCCATTTTCATCCCCTCTTCTATAATTTGGGAAATGATAACATTATTGGTGAATATTTATGGGCTACTACCTCTATGAAGTGATGCGTTACATTTCTTATCATCATATTACATGGAGGGTTATTTTATTTTAATTAGTATATATATATATATATATAATATTTGAAACATAATAATTATTCTATTAGAATACTATATTTCATACCTTCTTATCCTTCCATTCATTGAAAAAATTATGATGTTTCTCATGTGCATATGTGGACTACTATATCCATAAAGAGTTGTGATTCATTTCACATTTTCACTATTCAAGGATGGTTATAAAATTAAATTTTATGTTTAAAAATAATAATTTTTTATTAATAATATTATGGAGATGATGTAACAAAGAACTATTTGACCTCTTTAAACATACTGAAGTTGTTTTAGGATTATAAAACAAACCTTCTAAAAAACATACCGAAATAACTGAGATGATTTCATATGTATATAATACATTTTAATAAATGTAAAAAATAAATTTTGAGAAAGGAATAAAGAAACCTATTTCTTATAAATATGTAAATAATTAATACATGTTTATTATTCCGAATTTAATGTACATTCATGTTGATTCATACTTATGATAAAATGTTTTCTTTAAATGATGATTAATTTTTTTTATCATTTTATATCATCCACCTTTTCCTCCATAACCGTGTTTATTAAAAAAATTCAATAATTTTATAATTTTAATAAAATGGGGTTTTAAATTCATTTTAATCCATATTTGAATATCCTTAAAAAGTTTCAAAACGTTATTTAGTTACTTTTTTTAAATTTGAAATGATATTTCTTAAAGATACATGAAATGTATTAAATTTACCATCATCAAGACCATTTTTATTAAGAAATATTAATCAATAATTTTTCATGATTTTCAATAAACATCCTATTTTACCATTCTTTAAGAATTGTTTTTTATTGGATCATAATATAGATGTAGAATTATATTAAATGGCACAATAAAAGAAGGTGGGGGTGAATTTTAGGTTTAAAAAAATTATTTAAACTATTAAGAATGAAATTAGTTTAAGAGGTATTAATCTAATATAATTCACAATCAGTAAAAATGACCATACGGGTCCTGGATCTGATGGATATGATGTGATATGATATCACAAGTAATGAAAAACAATTGTATTTGAATTGAATACAATGATCAGAGTAGTACAAATATAAATGATTCTACCATATAGTGTATTGAATCACTCAATACAATATGTAGTTAATGTATCGTAACTGAATCAATTACAATAGAAAAAGAATATGAATAAAAATAAGAAACTAAATGATTCCCTTTCTACTACAGAATGCAGAAGAAATTTAAAGTCATTATAATTATTTTATCCCAAAGAGTTGGGTATCCTTTCACCTAGGAAGAAGATCAATCTTACAACCTCCCTGGTAATCCCTCGATACTATGATCAACACCACTGTCTTCCTATCCCCGGAAGACCTCGATTAACAAGGTAATCGACACCTCTGTCTTTCAAACACTTGAAAGACCTGGATACAATGATTGGGAGCACATATTATTATCCCCAAAATCCCTTGATCATTATCATAATGATCGGTTGCACAGAGAAAAATGAAGATATTATAGAAATACAAGAACTTAGAACCGGTCATTCACATCTTGTATCTTCAAGGATTTTTCATGAAGTATTGGAGATGTCACACAATCTCTCTCTAGAACTTGAAATATGAAAAAGATGATTAATCTAGTTTGAATGAATTACTATTTATAGGCCTTTGATTCCAACAGTCATATTTCATCTAAAGTCTATATTTATCCAAAATATTTGGAGGGACTTAGACTCCAAAATTATGATGATCAAAACAAACAAATTACACATCATTATTTTGATTATTATATAAATAACTCAAAGAAATAATTTAGTTAGAAAAAAATAATTACAACAGTATGAAAAAATGAGTAAGTTATGAGTTCAATTCATTTCTTGAGTACATTTAATAATATGGTTGCAATGATTATCTTGATTTCAATGCATATAGTAGTTACAACTCGTATCGTGGTTATGATAGATAACATGGTTACGATGCATATAGTGTTTACGTTTCTTATCGTGGTTAAGATTCGTATCATGGTTATGATACATAACATGGTTCCGATACAGATAGTGGTTTCGATTCATATAATGGTTATGATTCTTGGTTACAATGCATAATATGAGTACAATACATAACCTAGCTATGATGGAAATGGTTTTGATTCAAAAAATAAATATGATACCTAACCTGGTTAAGATGCATGTGGTTATGATGCATAACATGAATACAATTCATAACATTTTCTTATTCATAACATGAATATGATGAATAACCTGGTTACGATGCATGTTGTTACGATTCATGTGGTTACAATTCATGTGGTTACGATGCCGAACAACAACATGATGAGTTAGGATGTAAAAATATTTATGTGATTACGATTTTAAAACATCAGTATAAGATTATGATAAGAAAACAATACATATGATTATAAAATATGTGATTATGGTGAGAATACATAATATGAAAATGATGAAATATTTATTGATTTCCAAAACTGAAAGATCAATGGGAAATTAGAAAAACTTTTTACGTCAACAATATCCCCATTTTTGGGAAAGCACAAAACAAGATAACCAAAAAACATTTCACGCATGAGTTTAGTAACTCTTCTATGAGTAATAGTGAATACAAATAATTCCACCCTAGGATTAAACAAATAATTAGGGATAATATTCACTTTAATTTTACATGTGTGTTTAACCCCTTCATAAGATATTCAAAAAATAATTATTTTCCAAACAATTATCCCCCTTTGCGATTTTCAAAATGAATAAGGGAACAAATTCTTTCATGTAAAGGGTTATAGAAACATAGTACGAAAAAATAGAAATTACTTGGAATGAAAAAAGATTTTATTACAACTAGAGTTCTAACATCATTCCTTCCACTTTTATTTTTCTAAAAGGTTGAACCCAGAAATATTCATCTTACTGAAATATTTTCTATCCTCAATTAATTTTTCAAGAGATTCTTGCTGATCCTTCATCATCACATCTTATTTAAAAATTATTTATTCTTTCTTCCAGAGCCTATCATCAAGAATCTGGTTAATGGATTATTAGGATTTCATTTTTTCTTCTTGGGTATTGAAATGATCAATTATGACACTCTAGGACTTCTCTAAAATTACAAATCTATTCGAGAGAAAAAAAGTCATTACAACCATCTTCCAATTATTCCTTAAGATTTTTGAACTCTTCATAGGCTATTCATTTTGACGTACACAATCTTTGGAATAATTCATGATTTTAATTATAATAATCATCCAACTTTTGGTAGATTGAATTGATATCATTTACCCAGTTCACCAATTCATTAAGATTGTCAACATGATTCTAGAGACTATCAATAATGTTTTATGACCACTTGAAAACCTTGTTTCAATCCCTATTGTGATTAGTGGTACATTCCTTGAATATCTTGAAATCGACTTCAAGATTCTGAAACATGTCCATCTGAATCATGGTTGAGTCTGTTATTTGATTATTACTATTTTAAAGGATTTCGATCCTAGATTCAAATTTTGGAGTGAATGGTATCATCTTTTACAATTTTTTCAAATCTTGTTCAATGTATTTAATTCCCTTTAGAGATATTGTCCTTTCAGAATCCATATCTTCAGTGTGTTCTTGGAGATCACCAAAATGAGTTTCAGTACTGATAATTGAAGCTGTCTGATTCCAATTCTTATCAGACTCTCCTTCTTCTTCTTATTTATCTATGATCTGAAAGACTTTCTTAGAAGAAACTTTTTGAGAGACACTTTTTGATGGCTTCAGATCATGAATATGAAAATTAAAGGACATAACTTCTGATGGATCTACAGAATGATTAATTTTTTTATCTTCATTGTCTTCTATTTCTTATTCTTGTTTGCCCTATTATTATTCCCCTTTTTATTCTTATCCTTGTTCTTCTTCTCCATGTTCTTCTTGTTCTTTTATTCTATGGATTATTTAATACGACTATGCAGCCAATTATTTAGATGCATGTATCTCCTTTATTTTCTCTGTTGGATCTAATTGAGTCTGAATAAGTTACTCCCTTATTACAATAATAGTTTTTTCTTTCTCATTATTTTTAGCAGACTATTAACATCAATATCTTGGGACATTATTTTATTGAAAATATTGTTTCATTATTTTTCTTTTAAAGCTTCTTATGATCCTATTTGCAGTTCTAGGGCTTTAGGAGGATCCAAAAAAACTGAGGATCCCCTTCATTCCTTTCTTTCACCTTTTTCCTCTATTCTCTTCCAACCTCATTGGATAAATCCATTTATTTCTTAGAAATTTTTGGTTTTCTAGTCTTAAGTGCCTTTATTTTACTTAAATATGTCTTCAATGGACTAGAAGGGTTTTCACTACCTTCAGTTACTTCCTTTCATTTCTCATTTTCTAGATCTTTCTCAAAAAAATTCGATTTATGAATTAATCAGAACTTAAGTCTTCTTATTGTATCATTACTAATTAGGGGATCATTTAAAGATTTCAGATTTTACTAGATTGCAACATTGCAAAAACATATAAATTATTTCAAAAACATACCTATAATAATGGGAAACATGATCATCTATGATCTTAAGGAATAAGATATATGCTTCTTAATTGTCAAGAAAATGAATCCCGTCTGATTAAACATCCACATATTAACCCATAAATCAGGCACATAAACATCTGAAACATTAAAATTTTCCTTGTCACCCTTTCTCAGTACTAAAAATCCATGCCTTTAGAGGGCTTTTAGCCAATTATCTCCTGGTAAATGACATACATTTCTGTTGTCCTCATGAATATCAAAAGGCGATTCTTTGGCTTTCCTCTTATAAAATGTTTCATCTAGTTCTAGTAGTTTATGAGAGGTAAAACAAGAATATCCATCACATTCAACACTTATGAAGGTGGATAATTGTTTTAATGAACTTGAGTACTTCTTATCATATATATTAAAAGAAACATTGGGACCATTTTCTATATCCATTGTTTTATAGAATTTCAAAACTTCTTCAAAATATAAAAAATCATGATCTGAATCCAGTCATTCAATAAAAATAGTATCCCACCCTTTGAAACATATTATCCTTTTCCAAGATGAATCAAAAGTCACATAAATGTTTCAAGAGACTAACCATCCACCTCAAAATGTCATGGAAGAGAAATATTTTGGAGACATGTTCTTTAGCGAAGAGGCATTGGACTCAATCATGAAAGACTATCTCTAACACATAATTTTTCCCTTGTTAAGAAAGATGATGTGATCTATGATTACAAAAACTAAGGAAACTAATTAAGAACCACTATGGGTATTTATATAAAATTATTAATTAGGATTGAATTAGAGGAGATTGATATGGGATAAGGTGGTAGGGGTTCTTCAAAAATAAATTGATCACAAGGATTAGATCCAAAAGATTCAATTTATATGGATGACTTCGAACTCTTAATGATTTTCTTAAAATAAAATTGTATGTAGAATGAATCCAATTAAAAATGGAAAGAAATGATTTCAATTCAACTATTTGATGAACAAAAATAAGGTTTTAGAAATTTTACCTCTCAGAGTATCTGCATAGATGTATTGGTTTCAGTATATTTTTATTATAATAATAAAATATAAACCGAAAATCATATGATACTGATTAGAATTCTAAAACCAATAAAATGAAACTATTATGTTATATATAATCTAGTACTGATAATATAATTCAATACCAATAATATATTACCAATAACTATAATATAAATAAAAACATGAATGTTATAAAATGTAAAACCGATAAAAATTGAAACATATTAAAAGTAAAATAGATAAAAGGTGAAACTGAGTAAAGTGAAATTGTTAAAAGTTAAAAGTGATTAAGTGAAACTGATAATCCTATAAAACTGATAAATGAAAAATGATAAAGGCTAAAACAATAAAATTAAAACTGATAAAAGTGAAACCGATTAAAGTGAACCTGATTAAAGTGAAACCAATACACATATAAAACTGATAAAAGAAACACTAATAAATGAAAAAACGATAAATGAAAAACCGATAAATGAAAAACTAATAAATGAAAACCTGATAAATGAAAATTTTATAAGTGAAATTGATAAAATTATGTATACTACCATTTTGAAAAAGAGTAATTTATTGTAAGTGGATGGTTTTAACCAGAAATAGATGTCAATGGTTACATTACAATGATCATTTCTAGTTTTTGTTTAATATATTGAAATATATCGAAAGATAATGGTTTTCTGAAAATATCATCAAGTTGTTCTTGCATTCTAATGAATTCTAAAATAATACATACTTTTTGTGCGTGATCTCTAAGAAAGTGATGCCTAATATCTAAGTGTTTCTCATGTGAGTGATTTTTGTGGTTTTTACTACGAGCAGTGGCACAAGTATTATCACATAGTATTTGAGTTTTGGAAAAACTCATGCCATAGTCAGCGAGTGTGTGTTTCCTCCAAAACACTTGATCACAACAAATCCCAACAACTATATATTCAACTTCAGCAGTGGAAAGTGATATTGAATGTCGTTTTTTTGGAATGTCCATTAAACTAATAAATCCACTTAGAAAGTAAATGTTCTAGATGTACTATTTCTATCCATTCTAAAACAACCAAATTCATCATCTAAAAAAAGTTTTAAAACACAACCATTTCCAAAATAATTAAATAGTCTTAAATCCATAGTTCAATATAAGTAGTGAAAATTTAATTTCATTGATTGTAAATGATATTCTATTGGATTAGATTTATATCATAAAAATAATCCTACAAAAACATCAAACATGGATGACTAGATGTTAATTATAAAAACCATCCTATCATACCACTAAATGATGTTTGATATACTGGTTTCCAACCATCATCAAGATCAAGTGTATTTGAGGTACCGATTGGAGTGCTTTTACACATAGTGTTTTCATATCCATATTTTTAAGTAAATATTTGATATACTTATGTTGGGTTATTTATGTTCCTTCAGTTTTTTTGAGATATTTGAAGACCTAAAAATAATGTTAACTCACCCATCAAACTCATTTAAAATTCAGAATTTATTAGATTTAGAAAATAATCAGTAAGGGATTACTGATTTGATCCCAATATAATGTCATCAATATAGATTTTGACAATCAAAATGTTATTTGTTTTAAATTTTTATAAAAACCATTAGATCCGTAGTACCTTTTTCATAATTATTTTGTAAAATAAATACTGTAAGAATATCATACAAATCTGTAGGGGTTTGCTTAAGGTTATACAATTCTATGTTAAGTTTAAAAACATGATCAGGATGTTTTGAGTCTAAAAAATATGGTTTTGTTCAATAAAAGTTTTTTATTGTACAAAACTATTAAGCAAGGTATGTCTTGGCTCCTAAGCTCTTATAAGTTAAGTGTGTATACATTCTCATGCCTTTGGGCAGAAATAATTAATTCATCCTTGGTATTATGAACTAAACATTTATCATTCCTAAAATTCAAAAGGTAACCATCATTAGATAATTTAATTATTCTTATATGTTTGATATTAACGCCATTAACAAACAAAAAATTTGAAATTAAAAATTTTCCAAAAAAGAACAATAATATATATGGAAAAGATCTTTCCTTGAGCATTATCTCTGAAGTTCACTATTACACCATTCATTTAAATGATATTTTCAAAGATATATTTCTTAGCAGTCACATGTTGAGAACAACCACTATCCATGTACAAAATATTCTCATTTTCGGAACACTATTTGTTTTCTTAAAATATGAAACACTTAGGTTTTCGAAACCCAAACATGTATGGATCTAGAAAGGTTAGATAAAAGAATTTTAGGAATCTATTTTTTTTTGAAAAATTATCAATATGAAATCATAAATATTTGGTTTTATTAAGAGAAATAATTATTTCCCAATGTCCCCCAAATTGACACTTGGTGCAGAATGGAGCACTTTAGGGTATAAAATACTTATGTTAATAAATCTGTTTTGAATGAGTATAACCAACTCCAGATGTATTATTTAAAGAACGAATTTGAGAATACATTTTGTGAAATTCTTTCCTTCTAGTAGTAAAATTTGATAAAAGTTTATTAAGATTAAAAATTTCTGATTATTATTTATTGACTGAATTATCATTCTAACAAGAAATTGTTTTGGAATTGTTTTTTTTTCAAATTTTTTTATCTAAAACAAGTCATTCAAAGTCCTTTAAAATTTTAACCTTCTGAGAATTCACTTCCTTATGGTATTTTGAAATATTTTCAAAATCAATAGTTTTCTAATAAATATCTTTTGTTAGTTATTATACTTCTTTTGTAAGAATAGTTATTCTATAATTTTCATTATCATGCTTTTTATTGATTTTTTAATTCTAATTCTCATGTAATTTAGAAAATATGGATACCTCTTCAAAAGATGGTAAATTTTCCTCTACTAAGGAAGATTCTTCATCCAAAGAGAAAGAATATTTCTCATTAGGGTAATATTTATTTTAAGATACATTTGTATGAGATTATACATTTCATATCTTAGCCACGAGACAATGATTTTCAATTGGCATTCAGTCTATGAGTCTTATATTATTATAACTAGAATATTAATATTTTGAAGATTCATCTGATGAATCCCGACCACTTCCACTCCAAAGAACATTTAATTTCAGGAAATTATTTTACTTTGACTTGTAATACATTTTCTTATTTATTTTAGAATGTTTCTCCTTCATATCATTCATTCAATGTAATGGACAATCTGTCATAATATGACCTGCTCTTTGGCATTCATACCATGTTACTTCTGAGTCTTTATTTTCCTTCCTATCTTTCTTTTTGAATTTATTTTGAAAGTATTTATTTCCCACAATATTTTTCATTCTTCAAGAATTATTTTCTAGTTCATTCTATTAATGATCACTTTTACTGGATTCTGATATAAAAATAGTTTTTTTTAGCATTGGATCTCGTTAATTATTCTAGTGTCTTAGATTTAGATATATTAGTAATGGATAAACTTCCATTACCATTATTCTTCTTATTAAAATATTCATCTCTTTTCATCCTTGTCTCATGCTATAAGATTGTACCAAATAATTCATCAAGGGTGATTTGAGTATCTTTCTTGTTCTCATCAATATTTACCTTCTTTATTCCCATTAATTTGGTATTATATCAATGATCTTTTCCACATGAACATGATCATCAAGACCCTTTTATCCCATGAATTTAATACTGTTGAATATGGTCCTGAATCTCTATTGTATATTATATATTGGTTTTTCAAAGTGAAAAACAAACCCATTATATTCAGTTCAGATCATGGATCTTCTTGTTTCTATTACATTGTATTTACCAAAATGTGTGACTTCTAATTTCTTCCAGATACAATTGGCTGCTTTACATGAATATATGTAACTATATATATTCCTCGTCGTAGAACACAATAATGTATTGTGTACAATATAATTTAGTTGATATTCTATTTTCCCTTGGTTGGTGAGGTTCAAACATTCATTTATGGTATTTTTTAATTTGTTATGAGCATCACAACATTATCTACTCTAGTTTTAATAACAAATTTCTTCATTCGGTCTATCAAGTACTCATAAATTTTCCCATAAAAAATAGGTGGTACAATTGGATTCACATTGTAAATTGACCAATATTCATTACTTATATCTTATTAAAAAATACTGATCCTCTCCACATGTCAGTGGAGTAAGTAAATATAATTGAAGAGTTTATAAACTAAATTCAATTGAATTACCGAAATAAATAAAGAATGTAAAACAAATTAGTGGAAAACTACTTTGATAAAAATTGTGGACCATAATATAGATGTAAAAGTATATCAGATGGAACAATACAAGAGGTGGGTGAATTGTAGGTTTAAAAAAGATGTATTTAAACTCTTAAAAATGAACTCAGTTCAAGAGGTATTAAACTAATACAATTCATAGTCAATACAAATGAACTTATGGGTCATGGATATAATGGATATGATATGATGTGATATTACATGTAATGAAAACAATTTTATTTGAATTGAATACGATAATAAGAGTAATAAAAATGTAAATGATTCAAACATACAACATATATAATATCTTAATAAAATTTATAGTGAACGAATTATAATTGAAAAAATTACAATATAAAAGAATATGAATAGAAAGAAGAAACAAAATGATTCCATTTCTATTACAGAATGCAGTGGAAA